>OX438800.1:18484185-19684185 GCA_949316475.1 Hypomecis punctinalis | reverse complement strand
GGCGAATCACGCATAATGTTTCACTAAATGGCTACCGGAATATAATTCAGTATAGAAAGTAGAGTCGTTCATTTGGGCAGTTATATTGAGTAAATAGCAGTTATATTGAGTTAATACTCGTAGCTAAAGGTTGGTATTTATTCAACGATATTATCACATTAATGGTATTTATAACGGTTTTACGGAATAGCTGTTTATTGTGTGAGGGAAATGAGTTTTCAAGAGCGTGTCGAACACGCCTACAAACGGTAGAGTTTGTCAGAGATTAGAAACAATAATAGTGATAATAGTCGATAAAATAGGTACAGTTCTATGTATTGGCCGCGCCGCACAACTTATGTGGCGCGGCCTATACCTACTCGTGTAATTTCAATTTTACACGGTCTTAACCAAAGTTTGATTTCGTACATTTTTGTTTCCCATCTTCTACTTCAAATTATTCTAGGATCGATATTTTTCGAATAAGAGGAAAAAACGTAGGGGTACAATTAGGTTTTTACAATAAGTCTTGTAAGGTGCATTCGGGTAATTACGAAAGATTTTTTGATGAGTTCACAAGGTCTTAGTATTATCACCAATAAGTCAAAATTCATGTTACCAGCTTATATCACTCTGTCTGCGTGAATATATGCCCAAAGTACTGTTGAAAAGATTTTTGTATTAATATATAGTAATTAATAATTAGAAATGTTTGAAAATCTCGCATTTTTTTTTGTCACAGTGTAATTCCGAATTATGTTCGGGTAATTCTGAATGACACTCAAAAATGGCTTTTAAGCAGTTAAGCCTTAAATAACGTGTTTCTTTTTCATTCACGTTTACCCTCGCAAAGTTTATATAGCGGTTTGACCACTGAATTGGCCAAACATTACATGAGTGATACTTTTGTTTCGGAATTACCCGACAAGTAGCCTACGGTACTCAAACTTTTAGGAAGCATTGGCAGGTATAACCGGTTTCAAGTAAAAGAAAAAATTAGAAAACTCAAAGTTTATTAAATAATTATTTTTTGCAAAAATAGCATAACCGACTTCACCCGTGTACAGAATTCGCAAATATTTCGGAATTTCCCTATTCGGTTAAATCTGAAAAGTGCAAAAGATTTTGAGCTAGATAGTTCTAAGCCTACAAAGAATTGCAATAAAACGTTAATCTAGGGAATAATAAAAATAACAGTTAAATATCTTACCAGGTTTCGTAATTATTGATGGTCGGGCAAATCTAATAACACCAAAAATCCCGTGGAATCGCCGTTGGCTGGTAAATTGACAGTAGGTGAAGCGCGGTTGCTTGTAGCAGCCTGAGGTGTCTGGTGGGCGGATGCGTATTAAAATGGCCGCTAGGTGAATATTCCCAGACTATGAAATATTGCCGCGTCAATTAGAAAACATTAATTATTAGAATTCCCCGATTTTCGGAGTTAGCCGAATGCACCTTAATTTAAATTTTTCATGAGAAATCATATTTGTCCAAAGCGTCAATAGTTGACTGAATTAGGACTCGCTAGACTGATTCCATGAACTGATGCGTTGATCGAATCATGTTTAAACTAAATTGATTAGTTTCTTGTGTTTTTTTTTTAATTATACCATCTGTTTAAATCACGGGCCTTCTCAAAAAGCATCACACTGTGTAGATCTATTCACAGCATAATGACCCTGGTTTTATCTTACCGTCCACAGTAGCATGGCACCGTCCCCAATCGGCGTCGTCTCGGCAGGAGGAGGAGCTGATGCAGCAGTCTACTCGCGCTCTCTCGCAGGCAACTGATCCGCTGGAGAAGCTGCGTCTGCTCTGCCTTTCGCGAGGTGCCTCAGGCATTATGGGACTTGGCAGGTGAATAATTCAATACTCCCAATTCTGCACCACCGCACATTCGCATGACACAGTCAGCTCTGGTATAAAAAAAGACTGCACTAAACGACACAGCCGTTAGAGAAACTGCGTCTGCTATATCTGGTGCAGGGAGCCTTGGAAACCATGGTACTCGGCAGTTTACACTCTTTTGTTCCGGTCATTAGTAGTGTAGGTAATAATACATAATAGAACAATTTCGTGAGGAGCTCATGCGGCAGTCGGCATGCGCTCTCTAGCAGGCCACAGACCCGTTAGAGAAACTGCGAGTGCTGTGTCTGTCGCGAGGTGCTTCAGGCATTATGGGACTTGGCAGGTGAATATGTAATGTAATAAGCTCTTATTAGCTGGCTGATTCTTGCATGAATAGAAGCTGGTGGAAGCAACACGGCTGCTGGAGAATATGCTCTTGTTAGGTCTGTTGCAGAGAATTTCGGCTATCATGATCCTGCAGGAGTTTAGACTCCTTTCAGACTTTAGGAGTTCTTGTTTAGGTTAATGACTACAGACTGTGTAGTTAATACTCTAATACTGCATAGTAACATAATAGCTTAGATTCGGTACCAGGAGGAACTGATGCAGCAGTATACACGCGCCCTCTCGCAGGCAACAGACCCGCTGGAGTAACTGCGTCTGCTTTGTCCGTCGCGAGGTGCCTCAGGCATTATGGGGCGTGACAGGTGAATACTCTTATTGTGTTCTACATGATTTTGAATACCGCATATTAGCATGGCAGAGTCAGCTCTGGCATGAAAAAGATATTTTGAAGGCCACAGACCCGCTGGAGAAACTGCACCTGCTGTGTCTGTAGCGTATCTGTAGGGACCTTCGGGCATCATTGATCTTAGCAGGTAAATAATCTTAGTTGGTTCTACAATACCATATAGAGACGCTGCTACTTACAATGACATTGTTTTGTCAGGAAAAGAGATACAATCGCAGACCTCAAACCTGCTCGAGTATCTGTTTCTGTTGTGCGTTTGAAGCCTTAAACATCATAGATCTTGGCATGATAATAGTCTTAGATTGTTACTACTGTACCGTAGTTTTGTTTTGGCTGGAGAATGTCTAACTGAACTATCTTAGTCAACATAGAGACCGCTGATAGTACCTGGCACGGGAAACTTCGTAAAACAAAGGTACTCAGTAACTCAGTAGGTTCTTGTATTTGTCTGTTCTAATATCGTCGTCATCGTTGACCTCTTTCTTGGAGTCGGACCTATGGACTACCTGTTCTACATAGACATGAGTCAACAACGTCAAGAACCAAGTTGTCAACATAAATCGGGGTGGGTACAGCTTTGGAATTACACATGACACAGGTAAAACTACCATAGGCCGCGTTACACAAGTTGGCAGAAATGAAGTTAGTTAGCTCACATAAAACCGCGCGTTGATTAGACATTCCTGCCAACTTGTGTGACGCGACTGATAAATATAATACTGCAGATATGCAGACTGATGCAGATATGTTGACTTGACTCTACTATAGTTTCTAACTTGGCGTTTTCTTTGGACTTTTCAGGATCTTCCGGCGCATGGACGACGATGGCAGTAAGCAGCTGAACAAGGAAGAATTCTTAAACGGCATCAAGGAAACTGGACTGGAGCTTGGAAAAGAGGTTGCTATTTGTCTTCCTTTCTTTTAATCTTCTATCCTTATAGTTATTACTTTTCAGGTTTTTCAGTCTAGAGTTTACCAAATGGTATTCTTCTGTTTCTTCTATTCATTAAATTCTCGAGAGAAATTCTAATTTATTTTATTCAATCATCATCAACCCAAAATGAGGAATGAAATGGTTGATAATGGAGCGATTCTATGCGTTTTTAGGGTTCCGTACCTCAAACGGAAAAAACGGAACCCTTATAGGATCACTTTGTTGTCCGTCTGTCCGTCTGTGTGTATGTCATGACTCTTTATCTCGGGAACGCGTAAAGTAACCCGGTCAATTTAGACATTCGAAGTTACATAAAGTCCCAACAAGCTGAATTTCTGTGAAATTGTTCAAAACATAACTATAAACAATGTCTAGAAGTTCCCCATCATTCCCCTGTAAGGAAAAAATTTTATTCAAGGTCAAAGGTCAAAAAAATGAGTTTTTCTCGATTTTCAGCAAAACAGTAAATTTTATCATAAAAGTACTTAAGACAAAATTGTAGATCATAAAATTATCTATAAAAAATGTGTCAATCCTTTTTTTCTTACGAGCCACCGTTTCTGAGATATAACGATTCAAAAAGTTATAAAAGTTGTTATCGTCATAATATGCACACGTTTCCACGCCACCTATGAGGTAGTGCACTTAGCGCGTTTTTTAACGTGGTTTCCCCAGTAGGCCTACTCCACGGGTCAGTTGTGATCCTGTTTAATGTAAAACATATGCATAATAACGGAAATTTTCAAAGATTGGGAAAGATAAAAGCAATGTAAATTAAAAAAAAGTGTTGAAGTTTATTCGTCTTATTCGTAAGTTTCAAATTCTTGTTCTTCTTCTCCTGCTTCTTCATCATCTTCATTTTGGATGCAAGTAAATTGCGTCAATAGCGAAGTATCGCATGATACTTCGTCGGAGTCAAACGAATCCTCCATTGTTTGTGATTCAATATTAAAGCACGACCGGCCTTGACAAATTGTGCATGCCAAAGAACAAGACAGTCCGACTTTTTTGCAACCACATTTAGCACTACATCCCTTTTTGCAGTTGCAAAAAATAGTGTTCAGCAGTTTTTCCGGTGCAGGTGGAAGTAAAGTTTGAACTGGCTCTTATATATATTGTTGACCAACTTCCAACCCCAGTCTGTAGGGTCTAGCTGATAACCAAGCCACACTTGAACTTGGTTATATACTCGAAAAAGATGTTGGTAAGCAGCAACTGAGGTTGGAGGAAGACAAGCTAATTGAACTTGTTTTTTATTTTTAGTATTTTTAACGAAACATGCATATCGATGCTTATCTTAACAGGTAGTTTTTTTAGGAGCTCCGTACATAGAAAGAAGAAAGCGGATGCCGTTGGTAATAACTTCTTGTTGAGTTGAATTACTCTTTTTAAAAACTTCAGCACATTGAATTAAATCTTGTTTTTCAAACATTTTGAAAACTGCTGTTTTACCCCTCTTGTAAAATGCAGATGTCGTATCACAGCCAGTTATTGCGTGTAAAAATAGTACATGATCTTGACACTTTACAAAAGTAAATAAACTTTTTGATGAATATATATCTGATTGATGCTGAGCTTTTCCTCAACGACCAAACAGTTACTTTTTTGCCAAAGCCATAGCCACATCACAATTATTAATAGTATTAGTTATTTTCGATTCAAGCGAGCAAAAGTAATACACAACAATTAAATTATCTGTCATCACAAGATAACCAAGCTGAAACTATGGTATATTGAAATATAAGGCAGATTAAAAATATATAATATATAGCAAAATCTACGCCCATCAATTTATTTAAATTACATGAACTTGTTCGTTAAACTTATGTATATTTTATATTGTAAGTATAAGTTACAATGACCGATAGAAAAATATTTAAACATTTAATATATATATATATATTATATAAAATATAACAACTCTAGATGTATAGGTATACGTGGCGTACTCATGCATATCATGACGATAACAACTTTTATAACTTTTTGAATCGTTATATCTCAGAAACGGTGGCTCGTAAGAAAAAAAGGATTGAGACATTTTTTATAGATAATTTTATGATCTACAATTTTGTCTCAGGTACTTTTATGATAAAACTTACCGTTTTGCTGAAAATCGCGAAAAACTCATTTTTTTGACCTTTGACCTTGAATAATTTTTTTTCCTTACAGGGGAATGATGGGGAACTTCTAGACATTGTTTATAATTATATTTTGAACAATTTCACTGAAATTCAGCTTGTTGGGACTTTATGTAACTTCACTCTCATTTTTTGGTCTAAATTGACCGGGTTAAAGATATAGTGTTGAAATTTAAACTGTATTTAAGTTTATCTATAATTTCTTGCTGTTGTGTAAAAGAAAAACTTCTCAGTTATCGTATAAAAAAGTTAGAGCCGTTTATGTCGTAAAAAACCGCATATTTCGACACTCACAAAAATCAAAACCTACAGGGTACTTCCCGTTGACATAGAACTATGAAATTTGGCGAAAAGCATTGTCTCAGAGTACACATATAGGAATAAATCTGAAAACTGATTCACAAAATATGGGTTCAAAATTCAAAGTGAGTAAATCGTATCATGTGAGGTATCATGTAAAAGAACTTCATTAGCTAAAACAGGTTTTTAATTATTTTAACAATATGTTTGTACGGAACCCTCGATGTGCGAGCCTGATTCGCACTTGTCCGGTTATTTCTTCAAAGATGTAATCATAGTTCTTAGCTCCTCATACTCGTAGTTGAGGGTATCATTTTTTAATTTACATTTGTTTTTATTCCGTTTTCAGGATGCAGAGGAGTTGTTCACCCGATTTGACACAGATAAGAGCGGCTCGATCAGTCTTGACGAATTCCTCGTACACATCCGAGTAAGTTTTATCATAAAGGGTTATCTGCTTGTCCTGTACTAAGTTGAAAGGGAGTTATGAACAACATTTACTATGAAGCCTAGAGTTATGGCCCCATAATATAAGTTGTTAATAATGTTGGCCTGAATCACCTTTCTCGCAGGATTTTAGCTATGGACAACCCTACAGTGAATATTAAGTCATCATCATCTACAAACTGTGGTAAACCACTACTGCAGAATTTTTTTCTCTTCAAATTCTGTAAGCCACATTGGCAATAAAGCGATCGCTCTCTGCTCGGACCAATAATTAAAAAAAAATATATAGGTATATGTGTTTTTTACGGTTCTGTACCCAAAGGGTGAAACGTAACTTAGTAATAGGGTCCATTACTAAGACTTTGCTGTCCGTCTGTCTGTCTGTCACCAGGCAGCTATATCACTGTGAGGAACGGTGATAGATAGAACGTTGAAATTTTCACAGATGACATATAATTTTTGTTGCCTCTATAACAATAAATACTAAAAAATGGAAAAAAATATTTGCAAGGGCTCCGGACATCCGGATTTTGTACACAAAAAAAAGAATTTAACCTTGTGACCGCCGCGCGTTATGTATTGTTTTTGTATTTTATACTAGTTATATTACCCGCGGCTTCGCCCGCATGATATTTTGGTTTTTGACGCAATATCATTATAATTTATAGCCTATGTGTTATTCTAATATATAAGCTATATTATTGCAAAGTTTCATCTCAATCCGTTCAGTAGTTTTTGCGTGAAAGAGTAACAAACATCCATACATCCATCCATCCATCCATCCAACCTCAGAAACTTTCACGTTTATAATATTAGTAGGATAGTAGAATTATTAGGCCTTATTTTTTGTCGACTATAGACATGGTTTGCGCCAGGATGTGAGTCAAATATAGATGACATTGGTGGTCAAAAAGTTAAAGGTATAAGATTTAAGGCACTTTATTTATGACACATATTATCTTGTATAATTTCAGCCCCCGATGTCGGAGTCCCGTCGTCAGATCGTCGAGCAAGCGTTCAAAAAGTTGGACAAGACTGGCGACGGAGTCATCACCATCGACGATATCAAGGGAGTGTACGCCGTTACTTCACACCCGAGGTAATTTACTACCTTGACACTCCATCACTGAACATACGACTCAATATCAGAGTCCCGTCGTCAGATGGACGAACATGCATTCAAGAAGTTGGACAAAACCGGCGACGGAGTCGTCAATCACCGACTCCACCGAGGATATCAAGAGAGTGTACGCCGTCACATCACACCCGGGGTGCTATCTTAATACTCAAATGCTGGACATAGGCCTACCGGCAATATCGGAGACTCGTCGTCAGATCAACGAACAGGTGTTCAAGAAGTTGGATAAAACCGTCGTCTGAGTCATCATCAGTGACGATATCAAGGCAGTGTATGCCATCTCTTCACGCTCGAGGTACTCCATCCATCCATCCATCAGCCATATGACGTTCACTGCTGTACATAGGCCTCTTCTATAGATCTCTAATAACACCGGTTGGAAGGGACTTGAATCCACCGTGATCCTGTTGCCTTATCATTAAGCCAACAGGATCACGGTCATCCTTCCACCTTGTGAGTGGACGTCATATGTGGATGGAGGTACTATCTTCTGATACTAAAATGCTGCACATAAGCTTGCCGCCATGTCGGAGTCTAGTCGTCAAATAGACGAACAGGCTTTCAAGAAGTTGAAAACCGGTAATGGTGTTATCCCCATCGACTATATCGAGGGAGTTTACGCACTTAGGACCAATTACTTTACACACGAAGTACTGTAACTAGTTTTACCTATTTAATAATCAGTGCAATGCGAGACGGCTCCGCGTGCTAGCACTCGCCAACTTGAGAAAGGTCGCCGAATGCGACCGAAACTATAGTCGTTACGACTATCCGTACACGTGAGTTTATTCAATTCAATTCAATCATTTTATTTCAGATAAAAATCCATAAGTCAAAATACATAAAAATAATACTTAAAACTACCTTAACCTATAGTTGGGTTTGGACCCGGAGTGCTCAATGTGCAACTTCGTCCAGTGCTGCATTATTGGGCAGTCCAGGTCCATCCTCCACGCGAACAGCCGTAAGTAGGTGTTGGAGCTGGCGCGCACACGGCGCATCAGGGACGCGGTTTGTTTGCGCATAATGGCTCCGAAGCCGTCTATGTGCGCTTCCGCAAACATCCCCGATGCACTGCAGTATCGCGGCAGCCCCATCAACACTCTAAAAGCATTGTTGTACTGGGTGCGCAGGGCGATAAAGGACTTTTTTGTATGTTTGACCCATAGGCTGCATGTATAAAAGGACTGGCAATACGCTCTAAATAGCGTCGCCTTTACTGGCGCCGTGCACCGTGCAAACCTACGAGCCAACATGTTTGCCCTTACCGACAACGCCCTGCGCTCCCTGTCCATATCGACATCATCTGCCAGCGTGTCGGTGACCCAGTGGCCCAGATACTTAAACTGTGAGACTCTGTTAAGAACACTGCCGTTTAGCTTGACAGGTGGACATGTGTCGTATGTTTTTGTAGCCGCTTTGAAAATTAAGAGCTCACTTTTAGCAGCATTATATCTGAGCCCATGAGCCTCCGCATACCGCTCACAGATGCCAATGAGCTTCCTGAGGGCCCTGACTGATGGGCTCAGCAAAACCATATCGTCGGCATAACTAATGTTGTTGACAAAGACACCGTCAATTGAACAACCGACGCCAGCATTGCTGAGCTCACGGATCAGGCGATCTGTGTACAGGTTGAACAGGCTCGGTGAAGATAAACCCCCCTGCCTCACACCACACTCCAACCTGTACACTTCGGATAGCGACCCTGACCATCTGACAAAGTTAGTTTGATTGCCATACCAAAATTTGAGGAGAGACATGAACTCAGATGGCATGTTCGTATCGCTAGTCAATTTCTGCCACAGCCTGTCATACGCCACCAGATCAAAAGCTTTAGACAAGTCTAAAAAGCAGGCATAGACAGGTGTGCTTCTATTGGTGTAATACTGGACAGTGTGCTTGAGATTCAATATAGCGGCCTCAGTCGATAGCCCAGGTCTAAAACCAAACTGAGCGTCATGGAGCGTTAGGTGTTGTCGCAACTGAATCTCAATCACACCATCCAGTACTTTGGCAATGACTGTAGCGAGCGATATGGGCCTATAGTTACCTAGGCTAGACGGATCTCCTGTCTTGCTCTTAATGATCGGTACAACCACTGTTTTCATTAAGGCCTCCGGTAGGTATGAGTGGCCAATGCAGAAAGTAAAGAACATGGCGAGCACCCTCGGCAGATGAACACCAGCATGCTGCAGGTGCTCAATGCTCAGTGAGTCATGGCCGGGGGATTTTCCTCGCTTCATGTCCTTCACCACCCGCGTCACCTGTTTTGCGGTGATTCGGTTAATCGGATCTCCGACTCTAGCCTCAGAAACCTCGACTCCTTTTTGCTTCGGCCCCAATGGAGACTGTACCCGGAAGTGCTCCTTAAAAACATTGGCAATCTGGCCAGTGTCACTAACACCCTCAACACTCACAGGAATATTCGGCTTTGGATTCAACTTATTTGTCTCTTTCCAAAATTTAAGTTTCATTAGTTTTACACCATTTTAGTTTCTTTTTAAACTCATTTCGGGACTCTTTCATTCGATTGTAAATTGGGCCAGAGGTGGGCCTTCCATAAGAAACCCATTCTTGAAAACTAAGCCGAGCATTCCCATGAGCCTCCCTACAGTGCTTATTCCAACCTACAACAAGTCTGGTCTTTTTAAATCCTGTATTGCGCTGTTTAGTACATTCTGACGCAGCACTTCTAAGCGTTTTCACTATCCTATCATACATTGCATCAATAACATGTCGATGCTCTAAATTATCACATACTAAATCTGCACATTTACGAAATTCATCAGGAAAATCTATTTCACTTAATTTAGATGAACATATTTGCCAATATTGTTTTATCTGGGCTTTATCCCTCTCACCCCATATGGCTCTATCTGGTACGAAGCTTCGATGTTCAATTTTTGGTATTAATATGTTCAAGTCACATGTTAACTCTACCGCGAAATGGTCTGACCATGACACTTCGTATTTTATACCTACAGAGAGAACAGATTTTCTCGCAACCTCTGTTGTAATCACATGGTCTAACCATGACGTAGTCCCATGCGCATCACTGAGAAAGGTGTACGAGTTTGAATCTATACCCAGATGCTCTATGTCCGCGCATGACCAATTCTGGTCAGCACAAAAGTCTAAAAGCTCCGTACCAAACAGAGAACCAGGCGCTGCGTTAAAATCGCCGAGGACATATACCGAGTCTACACTATTGGTTTCCACGATAGCACTTATTTGAGCAAGGCAGTCAATAAAAGTTTCTAAATTTTCAGTACTATTTGTGGGCATGTACACTGACATCACTAGGAATTCTCTGCCATCTAGTACTACTTTAACTACCACAATACGATCACTCGCACAATCCACGACAGAAACCGCACTAAAAATACTTTTCCGCCACATGAGACACACGCCACCGTAACTTCTTCCCCTCAAAATACCCGACGAGGTATCCACCGATGATTTTCCCGCGTAGGCGAAGTTTGGATCAATATCTCCCAAATATGGAATATCATCAGGAAGGAGCCATGTCTCCTGTAGAGCTAGAAAGTCTGCAGTTTGGCATAATTTTCTTATGTAGTCAACCGAGCTTTTGATTGAGTGGCAGTTAAAGCTAACGAACTTAGTTCTATTGATTCTCGTTCCGTTGTACTGATCCATAGTGTTTGTATTTAAATTAAATAAATTTTCTAACAGTAATGCCCTCGGGCCATAAGCCGTCCTTCAAAAACAGTGAAAGTTTTATCTTCGGTACATATACCTTGTAGGCGTTATACTGCCTCTGCACCTTCGGTTTAATTTTCTGCAAGGTGACACGTACCTGCGTCTTGTTCAAAATATACTCAATAATGTCCTGTTCTGAAGTATTTTGGTCAACATTATTTACAAATAATGGAACTCTAACATCCGCAGCTTTGAATTTTTCATTAATATTATTTTTTGCTTTGCCTTGCAAAGTACTAAAACGATTCTTCAGTCTTTTACGCTGCGCCTCAATCCACTGCTCACTGTGTTCATTCGATTTCCATTGTCCTCCTTGACTCATAACATTCGCAAAAGTTTTGCTTTTGATTACTGTAGGAGTAGATGTCACTTGACAAGACGAAGCTCTGCTTGCATCACGGCCGCTCTGTATGATGGCAGAACAAGGTTGTATTGGTGGTGTAATGTTCGAAACCCCAGTCCTGGCCTCCTTACACAACGGAATGTTCGAAACCGTAGTCCTGGCCTCCTCACACAAAGAAATGTTCGGAACCACAGTCCTGGCCTCTTCATCCAAAGGAATGTTCGAAACCGCAGTGCTGGCCTCCTCACACAAAGGCATGTTCGAAACCACGGTTGGGGCCTCCGTGAGCTCAACCACTGTTTTCCACGGCGCGTGCGACGAAGCTAGTGACGGCAGACGCACGGTAGGGTTGGTGTCGCTGGCTAGTGAGGTCGCGGCTGCCGCTATGCATACATCATTTGACGATGACTCCCTAGCTGCTGGCTGGTCATACAATAATACGTCCTGCTCTTCGTGAGAAATTGGGGGTAGTCCGACCGGCCCACTTTCCATAAAATAACTATTTGTCAACAAACCACCTCCTCTTTTTCTATTAACATTAGACACAAAATTGTTGTTAATTAATGATGCTTGTTTTAAGTTCAATAGATCATATTTAACTTCATTGAACTTTTCTTCCGTCACATATGATTCCTTTATCAATTTAAGTTCATTTTGTAACACAAGAACATCTTAGTCCAAGTTTAGTCCCGTTATATATGTATAGTATAAAATGTATTTAATAGTCCAATACTGAATAGAGTTCCACCGACTTATTTCGGTGACGATAAAGCCGAAGATATATTATCTTACGCTGGGTCAGTGTGATATCATTATATCCCTTGGGTAGGCCTATGTTTTTAAACAGTAAATTTGCCTATGAAAGCGCTTATCTCTTTTTCCAGATATATGAGCGGAGAAGAGACGGCTGACATCATCATGACCAAGTTCCTCGCCAACTTCGAGACGGAGGGCTCAGTCGACGGAACGGTAAATGTTTTTCTGCAAAATTGTTTTACCCGGTGCTGGATTAAGGGGAGTCCCAGGGCTACAGCCGGGAGCCTCCACAATGGAAGGGCCCCGTGGGAAGGACATCGTAAAATCGTTTTAATTCTACAAATCGTCATTAGGCCATGATAATTGTTTTTCACGTAGTATATACATTCTCTGTTTTTCATTTGGTGTGCTTTTCTATGAAAATTCGTTGGTACATTCTAATTTATTTTACAACAATACCGAGTCGCATAGTGAGTACCTACCTATTAGTGATTTCATGATGGTAGTACCTATTACTCATATTCCTGGGGTTTTATTTTCTCGCCGGAGGTATGGAAAGAAGAGTATGCACCACTAGAACGAAGCCTGTCTGCGTCTAGTTAAATAACTTAAAACACCCTCGCTACGCTCCGGAGTTCACTAGACGGTCCCTCGCTACGCTCAGCGTCCAATATGTCGTTTGTAACATAAGACACGACTTCATTTTCTTGTTGCATAATCTACTATTATTCCATTTTTTCGATGTTAACTTTAAACACCTTGACAGCGCTCAGGAGCTAACTTATTGTAAGATAAAAATCACTGTATTGTTTTTTCACTAAGTATTTATTTACGGTAGAGCACAAAAGTAGAAAAAGTTAACACAATTTGGACACAATAATAGAACTATACATGCAAACGATATAACAGGCCGTGAGGTTAATAATTTAGAAGTCCGCGTCTAATCTATTTTACATCGTCTCACTAACTAACATGGCGACACCCGGCGGGCGCACGAGTGCCTGCCCCACCTGCACCCCTCTCCCGTCTTGCGACTGCGGCGGACAAAACACGGCTCGGGATGCGAAGCATTACCAAATAAGGTGATATTCTTCTAAGTGTTTCGGGAGCGTACTCAGACGCACGGGGCGGACTCTGGGGTTTGCGACAAACTCTAGAGTCCCTCATTACGCTCAGGGTCCAATATGTCACCCGTGACTCAAAACACGACTTTGTTCTCTTGTTGCATAATCTAATATTATTCTATTTTATCGATATTAACTTTAAACACCCTTTCTACGCTCGGGAGTTAATTATGAAGTCCCTCTATACGCTCAGGGTCCAATATGTCGCCCGTGACATAATATACGACTTCGTTCTCTAGGCGCATAATTTATTCTATTTCTTCGATATTTACTTTAAGTATCCTCGCCAAGGTCGGGAGTTAAGGCGAGGCTTTTCGTGAACTTTAGGTATTTAGGCTAGCACAGGCGTCAATTTTCGGAGCTCGACGTATTCATTTACGCGACTGAGAAATTGTGAGCGACGCGCCGCGCAATCGTATTCCACGCGTCGTCAGCCGCGCTATTATAAGTACCTTACCGCAGTAACGAATATGAACCAGGTGGCGTACACCTATTTTTAGGAATATGAGAAAATGTCTTATCATGTACAGTCATTGTACACATATTTAGGAATATAAGACGTCATTGAGTACTTTCATCATACTCAAAAACCTAAGTACCTTGAAGTACCTATCAATTGCAAGTTAGGTTTGTTACTCTTTCACGTCTTATACAAGTTTGTATGGAAGTTAGGATGCAGTTAGCTCTGACATAGACGGTAGATATTGGTTACATTTTCGGGGTACAGTGACTTTTCGGATACAAGATTTTTGGGCACGTTGTCCGAAGTATCTTTTTTTTTTATATTAATTTTAAAGGTTCTAAAGTAACTCGCTACGTCGAGGCTCCAATATATCACCCGTGAGCGTGACACAAGACACGACTTGGTTCCCTAGGTGCATAATCTACTATCATTTGCTTTCAGGTGACTCTGGAAGAGTTTATGAACTACTACAGCGGCATCAGCGTGTCCATCGACAACGACTGCTATTTCGACCTCATGATGCGGCAGGCCTACAAACTATAAACTTCCTTCATAAAAACCCAGTGGATACTGTATTACAATCAATAAAATTAATCCATCTAATCTAGGACGTCCACTATAGGACCTAGGCCACCCATATACGGATTGTATAATTTATCTTATACGACGAAGATACCTATTCTACGCTGGGATTTTACCGTCTAGACCGAATAAAAACTTGGCGGTTATGAAGTTAGCTGCAAGTTGCGGATAACCCAATCCTCGCGCAGCTGTTAAGTGGGCCGGAGTCAGGATTGGGTTATCCGCAGCTTGTAGCTAACATCACAGCCGCCAAGAAGTTTGATTCGGTCTATATGTACTTATCATTATGACAAACTTTTGCTATGGCATCAACCTTGGAATAGTGAAAAAGTAATCAAGTGAAATCAGTTTTACAATTATGTGATTAATTAAAGAAAGAAAGAAATACCGTTTATTTCGTGACATACATGAACAAATATAAACAACAAACAAGAATAACAGTGGTTAAGCAGCAAGTGAGCACGGTATGCCACGAAAACCGGTCCCAACTCAGCGTGAATTGCTGATTGAGAACAATCAGCGCTGGTATTCTGCTGAGACTGGTAGGTGTCATCAATTAGTCACATATATGTAATTATGAAACAGCTGATGATGACTTTGTAAGGAATCTTTGGAATAACTGATTTTATCCTGATTTCAAGGTTGGTCCGATGGTAATAGTTGGTCTTAATAATGACTAGATGATATACAAATATATATAACAATAGTTCTTGCGTAATTTGGACCTAAAACTCCAATATTAACTTAAATTTAGAGCTCTGCATAAATTCAAATACTAACCTTACTTAAATTTAAAGTTCTACAATTCTACATTATGGTTAAGCAAGAAAACATTTGATACATATTAACCAGTACAAACAGACAGCGCGATATGCCTATCCACTGGGTTTTCCATCAAGCCGTCTCCCTTTCTCACTCACACCTCGCACCGGGAGCGACAAGGACCACATACGTCCACAAGTGCACTTATTAAACCAATGATTTAATATAATAGATTTATTTAATATTGCATGCTAAGTGTGATAACTTCGTCACTCAATGCGTTATGTTGATTTCATAATTACTTTGATTATTATATTTTGACTCTACTACGTCCGTTGTTTTATTTTTATGAACCAAATTATTCCTATTGCTCAGTGTACAGGGTTATTATGGTTAACTTTAACCATTGCTCCAACCCGGAATTTGAAGAAAAAAAACCAAGTGTTCCTCGTGGACCAACTGCGTTCTGCGTTCGCACAACAGTGAAGATTATTTTAAAATCTTTCAATAAGACAAATAAATACCTAAATGACGTTAATATCAGTTCCCAAATTCACAACTAAGAGTAGGTATTCCTTTTTTAGCTTACGTGTAGGTACTTCTGTCCTTTTGAGACCCAGTCCTATTAAAAACCTGTCCTTTTGAGAATCTGTCAATTTAAAAACAAAGGACAGAATTGCGGTTGGCGGAAGCCATTTCTAATCGGTCTTATTGACAATAAATAGAGATGGCCTATGTCCAGCAGTGGACGTCCTATGGCTGAAACCTCAGAACAATAACTAAAGCCAAGTTCTTATTCTGAGGCTGAAACCATAATTTCTCACGAAAAATTGAAATTACACGAGTTATTGAAACAAAATTGCACCTACTTATTTATACTTTTTTTCGTTTTATTCCAAAAGTAGGGATTTATAGAGAGTGAGAGGAGAGATTCTATGTGATGGCATAGAATTAGAACTAAAAATTTAGGAAGTATTCTATTACTTTAGTTCTAATTCTATGGGTGATGGGAAACAAAAATGTGTCAACTAAATTTCAAACAGCTTTGGTTAAAACACGGTTAAAACCCATACTTTAGTTCCGTTTTATGAAAACCTGTTCTCGTGCAAAACTGAATCTACACGCCATCAAGGTGGTTCAAAACAAGTGAAACACCGCAGTCCATACTCAATCCTGTTTGGCTTTGGGTAATCAATCGATGGTCACAGCTGCCTACATACCGTAAGGGCTAGCGCATACATACAACTTTTAGTTGAGCAACTGTTTTGTTGGGTAGGTATCATATGTTTAAAGGAATATATTAGAGCGCACTTACAGGCAACTCGATAGTTGCTTGACAAAAAAGTCAAATAGCTGTATCGATTTGCTTTTGATTTAAAAGTAGGTCAACTATCGATCAATCGCTTCATTTGTATCACATTGTATTGATGTGCGCATCAACAAATCATGTCATTTAAATTTTTCATGTCAAATGGTCGTAATGTAACTAAAGTTGTTTGAAATTCATTTTTGTAAAACTTTAATCCCCATAATTTTTTTCTGTTTTCGAAAAAATGTTGTGATTCGTTTAACATTTGAGATGCTTCTAAACACGCGAACCATCTCAGTACCTGTCGTCAATGGTTAACTGAATTAGGTGCCTGTTCGACTGATTCGTCACACCGTGTGTGCTCAGCTTTACTCGTATTTGGTTTGTCTACTTTTGGTGCGTTCGGATAGCCTACTGGTGGCAAAAATAACAGTTAAAAACGCTAAGAACGATCACATTCAGCGTTCGGTTTGGGAAAGTGTGAGCAAAGTTGCATTTTTATATGTTTTCAATCACCGTTCGGATAGCTCGAAAACAGCTAAGAATGCCATCGTGAACTGTTAATTTTGACCCACGTGCGGAGGTGGGTTCTTTGTGATCGTTTTCTGACATTTAAGAGTTTGATGTTTTATTGTTGATAAAATTTTGCGCGTAATCTAAAGTTTAAAGCTTTTTATTAATTTGTACGGTGTACAATTAATAATAGATGGTGTTTAAGGCAGAACAGCGAAGCAAATATAATGTAAATACCTACCAGCAAATTGCGTATTGCTAAAATCGGATAAAATTGTGTAATCTAATGTTTATATTTAATTGTGTAGTGTAATATTCTGTGATTTGGTTTTTCTTATTCTTACTACTGCCACGAGCGACACGTGGGTAATTAGCCGTCAAAAGCAGATGTTTAAATCCTTTGTTTAAATCAGAGCGTTGCTAACAAAGAACATGTAAGTTTGAATAAGCAAAACAAAAATCACATCTCGCGAATTTCTGAATTTTCAAAGTGCTGCCGCCATAACTATGTTGTTTGACATTTGAGGTACCGAAGTTTGTTACTTTTGCGTTCGTTTTGGGAAGTGAGCAAAAGTAGCATTGTTGGCGAAATGGACAAAATTCCCAAACCGAACGCTTTACATCAACGCTAATTTTTCAAACGCCAAAAACGTCACCGAGCCCAAACCGGACGCACCTTTTGTCGTTGTGAATCCTACCTGAGTTCCCTTTATATTGTTATACTTTTTGGTCAGTCTGTCGCCGAATTCCAAGGCTATAGCACGCGTTCCGTCAAAAATTTTATGAATTTTACGTCATTGAGGCCACACGTCGCTTTTCGTGTTATTGTGATGGTGGAAATGTATCTTGGAAAGCCGAAGACAACGTCCAATAGTGAGTTTTATTTAATTTATGTTTAGTTCTTTTCATAATATCACGGACTCAGGGGTTGAAAGAAAATCGCCGGTCATTTTGGGGTAGCTGTATTGCTATTCATCTGTTGAAAATGAATAGTTTATAACCAAAGAGTGTAACCTATTGAACTACTTCTGAACTCGGTATTATTTGACTAGTGAAATGGAACGAATGATACCTACGGTGCGGTCGCAGCCGGCTTCGCGCTGCGGCATGAAGGGTTATTAGAGGTTATTGATATTGTTTATAATGTTATTATGATTAGAGATTATTTACATTCATCTTATCGTCAGGGCCGGATTTAAGGGAAGGCTTCCACAATAGAGTAGACTTCAAATAAGTTGCCAAATTCGTGTCGAGATACGCGAATGATAGGCTTCCGTAGATGGTGTCGATGACTATCATGATGAAACCAATTTTTACGATGTCATTAGGTGGTTGACTACTAGAAATTGTTATATTGAAGAGACTACGAAATTGAGTATGAAATATGTTTCTGAGGTCAATAACCAAGCTATGCGCATGTTTAAAAAATTCAATTTTATAACTCAAAAAAAGTTATGATCCCATTGTGCTCAAATAAATTTTCACGGATAGTTTTTGCGGTTGTCTATAAACTCAGAAAGTTTGTATCTTGCACGCTTTAGAAATTAAGGGGGAGGGGGACACACTTTTTTCATCTTTTCTACCTAGGTATTTCTCACCAATGGTACATGTGACGAAAAACCGTTTAGGACCTTACATTACATTAATCTTAGAAAATCTATTCAATGTGATCGTGAGATTTCCACATGAGGAGATGGTTTGAAATTTGTTTTTCATTTCCACTTTACATGAATGGGGAGCTAGGGCTATAGGTAGCTCCCCACACAAACACAGTTTTAATTTTTTTTAAATATTTAAAATTGGGATATATACCTAAGTAGGTATATATTATATTTATATTAGGCCTAATTTTAGAGGCGCCATCTTAATTTTAATAGCAATTTAGAATGTTCTGGTTTCTTTTTCACTATGTGCATTTGATAGAGAGAACAATAAATTTACGTTGCTATTAAAATTACGATGTCGCCTTTAAAATTGGGCCTATTATCTGTGCTAAATGTCAAAAGAACACTTTATTGGTTGAAATTGCTTACTGAAAATCTTGTCTGAAAAAAAAAATCATTTTATTTGGAAAATCATTTGTGTCAATCAATCTATTTAACACTTTTTAGTTTAATAGGCTATGAAACCATGATATTTAGTTTTTTTAAACTATATTTTATCTTTACTTTTAGTCGAAAGACTGACCATACCTATGTTGTTTAGGTACCAACCAAACCCCTTAAATTCGACTTCAGTTGTTCGTTTCCTGTAAATATCTTATTTTAATCATCACTTTCATTTTACCTTTTTATTGATATGTTTACATGTATATTCAAAAAATATTCCAATTAGCTTATCTTTCTATTCATTTTATTTAATTACACTACTTGCTTTATTCATTAGCAGGGTAGAGTGGGGCTAGTTGAGCATAGGGGCAAGTTGGGCAATCTAAATATCTTGCAAACTATTTACCGCACGCATACCTAGGCATCGTATGGCGGAAAGGAGTCGCGGGAGGGTAATCACCACGCGATCGCTAGTGGCGGCTGGACGAACGAGTGAAGAGACGAACAAAACGCACGGGTGCGTTTTGTTTATTTTGTGACCAAAAAGTAAAAACTCTATTAAGTTTCTTTTGCTGCTATTACAACAAATACTAAAAATAGAATAAAATAAATATTTAAGGGGTCTCTCATACAACAAACCATACAATTTGTAGCAGTTTTTCGCTCGGTATTAATAATGTTAACAGGTAGACGCTTGAAATATTCACAGTATATTTAGTTCTACATATATTCACTTCAAAAATAAATACAATTGAATTCACCAATTCACTCTGGGCCATCGTGGTGTAAGTACAAGACTCAATTGTCCTTCGCAGTTCGCGAGTACCTATGTTCAGCGGTGGGTTGTTATTAAAAAGGCCGGTATACAAACGATATTTTTAGGTTTTAGCTATTGTCGTTGGGGTTTCGCGATGGCGCGGTCGTCGCGTGCCACGAGGCCTTGAAGTGTGGCTATAGAATAGTATTTGTAGTTTTTAGGCGAATCACTTTCTTTAAATAGTTGCCGCAATACCTTTACCTACCTATAATTCTGTATAGAAAGTAGAACCTCCTCACGATGTTTTCCTTCACCGAAAAGCCAGTGGTGTGAAAATCAGTACATAAATTACAAAGAACTCATTGGTACGGGACTGGGATTTGAACCCACGACCTCACGATTGTTAGGCGGGTGCCACTACCACTGGACCACCACGGCTTTTGTATTATTACATTAATAGTATTTAATTATTATTTATATTTTTACGGATAAGCTGTTTATTGTATGAGGGAATTGAGTTTTCAAGTACGTTGGACTCGCCTACGTACGTAGGTAAACAAAATAATCGGCCAAGTGCGAGTCGGACTGGCGCAGGAAAGGTTCCGCATCGATCCGTGCGAACTATTTGAATCTTGTAAAGTTGTACATTGTACTCGTACACGGTTGAAGTCAGTTGTGCTATTTTTTGGCGAAAAATAATTATTTTGTGCGGTACATACTTCAGAGGTTGTCCCATTAAATTTCATTAAAATCGGATGAGTTAATTTTGAACCGGTGGTGCCATTTTTGGAAAAAAAAATATAAGTATTCATGTTGTTAGTTATTTTGATGTCATTGATCCGAGTTCAGCCTCATTTTTTCAAGCGTGGTGGCGTTGGGCTTCGAATCGAACATCGACTTGGAATTTTTTTGGTTTGGCTAACTATTGTTCTTCCATTGTTTACAGCTTTATTGTTATTATTACCTCTTTTATTCCAATATAGGTTGCGGGCTAGGCTCGGTAATTTGATAGGCTTCAGTGGAGCTGTAGAAAACACTGGCCCGTTGAACACTAAAAATATTACGATAAAATTAGGGGTAGTACTTACAAGCAAACTGTGGCATAAAAATTATTAGACAAAATAGTGAGCTATTGTGATGAGATCTGGGGGCACGATTGGTCGTTTCGTACCTATTAAAACTATTTTTATAACAGAGAAGTAATGAACAGTAAATAAAGCTTCACCTTACGCCCATGTGAAGGTAGCGAAACAGCATGCTGCATTTATTGACTATAGTGTAGAGTATGTGAAGTAAGAGCTTGTAAAGTTAAGGCGTGTAGAGTTAGAAGTTTGGCTCTACATGAGATCTGATAACTTTTTGATAGTGCGAACTGTAATCTCGTGTTGGCAACATTTTACAAGAAAATGTTTTTTGAGTGTTTATAATTGACTGGATACAATTAGGCGATGAAATGAAATGCAGCGATGCCTCATTTCATTATCACTAAATAATCCCTCCATAATGGCTGCTGCGTACAGGCACCGGAGTTCGCAACAGTGATGTGTATGGATGTCGAGGGATATGCTGCCCTTTAACTGAGAGCTACTCGCGGCGTTATGCCCTTTAACACTTCCTCCCTGGCACCCAAGTTCTCAGCTCTTGCGGTTTCCACTCCCAGACGTCCGGTTAAAGCAAGTCGAAAGTCAGAGGTCTCATTTAGCCCCAGGGAATCGGGGTTCGGTAAGGCCCGTAGTGAGAGGCACTGCAGCGTGGTCTCTCACTATGGCCCTTATAAGTAAGTAGCCCAACGAGCTATAGAGAGGACTATGCTCGGAGTCTTTCTGCGAGATCGAATCAGAAATGTTAAAACTTACTTACATAGTCCAGCGGATTGGCAAGTTTAACTGGCAGTAGGTAGGGCACATAGTTCGGAAGACTGATTATGGGGTCGAAAGTTCTCGAGTGGAGACTACGTAGGACACCTACACACAAGGTGGGCCCTACACCTACGTCCTACACCCAAGATGCCCTAATCAAGACCGTAGGTTCGCGCTGGATGCAAACAGCTTCCAACCGGTCGTATTAGAGGTCTATTGGGGAGGGCTTTGTTCAGCAGTAGACGTCCTGTAGCTGATGGATGGACCACGTTATAACCTGTTTTCTGTTTTACTGTCCACAGTAGCATGGCACCGACCCCAATCGGCGGCGTCTCTGCAGGAGGAGGAGCTGATGCAGCAGTCGGAGCGCGCCGTCGCGCACGCCACTGACCCGCTGGAGAAACTGCGCCTCTTGTGTCTGTCACGGGGGGCTTCGGGCATCATGGTACTTGGCAGGTGACTGATAACTGAATAAGTCTTCTATTTCTACTTCTAATTTAGGACATTTGTTTCTTTTTATTGCCCGGTTGTCAAAGTTTGACGTCTCTCTCTCTCTCTCTCTCTCTCTTTGTGTGTGTTTCTGTGGCATCATAGCTCCCGAACGGATGAACTGATTTAATTTTCTTTTTTTGTTTGAAAGTTGAGTGAGTGCGAGGCTATTCTTAGACTACATCTTTGCTACAAAATCGGTTCTGGTATTTCAAACTGATTAGCTCTTTTTGTTAGCTAATGATAACGAGATGGAAGTTTTTAAAATGTTTACATTTTGCTTGCCTTTTATTCTATCTTGTATGGTAATCACAGTTTCGGTTAGAAAAAGAGCTGATAAGCCAATAGTGCTGCATGCACTATTGACTTTTCATATCATATCGGCATTGCACGTGCATGCTTCCTATCCCGGGTCCTTTGCAGAGACTGTATTTTTTGTGTTTATTGGAGCTTTCACAATATAGGACTTGCGAGGGTAATACTTTTAGCTTGTTCTTCACACACATATCACTAAATATTGTGTTCGGTGGCGGCACAATAACATTTTTTTTATGGACACGTTACGTTTTGCGAGGCCCTATTGGTTAACACAGTTCGCGGGCTCTGCTGGGGGACCTCATAGGACTGGGTTGAGAATTTGTCAAAGCAACTGCCTTGGAGGTGCGAGGCCCCATGATATCCTAGGGTGCCCTGTTGCCCACGTCTTGTGTCGCCTTTGATTCTGCTCAATAGCACAGTTTTGGAGGAAGTGTCTGCAGTCATGGATTCGCTGGAGAAACGCTTGTTTTGCCTATTGCGGGCAACCTCGGGCATCACGCGATTCGACTGGCGCTTACATGTGTCTGATCTATAATAACCAGCGTAGTGGAAATGCTTCTAGGAGCTGATGCATTACGTAGCAATCGACGTGCACTCCCCCAGGTTGCAAACTTGATGGAGAAACTGCACTTATAGGGGTTGTCGTAGGAGCCTCAGCAACATGGGTCTCGGTGGTTGTCTGGTTGAATACTGTGTTATAAATTAAAACGAATACTTAGACATGTTTGCGACCTCTCCCCTTGCACACACGGCTCCCGCTTGGAGTAAATATATTCTTTGTACAGCTCTGGTACCGGAAGTGGCTAAAGTATGGGTAAACCTAATTTTTAAATGTGTTGACGCTATATATAGGTACTATACTTCTTACTTTTTAACTTAGTATTTTCATTGGACATTTCAGGATTTTACGACGCATGGATGACGGCGGCAGTAAGCATTTGAACAAGGAAGAATTCTTAAACTGTATCAAGGAAACTGGACTAGAGCTTGGCAAAGAGGTATATTTCTCTCAAAAAGGGGGGAAATTTGCGGTAGCGCTGTTTATCGGCCGATTTCGATATTATTTGGCAAAATTCTTTAATATCTAAATCCTAACAAGGTTTGCGAGTATAAATTAAATCGGTCAAAAACGAGTCAAGATATAGGCTTACAAAGCTTCAGTTAAAACGATGCGAGGTCTACTGTTCGGAGAATTACTAGTTTTAATTCTTCATAAGTCTTGTTTTTATTACGTTTCCAGGATGCAGAGGAGCTGTTCTCCCGGTTTGACCCGGACAATAGCGGCTCGATCAGTCTTGACGAATTCATTGCACAAGTTCGAGTAAGTTTATGTCTTTGTTCTATTTAGTTAATATTGGATCATTTTCATAAACAGCATCAGCAGCAGTCTGTATTGAGCAACAGATTATCTATAGGATTATTATTATTATATGTCAGGGTCTGAGAGTGATCGTCTCAATCACCCGACATCGTTATTTGTGGGTCATTCATTGGTACAGCTCGCCGGCGGTCTCCAGTTGTCCATCTCACCAAAATAAACACTCTGTATTACTGCGACGGGTGGTTTTATTGACCTAGTATCACTTGGTAATCAATTTAACAAGAATTATCGAGGATGAAAACAGATTTCAAAGTCAATGGATTTGCACGAGTGCAATCCGCCTCGCGCTCGGAATAGCGTGACGTTTTCTCCGTCATCTTTCAAAGTCATTTCATTCCGACACAAGCATGCAGTGTTGCCACGTGCGACTCCATTCGGGTGATACCCACTTTAAAATCATCACTATTGCTTTCAACTAAAACCAGCTATGCTGTCTCACTCCGTCATATATAGTATTATCTATAAGATTAAGATCTATTATACCTAGATAAAGACCGTGTAAGTATCTTGTCTTATAGGCAGAATCATACAACTTGACGGTTGTGATGTTAGCTACCAGCTGCGGATGGCCCAATCCTCAATGAAGCTCATTTAACAGCTGCGCGAGGATTGGACTATCCGCAGCTTGTAGATAACAAGCTAAGTTGTATGATTCGGTCATTGTTTCCTGCTAGGTTAATGAGTACCAAATATACTTACCAGTATCGCCCTCTTTACAGTCTACTGTCAAACATAGACCTAAGTAATAATGACAGTGGGCTGGCATATACCTAGTTCGATGAACGGATGGTCGATAAGGCCGTGAAGTTCTCGAGTGGAGACCACGTACCAAGTGTAGCGTAGGACGTCCACCGACTAGCTGGACTGACGATATAATTAAGATCGCAGGAACGCGCTGGGTACAGTCCGCTTCCAACCAGAATTATTGGAAATCCATAGGGGAGGCCTATGTCTAGCAGCGGATGAGTATATTTTTAGGATTCCGGCCTACTTTTGATTTCAGCCCCCGATGTCGGAGTCCCGTCGTCACATCGTCGAGCAGGCGTTCAAGAAGTTGGACAAGACTGGCGACGGAGTCATCACCATCGACGATATCAAGAGAGTGTACGCCGTCACTTCACACCCGAGGTATCTACCGTATACCCGAAGTATCTATCGTATATATATTCAATAATATATTTTCATACTGTTGAAAAATTTTTTGCTTGATGTAATTAGAGTAATATCCTGTTAAAAAATATGTGATTTGACATTATTATTTTATATTCTTGATATTAATTTAATGAATGATTATTTTATGATACAATAAGATTATCGAATGAATTTATTTTAATCTGAATACGTTTCATTTTTCAATTTTGTGACTGATATTTTTTGACAAATTATCAATAAAATGTTTATCTACCCAAAGTATCTACCGTATACCCGAAGTATCTACCGTATACCCAAAGTATCTACCGTATACCCGAAGTATCTACCGTATACCCGAAGTATCTACCGTATATCCAAAATATCTACCGTATACCCGAGGTATCTAACGTATAGCCGAGGTATCTACGGTTACGATATAGGTATCTTAAAACATTGTTTGGCTAGAAGATCCGTGTAACGTGTAACTGAGAGCCGGATAATCGTATTTCCACTGTACTACTTTAAAATAATACCTACTCGTGTCTGTTTGCAGATACATGAGCGGAGAAGAGACGGCTGGCACCGTCATGACCAGGTTCCTCGCTCACTTTGAAACGGAGGCCACTGCTGACGGAACGGTAAATAAATAAATATATATTCCGAGACATCTTACACACGATCTCTGACCCTAAACTAAGCAAAGCTTGTGATATGGCTGCCAGAGACTGATACACTATATATACATATTTTATCTGTACAGATATACATATATCTAACACCCAGACACAGAGCAAAGACCTTTGTTCTTCACTTAAATACTTGCCCTGGGTGGGTATCGAACTATCGAACCCACGCCTTTTTGACCCAGAAGTTAGGGTCACTAACTACTGAGCCAGTCTAAAAAAACTACTACTACCTATCACGATAAAACTATGGATCTTCAAAAGAAAAACTCAATTTCATGGAAACATTAAATTGAGTTTTTGTTTTGAAGGTCATGCTCGTGCATCTCGACCATAAAGTACAGCATTGTGTACCGAAGATTTTGACTATAAAAAATATGGTAATGTGTAAAAGTATGGTAAATATGGTAAAACACGCTTGATGTGCGTTATAACTCACGCATATCAAGCGTGAGTCATTACGCGTATGACAATGTTAATGTCTCGCGTAGGTATTAAGGTATAGTATATAGTTCTCTGAACTGCATCGCATTTATCCTAAAATATCTTGACAAAATCTGCTTTGACCTTTTTGAAAATTCAACAATAATGTAAAAATTACTACATGGATGACACATCGATCCGAGCGAACTACTCGGATTCTGTACACAGTCGAAGTCGGTTGTGCCACTTTTGGCAAAAAATAACTATTTCTATGTGTAAGTCTTACTTTTGTTACTTTCTTTCCTGACAGGGGGGTGCACTTGCTCTTGCACCCTCCTCCCGGCGTCCATGAATTTGAAAAACGGAAGCATGATCAGTCCATAATGTTTCTCTTGTTTTCAGGTAAATTTGGAAGAGTTCATGAACTACTACAGCGGTATCAGCGTGTCCATCGACAAAGATCCCTACTTCGATCTCATGATGCGGCAGTGCTACAAACTCTAAGCTTCCCGCCCCCCGTCCATATAAAAACCCAGTGGATACAACATTATTACTAATTATTACATTAATTATATTAATTCACTGAAACTAAGCATTTGTTACAGTGATTCTATATTAACTTGACATTCCTAACAATAGGAAAATATAATGTAAGTTTATCTAAGCAATATTGAATCAGAATTAAGGGGGTCTGCAGACGAACCAAAGTTATTGACATAATTCAGCCAGTTTAAATGGCAGAGAGTAGGGCACGTAGTTCGAAGAACGGATGACCAATGGGGCCGAATGGAAACGGAGCGAATGGAGCGTAAGACGTCTATTGACTAGGTGGATTGACGGTTTACCTTGAACCTTGACGCGCGGGCCTTTCCTGCACTCAGGCTGCAGAAGAAGGCAGCCTGAGTGCCCTTTGTGCCACCCGATGTCCCTGAGGAAGGCCAGCAACTCGCTGACACCGGCGCGGGTCTCTCAGAGCGTCCTCGGTGATCCAAGGATGCTTGTTCGCTGTTCCTCCACGCGCCTGTATTCTAGAAGCTTATGCGCGGCCATTTCGTCTACCTACATGCATCTTCTGCATAGAGGGCTGTCTGTAACACCAATAGTAAATAGATGCTTGCTAAGAGAGCAGTGTCCGGTGACTATTCCAACGACTCGCCGGAGTTTGTCACGAGTAAGGTTTAGCAACCGACGGGAGTATCGCGGATTTAACTCCGGGAATGCCTCCTTCGTCTGTCTATAGAACTCGATACTTGCCCAGTATCACGAAGGCAGGCAGAGGGATCATCGGTCCTAGTCCTACGGGGCGTCTACCTGAACCTCTCCATGCCAGCTCGTCAGCAGCGTCATTACCTATGGATCCGCTGTGTCCCTTGATCGACTGGAGAGTTATACGATTATTTTTACTTACTTCTTCCAGTAGATTGTGACACTGAATCGTTAGTCCCAAGGAGTGATTGTACCTATGTAACGCTCTCAGCACTGCAGCACTCTATCCGAAAGGATTCGGTTTCTTTGATCGGTTACTTTGTAGTATCGCCGTTGCCGCCTGGATAATATCCAAAATATCTACCGTATACCCGAGGTAGCTACCGTATAGCATTACACACATACACATTCCGCCGGAAAATAGAGTGGTTTTTACCCAGAGTTGCCGCTATGTGTATATTGAGTTCATCCTAGAATGTGCCGGTCCCAGTGCCTGTATCTGTTTTGGAGCCATCGGTCATCCTCACTTCCTGTATACCAGAGCTATCACATGGTTCCTCATGTAGTTGAATGTCATAGCTTTTAGTGAATATGTGTTTTTTGGGGACTCTGTCATTAATCGATAGAAGTTCAGGGTTACATTTTATGAAATTGTCAATTAAACTTTCAAATCTTTTATTGCAACATGAAATTTACATGCGGTTCGTAGTTAACATTATAATGGTATGCGTTGCTTGCTTGTCGTACGTCCAGAGGTGCAGTGCTCTGAACCTGTAAGCAGCAATCGCTGCCTCCTGCTGTATGAAAAGATGCAGCGACGTTTGCCCCATGAGGGCTTCTAACGCCGCAGTAGGTGCAGTTCTCATGCATCCGGTCATCGCTACGCAGGCTGTTTTTTGTAATTTTCTTAGCTTCGAGTTGACGGTAGTCAGTTTAGTTCTGGGCCACCATACCAATGCGCCATATGACATCGAAGGTCTCACTACGGTATTGTACAACTATTGGGTTATTTTGGGGTCTAGTCCTCAAACGGTAACGGTATACCTTATAAAGATCGCAGGAACGCGCTGGATGCAGGCCACTTCCAACCGGCTTTATTGGAAATTCATAGAGGACGCCTATGTCCAGTAGTGAACGTCCTACGGATGGACAGATGGATGAATGGATTGCAAATATTATGCATTTAATGAAACTGTCTTTTTTACAGTGATTCCACGCGAACTTTTTAGTCTTATTTTTGTGGTTTAACTATTCTACAATTTGTCACGACACTGGGACCGGTTTTGCCGTGAGATTCAAAGTGTGACCTAGAACTGGCGTTAAAGCGTGTCGATCGAAATCGGTACCTACTACGTGGCAGTAATGTAGGTTCAACTCCAACGGGCACGACAATTTTGAATGGTTTAATCACGAAAAATCTTGAAATTTTCATAAAATATTCAAGAGTATTTGTTGAATATATTGGGATGAAATGGATTTCAATTTCAACCTAATTTAAAATCCTGGTTCTTATTTAACTAGCAGGTATAGATAGCGTGATACACAGATATCCATAAAAAAGCGTGATAATTATATCCACTGAGTTTATTAAGAAATCGTCTCCCTCTCTCACTCCTCACCTCGCACCGGGAGCGACAAGGACGCACATAATAATAATATAGATCCATATCAGATGCACTAATAACAACCAATGATTTACTGTACTGTATCAGCCTTTGAATAGTCCACTGCAGGACGTAGGCCTACCCACGAAGGGTGATGGGCCATATCCACCACGTTGGCCCAGTGCGGGTTGGTGGATTCGCATACGCCAACGAATTTCTTCTACGGAAGTATGCAGGTTGCCTCACGATGTTTTCCTTCACCGAAAAGCCAGTGTTGTGAAATTCCGTACTTACATAAATTCCAAAGAACTCATTGGTACGGGACCGGGATTTGAATCCACGACCTCACGATTGTAAGGCGGGTGTCACTACCTCTAGGCCACCACTGACCAATGATTTAATTTAAAATAATAGGTATATTATTTACAATATATTGCTTGTTAACTGTGATAACTTGGTCACTATGATTAATTTAAAATAATAATAGTTATTATTTAATAAAATAATAATAGCTATTGATTATTGCTTGAAGTGTTTTAACTTCGTCACTCAATGCATTATGTTAATTTCATTATTACTTTGATTATATTTTGACTCCAATAGATCGGTTGTTTTATTTTTATGAACCAGATCTCTGTATTCTGTATCAGCCTTTTTAATAGTTCACTGCAGGACGTAGGCTTACCCACAAAGGGTGGTTGGGCCATATCCACCGCGTTGGCCCACTGAGGGTCGGTGGATTCACATACGCCATCGAATTTCTTCTATTGACATATGCAGGTTGCCTCAGTGGTGTTCAATTCCGTACCTAAATTCCAAAGAACTCATTGGTACGGGACGGGGATTTGAACCCACGACCACACGATTGTAAGGCGGGTGTCTACCACTAGGCCACCATGGCTTCCTGAATATACCTACCTGTAGACTTAGAAATAGGTTAACTTACCTTACCTACCTATTTCTAAGTCTACAGGTAAATTCAGAAAGGGTATATAATGCCGAAAGGGGTTTATTCAGATCACCATTTTGAACAATTTTACTATGGGGCCAATTCACAATTTGAGAAAAATTATAACTTATCTGCCTCATACAGAATCGCAGTTCAGAATCGAAAGCATGTAACGCGCACGTAAAAAATAGATGACCTGACAGGATTCCACTGGGCGAAAGCCGGATATTGACACTATTGGGAAGGCCTATGATATGTGTTTAAGGCAGTGAATATTTCCTCGTGGTCATACTAGTATATCCAAGGAGATATATATATCCAGGAGATAATTAAACTTTTAAGTTTGACAGCTGTCATCCGAAATAAAGATCTTGTTGAGCTCTATCACTTTTGTTAGAACAACATTGATTTATATGTGATAGTTACGGAGATAATTCACTTTTGAGTCTGACAGCTGTCATCCGAAATGTAGGTAGATCTCGTTGAGATCTATCACTTTTGTTAAAATAGCAATGGTTTATATGTGATAGTTACGGAGATAATACACTTTTAAATTTGACAGCTGTCACTTTGACACCTGTCTTTTTGAAACCTATTATGCTATTATAGTACCAATTCTAGAATATGATAGCTGTCACTTTGACATCTATCATTAAAAAAGTTATGTACCTAATGAAACTTCATCATTTCAGCAAATTAATTTTTCAATAAAACCAACGTTCCGTAGTATTGTATTCGATTAGCAATAGCATATAATATGAAGAGTAAAAAATAGTAGAAATAGGCAGTGCACCCATCCCTACCAGAGGAGATAGCTCGGTAGGGATAAGGTGGTCTACACAAATGGTCAGTGCACCTATCCCTACTGGTAGAACTAAATCTACAAAAAGTGCACTTATCCCTCCACACCAGGGGGGATAGCTCGGTAGGGGTAAGTGTACCAGCCGGATTTTTCTAGTGTACGCCACACAAGTCAGCGGATGTGAAGTTAGCTACAAGCTGCGCAATAGCCAATCAACGTGCGGCTTTATGTAAGCTTCAGTCAAGAATGTTAGGATTGGATATTGCGCAGCTTGTAGCTAACTTCACATCCGCCAACTTGTGTGGCGTGGCCTATAATAAGGTTCAAAATATAAGCTCCGCCTAGGACGCCTTTGAAGTTTCTCCGCCATATAGATCATTGTCATAAAAGTATAATCATCATCTTCTTGCCCTTATCCCAGGGTGGGGTCGGCTCTACAGGTAGTTATCATGCGTACAGGGAGGTCAAGACACTAGCGGAAGACCGCGAATGTGGAAGTTGCTCCACCGACAGGAGCCGCGCTCTTATTCTGGATTAATGAAGAGTTATATCACTTTAAAGTGAAAGCGAATTAAAAAAAAAAATTAAAGGCTATGTTGGCGCTGCCTTTACCTGGTGGGAGAATGGCCAAGAGGTCAGGTATGCTACTTTTACACTGCACGCCGACTGCACAGTATTCCAATCAGAACTTTATGCACTATACCAAGCAACTCAAGCAGTGATGTCGAGTGTGGACCCCTCGGTTAGCATTCTGAGTGATTTGAGGTCTTCACTCGAATTATTGCGGAATCCCAAAACGAGTCATCCATTGGTTAAATGTATAAAGGAAAACATTGGAAGGATCAGTGCAGAGGGAAGATCTGTTTGTTTGTTCTGGCTGAAGGCACACGCGGGAACTGTCGGTAATGAAAGAGCGGATGAGCTCGCGAAATCGGCAGCTCTCACGGGCACGTCCTGGGATTACGAGGGGATCCCCTTGTCCTATGTCAAAAAGAAAATCCGTGAGGAGTCAGTCAGGAAGTGGCAAGACCGGTATGAGACTTCAAGCACTGGTAGAGTGACATATAAGTTCCTCCCGGATATCGCGAAAGCATACCGGATGTCACGTACCACAAAACTGACGCCTTTTCAGGTGCAAGCGCTGACGGGACACGGAGGAATAGCGGAGTATTTGTACAGATTTAAGCTTAAAGAAAGTCCAGGTTGTGAGTGTGACTCAGATATCTCAGAGACAGTATGGCACATAATCATGGATTGCCCACGCTTCATTGCGGCTCGAAATGACCTTGAAATATGCATTGATAGAAAGCTCTTAGCCTCAGATCTCCACAACATCTTAGAAGATCCAGAAAGCAGATTGCACTTTCTATCATTTGTAGATAGGTCGTTTCGAATAGCAGCCAAAAGAAACTCAACTCTTCATAGACCCTTTTCTTCTCTCGGTCTGATGGCGCCCTCCGCCTCTGCTTCATCCTCCCGCACATGGCCTTCTTTCGCCTCACACATAGCTACACCGGTCACCACCAGTGCGCAGAACTTAAGACGCCCTCCGGAAACCACCATAAAAGACGTAGCAGTAAACTTCTTACTCGCTTCTGCGGACAGAGGAAAGCCAGGAATTCGCATCCGTGGGGTAGCCCTTTTCATGGATAACAATAAAGAGAGGTTTGGAATAAGCTTTTGCCTCACCCGGAACAAAAAACGTGTCCAGCTGTCGCCCGGACTGGCTTGTTTGCTCAATGGCAGTACTTCTAAAACCACTATGAAGCAGAAGACATACAATGCGATGCCAACACTGGAAGTTGCGGGCTGTCAATGTCGACTGGTGCGATCGAAGAATAAAACGATTGCACTGTTTGACTGGACGACTGAGACTCCTTATGCGCGGGCTGGTTTGCTGCTCAAAAAATTAGGTGAAAACGCAGACAGTAGTTGTCGTGTGATAAGCGTCGACGCCATGGTCATAGCACACTGGACGGGAGAAGTCGCGGATCGATTAAGTTGCCTGGAGGCCTCTAAACATCATGAGGTCATTATATACCTACGAAGACAGGGGAGAAAACCTAAATTTTTTGAAGTCTTCGTCAGAAAACCCTGCAACCGACAGCTGGGGACATCCCGTTCCATGTTCGTCCATTCAGAGCGGTTCTGAAAGGATACAAGAAAGAACAGCGGCAGAAAGGGCCGCGAAACGGCAAAGTGACGGCAGACGCAGTGAGAGTGGAGGGCACGTTTCGGCTTTTTTGACAGCATTTAGCGCCGCAGCACAGAGCTTGTTCCCACAAACAACGAAAATAAAATGGCCCAGCACCCAGTCAAACACAGCAACAACACCACGAACAAGGCAAGTGGTTCAAACGAGAGCCGACATGGGACAAGTTAGTCCGCCCCTCTATATCCAAGCCTCGACAGCAACAGATCACGCCAGAAACGCCTTCATAGAATTCTTAGCTATAACGAGAGCGACTAGAGAAGTCAATTTCAGAAACTGCGAAAACATCATGCAGTCTTTCAGGCTAGGAAATGAGAGTCTTTTGATGGCGAGACTGGAAGAAGCAGAAGCAGCCATATACAATAACGACACTTCCCAGGTCATCAAGGGAACGATGAGAGGTCAATATATGGCTGCTTATAATGCAATAGAAGGCTTCGTGGCCCTGGATGAGGATGAGACGAATCGGACTGGCAAACTGAGGTACATGACACCACCAGAAGACCCTATTGTGGTTGCCGCCAAGTGTACCAAAATAATGCTGGACGACAGGATTATTGACATGGCAAAAGCCATTGAGGGCAGTTCTGGAGTCGAGGCACAGTGGGGCAATTGGACGGTACCCAAGATCCAGTGGGTCAATGGAGTGCCCGGTTGCGGTAAGACAACTTGGGTGGTACGACACTTCGATGTGGATAAGGACGTTATCATCACCACAACAACTGAAGCAGCCAAAGATCTAAGAGAGAAGCTGGCGCAGCGTATAGGTAATCTAGTAAGAACTAAAGTGCGCACCATGGCTTCGACTCTCGTAAATGGTTTCCGAAATTTCGAGAGCTGCTACCGCTTAATGGTGGATGAAGCTCTCATGAATCATTTTGGAGCCATAGTGATGGCTTTGAGGCTGTCTGGTGCCAGTGAACTTGTCCTCATCCGAGACGTCAATCAACTACCTTATATCGACAGAGAAAACCTCTTCGAGATGAGGTATAATCGCCCTAACCTGGTCGCCAACATTAGCCAGGAGTTGTTATGTACGCGCCGGAACCCCATGGATGTGGCGTTTGCACTGAGGGAGATATACGCGGGTATATATTCTTCGTCTATCCAAGTCAGATCTCTAGAGCAGAAAAAATACACGGGTGCACAAATACCCTACAACCTCTCTAACACCCTTTATTTGGTCCACACTCAAGAAGAAAAGGAGACCCTTATCAGCCAAGGGTATGGAGTGGGGTCGGGGTCGCGCATCCTTACCATCCATGAAGCTCAAGGTCTGACATACGACTCTGTCATCGCCATTAAAATCCAGGCCAAGATTAGATTGCACGAAAGCGTTTCGCACGCGGTCGTCGCAGTTTCACGCCATACCAGGTCCTTCACATACTTTGCCGACAACGAGGAAGACGCCATCAGCCGCTTCGTGCGGCGTGCGACGACTGCGTCACCTAAGGTCATCGTAGACTATAATTTAAAGATGGCCATTAGAGAGCGAGACGCGGCGGTGGTGGAGGCTCTGAGTAGTATAAGTAGTCCTTTTTAAAAATCGTAATTTTAGAAATTTAATTAGGTTTAGATTAAGTAAGTAGGTTCGTATAGGCCGGGTGGCTAGCCCTGGTGTCAGAGTTTTTAGGCCGCCTGAAGGCCTCTGACATGGCTAAACGGTTAAAACAACCGTTAGATTAGGTTTAGATTTATTTTAGTGTAGAGTCCTCTAGTAAAGCCTTAGTTTTAGAAATATTGTTCAAATGAATAAAAAAGTAATGTATAATCTTAAAGAGCACAGGCCCCGGTGTCTGTAGAGTGTAACAATTCAATAAAAAAAATAAAAAAAGTGAAAGCGAAGTTGTAGGAAATTTTCAAAACTATCCTAACAAATATAAAAGGCCCAATTATGAAGGCGCCGTCGTAAATTTAATAGCAAATTTAAAAGTGTTCTTTCTATCGAATGCCATAAGTGAAAAAGAAACAGGAATAGTCTAATTAGCTATTATTATTAGGATGGTGCCATCATAATTGGGCCTAATATCCTTATAAAATTGAATACGTAGCTAATTCAAGTAGCTTGGCCATTTCATAAAAATAAAAGTAGCCCTTCAAAGTAAATCATTTCAATGAATATTTTGAAAGATATGGCAGATTTAAAATCACAATAATAAAATATATTCTTGATTTCTTATCTCGTAGAATCCTACAGTAAGTATTTAGATCCAAAATTGGTATTATGATCAAAAAACCGCTTCTACCGAATCATTTTCTACCACTCGGTTAGGTATAGTAGTGCATACCTACACAGCGTACACCGCCTGAACAACCATCCTTCTTCTCGTCTTCGTCTTTCTTTTCTCCATTTTAGTCCATAATATCCACTATTTTAACATAAAATTAGTTATACCTATACAATGAAGTAAAAGTAAAGTAAAAATTTGTTGCACAAACTGTGTAAAATGGTGGTATAAATTTTCTTAGTAACAACAGTCTATCTTAGCGGACATGCAATTTTTGGTAACATAAATATTACCTGTCTAAATTAAACTATGTTACAATTTCTATTTAAGTTGGCATAGATAGAGATTTTATCACCAATAAATACACATTTTATTCACAACCTATCATTATAAATCTACCTATGTTACACTTACATTCTAAAAACAAAATAAAAAGTTATATATTTCACCCATTCTCAACTACTTAGCATTTTATAAAAGGTAAGTAAAAACTTGAACAGCCTATATATATAGTAGGTACATATATTATATTACCTTACTCAATATGAAATCACTTATTCTAGATTTATTTTTTATACCTAGTACAAATATGGACCGGACCTTCATGGTGTAAAAAGTTTTCTCGATAAGCCATTTCTTCAAGCTTTTATTAAAGTTATTTCCACACAAAGCCTTAATATGATGAGGTAAGTCATTTAAAGTATTGATTGCCATCATGTAATTACTTCTGTGAAACATTTAATTATTTGCTTGTGGAATACCTAATACTTACTGATAGTAAAATTTCTGGCTATATATCCTCTGATTACCTGATAAGTACTCAATAAGTATTTCGTAATAAAACTTACTTCGTATCCCGTACCAGCCGGGTTAGGATGCTCGCCACGAAATATTTCTGTCGAAGTGTCAGAACGAGACAGCGTTATGGCAGTAGGTACCTACAGTAGGTACCCGACTTGTTGTTTTAAAAAATGCAAAAGACCGTGACATGACGGCATGCAGCGACACAGGTCATGTAGGACAGGAAGCCCTAAGTACCTATCTGTCATACATGCACAATGCACAAATGACGATCATATCGTCAAGCTTCGTGTATATTTGGGCGCACCCTTTGATCCACCCATAAAGTCGTCTAGACATGTTTTTAGGGTTCCGTACCTCTAGCGGAAAAAACGGAACCCTTATAGGAACACTGTCCGTCTGTGTGTATGTCAAGATTATTTATCTCGGTAACGCGTAAAGATATCGAGTTGAAATTAAACTGTATACGTATATTTATGGACTCTTGCAGTTGTGTAAAAGAAAAACTTCTCAGTTATCGTTTAAAATAGTTAGAGCCGTTTATGTCGTAAAAAATCGCATATTATGATACGAAAATCAAAACCTACAGGGTACTTCCCGTTGACATAGAACTATAAAATTTGGCGAAAAGCATTGTCTCAGAGTACACATATAGGAATAAATATGAAAACTACATTTTTATTTAAATCACAAAAAATAGGGCCTCAAAATTCACAAAAAATGGGTTAAAAATTCAAAGTGAGTAAATCGTATCATGTAAGATATTTTCATTAGCACATGTTAAAACAGGTTTTTAATTATTTTAACAATGTGTTTGTACGGAACCCTCGATGTGCGAGCCTGACTCGCACTTGTCCGGTTTTTTTTTCAGGCACTATTACATGTACCTACATAAACAAGAAGCATTAAACTGTAGTGGCTTAGTGGTACATTCGCCTTGCAAATGATGAGCTCGAGGGTTCAAATCCCGGTCCCGTACCAACGAGTTCTTTGGAACTTATGTACCTACGGATTTTCACACCATTGGCTTTCAACCTTTGGCAACCTTGCTTACGAAAAAAAAAATTGATGGCGTGTGTGAATTCACCAACCCGCACTAGGTCAGCATGGTGGATACAACCCAGAAGCATGTATGTCTACTAAGAGTACCTTAGAATTATGGTGATAGTTGAGTGAGTGTAGGTATCAGTGACAAAATCAAAGAACTAAAATTACTAAATTGCAATAGTAAGGGTACAGTGTTACCAGACCAATCGATCGATTGTCGATCGGCGGCATCGGTCAACGTCGATCAAAGTTGATCGGCTGGTCTGGTAGCATTAATTAATCGACAGATACCAATCGATCATTTGTCGATCGACGGCATCGGTCAACGTCGATCGAAGTTGATCGACTGGTCTGGTAGGTTTAATTGATCGAAAGATATACCGTTCGACTAACCAATGATGACGTCGATCGACTAAAGATCTATTGGTCTGGTAACTATCGATCGACGTCGACAATTCCATTCTACCATCGATCAATGACGTCAATCGACTAACGATCAATTCTGGTCTGGTAACACCCTAAAGAATTATAAATATTCGGAGTTAGCAATTGATCTTCTATTTGTTAGCATTATATTTTTTCTAAGTATGTCAAAATTAGTAAAGAAAGTTTTGATATTATACCTATATAGGCATGCATAGGTACCTACTATGTACGTCTACAACCTATTGATTGCATCAATTTGCATCGTAACAGCGAAAAGCGATTAGATTTGAACATTATTAATTCATTATTATTTAGCCTAAATAGATCGGAAAAAATAAAACACTAATCGTCTTACTTACCACAAAAGTTTTACGCACGCCTTACCAGTAGGTACAAATTGCACGGTTAAACAGGGTTTAAAGCGTGTTTAAATCTTTTGTGGTACGGCGGATTGTATTTAGTTTACTTATTTTAGAAAGTAGAATTTACACCATGATGTTTTTAATCGTATTTGTATAAATAATGTAGTACTGGCAATAGGTACATTTAAACCAACCTATCTAGTAGTTATTGCTCTGAGAGTCTGAGAACATCGATTTACCCAGACACAAACCTAGATAATACATACATCCATGTCTGTGACCTAACCCCCACCCATCATCATGGATATAAAACCGGGAATACACACGCCAGTAGCTGGCACACTTGCAAGCCAGCTTGCATGCCAGCCTTGCACGCGCCAGCTACAGTCATGTCGCAGGTTCCCCGGTTTGGCCATCTTAGTATCATTTGTGGGCACTTTGAATTTTAACGATTAATTAGACAATTTTTGTTCAAATAATATTTAAAAATAATAATTATGATTTCAGATTCATACGGCATACGAGTACCTAGCCTGCACAATTTTTTTTTCATTTACTGGCATGCAATATTAGAGAGGGGTCGCGGGACCTGCTATCATCACGTGTGAACAGACATGCAAGCTACGGGTACGCCAGTAACCAAAGGGAATAACTTGCATGTAAGTTTATGTTCTGTACTGTATCAGAGTTTTAATAATCCACTGCAGAACGTAGGCCTACCCACGAAGGATGATTGGGCCATATCCACCACGGTGGCCCAGTGCGGGTTGGTGGGTTCACATACGCCATCAAATTTCTTCTCCGGACTATGCAGGTTGCCTCACGATGTTGCCCTTCACCGAAAAGCCAGTGGTGTGATATTCCGTACATTAATTCCAAAGGTACGTAAATTCATTGGTCCGGGACCGGGATTTGAACCCACGACCTCATGATTGTAAGGCGGGTGTCACTACCTCTAGACCACCAAGGCTAAGTTTATCTTGCAAATATAAATATATTATAAACTATGTGCAAGTAACTCGTACGTTAGTGCCAGTAGCTGTACCCGCCACTGTCCCGTTTTACTGGCATGTTGTATTCCCGGCTTTCGCCGTTCGCTGAGCGAACCAACGAACGGGGCGAACTTCGCTCCGTTGGTTTTCACTAGTCCATAACCAATATAGTATGATTATACTTTAACATTCTTTTTTGTCGAGTCGAGCGATTCAGTCTGTCGCTGAATCCCAAGGCCGACACGCGTTCCCGTATAATCCATATTGTTATTGTGCGCATATTGCATTCATTGACGCGTTCTTTCACTTTCGCGAGAGTCACTTTCTAACTTTATTGCGATGGTGGATATGATGTATCCTGGAAAGCCGAAGACTTCGTCAAATAGTGAGTTTCATTTATGGTGTTATGAAAAAGCTTTTTTCAAAATTTCAGGGGTTGAAAAAAAATCGCCGGTCATTTTGAGGTAGCTGTTTGAGGTCGCATTATGTAAAAAGAACGATGGAGCTTCAAGTTGCGCGCAAGGAAATTTAACTCCTATTGCACAACAATTAGGAGTTAAATCTCCTAATACGCAGTTTTAATTGCGGCACGGAGATTTCATTCCTAATGCGTGTGCTAAAGGAGTTAAATTGCAGCTGAAGCTTCAACGGTGTTTTTACGTGACGCGACGCTTACATTAGCATCTGTTGTTGAAAGTGAATACGTAGTAAAACCTACTAAAAGTATAACAGAAAGAAAGATAATGTATTACTATAAAAACTTACAAGGAAATAAGTAACAAGGTACTGAGCAAATAATGATTCCAGGTAAACAATGGAGGGCGACTTGCTCGCGCGGATTAATTCCTCTCGAGCGAAAGGAATGAGTCATTTCATTGTAAGACGCATTGTAGCCTGTAGGAATGGTGTAGTGAACATCAAACTCAGCACAAAGCTTGTCAAGTCTCTTAGGGCTCGAATGCGATATAGCAGTACAAATTTACTGCGTTTCAAGTTCAAAAAGGGTAAACAAATTTTAACCAAGGTCAAAGTCAACTCGGAAAGTGCATGCGCGCGCTTGTGTGTCTGTGTGTGTAAACACTGCAATACGTGAGATCTCATGCAGTAGGTAGGTGCCCACTCATGAGAGTCGGTTTGCAGTGTTACTCATCGCACCGTCTAGGTTTCAAGTCAAAATCGCGCGGTGTTGGAAAATGCCCTCTCAAAGTTAGGTAAGCTTAAAATGCGGTTTTCCAACGGCGCGCGATTTTAAGTTGATGCACTTATTTTTAAAGGTGCGACTTGTGAGGGTGTAGGTATATGTGTGTGTATGACTACCCAAGAGCTACTAATAATAATATTGATCTTATCATCCATTCCATTCGTGTTGTACGTTCGAGATACGCATCTGAATGTTATATTTTCTGAGGACACAGAAAATAGTTCCCGAACTGATAGTTATTAGGGTTCCGTACTCAAAGGGTAAAAACGGGATCCTATTAATAAGGCTCCGCTATCCGTCTGTCTGTCTGTCTGTCACCAGGCTGTATCACATGAACGGTGATAGCTAGAACGTTGATATTTTCACAGATGACGTAGGTATTTCTGTTACCGCTATAACAACAAATACTAAAAACAGAATAAAAATACCTACTGAAATAAATACTAGGTACTTATCTAGACACGCGATGCGACGTGTGTCATATTACACGAACCATTTCGAGCCACTTTTGACCCCTTCATAATTCGAAAACGATTTTACCTATATCATAGATAAATTAAGTATTCAATTTTTGAATACTTAATTTATCTATGCCTAAATACATACATGAAATTATGCCTATTTATTAAAGTTGTTTAGTTAGCATACAGTACGAAATTTCGTTAAGTCTGCTTAAACAGTTAATGACATATTAACGTTTAAAAACCGGGGTTTCATTGCATGATTCACTCACTCACTCACTCACTGACTTATGGATCAAAAACCTAACCCACTTCCAGATGACCTAGAAACCTGATATTTGGCGTCAAGGTAGACTATTATGCATATACAAAGGAAAACATCTAAAAATTCAACCTTTTACCCCCCAACCCCATGAACTAGGATGAAAGCTTGTATGAGACTTTCACTAATTTTCATGCTAGAAGTCTAAAAAATGATATGAAGACTTTGCTATAATTAATAAAATTTCAGGGTTTTTAATAAATCTCCTAAAACTTGGGGGATAAAAGTTTGATTCCTATGAGATTATCGCAAAGTTAGATGTCTGAAAAAAAGGAGAGCTTTTGGGTTGTTATAAAAACCGTTTCGCTTTGCTCCCCAGCCATTTAGTCTAAATGATTCATGTCGGATTTGTGTGTGCCATGCCATGTGCCCCCCCCCCCTGGGCCCATAGTTACAGTCCTTCCATTCGTCGCCAAGCTTTAACACTTTGTAAAATCCACCGCATACCTAATAACCTCAGTTTTCTCTTGTTTACCGTCCACAGTAGCATGGCACCGCCCCCAATCGGCGTCGTCTCTGCAGGAGGAGGAGCTGATGCAGCAGTCGGAGCGCGCCCTCGCACACACCACAGACCCGCTGGAGAAACTGCGCCTCTTGTGTCTGTCACGGGGGGCTTCGGGCATCATGGTACTTGGCAGGTGACTAACTGAATAAGTATATGTTTATTTTACAATACCATAGATATACCTACGTGTACCGTTTCGGCTAGAGAAAAACCTGATGATCCAATCGTGCATGCACGTGCATATTCTACCCCTATATATTTGCAGACACTGCATTTGTTTTGTGTGTGGGAGCTTGGGGCATCATGGGACCTGGCAGGTTGATACTTATTCATATTACCTTCTTGAAAATTACCATTTACACCACAACCGTACAGCGTATCATATCCGTAATTTCAGCAATATACCTACATGTACTACATGCGCACGTACTCCAACTACGGAAATGTTCAGTTTACCTTTTAGATTAAACTTGTAACTGTAACTAGTAATCTATAGACGTTATAGTAAATCAGAGTTTTAATCCAGTTACTCCACCCAGGCACGTATCCAGCTTTGAATTTCGGGGGGGGACCATTTACAAAAAAAAAACTGCCAAGTGCGAGTCGAAACTCGCTTTTAGGTGGACAGTCTAAGGATAGGTGATCTAATTGGGATCTAATTAGAACTTAGAACTTTTTGGAACTATGTTTTCTACAATAATTTTACTACACCAATAAAAATAACAGTGATATTAATTTTCAAATATTTTAATTTTTCATCTTTTATACATCCGAAAGTGTGTTTGTTTGTTACTCTTTCATGTAGAAATGGACAGATGTTTGTTAGAAAACTATCTAAAAAGACACCTAACCACAATATTACTAGGTAGATATTATTATCTCATAATCAAAAATATTTTACTAAATGCGAGCCAAAACATAAAAAGATGCAATTTTCGTTTGTTTCTTTTTTAAGTCTAGAAAGGTCTGTGTTTGACCACATCCGTCTGATCTGAAGCAGAGACGCGGTTCAGGGTGTAACACATTTAGGTACCTAGATGTTACCTACTTGTTTAGATTCCCAGATTGTTAATTGACTAAGAGTTCCATATATTAGCTGTTCTTACTAGAAATACCGAATCAAAACTCGAAGCTGTAGAGTTGAAATTAAAACTAGATCTACTTATGCTCCTTTGCAGCTGTTAACAATTGAAGTTCTTAGATACGTACTGTGAAAAAACGTTACAGAGCGTTAGGGTGGTTGCTCTAGGAGACTAGGTCAATGTGTGAAATTCACATATTTTGCTTTTTTGGCATTTACACATTGCAGTTTCCAAAAAATAATTACTGTCTTAACAGATGAAATTCTCGTTGTAAGTTTACAAAAACCCATTTAAATGGATAGGTTTTTAAATAACAAAAAAATGTACCTACTTAGTCAGTCTTTGTACAAAAGTGCATTAATAAATTATTGAATTATTAACCTAAAATTGAATTTCGCGCGCTGACCGAAGACACAAGCCATACGTAAATTCATACTGCACCAGCTTTTTTTTAATAGTCCACTGCCCACACCCCACGCTTTTTTACAATAGTATCAATATTTTTCGTTTATTATTTTTTTCTGCCTATATTGAAAATTATTTTACACTTTTTTGGTTTGATATATTATGCTATGAAAGCGTGCTTTTAGTTTTTTTTTTAACTTTATTTATTTTTCACTTTTTAGTAATAAAATAAATGCATCATCATCCATCTTTGATAAGTGTGCAAAGTTTAAAGTTAATCTGATCGCTCAAAGTTGAGCAAAATAGAGTTGGTAGGGGTTGGTTACAAGCAAGCAAACATACAGGTAAAACCAATATAAAAGGGTGATAAAACAAATTTCTCTGTTATCGTGAAAAAAAAGTTAGAGCCGCTCGATAATCGGTAGAGCCGTAAAAACCTATATATTTTGTCACTCATCATGTTTGGCAAAAATAATTGTGTTATACCTACACATAAAGAAAAAAAATCTGAGTAAACCCCTCGGTTGGCGAGCCGGCCCACTCTTCACTCGCACTTGTCCGGGTTTTTTGTCACTAGTTTCAATAATTCGTGAAACGATTGAGACTCCAAAATGCACAAGTGTGTAACATCTGATTTTTACAGAAAGAAGCCCCGGAGAGTATACAGATGTGCTTTTTTGCTTAGAGAGAATTCTGAGGATTCGGAGAACAATAGCCGAAGGGTCGGTTTATGAGTCACTTTCATTTTTAGGGTCGTCTACATAGCAACAGCATTCAACAAATTGTCACCTTGTAGCCAAATAATCTATTTTATCTAGTGTATGTTCAAAAATTTCGGGGGGGGACCGGTCCCCTATGTCCCCCCCCCCTGGATACGTGCCTGACTCCACCACAAACTACTTCTGCGCAGCCTTTTTTTGTCCAGGGAAAATCCTTTATGGATACCACCACGCTTTGGGGGCAGGCATTGGGTGGTTATGTGGGAGTCCCCGCCGCCCTAGTCGGTATACCCGCAAAGAACCCTGAAGTGTTCCACCGCAACGCTTCGAGTCGGTGCTAAGGGCACGCTTTCGCACTCTTCCGCGGCCCCGAGAGCGCCAGCCCCAGTCGCCCGACTGGGGCTGGCACCATCGGGGAGCTCGGAGCTTACGTTCCACTCCGTGCCGACAATAATGTTACGGAACACAAGACACATCGTCATCCTCCACTCGGGACTAGACCAGCAATCAAAGTGGCCCCGTACCTGCCACTTCGGCTGCAGAGGATAGGGAGAGCGGTGCGACGCCATACCGAAACTCCTCTCCACTGCAGCCCACTGCGTCCGCAATCGAACGGTGGCGACCCCGTCGAGGCCACGGAAGGCAGGGAAAGTGGCAATACAGGTAACAACACCAGCTGTCCTCTCCCGCTGAGGCCTCCAATCCTCAGCTGAAGTGCCTCCCATACGACATCGCGGCCTGCCTCATTTGCAGTGCCCCCATATGGCGCCTACCTACCGGCCGGCTTCTTAATTTACGGGCTAGATGACAAAGCCCGGAGAAGTGGCCCCACCTCGGATCCCTCTTAGTTTCCCTATAGAGTTACTGAGCCGCCCCGCCACGACAAATAAGGCGGGAAAACTTGAGGGGGCTTCTGTGCAGCCTACGGAGAGCTATTGCATTATGAAGCAATCGGCGTACTCTATCTCTCAGGTTGCAAACTTCATAGGTTAAGAGGCCTCGGGCATTAAGGGACTCTGAGGACTAAGTACCGTGTTATTAATTAAAAAAAATGACATTTTTGCGCCTTCTGCCTTTGCACATACCTACTTCTCTGGTGACTTGGATTCCTGATTTTTAGATGTGTTGACACTACTATATATTTTAACTTAGTATTTTTATTCCACTTTTCAGGATTTTCCGACGCATATACAACGATGGCACTAAGCATTTGAACAAGGAAGAATTCTTAAACAGCATCAAGGCAACTGGACTAGAGCTCGGCAAAGAGGTATTTGTCTTATTTTCTTGAATTGCCCATTCCTTTTATTTTTTATTTCTGAGAAATGTTCTCATGATTAATATGTCCTTGGCGCGTATTTTGTTTTCTTTTTCCTTTACAGTTACATTTTACTACTGGATCGTTCTGGCCACAGCACTGGCCAATTCCCGGACTATTTGATATTTTTTTCAACATCAGAACGATATAAAAATGTAATATTTTACAGGCATTATTTAGCACTCTTAAAAGTTCTTTGTACATTTCATTCCATTCTCAATGTAATGAATTTGATTATTGCCCAATTTGCCATTTTCACAAGACCTAAACTAATGGTAAAGAAGATATATTAATACTCTAATGGTGTGATTTCGATATTTGATGCATTTTTTGGTTGCGAGTGTTTTATTTTGTGGGAAATGATTTGATAGCAATATTTTTCTTATTTTTCATTACGTCTTGTTTTTGTTCCGTTTCCAGGATGCAGAGGAGCTGTTCTCCCGGTTTGACACGGACAAGAGCGGTTCGATCAGTCTGGATCAGTTCATTGCACACATTCGTGTAAGTATTACTGTCTTTGATGAATTATCATCACAATCAGCATCAGTATTGAGCCGCTGTAGCACCCCTATCATGGCAAAGGTGCAAATGATCTTTCCGCGAATTTATCTTTTCAGATTGGAAACAAAGTATGAATTGACATTGACAACTGATATTAACAGTAGATAAAATAGTTTTATTCCTTTGCCTTGTTAGGGGGGTGCCGGATAAAGGTCTTTTAGGTACCATAGTTTCCTGCCTTAAGTTAATCAGTACCGAGTACTGGTATCGCCCTCTTTATAGTCCACTGCTAAACATAGACCTACACACGAAAGGCGATTGGAATCTCATATTTACCATGCTGGCCCAATGTGGGGCCTTTTGCCAATGTGGTAATATGCCGTGCTGTATATTTCAAATTTCATTTCGCTCAGAAAAATTAGCTCTTTCATACAAAAAGTTCATCGACTCTCGATGAAATGTATGGGACGGCTGATATTTATCGCAGTTTCAGGCTAAGCCCGTAGTAAAAGTTATGTCACAATGATGAGTATTTTAAACTTCTGATTTGAGCCTCCGATGTCGGAGTCCCGTCGTCACGTTGTGGAGCAAGCTTTCAAGAAGTTGGACATGACTGGCAACGGAGTCATCACCATCAACGATTTGAAGGATGTGTACGCCGTCACTTCGCAACCAAGGTACGAGTACCAGTACCGGCCACGACTATCTCACTCGCACATTTGTAACTTTGAGGACATATTTAGACAGAGAATTTATAAATACCTTGTAATATAAGTATCAAAACAATCAATAGTACGAGTCTAGAATTTGTAGCCGTTAAGATCACGAGGCGCGCGTTTCTATCGCTAGACCACCTCGGCTTCCACTTGACTGAAACAAAAAAGTCATAACGGTCTACAATACATATCTTTATTTTCTTTAGAGGGCTTACATTATTTTCTTTATTTGCTGTGTAGTGTACATAACAACAGTTATTAAACTAATCAAAGTATTTGTACATAGACCCCGTTATGGCGCTGCAAGAGTACAATACTCTTAAATATTACTTATTAATAATTTATGCTAAATCTAAAAACGTATTGTATATCAATGAAATTAATTACAATTTAGTAATAGGTTTGCAATGAACTATAGGAATTTCACAAGCTATATACAGGCTATTTAGGATCTGTATGTGTAATTTAATTATGATAATGTAAGTAGTTCTCCCCTAAAAAAAAACATTCTTGCATGCTGACTGCGAAAATAGAGTACTTATTATAAGTTATTTAAGATCACAATAAAATTGTCAACCTATTTTGCAAGATATAAATGAATATGAATATGATCTTATTAAGCCCGATTACAGAGGCGCCAGCGTAAATTAAATAGCAACGTAAAAAGCGTTCTCTCTATCGAATGCCTAAAGTGGAAAAGAAACAGAACTATGCTATTTAGCTAATATAGTTACGATGGCGCCTCTGTAATCGAGCTTATTATGTTATTGTAGGTACTAAGTATATTATATTTTTTTTTTCAAAGGAGTCTACGTCTTCATTATTATAATAAACTCGAGGCAGGCAGATATTTCCACCTGCGCCTCCCACTCATCTGCCTGGAACTGGCGAAGGTCGGACCGCACAGGCTACTCCAAGACACGCCTCGATTGACACTGCGATCTTCCCCCACCTCAGTAGATGGCCCACCCAGCGAAGCCTTGATTCATAGGCGAAACTAAGGCCCAAACACTTCGCTGGTTTGAATTGGTATACTTCTTTAAAATAATACTCATGTCATTTTACAGATATATGAGCGGAGAAGAGTCAGCTGGCACCGTCATGGCCATGTTCCTCGCTCACTTTGAATCCGAGGCTACTGCCGACGGAACGGTAAATATTTTTCCATGAAAATGAGTGTCGAAATGTCTTTAAAATCACACCGGCAAAGATAATGTAATAGGTACACTTTCTGTATATAACAAAGTACTCTGTGAGGGACACACCGGAACCTCAGACTAAATAAAAAAAAAAGGGTCGAGTGCTAGTCAGGTTCGCACACCGAGGGTTCCGTACAAACCCTGAAAATTTCACAAAATTGTAACTCTCCGAATTAAATTACCACAGCCTCGGCTCGAGCTGTTTAGAAATAATTGTATTTATATGGCGGCCTTAATTTTCAATTTCCTTACGGAAGAGTTGATTGATTTACCATATAGAAGGTTCTGTGCGCAGTTGAAGAAGTGGCTATTAAGCGAGAGTTTTTGAGGTTGACGAATTCTTAAGGAAAGCGTCGTGCCGCATGCATGTTTATAATTGGGCTTATTAATTATTATTTTGTCTATTTTATTACTACAACTTTTTTATGTTAATGTAAAAATGACATTATCAAATGACGTAAAATTATTATTAAATGTAGGTACCTATGATTATGATATTGATTAAATAAAAATAGGAGAATATAATATTTTATAAATTAACGTTGCCACACCCTTATTGGGTCATATAAATAAATAAATATTGGGGGACATCTCACACACGGTCATTGACCCCAAACTAACCAAAGCTTGTGATATGGCTACCAGAGACTGATATACTACATATACATATTTTAAATACATACTTATATAGATAGTACCTAAATAACACCCAGACACAGAGCAAACACCTATATTCATCACAAAAATGCTTGCCCTGGTGGGAATCGAACCCACGCCTCTCTGATCCAGAAGTCAGGGTCACTAACCACTGAGCCACCGAGGCAGTCAATTTCTATTATATGTATAGCTTTTAAAACATGTTATTTAAGATCTACATGTAATACCACATATGTTGCAATAAAAATTGATTGATTGAATAAAACTAGTACGTCAGATACATTATTAAAAAATATTGGACACAATATTTTTTACTCACGGTTGAATTAATAATAATGGTTTTATTTACCCAGTCATCATACCTATTGGCCAGCTGTTTACGTAACACACTGTGATGCCGTGACCAAGGAAATAGCTATTTAGATTTTGCTTATTTTACAGGTGAATTTGGAAGAGTTCATGAACTACTACAGCGGCATCAGCGTGTCCATCGACAAAGACAGCTACTTCGACCTCATGATGCGGCAATGCTTCGCACTCTAAGCCCGACTGATCGATATAAAAACCCAGTGGATACTAAATTCAAGTCTATTAATAATCATACTGAATTATTACGTTTATTCCATCCATCCATCCATCAGCCAAAAGACGTCCACTGCTGGACATAGGCCTCCCCTATGGATCTCCAATAAGACCGGTTGATAGCGGCTTGCATCCAGCGCGATCCTGCGGCCTTAATGAGGTCATCTGTCCACCTTGTGGGTGGACGTCCTACGCTGCGCTTGCCGGTACGTGGTCTCCACTCGAGAACTTTTCGACTCCACCGGTCATCAGTCCTCCGCGCTATGTGCCCTGCCCATTGCCATTTCAACTTGCTAATCCGTTGGGCTATGTCGGTAACTTTGGTTCTTCTACGGATCTCCTCATTTCTGATTCGATCACGCAGAGAGACTCCGAGCATAGCCCTCTCCATAGCTCGTTGGGCTACTTGGAGCTTACTAATAAGGCCCATAGTGAGAGACCACGTTTCTGTGCCATAAGTCATCACTGGCAACACACACTGGTCGAAAACTTTCGACTTGAGGCACTGAGGTATGTCGGACGAGAAGACACTACGCAATTTTCCGAACGCTGCCCAGCCGAGTTGGATTCGGCGATTGGCCTCTTTGTTGAAGTCGGACCTACCTAACTGGACTACTTGTCCTAGGTAGACGTACGAGTCAACGACTTCAAGAACCGAGTTTCCAACAGAAATCGGGGTGGGTAAAACATGGGAATTAGACATGACTTTCGTCTTGTCCATGTTCATCTTAAGACCCACCTGTTGAGAAACCCGATTGAGGCCTTCGAGCATCGTGCTGAGCTCTTCCATCGATTTTGCCATGACTACTATATCGTCGGCAAATCGAAGGTGAGTGAGGTATTCGCCATTGATATTGATGCCGAATCCTTTCCATTCCAGGAGCTTGAAGGCGTTCTCCAAAGTAGTCGTAAACAGTTTCGGAGAAATTACGTCTCCCTGTCTTACGCCTCTTTTTAAAGGGATCGCCTTGGAGCTCTCTTCCTGTACTCGGACTAACATAGTGGCGTTATTATACAAGCACTTCAACACTTCGATGTACCGATAGTCAATACGGCATCGTTGGAGAGACTCAAGCACAGCCCATGTCTCGACCGAATCAAAGGCTTTTTCATAGTCCACAAACGCTAAGCAAAGTGGCAGATTATACTCTTCGGTCTTCTGTATAACCTGCCGCAGCGTATGAATGTGGTCCATGGTGCTAAAGCCTTTTCGGAAACCGGCTTGTTCGCAAGGCTGAAAGTCATCAAGCCTGCGCTCGAGACGGTTCGTAATGACCCTTGAAAACAGCTTATAAACATGGCTCAGAAGCGAGATGGGTCTGTAGTTCTTCAATAAGGTGCTGTCACCTTTCTTGAAAAACAACACCACCACGCTTCTGTTCCATGCTTCTGGCGTGATGCCCTCGAGGACGACGGTGTTGAAAAGCTTCTGGAGGACTTTTAGTACCGGTGTTCCACCCGCTCTCAGCAGCTCTGATGTGATACCGTCGTCACCCGACGCCTTGTTATTCTTAAGCTGATTCAGGGCCATTCTAATCTCGTACAGGCTGATGTCCGGGATATCTTCGGTGAAGTGTCGGGTCAGCTTGGCTCTTGGATCTTTGGCCGCGCTGCTAACAGGCTTAGCGACCGAAGCGTATAGCTGTCCATAGAACCTTTCGATCTCCTCTAATACCTCTGCCTTGGTCGACGCTACACTGCCATCTTCTCTCTTCAGCTTTGTCAACTGGCTTTGCCCAATAGACGAATTCCTCGCGAACACTTTGGAGCCTTTGTTCTGCTCTATTGTCTCTTTAATATGTTTAGTATTAAAGAGACGAATGTCGCGCCGCACGGATTTTGAAATTTGTCTATTGAGCCGCCTATATGACTTTGCATCATCGGAAGACTGCAGTCTCTGTAAGCGTCGTTCGGCCATAAGATTTATAGTTTGATCGGAAAATTTTTGAGGTCTATTTGTACGACGGGGTCTAAAGAATTTAGCACCCACCGTCTGGACAGTTTCTACGAGCCCGTTGTTAATCTCGTCCACCGACGCAAAGTTCTCCAGGCAAGCAAAGCGATTTGAGAGCTCGAGCTGAAAGCTCTCGGGGTTCTGGATATGGGCACGAGTAGGCCGGAGCGTAGACTTCATCAGGCGTGACCTTTCGAGTTTAACGTTAATATCCAATGTGCCTCTTACGATTCTGTGATCACTACCGGTTTTCACTCTGTGGATCACGGAGACATCATTAAATATCCGTTTCTCAGTGGTCATGATGAAGTCTATCTCATTTTTGGTGGAACCATCGGGGCTCATCCAGGTCCACTTCCTATGAGGCGGCTTCTGGAAGAAAGAGTTCATCATGAAGAGTTCCTCTCTCTCCAGAAAGTCAGCCAGCCTCTGGCCCCTGGGGTTCCGTTGTCCATATCCAAATTGCCCCATTCTCAGCTCATCATCGCTTCTTTTGCCCAACTTTGCGTTGAAGTCCCCCATAACAACAGTAAAGTGGGTCTTAGACGTATGTATGGCCTGACTTACGTCTTCATACATAGTCTCCACTTCGTCATCTGGGTGTGACGAGGTCGGTGCGTATACCTGAATGACCTTCAGCGAATACCTCTTGGATATTCTGAGTATTAGATATACAACCCTGCTCGACACACTTTCGATGGTGATAACGTTGTTAGCGAGGGACTTATGAACGAGAAAACCGACACCACCTTGGGACCGCTGGTCACCTTCCCGGTAGTAGAGCAGGTTGCCGGATTTCAGAGTTATCGTGTCCTCCCCCTCTCTACGGACTTCAGACAACCCCACAATATCCCAACGCAACCTACTCAACTCTTCTTCCAGCTCAGCAATCCTCTCGTCAGTCCTCATTGTGCGCACGTTGTGTGTTACCAGGGCCAGTCGTCGTTTGCGGGAGTGGTAGCCGGGCGTCTGCCAGGGATTCTTAGCACCCCCTTCTCCGCCGTTACCGGGGCCGCTACCGTAGCCCCGGGCTAGCGGAGCTGCTGGGGACTGGGGGCCTGGTCTATTTGTTTCTGCCATGTATTGGGGGTATTTGCCCATAATCGCCGCGCTGGGCAAGCGTGGTGGCGATCGCAGAAAACGTAGCTTCGCGACAGAGATGCTGCTCCCCATCCCTGCCCTGTGCCATTTTAGCTACGTTTTTATTTGAATGGTTATACCGCCATTAGTCGGTTCCGCTGTACCTCAGTCGGCTCTTACGACACCTGGTACTAGAGGGGGGTGCTATTCTACTCTGCCGGCACCCCACGGCCAACGTTTATTAATTCAATGAAATCATACCCTCAGAGTAAATAAAAAATCAAGAGAGAACGTCGTTGAACAGTCTAGTGAGGCCGGTTTTTTATACATGTGTGAGTGCGTCGGTGTTGCGCCGCCATAGTTCGACTGTCAAACCAAGGCGTGGTTTCGTTGTACATTCACATATTATACGTTGGATGTGTGTGTAATTGTCTGTACACAGTGAGGCGTAGTTTTGGCTGGCTTCACTTGTTAGTTCACAACATTCTCTCTTGATTTTTTTATTTACTCTGAGATCATACCTAGTGTTGTAGTGATTTTATATTAACTTGACATTCCGATCAATATACATATATAATGTAAAAGCAACATGCATTGCAAATAATTTATACAATTAATGAAATTGTCTGTTTCACAAATGACTCTACGCAAACTTTTTTGATATTTTTTCATATTGATCTAATTTTAGTTGTGTTTGATTTTGTATTTCAAAATTTGTTATGAAATCAGGAATTCAAAACCGTAGGTTTTGCCCTGAGATTTAAAGTCGAAGTCAAAATGTCATTATTCCGTCGACCATCCGTAGCCACATTAACTTGAAATCGTCTGATAATAATGTTTCAAACCATCATTCTGTAAATATGTACCTACTACTTAAATAATGTAACTATATAAATAATAAAAAAAATCTAAATGTGACCTAGCTTAATTGGCGTAAAGCGTCGCGATGGAAATCGGTACCTACTACGTGGCAGTAATGCAGGTTCATACCCACAAAAGAGACTGTTCTGCTGTTCTGTGTTCAAACCCCACGGTCACGACATTTTTTTGAATAGTTTTCACAAAAAAATCTTGAAATATTTATACATTCTAAAATTCGATTTATCTTACATATATCTTATTTTCTAATAGATAACAGACAGCGTGATAAATATCCACCGGGTTTATCATAAAACCGCCTCCCCATCTCACACCTCGCACCGGGAGAGACATGGACGCACATAATATGTCCACACATGCACTCATGAAAACTAATGATTTAATATAAAATAGTAATACCTATATAATTTTATATTGCTTACTAAGTGTTATAACTTCGTCGCATTGCTTTAATGAAGAATAATAATAGATTATTTAAAATTGCTTACTAAGTGTAATAACTTCGTCACAATGATTTAATATAATATAATAATAGATTATTTATATTGCTTGCTAAGTGTGAAAATCTCGTTACTCAATGCGTTAAGTTGATTTCATTATTACTTTAATTATATAATATTTTGACCTTACTATATCGGTTGTTTTATTTTTATCAACCAGACCATACCTATTGCTAGGTGTATACAGGTTTAAACAGAAGGTATCAGATCATCATAATGGACAACTTTTACTATGGGTCCCACCCGGAATTCTAGAACAACGATGTATACAGTTTTTATGTAATAAATATTTCAATTTCAATACAAAATCGCAACTCGGAATCGACAAAATTTAAGTCACATACAAGCGAAGGTGGATATAGATATAGTTGATCTGGCAGGATCGCGATGAACGCGTGCCGCTTCCGAACAGTATTGTCGGCGATCTATAGGGGAGGCATATGTCCAGAAATGAACTTCCTATTGCTGATACGACGATGATCTTTATTATAGAGTATGTCCTGCTTTAGAGGTAGAAAATATTGAGAAAATATCATAGCAAGTTCTGTACTCTTTGGTTAGACTAGTCTATGAGTTCAAAAATAAAGTGACATTACATTATTTATTCTGTCAATTTTTCTTAGATTTTTTCTTACTTTTATTGTAGTTATCTTGTTTTTATTCTCTTTTAGTATTTTTTTGGTATATTGCATTTAATTTCTTAGTTTTTGAGCAGAATGCGAAGATAACTATCACAGCACACATGAAATCTGAAGCCTGTGTCAAAATTACCATAGCACCGAGAACAAGGTAAAGTAATCCACTATAGAGCGTCGGCTGACTCACGAAGGGTGATTGGGCCATATCCACCGCGTTGGCCCAGTGCGGGTTGGTGGATTCACATACGCCATCGATTTTTTTCTACGGACATAGGTACGCTGGTTTCCTCACGATGTTATCCTTCACCGAAAAGCCAATGGTGTGAAAATCCGTACATATATAAATTCCAAAGAAGTCATTGGTACGGGAAAAGGATTTTAACCCACGGCCTCACGGTTGTAAGGCGGGTGTTACTTCCACTAGACCACCACGGCTTTGTACATTTTTGTTTGGTTAGATTTCAGCAAACAGCTGACCTATTTGTCGTTTTCCAGGAAATCCCACCATGTGTCGCACGATCCACTCGGTCCTCTCCACAGGAATATGCGGCATTCAGATGCTCGTCAGGGTCTTCATGACCGTCATCCTCATGATCGAAAACCTGATCCGAATGATCCTGCAGACGTTTTACAACTTCATATCGTTCATGCTGCAAATGATCTCGCTCATTCCTATATGCGTGGTGTTCCTGGCGACAGCTAGACTGAAGTGCTTCATGTGCGGCGGTGGTGGCCCGTGCCCGGTCAACCGCGGGGGCGCTTGCGATTGTCTCATGTCAGGTGATCGATTCTTTTACTTATTACCTACTAGTTTTTGACTATATCCATACGAAAAATTAAGTCATGTCGTTAGTCCGTTGCCGCGTGAACAAGGAATAAACCAACAAACACGCTTTCGGATTTATAAGGGTTTGTAGGATTTGTAAGGGTTGGTAGAGCAAATGAAGGGACCAAACGTTCAGTTTCCGCTTTCATCTGTCGGGATATTAATTCTTCTATACAGTTCGCATTTTTCAACAAATCTGACGAAACTTGGTATGCAGGATTTTTTACATTAGGTAATGTTTTTTTTTGCCGTCGATTTTGATTGGGAGATTTCTTTTAAATTAGGGGTTATCACGCTATTTACCAGCAGATTTCGATTTGGTTATATCGTTTTATACCTGAATCGTAACAAGATTTACGGATATTATAAATCAAATCGGCCAAGAGCGAATTGTGCTACAGCCTTATGAAGATAAGCTTACAGATGCGAGGTCTACTCTACTGCTCGAAGAAATACTAGTTATTAGCTCTACGCCTCTACATAAACCAATGCAAGACATCCCCCTTTTATGCTATCTGCCTCTGTCTGCTTTAATACTACTGAAGATACCTACTCACGAAGAACAATAGGTGAAGCGGGAAAATATTCACCTTGTTACACTCTCTAAATATACTTAGCACTAGCTGACAAAATGTTTGTTATACTTTCAGGTGTGCTGCTGAATAGTCTTATTACTATGATAGCTCTGTACGAGGTGAAACTCTCCATAATCAACAGCAGTTTGACATATGTTTCCTCTAAGGATTTCGGAAAATATTAAATGGACGCAGGTTCCATCCAGCATATTCCTGATGTTTTATCGTCTCATGTCGATCATCTATTTAAGACGAGGCATCAGGCCGAGAAACACGAAAACGAGTACTTTTGAATGCGCGATGTGAGAGGACGAATGATATTGATTTAAAAAATATCATAGATAAGGAAAATTTTGAAAAATTTAATGAACCGGTCTAAATTTTTAAAAATGACCGGCTTTATTAAAAAAAATCTTTCTTTCTCATCAAAAAAAAGTTTAATAATTCAAATGCTCAGAATTATCAGCAACAACAGCCCATTATTTTTTACGAATAAAATAGCCATTTCACTTTTCTATTTAACAAACCGATAAGTTATTTTTTAATGTGTAGGTTATGAGTAATCAATTAAAAACTCACTGCCGCCCGCCGCTCTGGCGCGATCCTGTCGAGCGCGACCGCGTAAAATTTGTCCGAGTGAAGGAGCGCGGTACTCTATTTTTGAGAAATAATAGTTCGTCAATGCGTCACCTTAAGTAGCTACTTTGTCAGCAAGGGATACAACGCACTAATTACCATTAGGCGCTCTCCATTCGGGTATTTAATCTTACCCGTGTGCTGAATCCATTAAATATCATTCCAGCTGCGGCCCTCATCATTCTGTTCTTTATATTCCGTGCCACGGGGGTTCTCGACAAGATTTTCTACAAAATGGGCTACGTGCAAGCTCCTCCAGTAGCCGTGCTGCGGTTCGCGCCAACCCCCGGAGACGTCACCGAATGTTCCAGGAACGACACAGACACCCCGATGGCCTCTTCCAAGAAACTCAAACGTTATTTCGAATACGAAACGGTCACTGAAACGGAAGAGTTGGACACGACCTCGGAGCTAACTACGGTCCCGAAAAGTACGACAGCAATGGTTAAGAAACCGAGAAGGACTTACTCGTCTAGGAAAAATTTGAATTCAACAATGAGCGAGTATTTAGGACAAAATGCGAAGTTGACACCAACTCGTTCACAGAATACAGCATCGTTAATAGAGCACGCGTCGATCGTTGATGCTTCCACACAGAAAGCTGGCACTTTACATCCAGCCGAAGGTAGTGGTGATGAAACCAATACAATACCTAGTAATATGACAACGGTGATTTACTACATGGTATGATTGAGCAAATCGCGTTTGGGCTCCTTCTACGCTGACATCCGTATGTGAAATGTGAACAAAAATTTGACGTTCACATCTACAAACTACTACTTTATATTGGTACCTATGTTCTTGTAGAAATACATTTTCGGAAGCGATATCAGTAAGAGCAACTTAAGCGGAAATAATTAAATATGTTATCCAGATGGAAAAGTTCAAAATATTGATGTTATTTTTGTGTTTGAAAGTTGATGGACGTGCTAAATTATTATTAAAGTATGCATTTCTTTATTTGATTCTGTTTCTTTGAACTTAGAATGCTACTCCTACCTATTATGGCTTGTATTTCACCAGTATATTTATAAGGGGGTGATAAAGGTCGTTATTTTAAACAACTTTTACTATGGGCTAATCCGAATCATGACAAAAACCCTTAGGTACAAAATCGTAACCTAGAATCGGCAAAATGTATGAAGTAGTAATAGAAATGGTACCCATGAACTTATTTTAGATTGTACTTTTTCGGATCCATATTAGAGTATATTTTATAATAATTTTTATGATTTTACCACATATATCTGTAGAACTCTGGATTTTACGCACTGTTAAGCCGGAAACATACTATCGGACGCGGCTGACGGACGCGACTGACAGCCGCGACTTAGCAATGTGCACAGTCTTAAAACATCCGGTGTGCCAGATCGCTCTCGGACGTCCGAACGCTCAAGGTCGTCCGAAGGTGACGTCCGCGACTTATGTCCGATAGTGTGCACGGCTCAGTGTACTTTCATAGTCTAGGTCGCGGCTGTCAGTCGCGTCCGTCAGCCGCGTCCGATAGTATGTTTCAAGCTTTAGGTTTATCTGGTTATATCTCTTAAACTCTATGTTTCTATAGTTTCTTTCACAGGTTTCTTTGTTTTAGTTTGTTATTGTTGTCAGTGTCATCGTCATAATGTCACTTGAAATCTTTGTTTAAAAAAAACTATGAACAACAAAGTGAACAAAATATTTATCTTAGATGATTTATAGATATAGATATTTATTTTCTTTGCTACAATCACATAATTAGCACCAAGTGTACAATATCGCTTGTCTATGATCGCTTGGTACAGTTGGAACATTTCAAAAGTTTGTGTAAAAATATTAACATGTGTTTTTTTCTTCGACTCAATTAGGTATTAATTAAATAGAATCCTAATGCCAAAGAGAATTGCTGCATTACATAGGCGCTGGCATCAAAGAGTATAATAATATAGACTGGCATCCGGAATTCCTCATGTAGCTGCAATGCATGTAGGTTTAAAACATGCAATATAAGTTAAATTAAAATATGAAATAAAAAAAAACGAAAAATTAAAGTAAGTACCTAACTAAAAAAACGAAAAACGAATGCTGATACTCGTACTAAAAGAATTTTATACGAGCTTAATTGATGCATGGCAAAGCTAAATCTGATAATTCTCCAAACGATTTGATAGCGTCAGATATAACACCTACGGAATAAATACCACGGAAATCGAATAAAGAATACCTTTGTACAGACGCTGATGTACTATGAAGCTAAGTATTATAATAGCTAAAAAGAAAAATGTGCTGCATAATCTTCTCGACACTAACGTGTGTATGACAAATGGTATCAAGAGTATTTTTGACTGTACTCTTTGCTATAGAAAACATTATAAAGTTGGTGATACAAATTATTCATAAATACGTATATGAAATCGTGCACTTTTGTTCTTTACTGCCTGTTTGTATAGCTTTCTGTACTACCAATAAATGTTTTTATTTATCGCATTCGTGCTGTAACGCAACTGCTTGTCGACCTTATACAGCTTATACAGGAGTTGGCTGTAGTGATTGCAGTTGCATATTTGCAACCATTATCATAGCTTTGGTCATATTCATCCTATACTATATCTTCTATGTTGAAAATTTCTTCACGGAATTCCAAAATAAAATGCCCCACATGAAACAGTTTTCTAAGACTAAAGAAATAGTAACCAATAAAATAAAAAGACATGTTAATTCGAGTAAATTTATGATTGAAGCGTTTAAATCTAAAGTTCGTGAATTTATCCGAGGTATAAGTAACAATACTATTAGAGGAATTCTTGATCATCAAACTACACCTAATTATTACAAAGATGTTGATTACGGTGCATATGTGTCTAACTCTAAAGAAGTAAATGTAACAGCTGATAAAAATTTGCATGACATACCACCTAAAGAAGAATATTACCCTGATTACAATGTTCCAGATAATTTCAGTGATACTACTGAGATGCTGCATCATAAGAAAAAAACAGATATACTTCATTTGCGAAAAGATAAAATCACAGAGACTGCAGCAAAGAAGTTTGATTCTCCTAACAGAAACGAAGTAATAATGACTACAACACGTAAATCTGTTCAAAATTATATAAAAACATCATATTCAGACAATTATAATAGCAAAAATGGCTTGATAGACACACAAGAAAAAACAATTTCTTTTGTCCCTAGTGTAACTGAAAAGTACGAGTATAATAAAATTAATAAAAATACAAGTCAACTAATGAACGAAATAAATTTTCCCTACACTAATAATAATGACATTTATGATAAAGCCGACCAAGAACACGGCAGTTATGAAACAATCCTGCAATTACAGAATAATGAAACAGATAAAATTGGAATGGATTATTTTCAGAGCAATAAAGAAACAAATATGAATAAACATGAATTTGATGCCTAAGAATTTCACACTCATTCAATGATGATGAGATTGAAAAAAAAATTGATAGACACACAAAAAATAAATTCTTTTGACGCTAATGTTATTGAAAAGTACGAGTACAGTAAAAATAAACGACAGAAAATAAATACTCCCGATTTTGCCATAAATGTGACTAGAGATAAAGCAAACCGTGAACATTCAAAAAAATATACAAACAAATATTTACAAGATGATGAAATTAAGAAGACAGTCCTAAATATTGTAACAAAAACAAGTAATGAATATGAGCAACATAAAAACTATATCTACCTAGTTCCGTCTCAAAATAACAAAATAAATCTAGTTCAAACGAACACGAAGAAAGTAAATCGTTGCAAATCAAAAATTTTACTTTTACTAATTTTAGTAAATGGTACGATCAAAATAGAAATGAGATTATTAACGATAGGTACAATGTTTCCATCATAACCAACGATATGTAAAATAGTATTAGTTAATAGAAGAAATTTCCAAAAAGTAAAAACGTTTTTTCCGACTTAGAATTTTATTTTTCTTATGATCAAGTAAAAATAAAGAGGCAAATAAAATAAAGAGGTTGAAATTATTACAATTGAATGAGTTGTCATTTTGCCTTCGGCATTATACATAACTGCGAGCGTTTTTAAACTGACGACGCCGTATGTAAACGGCGGAATCATACAAATTGCTTGCGACATATATACTACCCCGATCTGACACTTACACGATTTTCACACTCATGCAAATAGTTAGCGTGTAGATTTATCAATTCGTGCCCTCAGTGTCCGAATGTATGCACTACGAGGACATTCACGAGGCCACCTTTGCGGGACGAGCGTAGCTAAATAATGGGAGAAAATAATTTAAATGTTAAGGATCATCATTATTATTATTAATCAGTTTATTTCAGTTTTAAAAACCATACAGAAGATTATTAAAATTACAATTAAATTCAAAAATGTCATCAATAATACATTAAAAATAAAATCACATAAATAATGTAAGACAACAGAGACAATTATTAAAATTACAATATTTCAATAATCATCGACACGACGAAGAAGAAGAAGCGTTTTTTGCGATATTTTGGGTAAAACAGAAACATATTTCTTTAACAGATAATATTTTATCGTCTCCTTATAAGATAGCCTTGGTCTCTCGTACTAAAAAAAAACTACTCTGAACTTTTGCCATTTCATCGGTCAAAGTCAAAGAGAATGTAACATCATTGTGTAACATGTACAGAAAAATCAAAACATAACCTTAAAATGCAAAAAATAAAAAGTGCAGAATTGCTACAAAAATATTGTAAAAATATTTAAATAAATAAAATAGCACAAAATAAAAATTCACGTGTAACCTAGTCTACAAAGTTTTGAGCAAAATGCTGCGCCTTATAAAATTAACTATCTATTCGTATAAGCATTCCATTTTCGGCATTTTGGGCTTCCAAAAACATAATTAGTAAGAAAATTCCTGATGTAAGTAAAATGTAAGTAATCAAAGGAACTAAGTAAACTTTATTATTTTTAGCAAATATGCAAATACCGATTGGTAGAGACCTGCAAGCATGGCTGGTTACTCCAAGATCTTGTACGATTTGGCAAATGAATTAGTTTAGTTTACTTTAGTAACATGAGTAATAAATATGACAAGAACTTCACAAAACAATTTCAATAAAATTATTTTATTTTGTATGTATATCCAGCAAACCTGAACTCTACACGGATGCCTCATTTTCGGATTGGAAGATCAAAAGCTCGTCTAAAAAGAAATATAATATGTAACCACAATTATCCAGAGCAGTAGTTAATTACACATTTCATATTGTGGAAACTGATAGATGCATGCAACAAGAGACATACACAAAAATAATGGTTCTAAGCCATGTCTATGCAGTAACTGTGTCTACAATAGTAAATCATATTCTTCAAATAACGAACTTTTACATGGGAGTAGAATTGACAAACTCTATTTTGATAATTATTTACCTCTGCGAGAAAAGAAGCTTCTTGAGAAACTTGTACGAACTCGAGCTGTTTATGATGATATTAGAAATCGAATACTTGACGATGATACAGATAGTAAGGAATATTGTGGTTGCTCAAATAAAAGGAAGATTAAGTTAGAAAATAATCCAGTACATGAAATCGTTAGCCAAGTAGACAGAGGAGAATTTTCGTCTCTTAATTCATCTTTCAACATACACGGTGAATGTTGCTCCTGTTGCGAGTGCAAACCTATATCCACGACCCAAGCTAAGGTTCATAAGCACATCCTAAATGGGGAACAAATACAAGAATATTTGACGAAACAAAAAGGACAAAGGATCAAATCAGAATCATGTTTGTGTACTTTACAACTTAGTTCCCAAAAAAATAGACTAAAATATGAAAGTAAACACTATAAACCTATTTTTAAAGCAGATAAAAATACCGCCAAAACTCCAAGAACGAGTAAAAAAGAATTTGTTAAATCTTTTATGCCTGTTATTTGTAAATGTTTCAGTAAATTTCAATCAAAAGGCTCTGTATTATTTAATAATCGACAAAATGAAATAAAAGAAAGCTTACAATCAATTACTTCTATAATGGGGACCCGATTCCGTAACTTAAGAAAAGATTCACGAGAACTATTTAGAGAAAAAAAGAAACATAAAAAGGATGCTTCAATAGACGATTGGGAATGTGAACCAGGGTTCTGTGTTTCTAGCCAATGTTATCCGCCAGAATGTTACGAAGAAATTTTAAAAAGAAGATCAAATTTGGATCTCAAAGGCAATATCCAATTTGCTGATGTGCAAAGAAAATCATACGGACGTAGCGCCAAAAGTAGCAAAATTTCCTCAAAGCAAAAGCCAAAATTAAGATTTTGCGAATGTAAATCTATCAATAAAGTAAAGTATGCTGAATCAATGACTAATGCACCCATAGTTAAAGGTATAGGAACGATCAAAAATTCAACAAGAACAAAATCTACGTATTCGACAGAGAAGCTCCAGAAGAAAAGAGCAAATAACGAACTTTTACCTTTTCCAAGAGAATGCGATCCTGGTATTTGTGAACCAAGTTTATGTGACCCGTTAGATTGTGCAAAAATATTGTTAAAAAACTCTCGCGGAGTACATCATTTAAGTGAACGTACCCCACATAAACATAGAAGAATAGAAGCGAAATCAAAACTTTTAGTAGCAACTAAGGCAACATCGTCAGTAAGTAAAATATTACTGAAAAACTCACGAGCAGCACACGGAATAGATCGCTGTTATTGTCATTTACATCTAAAAAAACTTCAAAGGAAAAGACGTGATAAGACTTCTTCTGTAGAAACTAAAGTATCAAAAATGCAAAATGTGGAACAAAATGGTAAAGAAACTGCAACTAATATATATAAAAATGTCTCAAAACAAACTTCTCCGCCTGTTTATAAGATGAAATCAGTGCAAAGAAATATTGATAGATGCTTTTGTACAATGGATTTAAAAAAAAGTTATAAAGAAGCTTCATTAAAAGGTAACATTGAGTCTTCGACTTTACAAACTTTGCGTAAAGAACCCGTACAAAATTCGGAACCACCAAAACTTCGAAAACCGTTAAAAACAGACTTATGTCTATGTAAGTCTTCTTCCACTGCTATGCAAACTGAAAAACAAAAACCCATACCTAAGAGAGCAGAAGTAACTTCTGCATCTGCACCAAAAGCTTCTCCCAGAAAGTTTCAAACTCGAGTAATCAAATTTAGAAGAGCAAGGCAACCACCACCACGAGATCAAAAAGAATATTCACCAAAATCTCAGAGCTCTCCAGATGCCCCGAGACAAACAAGACAAGTTGTCAAAATTTCATCCAGTTTTAGATTCGATATAGAATTTTTCAAGGACAATAATATCCCGGATACGACAAAACAAAATTCATCTTATAGAAGTTCTGTGACAACAATACCAATCACAAAAGCATCTACAATTAGTGAAACGAAAAACAAATTTACGCCTCAAAATATCAAGCCCAAAATCGAAAGAAATGAGATAAAGAGATGTTTTTGTACATTGGAGCTGCATAAAAATTTAAAAAAGAAAACTAAAAGTACGAAAACTAATGTTTTGAGAGATACAGCTAAAGTGGAGTCACAAAAAGATGTGAAATACGAATCTGAATTTAAATCGTCAGTATTGAGTCAGAGTAACATTGATTTTAACAAATTATTGCCTTATCAACATGAACCTGACTTCTGCATTTCAGACCAATGTGACCCAAATGTCTGTGACGAGAGAATTGAAATGCGTTCAAGAGAATATTTAGCAAATACAGAAGAAAATACGACCTCGACCAACTTGAACTCTATAGCAATAATGTGCAGGTGTACAAAGCCCACAATTAAAATGGCTAAAAGAAAAAATGCCCAAGTTGAAAAGAAAGATTTCGAAAAAAATGTAGTAGCAGCTGTTTATACACAAACAAATCAGACTTCTTTGATTCGTAAATGCTTATGCACGTTAAAATTACGAAAGCAATCCACAAGAGAAATTGTTTTTGCGAGGACTGCAGAAACTCAAACAAAAAATACCAAAAATAACACCAAGAAGGAAAGAATATTCTGGCCACGTATCACACCACAAAGTAGAAGAATAGGTTCACAATTCAGTTTTAGTATAGAATTTTATAAAGCTAAGTAAACAATTCTCAAATATCATACGAATAACTTAGAAAAAGCTATTCCATGGGATATTTCCCGTTATTAAAATCAGCAGATTTGCTGAAACAAAACCAAAGTCAGCAGATTTACCTAGATAAATGCCTCCTAGAGATTTTTTTTTTGTGTTAATTGCATCATTTGACTGTTTCTGTAGTCCTGTTCACACAATATTTTGTAAAAGAGTGCAATTTCAATAGAAAACAATTTTCTAACCTTTTGACCAATCCTTTAAATAATAAATGAATAAAAAAATCCATTTGACGGCCATGCCCCAATTTTTTTATTTCATATTATGGAGCCTGGTTTTTGTCGACTACCTATTAATATACTCGTACATAGTTTAACGCCCGAAAGTAGGTGCTGGTCAAGTTAGGTGAGTTTGGCGTTCGTCAAAAGGCTAAGGAAAATGTAATGTAAATAGTGTAGATATTACTAGTTCGTCAATATAATTTATATTTATTTTACTGTCTCGATATCAATTTCGGATATCATCTGATTGTTAAAGTGATTTTAGGAATATTCATAATTAAAGTGTTAATTATTAACAACGCATTTTTATTGCTCACTGGATGCAATCTTCCAACTGACCTTTTAGATACCTACGTATCTACCGAAAGGTGCTTATAGAAGGTATAGGTTCTTTTAACTGACTTCAAAAAAGGAGATTCTCAATATAATTCGTATGATTGTTATTTTTTTATACTGAATGTTTCAGCCAATAGACGCACCGCTTACAACTAGTGTATATAGGTAATTGGCAATCTACAGGAATAATGACTAACTTATATTATGGGACCAACCCAAAATAACCACCAAAATGTTATTGTATACATATAAAAAATTATTGGCTTTTGACAAAATGTGTTTTTCAAATTCAAATGTTTATTTTGCCATTTGAGTGTTGAATCCAGTCCAGCGTAAAATATGATCAACGTGATTAGTACCTAACTTTTTTTTGTTTTGTTTTTTTTTTGTCCCAGGAAAATCCTCTATTGATAGTCCTTTAGCTTGGGGAGACCGGTGTGGTTATGTGGGAGTAGATAGGTATCTACAGCTGCCGCGGAGGAGTGCGGAAGCGTGCCCGCAGCCCCGACATAATGGCGCAGTGGCGGAAACACCCCAGGTTTTTAGTGGGTATGCCACCGACTAGCGGTGGAGACTCCCACATAACCACCGGCCTCCCCGGGTTTGGTGGTATCCATAAAGGATTTTCCTGGGCCAAAAAAAAAAAAAAAAAAAAAGGTATCTACAGCTACAGCAACAATCATTGAGTCATATTTTGGTCCATAAATTAGAAAGAGACAGCACTATAATACTCGCTATACTAAAATTACTAAACAAGTGAGAGCGAGGCAGACACATGATAGATTTATGTGCCACCTGAACGTATCCGATTGATGGCATTACGTATATAGTTTATTATTTCACTATGGGTTATTGTGTAAATTTATGTTGTCCAAAGTTCATCGCAGTTGATTGAAGCGTTAGCGAAGATCTTTGTTGCGATTTTGCTTTCGTCTGTCCCGGCGAAACTTTGTCATCCACCAGAGTCCCCCGAGAACTCATCTGTTCTCTAGAAAGGAAAATTAAGTACGTAGTAAGTAGATAGTATTATATCATACGGGGTATTTTTATCTAACCATATATTATTTAACAATATCTTTTACATTGCAATTTGATCAGTCTAGTGAGCTTTTTTCGGTTGCCTTTTGTTCGGCATCTCTTTTCAATGCGTTTTGTACCTAATTGGATAATATTTGGGCGTTTTTGACCAATTATTATGCTTAAACCGGTTATTCCCAGTGTTACTACCAATCTTACTACCAGTAGTAAAAACAGTAAATGAATTACCGTTGTCACTAGTGCAGTTGAAAGTTGTTAGAACAGTAAAAATAAATTACCCGTGTTACTACCGTATAACTAAAATAGCAAAGAGAAACAAAATATGACCTGTCATCAGTCATGCTAGAGTAGCATGACAGGTGTAAAAGTGACAATCTAAAATATGTTTTTTTAGGTCATTGTTCAAGTCAAATATGACAGATATCAAAGAGACAGCTGTCATTCTTGAATTCATAATGGTTGCATTACAGGTGGCAGTGACAGCTGTCAAACTTAAATATGGTATAGTTCCGTAACTGTTGATTTTAGACTTTTGCTGTCTCTGCAACAGTCTAATTCTCTGCATTCAACAAAATCTATGTTTCTGATGACAGATGTCAAACTTCACAAAAGTAAAAGAAAATCTCGTCGAGTGAAAAGAGCTTACCTAATGCTAAAGAAGCGACGAATGGAGATAAATCATTTTTAAGTTTGACAGCTGTCACTTTTTCACCTTAATGCAACTCTTATGAATTCCAGAATGACAGCTGTCAGTTTGATATTTATCATATTTGACTTGAACTATGAACCTGAAAAAAAATATTTTTAGTTTAACAACTGTCACTTTGACACCTGTGATGCAACTCTGGCATGACAGGTCATATTTTGTTTCTTTGTTATTTTAGTTTTACGGCAGCATAGACGCTGGCAGTAAGATTGATAGTAATACTGGGATTAAATCCTTAAACCCGAGTTCCAACTTTATTGCTGTCACGCTATTTAACAGCTGATTTCGATATTATTTGGCAATATTGTTTAGTATCTAAATTCTGCCAAGATTTGCGAGTAGATTTCATACCTACTCGCAAATCTTAGCAGAATCTATCAAAAGCGAATCGAGATATAGGCTATACTATACTTAATGAAGATTCAGATAAAGAGATGTGTCGTGAGATCTACTGTTCGGAGAGCTACTAGTTTTAATTCCTGAAGGCTCCCAAGCTAATTTTGTCCAAGAAAATTGATTTTCACTGATCAGTAAATTAGAACATAAGATTTTCAGGTTGATTTCATCTTTACTTTACCTAATGAACATTGAAATGAAATAAAGTAATACGTGGAAACTATAATTTTATTTACTCTTCACAATCACAGTAATTACCTACGCAGTGCACAAACAACAACACATGACGAAACGACATGCTTCAACCGCCATGAGGCACGGGGTCCAGAAACACACAGCTAAACAGAAAATAACCAAATCACTGAACTGGCGGTAGAACCCCAGGAAACTAAGACACTGAGGATAGAAGGTTGGGCATAAATGGTATACCCATAGACATGGTCTTTTACGGAGCGTAGTCAACAACGTGTGACGGCAGCTAAAAACAGCTTTCTCATCTCTTTTTCGTATCCTTAATTTTCTTTTTTGGTTTTCCCTTTCGATGTCCCTTTTCTCATGTGGTGTTTTACCTTTGGGTGCAAGAAAACTTTGATAGAACCCACTATCTTGTACAGTATCGCAAATTACATTCATAGAATCAGAGCCAGCAATGCTACTTTGCATTTTCATCTTCTGTAACGTGATGGCGTCAGTAAACCAATTTCTACATTTTTTGAAAGTTGTTACTGGATGTCGCATCTTCACTTTAGCAAACATTAAAGATTTTTTTGGCTGAAACATTATTTTGAATATAACAGTAATAATGGTTTTAGCAACACCGAATACAATTTCTATACATCCAACTATGAAATCTGCGAAGCATGATGTTGATGCTGTTGCTTCTTTACCCGTACTTTGATCTTGTAAAGATTTCAACTGCTTTTTCAATTCTCGGTCGCGTTTCTTTTTCTCAGCATATTCTTTACGATTTTTTTTTTTTTTTTTTCTTTTTTTTATTCTCATATTTTTTTTTCTTTTCCATCTTTTCTCGCAATTTTTCTTGCTGCTCTCTACGCTTTGCGGCAATTTTATCCTTAGATTGTTGCTCGGCTTGACTTAATGCTTGCGACTTCATTTTTAAACGCTCCTGTTTTAGTTTGTTTTCTAACTCTTGTTTCTTTGCTTTCTCTGCCTTCTTTTTGTTCTCTGCTTCTTCTTTTTTCTTCACTTCTTCTGTTTTTACATTTATCTTTGAGTTTTTGGCTTCTGCTTTTTTCTTTTCTAACTCTTTCTTCTTTATTTTCTCTGCTTCTGCTTTTTTCCGTGCTTCTTCTTTTTTCTTTTTAATCTCTGCTTCTTGTTTTTTTTTGGAATTTTCTGTTTTTACCATCTGATTTTTGTTTTTGGCTTCGTCTTTTTTCTTTTTATTCCCTTTCTTCTTTAATTTATCTGCTTTATCTTTTTTCTTAGTTTCGTCTTTTTTCTTTTTGTTGTCTGGTTTCTGTGTTTTTTTTGTTCCCTTTATTTTTAATGACTTCTTTGTGTTCTTCGCTTCTTCTCTCTCTTTCTTTTTCGTATTCTTTGCTTCTTCTTTTTCTTTCTTTTTTGTATTCTTCGCTTCTTCTCTTTCGTTTGCTTTCTCTTTTTTTAAAATCTCCGCATCTTCTTTTTTCTTTGCTCTCTCTATTTTATTGGTTTTATCCAGCTTTACTGGTTCTAGTGCTAGTTCCTCTGGTTCTTTGGTTTTCTTTGGTTGAGCTATGTTTGATTCGTTTTGTTTGAGTTCTTTTTCAATTGGTTCTCTTCCAAATATAGTACTTAATACACATCTTTTCTTTACTGCTTCTTGAGTACACGTGGCATTGTTGCATTCAATGAGATTATGGTGGCGTTTACAGAAACAAGACACTATTGTATCCTTGTTGTTTTCATTATTTTTACAAATACCTTTTTTGCAAACTATAGCACCTTCATGTCGTGCGTTCTCTAAAAGTTTCATATTACGGCGAATTTCTTGACTATTTGTTACATTTTTATTCTTTGGATCCAATTTGATTTCAAATAAAGGGACAGAATTTGTGACTGGGCATAAGGTATTTTTTAATTTCATAACCTTTTTTACGACACATTTTTCCTTCCCCACTTTGCAATTAATATCAGAACAGTGTAAAATTTTTCTCTTAAGACATTTACATGTAAAGTTAGTCATTTTATTTTTTCTAGCTCTATAGCAGGGCCCATTTTTACACGAAACGTCTTCTTTTTTATACTTTTGCATTAAACGTTTGTGAGAAGGGCAAGAGCAAGAACCTCGATAACGTACCGTTTTACCTAAATCTTTGATTTTATCTATCGTCTCTGCAGAATTTAAGAGTGACATATCTATAGAATTTAACTCAATAGAAATAATCGGCTCCCCTGTTTGATCACTTTGGTTTTTCATACATTCTGGAATTATTGATGCTGGCTTTGAGATTTTGGTTTTAGTACTATGAGATTGTTCTCTAGTTTTCTTTTTGCTATTGTTAATTTTGTTTTTGGTATTGTTAATACATATTTCATTTATATTTGCTGTTTGCTTTCTTCCTTTTGGATGTATATTCGGTATAAGACATGGTTTATTTTTAAGTTCAGGGCAACAGACACATTGGTCAAATAAAACTGTATTACAAATGTTTTGATTATTCACATCACCGCAAGCTATTTTCCTTTCTACAGAATTTCTGAAAAGATTTAAGTTATTTTTCTTGCTACCTTTGTTCATAAATTTACTTTCATTACTATCATAATCCGCTTGATTCTTAGACTTTTTTATTAGTTTGTTATCTTCTGTGGTATTTCTTTTCTTTTGGAAGTATTTGTGACACCAACAAATAGGGTCTGTTTTTTTCTCCTTTGTAGTGATGTTTTTACCAAATCCTACGCAATCACGAGGCATCTTCTGTTTGACTGAAAATTTGATTCCATTAGTTAACTGCTCAGACCGTGTGTACATATTTTGGCACCATTTCACTGCTGAAGAAGTGTCAATAACTCCAGGTCTCCTTTTATGGCGCTTCTGGTGGCAACGTTTCCCACCTGACTTGTTGGATAATTTACTATTAATAATATCAAGGCAAGATTTTAAACTGAGAGTTTTCAAAGAGTTATCTTTTTTCCGTTCATTTAGATGTTCAAACAGAAGAATCGGTTCTAAATTGTTACTTATCCCTGTGTTCTCCCTTCGATTGAAAGTGTTCGAATGTGTGTGTGATACATCGTATCGAGATATGTATCTGCGGAAAATACTTAGACACGATTTTAGACTACATATTTTAGAAAAGCTTGCGTTTTCAGAGTTTCCTTGTTCCGTATATGATAATTTAATATCTGGTTCTGTAATTTTATCTGTCTTTGGTTGCTTTTTTCTGCTTCTTAGTAAAAGTTTTTGTCGCTCTAGCACCAGTATCTTTTCTTTGAGATTTACAACCTGTTCTTGTAGCCTTTTCATGTGTTGCTCTCGTTCTTGCGTTTGTTGCTTTTGCTGTTCAGATTTTTGGTTACATATTTTTTGATTACATATTTTGTGTCCTTGATATTGATTAATTATTTGAACTTGTAATGATTTAATTTGCTGTTGCAAATATTTTATCTTTGTATTTAATTTGTTTTCTTCTACATTATTTTCATTATATTTATGCAGATTACGATTTTTCCTTTCGGTTGCAATTTCATTAGTTTGTGTTTGTTCTTTCCATAATTTAGAGGGTTCTTGACTTAATTTAATATTCGTTTTAGACTTACACTCGCATGTTCCTATTATTTCCTTTGGTTCTTTTGTAATACCAACTTTTTGAAAGTACTTATTACACCAACAAATAATATGCTTCTGTTTTTTTCTCTTCAATTCGCACTTTTTACATTTTTTGCAATCACAGTTTGATAAGTTTGACGGTATAATAGCCAGTTTCATTCCCTTCGTTAAACGTTCAGATTGAGAATGTAATAAACATTGACACCATTTTACCGCAGAAGAAGTGTCTATTACTCCAGGCCTCCGCTTAGTGTGTTTCTGATCTGAACGTCTGCCATTGAATCTATTTAATTTAAAAGTGGTAAATGTATTACGAGAAGTACTACTGCTAAATATACTTCCACATGATATTAAATCCTTGAAAATGCACCTTGGCTTATGAATAGTTTGGGGTTCAAGTTTAGTTATTATTTGACCTTGATTTGTACTACAGTCACCTTGTTTTCTTGTAAAATTTTCCAGTGGTTTGGTTACTTCCTTGATTGATTGGATTTCTTTCTTCTTTTTTTCAGCATTATGGAAATAATTATAACACCAACAACTCACTTTGCTTCTACTGCTCTCACTTATTGAGGTTTGTTTCGCTGACTGTTTTTCATTCCTATAATTTTTTTTTCTTTTTTGGTCTTTTCTACTTTCAACATTTTTGAGATATTTATGACACCAAGAACGAACTATATTATTACGTATTTTTCGTTTAGATCGGTTGCATTTTCTACCACTACATATTGGAAATCCTTTTGGATGTATCTTGAATTGTATTCCCTCCGTTAGATGGCCAGGTTGTGTACATTCTAAAGAACGATTGTATTTTTCCGCTGAAGACGTTGTTATTTGCGTATTACGGCTATGACATTTTCTTCTTATATTAGTGCCGGCATTTCTATCTCGGTGCTGAATTTGAGCACTTTGGATTTTCTTTGATTTGGAAGATCTTAGGCTTTTATAATTACTCACGTTTCTTTTCATGTTTGTTTTATTTACTCTTACGTGACTACTAACGCAGGAGCATATTTCTCCTTCTCCAGGACACTCACAAGTGATCCTTTTTACAGGAGCATGATTTAATTGGCTTTTTAGATCAATAATACGTTTGGTTTGAACAATTTTTTGCTTTGAATCTTTATCACGTTTACAAAGATATCGAGTGCCTTTATAATTTCTTTTCCAAAGTCTAGAAGATTGATGCGATGTTATTTCTGGTAAACACCGACATCGTTTCTTCATATTTGCTTTCCTAGTTAATGTGTCATTATGCTAACACTTTAAACAAGCCTCCACTTAGAATTTGGATATTAAAGTTAAATCAATAAACTTTAAAATTTACATCTTTTATCTCGAGCAAATCTATTCACAACTGTTCACAACTTAAGCCGGAAACATACTATCGGACGCGGCTGACGGACGCGACTGACAGCCGCGACTTAGAAATGTGCACAGTCTTAAAACATCCGGTGTGCCAGATCGCTCTCGGACGTCCGAACGCTCAAGGTCGTCCGGTGACGTCCGCGACTTATGTCCTATAGTGTGCACGGCTCAGTGTAGGTACATTCATAGTCTAGGTCGCGGCTGTCAATCGCGTCCGTAAGCCGCGTCCGATACTTAGTATGTTTGGAGCTTTAAGCCGGATACATACTATCGGACGCAGCTTACGGACGCGACTGACAGCCGCGACTTAGCAATGTGCACATTCTTAAGACATCCGGTGTGCCAGATCGCTCTCGGACGTCCGAACGCTCAAGGTCGTCCGAAGGTGTAAACCGCGACTTATGTCCGATAGTGTGCACGGCTCAGTGTACTTTCATAGTCTAGGTCGCGGCTGTCAGTCGCGTCCGTAAGCCGCTTCCGATAGTATGTTTCGAGCTTAAGATTCATAATGACAAAATGACGTTTCATTCTATTGATTATCTCATAGAGTTTCGAGCTTGGATGTATTAAACCTTGGAAGAGTTATCCTCGGGAATAGAATTCTACGCGCGCACCCCTCTGTCATGGTATGAGAACTATAATTCTTACACGTTTATAAAAACCACTTACCAATCGATATTTCAACAGTCATCTGATTGAATCCGCTGCGCGAAGTGCTCATTGAAAAAATGCCAGCTTGTGCAGTTAGAACGTGTGAAAATAAATCTTATACCTCAAATTTACAAAAAGATGGTGTAACGTTTCACATGTAAGTATTTTTTTGTTTCATTGAAGCTTATTTTTATATAAAAACTTAAAATAGTTCACTCGGACCGGCATCGAATATATCGATTCAGTAATGGAGTCTCCGCCAAAGATCGAGAATCATATCCTCCCATGTTTATGCAACATTCAGCCATATGTCCATACATTACAATCTATTATTGTCTATTGTGGAGAAGAATTCAGTACGCGTACCCCTCTGCCACGGTATAAGAAAAATTGTGCCTACACGTAAAAGAGACACCGGACATTTTATTACACAATTTTAGACTTAAGCGTTCAAGCAATTAAGGCGAAAATGGATTATCAGCATCTGGGTGCATTGTTCTCGCTCGCTCCGCTCCATAAACCCGTCACCCGTTAACGTTTCGACTTTACCCTGATATGTTTAAGGTCGAAATTTCAGTGAACACCTCCTCCCCCGCGCCTCACGTAAAGCTGACAGAATGTAGTGAGTGCGAATGGTAGAGCGTTACTAGTCCGGAGATAAAACGTCCCTGTATTAAACTGATTAACATCCTTGGTTTATAAATGTATTTTTAATGTCTATGGATTATCTTGACCTACACCTGAGATACACCTGAGACAAGTATTACGTAAGCAGATTTATTACAATTGACAACATTTCAAATTTTTAACATAGTTATATTTATTTATTATCTGAAAGAATATTGCAAAATAACATATACGTATTTTTTATTTTTCCGATTTGACTTACGAGTATATTTTCTGTAAAATTAAGTTTTGAAAAGTAGCTTATTCTAAAAGGACGTAACTGCAAAATTTAGGACTCATAAACAATTTTACTGAAGCCACATTAGAAAAAAATAGGTGCTAGCGTTGCTGTCACTGTCAATGCCAATCAATCCGTCACAATTCACAACAAATAGGCCAGGAGGTCAGCGCAAAAAGTCCACTATGTACCGCGGTATACCATGGGAAGAAAAATATAAAACATGTTTAACAACTGCCAATCACCTGAAATATGTAACAGGGTCTGCCATACAGGCTTTAAATTAGCACCACTTAAAAGAAGAAGAATAAGTAGTACTAGTTCCAAGATACTTTTAAAATTCAAACGGATTCTTCCACCAAATGCTAGGGAACCCAGCTGACTGACTCCAGGGTATTGATGTACATCATTTTGATAACTATGTACCAATAATTCAGCTTTTGGAAAGTATTTGGATTTTTTGCGTTTACCTCTCGGGCTAAAGCAAAATAAGTAATTTGAAAATGACACTGACATTTTAATTTTAAATTACATTTTATGTGTCAACACTGTCAGTGTTAACTGTCATTTTATATTGCTAGTATTTTTTTTATCATTGGCAACTGCACTTTTAGTATAAATCCCGAAACGGCTTGGGTGAGAGTTTTTATCTAATATCTTAGCAGTTACTGCACTAAAAATTTTAGAAAAATAAACACAATGATCAGCATCCCAATATCTCGAAATGGTTTTGGAATTTCATAGCCTTGTGAAATATGAAAACTTGTCAATTATATATCCCCTCCCCTCTTGTCAGCAAAAGTAAGCAAAGTTCTTAACCCTCCCACCCATTCTTACGTAAACATTGATACCTGGTATAAAAACTATTGATGACGTATCTTAGACCCCCCCCCCACCCCCATGTCATCAAATATAAGCAAATGATAAACCCCTCCGCCCCCCTACAGTGCTTACGTAATACTTGAACGGCCCCCTATGACAAATAATTTTCTGTGCAAATGAGGATTTTACCGATTGCTCTGTAGAGATTATACCTAATTATGCGCTCCGTATTTAATCGGAAATCAGTATATTATTTTCCTTTGACACAATTACGTGTACCTAATGCGCTCAAAGTAGCTATAGGTAGGTAGGTAGGTATTAATTATAGGTTGATTAATTATAGGTAGAGTGGCATTTTCAACTGAGCGCTGTAAACAATGCGAACTTCAATCTATTGTAAAATAAAATGCGTCATCTAAATAGTCCAGGCGGTTTTGTTGCATTCCGACAGGTTGATTCCTGGGTTTTCCTGCCAGCAATAAATATCCCATACGTATGACATGAATGAGTACTTGTCCATTGGTAGGTAGGTACCTACTTCTTGTGTCGCCCTCATCGTCTCAGCCGTAGGATATTAGATGGACTCAGGTCTCCTTTGAAGATTTCCACATTTCCGTAGAATAAAGCTTTGCAAGGTGTTCTTGCCGTGTTGGTCTAGATGTACACCCGCCTTACAATCGTGAGGTCGTGGGTTCAAATCCCGTTCCGTACCATTTGGGATTTATGTACGGAATTTCACACCACTGGCTTTTACGTGAAGGAAAACATCGTGAGGCAACCTGCATATGTCCGGAGAAGAATTTCAATGGCGTATGTGAATCCATCAACCCGCACTGGGCCAGCATGGTGGATATGGCCCAATCACCCTTCGTGGGCAGGCCGACGTCCTGCAGAAGACTATTAAGGTAGGAAGATTATATAAGGCCGATACAGTACAAGGTGTTCTTACGATTTTAACTAGGTCGACTGTCCACTCTGTTGCTGGACATTTTGGTTGTCTGGTTACAACCACGTAAATCTTTAATAGTATTTCTAATAGTTTAGTTCTTCGATCGTGTAGGTATTCGTATCAATTCGCGTACCCGAAAAAAAACCTACTTGGTGTAGGTTTGGTTTAGGTATCTCTAAACAATTGCCATATTCTCTTTCTCGTCATAATATCCAACATTTACTGAAGGATCAACAAAAAGTTTGATTTGAACAAAATATAATTATGAAAAATAGATCATTATTGATTTGTTTTTTTTTTGGGTTTCAGGCTTTCAGGGTTAGTCCAGGTTCGCCCCGTGTTATTATATCTTCTTTGCCCGTGGTCAGGGCCGGACCGTGAATTTAGGAACCCTGGGCTAATAAATACTACTTAGGAGACCACTTAATTACTCGAAGTACCTATAGGTACATAGGTACCTATAGGTATCCTATAGGCTATAGGATAGGTAAATTGAAAGAAACAGAGTCTCAGAGGGAAACCGCTGTTTCCCTCTCAGACTCTGTTTCTTGGATCGAAAGCTCAATCGAAATCGAATTGATGTGTTATTAATGGTTGCAGAACCTTTTTAACTGTCATTTTGAAGTTCCAACACGTGAACGTAGACTTGAATTAAATGGGTTTGATAAATCGCAGGATTCGCAGTGCTGGATACGATTTGCTTAATTCAAGAAAATTATAATGCCCTTCGCGTTATGGTCTATTTTTGACTTTTATTAACTGGAGGCCCCTTGAATCCACGAGGCAACTGGGCTCAAGCCCAAAAATCCATATGGTAGATCCTTTGATTATTTACTTGTACAAGTGAATAAACTAAGGGTAGATCCGACCCTGCCCGTAGTAAACGGTGGTTAGTAAAAGATACTTAACATCTGGCGAGAGTCATGCTCATTTAGTCACACACTAGGCTCTATTATGAAGGCGCCATCGTAATTATAATAGCTAATTAGAATATTACTGTTTCTTTTTCACTTTAGGTATTCGATAGAGAGAGCACTTCTTACGTTGCTATTAAATTTAGGATGGCGCCTTCATAATTGGGCCGAATATTGATTTAAAAAAGCTACTTGCACTCCGGGAGTGCGGGCAGAAGTGAAAACTTGCTCCCTACGTATTACGAATTTTCGATCAGGTTACATCATGACCTGACGCGAGTTTCACATTTTTTATCCATCCCAAAAAGTGTACAACGCCGCTAAAGAAGATTTTACTTCAAATCTATGTTTTGAATAAATTTGAAGATGAATTTCCGCAAAGTAACGCCTGATTCAATCAACTATCTGAAGATTTTACTTCAAAAATAGGTAAAATAGATAGCGAATAATTTATTGACCTCGTTGATATGGAATCCTGAAAAATCCTTATTTGGTATATACATTAACGGGCGTAAGGAAAGAGGGACAAATTAATATATTCTTCCTTGTAATTACTCATCGGTAATTTATTATATTGTGTAGTACTGTCAGTGGACGTTTAACCTCCGAGTCAACATGGCGTGTCGGTTGTGCTTTATTCTGGTGCTCAGTTTGGCTTTACCGCGTAAGTTTTCCTCATTATTTATGTAATTTTTAATGTTCCTTATATTATCGGCACAGTATTTTTCAGTATTTTATGTTCAGTATTTTTGGGGACCTATTTGACTAGTTTTTGGAAATCGTTTTAAATTATTCGTTAGTACATAATAAGCTCACTACAATTATATTTCCGAGAAATATACTGTCAATACATAGAAATCAGTGTTAAAGAACAGATATTTAAGATCCCGCCAAAAACGACATTCTGTAATGGCGCTGGTCTTTGACGTCACACACTAGAAACGTGGGACGTGCACCAGCTCGTTGGGTCGATGATATAAAATCTGGGTCTAGCCTGGACAAGACTGGTACATGATCAGGACGTACAGATAAAGAGAGACTTACGTTCAGTAGTGGGCGATCATGGGCTGATAATGATGGATGTATAAGTCAAAAGAGCTTTTATTTATACAGCCTGAGACCAAATAAAAAAATATTTATTTGCTCAGAACATACAGCTTAAAAGTTTGTCTCGTTGCCCAAGGAGTAGACTGGGTGTAACAAGTAGGAAGAACAAGGGTGATTTGTCTGAATCACCTTGAATTGTCTAATATGAACATAATCATTTTACGATTAAACATTAGTAGTGATTTGTACCATTGATGGTACAACTCACAATTTCACACTATAGGGTTAACTCGCAATTCGAGAAAACATCATATTCCTACGACAAAATTCACGGTACTTATCGGAACTTCTTTTCTTTGCTCATCATCACAGCAGCTGAAGGACGTTCACAGTTGGACATAGGCTGTTTACGTGTGGCATAGCTTAGGCCTCTCCTATAGATTTATAGAATGATCGTTTGGAAGCGGTTACTCTTTGCTCAAGCTTTTATTATCCCCTATTTTTTCCTGATTTTGAATTTATTGGTTTTTACAGCATTCACACTAGCGCAAGAGGCAGCAAAAAATACGAGTAATACTACTGTTTGTGATAAGCCTGAAGTCAAGGTAAGTTCATTCAGTTGTTGTTATATATCTAGCAGTGGCGTAACTATACCATCGGAGGCCCGTGGCAAATTTTTTAGATGGGGCCCCCCTTCCAGTAAAAATGTAATGTAAATGACACGTTGTAATTTAATGTAATTTATTGTTTTATTCAGTAAAGGGAAAATTTTATAGCTGTACGAAGCGCGACTGCAGCGAGCGCAAAAATTTTTCATGTTTTTTTCATTCCGGTAATAAAATTTGGAAATTTCGTTCAAAATGTTAGGCTATTTCTGTGTTTGCGGCCTCTTAGGCCGGGGCCCCCTCTAGTCCGGGGGCCCGTAGCATTTTGCCAGCCCTGCCACCCTATAGTGACGCCACTGGTATCTAGTATATCGTAGCGTAAAGCGACCATACAGGGTTGTTTCTAATCAATTAGCATCATTTTAGGGGCTTATTCTATACATCAAAACTAACAACATTTGTTCTGCGGCTTTAGTCAAAACTAAAAAAAAATCAGCTGTTCCATACATTTCTATGGAACACTAACTTTTTTTTTGAGTTTTGACTAAAGTCGCAGAACAAAAGTTGTTAGTTTTGATGTACAGAATAAGGCCTTAAAAGGGTGCTAATTGATTAGAAATAACCCTGAGTAATCTACGAAGGAGTACCTATTTTTGCTCATTGGTCAGTTTGTGGGGCACTCATCTCGGGCAAAGTTTATCAATTATGCTGATCTAATATCTAGTTCAAGCTCAAACTTTTTATATGTAATTTTTTTTTAATGTTTTAAGTGCATTGACAATTCCTTGAGTAAATACCTACCTGTCCTATATTCAAAACTATTATCATTTAAAGGCAGACAACCAATTAAAAACTATTTTTATACAATAAACAAACCCATCTTAAGTAGCACTAGCAACCAAAAGTTCAAAACATTTTTAACCATTTTACAAACAGACATAAGTAGGTAGAACGAAAATGAAATTCGCTGCTTTTCATTGTAACGAAAGTTCCTGACAGATTCTCGCGGAAAAGAGAAAAGCATTAAAATTCAAATATATTTTAACATCAAAATAAACCCTCGTACCTACCTATTGTATTTTCCGTTTACGTATAAAGTCGTACTATCCTCATTAAAAATATATGAATACTGGTGCTGTGCTGTGTAGAATACCTGGATATTATTATTTTCTACAATTTTATACATTCAACAGGACATATTCACCAATTTAATTAACTGGTAGGTCTGTAATGTATCACTTCACTATCACTACCTACATAGTAAGTACAAAGTCGCTTCTCGCAGTTCCCGCTGTCTGTCCCCATGTATGCTTATATTTTTAAAACTACGCAACGGATTTTGATACCGTTTTTATTAATAGATATAGTGATTCATAGTGATAGTAAAGCGAATACAGGTCGTATTTTTTCGTTTGTTGCCCGTGGTACCTACCTACTACCAGATGTACTACTAGTAGTACCACGGCCACAATATTTCTTCCCGTGGTACTACTAGAGTGCTTGGTAGGACCACGGGAAGAAATCGCGAATCTTGGTTAAACTTAGTACACAGGCTCTATATATCAGACTGCCTCGGTGGCTCAGTGGTTAGTGAACCTGACTTCGGGATCAAAGAGGCGTGGGTTCGATCCCCACCCAGGGCAAGCATTTATTGTACCTAGTGTTTGCTCTGTGTCTGGGTATATTTAGATACTATCTATATAAGTATGTAATTAAAATATGTATATGTAGTAAATCAATCTCTGGCAGCCATATCACAAGCTTTGCTTAGTTTGGGGCTAGAGACCGTGTGTAAGATGTCCCCCAATATCTATTTATTATTTATATCAATGGATTTATATGTCGTCGGCGTTTTTTGATTGGAGAGGTATTTCCCTCAAAAAAGAGGGTTTGTTGTTGCGCTATTTATCAGCTGATTATTTATTATAAATAATAATATAGTAATTTTCGTGAATATCTTTTATTATCTAAAACCTAACAATATTTGCAAGTATGAAACAAATCGGTCAAAAGCAAGTCTAGATATAGGCTTCTGAAGATTCAGTTAAAGAAATGTGCCGCGAGGTCTACTGTCCGGAAAATGACTAGTTTTATTTTTTATTTTTTGCAGACGGCTGGTGACAAGGTTTTCAATGTTTTCAACGATTTAGTGAAACGCAACGGTGATGGAAATGGCACGTAAGTAATTTAAAGACGATTTTAACGCGTAGGCCCCGGTTGTTTTACCGTTTAAAAACTGACACCAGGGCTAGCCACCCGGCCTAAGTATACGCGCCAATTAGTTTTTGCCCACGGCTTCGCATTCGCATGTTTTGGTTTTTGTGCTATCCCATGGGAACCTTTTATTTTTCCAGGATAATAATTAGCCTACTTATATGTAATAATAGCAGGATTTGAACCTGTATCACTGATATCAGGTTTCCGTCCCAGTACTTTCTCCAAAAAATTTCGAATTGTATTTTAAATAATTTTATTTTTTACCAAAATAATGGCGAAGTCGACTTCAAATTCGAGTAGTTCGCACGGATCAATGTAATTCGTACAACGTCGTTTTCACATTATTGTTGATTTTTCAAAAACGACTTATCTGATTTCGATAAAATTTAAACGGGAAACTTCTGAAATACGATCTACCAAACAAAAAAGGAATCATCAAAATCGGTTCATAAGAATTGAAAAAAATACAGTCGAATTGAGAACCTCTTTTTGAAGTCGATTAAAAAGAACTCTGTCTTTATCGCCGGATCATACAACTTGGTGATGTTAGCTACAAGTTTCGGATAACCCAATCCTCGCGCAGCTGTTAAGGCGCTGCTCAATTACAAAAAACCGGACAAGTGCGAGTTAAGCTCGCACACCGAGGGTTCCGTACAAATCCAGAAAATTTTCACATAGTAAGGAAGTTTTCTAGTTTTATTTTTATTAAATTACACCAAGTCTGCAATAAATTATGGTGTTTTTATTTTTCAATTATCTTCGAAAATGACGGAGTTATGAATTTTTAAACATGACCGCACGAAATCAAAAAAACCTCGCGACGGATTTACGCGTGTGACGTCAAACGCATAAATCCGTCGCGGGTCTTTTTGATTTCATGCGGTCATGTTTAGACATCCATACCTCCGTCATCTATTAAGATATCCGAGTAATTTTTTCACTGTATCTAATATTTTTCTAACGTCTTTAAATGTATATAATTATTTTTAGTTTTTATGATAAAGGAAACTTCCTTATTGGGTAGTAAGTTGTTAAAATCTCTATACTATAACCATCGACAAAAAATTTTTTTTTTTCACCTTTCTCGTATTTTGTGAAATTTGAGGCTCTAATTTTTTGTGATATTAATAAAAATGTATAGTTTTCAGATTTATTCCTATATGTGTACTCTGAGACAATGCTTCTCGCCAAATTTCATAGTTCTATGACAACGCGAAGTACCTGTAGGTTTTGATTTTTGTGAGTGTCGAAATGTGCGGTTTTTTACGACATAAACGGGAAGTTTTTCTTTTACACAACTGCAAGAGACTATAAATATACGTATACAGTTTAAATTTCAATTCGATATCTTTACGCGTTCCCGAGATAAAGAGTCTTGACATACACACAGACGGACAGACGGACAGACGGACAACAAAGTGATCCTATAAGGGTTCCGTTTTTTTCTGTTTGAGGTACGGAACCCTAAAAATCCGTACAACGTCATGTTTTTTGTCGCACAGTTAGGCGTAACTGTTACTGATACAAACTTGGAAAAAATACAAAGCACACAATAATAGATCACAAGAGAGACTTTTTCAATAATACTGCAAAAAATGTATCTGGTATCTTGAAAAAATCACAAAAAAGCTTTAAAAAAAAATCTTTCGTTTCGCATTTCTCAATATTTAGATCGATAACTACTATATTTTTTGTAATCAAAAAATATGAAAATTACTAAACTAAAACGACGCAGGACTCGAAAAGATAACGGATTTTCATCTCGAGTTTCGTCTAAAAACAAACGACACGCGATTTTGGACTCTATTTGTATACTGCAAGAAATTATTGTAAAATACCTAAAAGTTTGAGTGAGCTTCAGTCAGGATTGGGCTAACCGCAGCTGTAGTTAACATCACAGCCGCCAAGTTGTGTGATTCGGGCTATACAGTATGTTTCGTTATTTTACAGATCGGTTGGACTTAGTGCACCTATAAATGACTACATAAAAGTGGCCAACGAGTCGTGCTATAATGACACCCGCTCCGGCACGAGGGACTCCACGGAATTCACCAAACTAGTGGACTTCGCCATTAGACACGGTCTATACAAAAGTAAAAACCTATTTCCATTTTTATTTGATACTAGTTTTTACCCGCGGCTTCGCCCGCATGATATTTTGATTTTTGTGCTATCCCATGGGAACCCTTTATTTATCCAGGATAAAAGTAGACTATGTCACTTTCCTGCTTTCGAACCCGAGGCCCTACATTACCACCCTTAATAAAGGAGATGAAAAATAAAAAGAAAAAAAAAACGATTTGACGATTGATCGATTCGACAGTTGCTTTTTTTACATTTCTTAAAGCGCACTCCTAAATTAGAATAGCTCGCAGATTTTTTCCTACTTAACACTTATCGTTATATTATGGAACATTTACGCACTATCATTATAATTTATAGCCTATGTGTTATATAAGATAAATTATTGCAAAATTTCATCTCAATCCGTTTAGTAGTTTTTGCGTGAGAGAGTAACACCATCCATCCATCAGAGCAAATAAAAAAATCTAGAGGGAACGTCGTTGAACAGTCAAGTGAAGCCGGTTTTTTATACATGTGTGAGTGCGTCACTACTGCGCCGCCATAGGTAGTATTATTATATCTTCTTTGGCCATAGTTCGACTGACAAGCCAAGGCGTACTTTCCTTGTACGTTGATGTGTGTTTAATTGTCTTTACACGGCGATGCGTAGTTTTGGTCGGTCTCACTTGTTTGTTCACAACATTCTCTCTTGATTTTTATTTGCTCTGAGATCCATCCATCCATCCATCCATCCTCACAAACTCACAAACTTTCGCGTTTATAATATTAGTAGGACAAGATGTTGTTTTTTATAATAACTTTTACTCGGCCTGGAGCTCTATAGAGTTATAAATGTGCTTATATCCCCTGTACCAAGCCGAAATGAGGTGATTAAGACCATCATTAATATGAATAACTGATACTGCGGACTCAACACAAAAAACGCGAAAAAAATATGCTGTTCCCATCGAGCTATATTACTACGTATAATATTTCCTCAAAGGCTGTTCCATAAAAAATCGTAACTTGGAATCGACAAAATATGAAATATATGAAACCACGAACGACATAAACATTACGACAATGTATGACAGCTGATTTTTTCTCGATTTTACGGGTTTGCCTCGTAGTAAAAGTTATTCGTAACACCAAACTTAGTACACCAGTTTTGGATAATTCTGTATGGTTAAATCATAATAATTATTGTTCGCAAAAAATGGCAGGACCGACTTCAACTGTGTACTGAATTCGCGAATATTCGCACGGATCGATGTAGCATTTTTCACATTATTGTAGAATTATATGAAATGACTCAGTCAATTTCGATAAAATTGAAATGAGACCAATTTCGAAGTACATATACTCTTTCTAATAAAAAAAGAATTAGCGAAATCGGACTGCTATGTAAAAAGATATGCGTGGTTATACATAAAAAATACGTATCGTCGGTTAAGAACGGCTTAACGTAGGTACATATGCGTAAATGGTCACGAGTCTCACGAGGCCAAGCGAAAGAGAATATTATGTAAAATCTGTACTTGTGCAAGCGGGAGGGCATAGCGTGCGATCCTTTGCACACATTAGAAATTATTCTAGAGTTTCAAATTCAATTTGGGGTGTGATCTTAATTCACTTTTGAATGGCTAGGACGTATACGGAACTTTACGGAAACTCCATACAACCTGTCAAAGTTCCGTATACATTCCTCGAAGTTTCGTATACCTTCAAAGTATTGAACTTCGAACGTCTACGAAACTTCAATTACCTACCTAGGTATAGATCCCCACGGAACGGAACTTTGATATATTGTACGGAAAATATCTATGTTGTCTAGAGAAGTTGCGAATACTAACTTGCGTATACGACCAAACCGTTCGAATTTCAAAAAACGATTCCCTGGTCATGTGGCCACCAAATCGCTAGTACCTAAAGAATGTTGACTTGCTTTCAGGTTTTGTTGAAAACGGAGGCGTGGCCTGCATAAATGCGGCTAAACGTAAGATATCCGCATGTGTGAAGGCAGAAGTGGGTAACTTAGGAGGTACCAACAAAACTCAAAATCGCAAATATCACAACCTGTGGAAAATGACTTACCTGACGATTGATGTGAGTTTGGCTTTGAATATTTACGTAAAAGCCCTCATACACGTTCTTATTCGATCTCTCGCTAATATCGATTTGGTTAGAGCTAATCGACAAATCGGATCGTGTGACGTGGTCGGTCCCATATTACATTTATATTATTAATAATGGTTAGAGGTGATAACTGGTACCAACCTGCCAAACTTATCAGCATAAATTATGTTGGCTTTAACCGATTCGGAATGTGTATGAGAGCTTTCCTGATTTAACTTGACTAGTTAGCGAGAACAAGAAAGGAGAACTTTAAGCATGATCATCAACTTGACTGCTCGTAATCTTTTAAAGAGAGCAATAAGTGCAGATTTATAGCTAATATTCCTAATTTCCAGACGAGATCCTGCAAAGCGACGCACAGGACCAAAGGCTGCACGCTAAAAGCCATGCACGAACAAGGACCTTCCTGCAAGTCTGAAAACCACTTGTACGTGAGCTCGCTGTTCGACTACATGCTGGAGCGGTGCGAAGAGCAGGCCCCGAATTGGAGGGGGGAGAGACAACTACCACCGGTAATTCTTACATTATTTTTGAGAAAAAAACTCATCCAGAATCACTTTGTAGTCCATTTGTCTGTCTGGCTATCCATCTGTCTATCTTGTTGTCCATCTGTCTGTCTGGCAGGCTGTCCAAACATCTATCTCTGGAACGCATCCTAGTCAGTGGACGCGAAACGTGACCGAATTGATTGTGTTAATTTGGCTCAACGTATAATGATGTCAACCCATCCATAACAGCCATGCACGAACAAGAACCTACCTGCAAGTCTGAAAACAACTTTATGTCAGCTCCCTGTTCGACTTCATACTGAAGCGGTGCAAGGAGCACGTTCCAGATTAGAGGGGTTAGGGGGTGGGGGGAGACACCCGCCGCCGGTGATTCGTTCTTCAATTTTGGGGATTTTTTTCAGATTTTCGGATTTTTGGGGAATAATATTTAAAAAACTCACCCAGTATTACTCTGTAGACATTATGTCTGTCTGTCTCTTTGTCTGTCTGTCCGTCCATCTTTCAAGACTTTTTATCTTGGAAATGCTTCGAGCTATCAAAACAACGTACTCGTAGGTATTAGCATTGCCGTTCAGCGAGCTCATATAGGCGGGGCACGCTACCAACTGGCACTGGGCTTGAGCATTTGGATTATGTTTAGACCTTCTGTGGTCCATCGATAATCTGATCGCTCTTTGTATAGATCCAGCTAATTGAGGCACTAATTTAATAAAAATCTTTCTATTTTTTTAGCCGCCCATGGACGACGTCAAAGGCACTCGTACCACTCACGCGTTACTCGCCGTGCTACTAGTCTTCGCCATCATGGCCATGTTCTACGTGTGCGTGCGCGACTGCCGCGCCCCCCGCGGCCCGTGGAAGGCACTCAACGAGCGGATCTCCATGTCCATGGTCAATCGCCAGCGCCGGAGGACCCTCGTAAATAACGAAGCTCGCATCGAACCATAGTTCAAATCCAAAAAATATTAATTTATGGAAAGTACTATTGTACTATACATCAAGTTTTCGGAGGCTTAGCTGCTAAACTGTGTAATGGGAACCCGTGTTTTGGAAACTAGTTCCTACTTAGGGTAACTCTATTAGGTGTGGTTGTTGCTGCTAATGTTTTTGAACATTACAAGTAGAAATAGAAATATGTAGTACACAATAACTTTTATACCTATTGAGTAAAAAACGTTAAACAAAATTTAAGTTACCTATAAATTAAAATTACACTACAGTTGCCTCGAAGCCCTCGAAGGACTAATGAAGAAGCGTGTCGCCACAGCCAGATTTTCTTACATTTTTTGAAATTTTTCTTTGCGTCGTTTGTGGCTAAGGCGACAATAGTGGCGACACGCTAGTTTGCGATACTACGAAGACCGTAGGTACCTAGATATTGTTTAAAACCCTCGTGTAGGTACACGTTTCGATTAAGTTATAGCCAACCGCCAAATTGGATCCTGTGTCAACATTGATATTATTAGTTGGATTTGGAGTCAGACGTTGGTTGGCTTCAACTAAATCAGACCGTGTACGAGGGCTTTTAATGTTGGTTTTATACTGTAATGCTGGCAATACATTATTACCTACACTTGACTTAAAATAATATTCATGAGATTCAACTGTTGAGTTTTTGTAAAACATAATGTAATAACAAAATGATTAAATACAGCAGTGCATTCTACAATATATCCAAGCGAAGTGCTAATAGGCATGATCTTATATCTAATAGCCGTAAAGATTACTAAATTAATATTAAGGACACTATTTAAATAAAAATGTTTAAAGAAAATCGCTCTTTAAATAACTCTACCCAAAATAATTAAAAACTAAACGCTTTGAAAAATAATGAACTCCTAAACCTAGCTACCCAGCTTAGTCCACAAGGAAGATGGATGACCTTATTAAGAGGGCAGGAAGTCGCTTCCAACCGGTCTTATTGGAGATCTATAGCAGAGGCCTATGTCTGGAAGTAGAAGTCCAACAGCTGAAACGACAACGACGAAACAACTGTGCCATTTGCTTGAGATTTTTCTTCAACTATGGCATGCATAGTTAGGTATTATTTCTCTATGGTATTAGTTATCGAGTAGCCCATTGGATACATTAGTTTTACACAGTGTAAAGCGAAGAACTTTACAAATATGACAAAGCCACACACGAAAAGACGACACTCAGTTTTATGAATTAGAGTATGTGCAAAAAGAAAACCGTTGTGACAGTACGGTAAACTAACAGTAAGATTTTAATCAGCAGCCAAAGTACTTAAGTAGTTCTTGCAGTTGTGTAAAAGCAAAACTTCTCAGTTATCGTTTAAAAAAGTTAGAGCCGTTTATGTCGTAAAAACCCGCATATTTCGACACTCACAAAAATCTAAACCTACAGGGTACTTCCCGTTGACATATAACTATGAAATTTGGCGAGAAGCATTGTCTTAGAGTACACATAAAGGATTAAATCTGAAAACTGTACATTTTCAATTAAATCACAAAAAGATAGGGCCTCGAATTTCACAAAATATGGGTTCAAAATTCAAAGTGAGTAAATCGTATCATGTCTATCATTAGAACATACTAAAACTGATTTTTTATTATTTTAACAATGTGTTTGTACGGAACCCTCGATATGCGAGCCTGACTCACACTTGTCCGGTTTTTTTTAACTACGCACGCCTGGGAACGTATACGGAACTTTGACAGATTGTAAATGTTATCTATGAAAGTTGCGAAATATGCTCCATACAAGTTCCATACGACCAGGGCGTGCGAAGTTCAAAAATGAGTCCCCTGAGTCATTCTTTTTGAAATTCGAACGCCTACGCCATTTTACTAATTTTGCTACCCGAATGCTCTGGATCCAAACAAGTTCCGTAGGTATACGACCATGCCGAGCGAAGTTGAAAAATCATGCACCTGAGGCGAGTGAGACATAAACATAGGTGGGCGTCAGACGTCTCGCGCGTTCTTTTAAAATACCGGCATAGTATTATTACTTTTTCTTTGTTACCGGTTACTTGTTACATATATAAGTTAACAAAAAATTAGTAGCAATTACTCTGTAAGTGGCTTAAAGTTGAAAGAGTCTCATAATGTTGACTAAATGTTTTTTAATTCCCGCCGCTATCGGTAAGTCCATTTTGTTTATTTACCTACATTTTTTCCTTAACATTTTTGTTCTTGTAAGCCGGGATGAATCATAAATCTTTATAATGATTATGTAATAGATACTTTTTTACATATTTATTATAGATACGTGTTCTATATTGTACTACTGTTTTTGTTATGATTTTCATTTTGTTAGTTAGTTCTAACCTCCAACAAAGCGGAGATATTATGCCATAAGTGGACTCACGGACTACAATAATAATTTCTGCACATCTTTGCTCCGCTCCACTTTAGTGGACTCTAGGCCTAGGCCTTCTAAAGGCCGAATTAAACTTTATGGCGTCTGGGTACCCGATCATCGCGCAGTAGCGAATTCGTTATGTCAGCTGCACGAGACGATGGGATCTTGTAGCTAACTTCACAAACGCCATTAAGTTTGATTCGGTCTATACTAAACAATTATACTTATGTATGACCTATCTTCCCTGATTTTCACTGATGTTATTTTTATTGGTTTTTACAGCGTTCACACTAGCGCAAGATACATCCAAAGAAAACAGAACAGTTTGCGATAAGCCAGATGTTAAAGTAAGTGATTCGTACGTAAAATAACGAGTACTTCCACTCTGCCCCACCAAAGCGCCCCACTGGTGGAGTAGATTCCACTCCTTCATTTATTGAGTGGAATCTGTCCCACTCGTCTCATCTTGGTGGGGCAAATTCCACTCAGTTTTTAGACCAGTGGAATCTGCCACCAGAGGTGTCGCGCGATTTTAAATTAAATTGGTAGTGACATGAAGTGCAAATTTACCTACTTACTGCAAAATTTTAATCATTATAGCGCCCCACCAAATGAACAGGTAAGTGAAGACATTGAATGCAAAATATTAAGAAGATTGTAAAAAAGCACAATTACCTGAAGTCAAAAATTACGGATTGGATGTAGTTATAGTATTTATGTCGCAAATATTTTCGAAGCCATCGTAAAGTAAAAGAAAATTATAAATTGAATATTATCACTCATTGTAATAATCTTTAATAATCTTTTCGAGATTTGATCTCAGTCAGCCAGTCACTTAAATGGTAATTAAAATATGCACTTATTACAAATGATAAACATGTCCATCTTAATTGTAACCGTCTTTCTTATGTGAATTAATTATATTTTCTGCATTAATACGTTACCCCAACTTATGTTTGTAGTATACAGGTTAGAGAGCTGACGCTGACATTCATTTGATCCTCAAGTAGTAGGTACTTGTAACCAGTAATTATAAAAGCAATAAGATAAAGTAATAATATAATAGACATCATACAATTATAAGATTCGAGATATTTTGACATTAGACTAGTCAAAATAGTTAGATATACAAACTATGATGACACTAATGATTAATGTCAAAATCATTCAAATTGTTGTTTAGTAACAGGCTGCACTAAAATTATGTTTTAGAAAATTAAATTGTACATGACTAAGTAAATATGTTTATTTATTAAATTTAAATTATGTCGAATATTTAGAAAGCCAAATATGTCATTTTATTTAGTGCTGGCGCCAGCTCTCCATCCAGTAAACAACGTAAGAAAAACTGAAAATATTAAAAACGGTACGAAAATTTTAAAAACTTCATACATCTTGACAGAAAGAAATTGCTATATAATAGGCTATTAAAATTAATTATCTATTACTTAGCTTAATAAACACTCGTGATGAATTAAGCGAGTGATTTTTATAAATTATTCAATCATGTCAAAAACTTGGTTATTGTTTTTAAAGATTGAAACAGATAGCGCGCAGCATAATAGTCAGGTAAGTATGAATCACCATAAGATAGTTTACTACTTTTACTACTTTACAATGGCTTCGAAAATATTTGCGACATAAATACTATAACTACCTACATACAATCCATAATTTTTGACTTCAGGTAATTGTGCTTTTAGTTTACAATGTTCTTAATATTTTGCATTAAATGTCGTCACTTATCTGTTCATGTGGTGGGGCGCTAAAGTGATTAAAATTTTGCAGTAAAATATGCACTTCATGGCACTACCAATTTAATTTAAAATCGCGCGACACCCCTGGTGGGGCAGATTCCACTGGTCTAAAAAGTGAGTAGACTCTGCCCCACTCGTCTCATCGTCCAAAAAATGAAAAAGTGGAATCTGCCCCTCCAGTGGGGCGCTTTGGTGGGGCAGAGTGGAAGTACTCAAAATAACGATAAAAGCACTTTATTAATGTTTAACTAGAAAAAATAAAAAGCTGTAGGTATTATTATTTTTCATAAAATTTATTTATCACATTTAAAAGAAAATGGAGGAAAATTAAAAATAAGGATGTCGGCAGCTCATACATACGTGTACCTGTTGTATACGAACACACTAATTTTTTCACAAGTTTATTGCTAAGAATGTTATTTTCATTAGAGTAATTAATGACGCTTCTAGAACTGTTCTGATGCGTACAAATTCGTTTTTACTGAAGTTAAAATAAGAAAAACCGAAAACAATTTTCAAGCTATAAGTACCTGCTGTACCTATGTTGATACACAAAAGATTAAGGATTGCCAGGTTTGCTATGTATAGATGCTAAAATGGTGTAAGATTTTAAAAACTTGATGTCATATATTTTTTAGTCGATATAGTCACAATAGTAATATTTGTAGAGCTAGAGATAGTCAAATAATTGTTTTCTATTGTGTTGTAATATTCGGTAGGTTTTTGACAGTCGCGGCTCATTGTTGTTTTCTTGTTTCCATGTCAACGCCATCCGAGTCTGCGCAGACCGCCCACGTCACGGTCTGACGTCCTGACGTCTCCACTTATAGAACCTAAGTTTATTTTTATTTATATTTGTAGTATAATTCTTGTTATTCATGGCATTTTGCGCCCCGGCCGGGCCAAATGCAGTTTCCCAATACGTTAATGTGTCGCAGGGGGACATGATTCAGTGCCTAGAGTGTTCCCAAGTGCGATTTTTTAAAGGACAGAAAGGCCTCAAAATTCACCGTACGCGGTGCCATAAAAATAGCCAAATTACACTTTCGGCCCCTATTGCAGGCTCTGATGGAGCCAGCAGCAGTCCCGTGAGCGCTGCTGCTCCTTCCAAACCGCTTTGGGAGGTTCTTAGCTCACTCAAAAGTTCTCTTCCTGTTTTAAAACGCATCCCGCGTGGTGCACGTTTTTCGGTTGCGCAGTGTTTATCTGCTGCTATTCGGAATGTTATTTCTAAAAATTCTTTAGTCGCCTGGGAACACCTCTTGACTTTTCCCTACGTTGTGCTTTACGTACATTCGGACCCAACAAACAAAAAATCCCTTACCACTAGGGTAAAGGAAAATTGCGTAAAGTACAGCGCATTGGAAGAGAACTCTTTAGATTTTGAAAGCATTATTCCGCCAACAAGGCAGAATAAACCAAATTCTAAAAAAACAGACGATTCGGTTACCATTAAAATAGTAGAGAGCAAAATTAGTGATGGCGATATCAAAGGCGCCGCACGAGTCCTGTTCTCCAGCGACACTATTGCCCCCCACACACCCGATACGGTCCAGTCACTCCGTGACAAGCATCCGCCGGCAGCATGTCTCCACCTGCCTGAGCCACCACACCCTGATGACGTTGTCATTGAAGTGTCAGCTCAGGAGATTGCAGCGGCCGTTTCTTCTTTTCGGAGCGGCTCAGCCGGAGGCCTAGATGGTCTCTCGCCTCAGCATCTAAAAGATCTTCTATCTTTTAGCTCTGGTGAGGTGGCTGAGTCTCTCTTGAGAAAATTAACGGGTTTGGCAAATCTCATGTTATCTGGGCAGGTCAATGATGACGTTATCGAAGTCTTGTATGGCGCTAACCTATGCGCACTTGTCAAAAAAGATGGTGGCATCAGACCTATTGCTGTTGGCACCACATATCGTCGTCTCGCAACCAAAGCCGGTTGTGGAAAAAAGGTTGCTCTTTTGAGTAGCCTTTTTCAACCAATACAGCTTGGCTTTGGTTCGCGGGGTGGATGTGAGGCTGCTGTTCATTCGCTTCGTACTTTTCTCGGTCAAAATTGTGGAGAGGTGTTGCTTAAGGTGGATGTCAAAAATGCTTTCAATTCGGTTAATCGAGACGCCTTGTTGGCACAGGTCAAAGACAAAATTCCCGATCTTTTCAATTTTCTTTGGCAATGCTACGGCAAACCCACTAAATTAATTTACAAAAATGATGTTTTGCTATCTTCCGTTGGCTGTCAACAAGGTGACCCTCTCGGACCAGCCATTTTCAGCCTGGCCATTCATCCAATTGTTCAACGTCTCCAATCTAAACTCAACGTTTGGTATCTGGATGACGGGACTTTGGGTGGCGATGCGAGCACAGTCCTACGTGATTTGGAAATTCTTATTGACGAGTTTCGTCAAATTGGTTTGGAGCTAAATTTTTCGAAATGCGAACTTTTCGTTTGCGACTCATGTCCGGATAAAGATTTGATACTTAACAAATTTAATGATTTGGCACCTAACATCAAATCGGTAGACAAGTGTTCTCTTCGCCTTCTAGGTTCGCCGATATTAGATGAGTCTTTTCCGCCTTTCGTTCAAGAAAAAATTCAAAATTTTTTGAGTGCCTCTGATAGGCTACTCAAAATTAACGCCCACATGGCTTTTACCATTATAAGATGTTGTCTGTTTGTTTCAAAATTTATGTACGCTTTACGATGTAGTCCATTGTGGAAACACAATGAGCTCCTTTTGAGCTTAGACGATGTTGTAAAGCAGTCCCTAGTATCGGTTTTGAATATTGACATGAGTGAATATTCAAAACCGATACTAGGGACGGTCCGGTCTTTGGTTGCAAGCATTGCCCTCTTTCAATACTGGTAACCTTTTAGACCCAACTGCATTTCGTCTAGCTGTCAGCTTACGCTTGGGTGCAAGGTGTTGTGAAGCCCATCGCTGTCAGTGTGGTACTGCAGTTGACCAGCTCGGTCACCACGGTCTCTCTTGCTCAAGAAGCGCTGGTCGGATTGGACGCCACGCCAGCCTTAACGATGTCATACGCAGGGCTTTTGTCACCGCCAATATCGCAGCCGTACTCGAACCGAGTGGGTTGGCGCGTGGTGATGGCAAAAGGCCTGACGGCATGACGCTGGTCCCATGGAAGTGTGGACGGCCCTTAGTATGGGACGCAACTTGCGTCGATACTTTGGCACCGTCACATCTTCCTGAGACTCAGAGTAGGGCTGGAGCGGCGGCCAATTCGGCTGAGCAGCACAAGCGGCGCAAATATGCTAACCTCGGCAGTGGTTACATATTTGAGCCATTTGGAGTTGAGACTTTGGGTCCGTGGGGGCCGGGAGCTCATCTCGTTTTCAAAAGTCTTTCTGAGCGTCTGGTGGACGCGACGCGTGACCAAAATGCTGGTGTTTATTTGGCTCAACGTATAAGCATTGCCATTCAGCGTGGCAATGCTGCCAGCATGCTGGGCACGCTGCCAACTGGCAGTGGGCTTGAGCACTTGGATTATCTTTAGACCTTCAAGGGTCTGTGGATGATCCAATTGCTTTCTATGTAGTAGTAGGGTAGTATTGACATTATAAAAAAAAAAAAAAAAAATTTAAAATAAAGTCTCAATGATATCTACCTATATAATGATTTTTTAATTAGTGTATCTCATTTTGTTAAAAAAATGGTTGTCTGTAATTTCGGATTACGTTTTTGAGTTCATCGATTCATAAAACGTTATTACGTCAAAAAGCTCAATGTTTAGGACCGATATAAAATGAAAATGATTTCGGTATTCATCCATATCATTAGCAATTGTACAAGAACCGCAACTATAAGATAAAAATATAAGTTAAACAGCTACATATTCGAACCTCGCCTGCTGCCTGCGTATGCAGGTAGCACACGCATGACAAGCAGCCGCTGCCTGTATCCGCAGTCGGGAGTGATTCAGATGCTGGCTGCACGTGCTGCGATAGAAAGCACGTCGGACTTGTCTAAACAGGTAAACAACTCTCGCAGCCGAGGCTCGGTAGCATGTGCTGCCGCAGCTGCGTTCGGGATCTTTTTTGCAGAAATTCATATTACTACCTACTACCTACATAGATAACCAGAGCCCTTAGTCCAGGCTATGCGTAGTTTACTTAAACTGTCGCGTTCTCGAGTGGCTCCATAGATTTTGATTAGTTCTTCCTCGTTTCCCCCAGAGGCGCTGTACAAAAATGTATAAAGCCATACCGAAACAGATGTAGTTTTAATTTACGTGTAAACCTGGACTAACCCCTCAGTTGTGCAGCCGCAGCCGGCTCCGTGCAGCTGCTGCAAGTGCTTGCAGCTGTAGCCTGCAGCCGAGATTCGAATAGCCCTTTAAAGATTATTACAAGTAATATGAAAATGATCACTAATATCTCGGATAACTTCAACTGGAGGTTTTTGTTAGTAGTAAAGTGAGTGAAACCTAAAAATATGAGTATTCTTTCATTTTGATAATATTTTAGGATACAAAAATGTAAGTTTCTATTAAATATGTAAAAAGATACATCAGTTCGTAAATATTACTAGTTTAAACGAGTTAAGGATGTATTATGTACCATTTGTTAAAAAAGAAAATATGTAATTATATCAACACCCCAAAAAAATAGCTAAGTCAGAATACCGAAAACGAAGTTTGTCAACTCTGAATACAACATCTGACCTTAGATTATACATCTGACTGAGTAAATTTGACGTTTCCTTTTTTTGACAGCAACAATAATAAAAAAAATTTTTTTTTTAAATAATTCGTCCATTTTTTGGGCATGCTAAAGCCTTTAAGGCCATACCGCCACTTCTTATGTATGTAATCCATAATGTAAAAATAATAAAAAATCCTTGTAATTTTTCTGGTGGTCTAATATTAATTTTAACTAGTGATATAAAACAGCAAAAAATCACTATATTTTTGAACCACATATCATTTTTAGAAATGATTTTTTGTTTTTTACTAACAAAAAAAATCGACAGGTCCATAACGTGCATCTTTCTTTTTGAGAAGCCCTTAAAACAAGCTTTCAAATGATGTATCATCTCAGTTAGATTTTTCTCCGAATAATCTACTACTTGTGGACGTCCTTTTAACTATTTTAACATTCCAACTTGTGATTTTGACGTATGAGACAGACATTGCGTTTTTTTTTGTTCCACTCACTCTCTCACTACTTAACTCTCCCGTATGCTGTTAACCAGTTATGAATAAGACAGCTGTATCGTAGTTTTTAAAATTGAGTAAAATTTAGCAATACTTTATTGTCATTCTATTACTTGTCATTCTTCTGGGTTTCATATTCATATTCTTTGCTACTAAGTATTTAACTAATAGGTCTTATATGATTATTTGTTTTACTTGGGGTATGGGTTCAAATCCCAACCCCGTAGCAATGACTTCTTAAATTATTATATATTTAGGTGAGTAAGATGAGAGATAAGATACAAGCGAAGATACAAAAAAAATAATTGGCGTGTTAAAAATATACTATTGTTGTTCAGGGAAACTAAACGTTCTATCAGCTCTATAAAAGTCAACATTTTTACAGTTACTCTTTATGCAAGTGATTATAAAAGTTATTATTTTTATAGGTAGCTGGTGAAAAGTTTTTTGATGTCTTCAGTGATATAGTGAAACACAATGGTGAAGATACATATAATAGCACGTAAGTATGTTATTACAACCCTTATAACGAAACGAACGTATAACGAAACTCTACGGAAACTCGATCCAAACAATCTAGGGCCAGCAGACCAATCGCACTAAAAATTACCTACAGCTGTACCACAATTGAACTTTAACCGAACTTCAACTTTTTGTCTATTTTCGTATCGCGCTAATAATTATGACAAAAGTTGAAATCCAACTCAATCAGAGTTGGAACGTAACCGCTGTCAAACGAACGATTGGTGTATGAAGTTTAGTGCAATATCGAATTCTTTAAAGCTCGAAACTTAACTACATTAGCAACCGAACTTTAACTGGATTACAGATGGAACACAGCTGTTTAAAATTAATGCGATTGGCTTGCCTGGGGACCTAATTTTGAACTTCGAACGCCTGGGAACGTATAGGTACCTTAGATTATAGAGGGAATAGATACGAAGTAAATTCTTATGTCCCCCCGCAAAGATTCAGACCTTATAGTGGTCTGCTAATTTGAGGTCCTGTAGGAACGAAGGGCGTGGTTTATATTGTGATTTTTGCCCTCCAACTCTCATTACATCACCTCTTTGCTCTAATTTTATTGTTTGCTTCTCTAAATCATATGATTATGGCATTAAAATATGTAAGTAATCAAATTCTTCGTCCCCCGCCATCCACTATACCCCAAAAGGCTTTTGACAGTTGTTGCCGTCATTATTCTGAGACCATCCAACCAATAAGAAATTATCTTAATATTTATGTTTTGGCTATAGCAAAGCTGATTGTGATTTCTACAAATATTGTATTAAACGTGTAAATAAATAGAATGTATAACATTATAAGGGCACAAACAATAAAAAACAACCATGGTTACCTGCTGTCATTGGGGCTGCGAATCGTGTTCTAAGAACAAAAGCGAAAGTTTATAATTTATAGGTTAGTCCTAGTTTTTGTATTTTCACGTCTATTTTTTTTAGATATGAATGAATGTTCAGTGCAGGAACTATAAATGAAGTTTAAAACTATCTATTTTAATTCACAACACAGCATAAAATGATAATTTTAAGAAAAGCAAATATATTGAATGTTTACATTACTTCAAATAGTGATGAACAAAGTTACGATTTTATTGCATTGCATTATGTTATTCGATACTTCTCTCGGTGCATAATCGGTAGAAGTCATAATAAATCTATGGTTGTACAGTACTCGTTTTTGCCAAACTTCCTTTTAACCCGACTACTAATTAATGACTACCTATGTTTTTAAGTGGAATCTATTAGGTTTGTAAAAGATAACATTCATATTGGGCTAATCGTGATAGTTCCGACCGAATAGTATTAATGCATAATTATAATTCTAAACATGTTATACTATGGGACCAATCCTCTATGATCACTCCCTGCGTAGTTATCGAATTTTGAAATGAATTACTTTCATATATTAACAAAAAATATTTACCAATTTACCTGCTTATTAGAACCGTTCATTGCATATTCAGTAGTATTAGATGCTTTTTACTGTGGTTAATATGTGCTGGCTTGTCTTTTATTTATTTTATTAACAGGCTTTTATTAGTTTCACCTGTATGTTTGCTTGCTTGCTTGCTTGTAACCAACCCCTTTGAGCTCGATTTTGACCTACTTTGAGTTATAACTTTTTCTTTAAATTTGCTCACCTATCAAAGATGGATGACAATACATTTTTACTAAAAAAATAGAAAAAATTCTAATAAGTAAAAAATAAATCTGGTTTTAAAAAAACTAAAAAACACTTTTGCTTGCATATCAAACTAAAAAGTGTAAAATAATTTCCAATATAGGCTGAAAATAATAATGAACGAAAAAACGTGTTAATAATATTGTAAAAAAAGCGTGGGGTGCTCGATTTACGAAAAATTTTAGCACATAACACTATTTTTTTACAATAGTATTAATATTTTTCGTTCATTTTTATTTTCTGCCTGTATTAAAAATTATTTTACACTTTTTGTTTGATATGCCAAGAAAACGTGTTTTTTAGTTTTTTTTAAACTAATATTGATTTTGGATCTCGGAAACGGCTTCAGTGATTTTGGTGATTGTCATTCATATACATTTTTTTTAAGTTCAATAGAGAACACAAAAGGGTCTACTATCAAAACATCAAAATATTCATTCGCTGGCCTAAGTGATCATTAAACAGTGTCTTAGTTTCATTCATAGCTGGTTGATAAAATCATTTTTAAAATAATTGTTTTCAAAACTCGGTAACTAACTACTGCACACGAGGCGATTCTAGAAGGTTGGTCATGTGAGGTAAAATGTACAGGATAATATTATGTACCTACGAATATTATTTCCTAAATAATTGTTTTGGCCGGCACTCTTTCAGATATAGCCCAAAATGAATGATGTCTTTTGTATAGTGGTTTAGAAAGTGCGAAGTGATGAGGAAAGTTATAAATAAAATGTATAACAGTAAATTTAAAAGGTGTTGTGTCAATTATGAAGGCGCCATCGTAATTATAATAGCTAATTAGCATATTTCTGTTTCTTTTTCACTTTAGGCATTCGATAGAGAGAACACTTTTTGAGTTTGCTATTTAATTTACGATAACGCCTTCATAATTGGGCCTAGTATAGGCTTAAACTACGCTTTATAAGTTTAGTACATCGGCAGTCACACAGAAGAGAGAAGCTCTATTTTCTGCGGGCAGTCAGGTATTTCTCGGAATAATCGATATTTTTATTGATTCGAATTTTGAATCGATTTTCGAAGTATTGATTTAGCACAACGCTTCAAGGGGGCGGGGCAAAATCGACGCCATGTTTACAAGATTTGCTATGACGTAGCTATGATACGTTTTATCAGCGCTTTGGCGCCCCTATGATAGGTACGGAACTTTGACAGATTGTATGAAAACACTCTATATTGTCTGTGGAAGTTGCGAGTGCTCCATACAAGTTACGTATACGTCCAAGCCACGCGAAGTTCAAAATTAGGTCCCCAGGGGCCGGATTTTTCAACTTCGCTCACTTTAGTCGCATACGGAACTTGTATGTAGCATTCGCAACTTCCATAGACAATATAGAGCGTTTTCATATAATCTGTTAAAGTTCCGTATACAAGGCGTTCGAATTTGAAAAATAATGCCCCTGTTTCGTATACGTCCCTCGAAATTCCGTAAACGTTCCTCAAAGATTCTTATACGTTCGAAGTTCAAAGAGATTCAACATAATAAAATAGAATAAAGCAAATGAAACCTTTCGTATTTTGTATTTTTTGTAAAGGGACTATACTTAGGTACTAGCAGTACTCTAGAAATCGCGACACATCTTTTTAACACAATTTTCATATTCCAATATCTCTTGCAAATTTTGATATGATGTAGGTATTAAACAATCTTGCCAAATATTATCGAGATCGACTGATAAATAGCGCAACAGCAAATTCCTATTTTTGCGGGAAATATCAAAAAGCGCCGACGACTAGCAAAATACGTTAAAATATGTGTTGTAGAATCCGTGTACTAAGATTTGTTGAGATCCGTTGAAAAGACGACCTGTAAAGTAAACGAAAACCAAAATCTGGACAAACGAAAGCAAAATCGCCGTGTCTAAAACGGAGATCTTCGCTTACGCTCGATCAATAAGCAGTCTTAATCTACGGTACAATACCTATAACAATGCTTAGAGCTATTCGTACTTTGTTACAGAGCAAATCGCCTCATTAGACCCATATTGCAATATGTAAAAGTGGCTAATGAATCCTGCTATAAGGACACGCGCTCCGGTGAGAGGGACTCCATTGAATTTATCAAACTTGTAAACTTCACCGTTAGACATGGCTTATATAAAGGTTAGTAAAACTCCCTCCATCCTTACTGTGTCTTACATCCAAATATCCAAATCTCATAAAGGCCGGTATAGGCCGAAGCATACAAGTAGGTGGATGTGCATGAAGTTGACTACAAGCTACGGAATATCCAATCCTGACTAAAGCTCACATAAAGCTGCTTGTTCATTGGGTTTCGCTCAGCTTGTAGCTAACTTCACATCCGCCGACTGGTGTGATTCTGCCTATGATACCTATATGCCTGTATATAGAATGCCTATACACATAATTCATAGTCTCCATTTTGATGATCTATTTTATTAGATGGGTACGTTTTTTTCATCGATTACCTATGGGGTTTGTAATTTTGTATGACGACTTCACACATATATGACACAGTAATCTGATACTGTTCATGTGCCATCGATGAAAAAAAACGTATCGGATAAAACAGACCCTTCGCTCTGTATTAAAAAAAGCGCCCTCGCCGTAAAAACATTATTTTGCTCCCATATGATACAATCTAAAATACTATTATTTGTCAGAAACACGGTAGTGTAAACTACATGCAAAGGGAGTTTTTTGGCAGCAACGCGGAAAAATCATGTCGCTGCATTGTATTATTTTGTAAAAGTTGTGCTTATATCAGTGATAATTAGTGAAGAATCGTATCGAACCTTCGAAAGTCGATAGAAGCCGCTTCGTGCTGCCGGCTATCGTCATACTGCGTTATCGTTCGAGCTTTCGATACGTTGACGATACGAAACCGCTGGAAGTTCGTGCTTGAGCTACAGTAAAACTCAGGCCATGTGTGAACCGGCCTTAACAGAGAAAACTCATTTTGATGTTGATATTTCAGATTTTGTTGAAAAAGGTGGCGTAGCCTGCATAGCTGCGGTTAAAGATAAAATATCTGAATGCGTCAAAAATGAAGTGGGTGCCTTAGCAAGCAGGAACAATAACACTGAAAATCGTAAATATCACACCCTGTGGAAAATGACTTATTTGACGATTGATGTGAGTTTGGATTTTAGTATTAGCACCTTAATTAGTGTGTAGGTATACCTACCTACTAAAGGTATTTTAAGATAGTAAATGCGTGGCATAGTATAAGAAAGGCCCATACCTAACAGTGGGATAAAGAAGCCAGTGGATGATGATGATGCTGACTGCAAGAAGCTATAGGTACATACCTAATTATGACATACTGCGTAGCGTACAATATCTAGGTATAGGTACGGGGTACCTACTTGTTACGTTGCTTAATGTTTTTACAGGGCAGTTAGAGTATCTGCAAAAAGAGAACCGCTGTGGCGTTACGGTGAACTAATAATAAGATTTTCAATCAGCAGTCAAGGTACCAAATATACTTGGTAGACGCGAGTACCTACTGATGAAACCCGAATTGGGGTCTACCAAGTATGAAACACTTTTAGTTGTAGGTAGATACTATAATAAATGACAGATTTTAGAAATTAGTTTGACAACACTGCGTCAACCTAACAACATTAGTAAAATAGAACACGGGCGACCTCACTTGCGACGCTTCTTTTTTGCACAAACTCTACGAAGCATAGACCCCACCCCCCATAAAGCTGATCGTGTGATATTTACGCTTGACTACAAGCTACAGCCGCATACGCGCGGCCATAAACGACCGCGCCGTTACCTGTCTTTTTGCATAGGTACACTTTACTTCACAACTAATTTAAGATAGCAGCATTTGTGCCACAAAGAGATATCTTCTTGTACATGCAAAAGCGGTACGGTAATCTAAATTAAGTATACTATACTCTATACTCATTAATCTCAAATCGAAATGTCGAACAGCGTTGTTTAAATTATGGCGGTAATAATTAGCACATCCCGGTAGTGTGGCCCTATTATTTAGTTCCATTAGGTATGTGATTTTTTGGTTTCTATGGTCCTTTCGACTTTAAATTGGATCGTGTGAAAAAATTAGTGAATTCCACAGGTGAATTCAACGGTTTTGTGGATGCAAAGCATAATAATCTTAGACTGCATTGGTTTACAAATCTGTTGTAAGATTTGGATCCACAAACAAGAAAGCTTTGTAAATATTTATTTATGATTAATATTGCTAATTTTCAGGCGAGATCCTGTCAAGCTACGGACAGGATCAAACAATGTACGCTAAAAGCGATGTTTGATGAAGGATACCAATATTGTCAGTATGAGAACGACAACGTGTTGTATGTGGGTTCGTTATTCGAGTTTTTGCTGGAGCGGTGTACACAACTGGTTCCGGAGTGGAGAGGGTCAGTCCATGGACCAACGGTAGGTAATTTGAATTTTTTCAGTCGAATCCATTGAACTAAAAATCTCTCTCTTGAAATTTACAACATCATAATTGTTTGACTAAATATATCAAAGTCAATGAAAAACGCATTAAACATAACTGAAAATAAACAGGGGTATCTATAATTGAACTTCGAACGAGTAATTTGAAAAATAATGCCCCTGGGGCATGATTTTTCAACTTCGCACGGTTTCGACGTATACGGAACATTATGAGGCACTTAATGATACGGAACTTGTATGGAGCATTTGCCTTCTATAATCTAGAGCATTCGTAACTTCCATAGACAAGATAGAGTGTTTTCATACAATCTTTGCATTCATAGTGAAGTATCACCCCTTTCCTATCCAAAGTTCCTTTCATATCCAAAGTCCTTGAACGCCTCGTCCATTCGCAATTAAATCACTTCCTAACTCGTAACAATGTCCTTAATCCTTTGGAGTCTGGGTTCCGATCAAGCCACAGCACTTCCGCACTTGTTAAAATTACCGATGACATTAGACTGGGACTGGATGACAAAAAACTCACTGTGCTTACTTTACTCGACTTCAGCAATGCGTTCAACACTGTTGATTTCGATATCCTTCTTGCTCTGGTTCCGCACTATCAACATATCTCCTACAGCTGTTGACTGGTTTCATAGTTATTTGTATGGTCGCCGGCAACGCGTACGTGTTGAAGATATGCTCTCTTCTTGGTGCGTTACTGATGCCGGCGTTCCTGAAGGTGATGTTCTTTCTCCTCTCCTGTTTGCTATCTTTATAAATAGTATTACTTCTCACATCACTTCTCTCTACCATCTCTATGTAGACGACTTGCAAATTTACTCTCAAGCTACAATCGATCACTTGGATGAGGCTGTGGCAGCTGTTAATGATGACCTGTGCCGTATTGAATGTTGGAGCCGATCTCGCGGGCTCACAGTCAATCCCACTAAGATGCAGACCATCATTATTGGTAGCTCTAGGATGATTGCACGCATCGATTGAACTTCTCTTAGTAAAATTGCATTCAGCGGTATTACGATCCCTTTTAGTAGCAAGGTCAAAAACCTTGGTATTATTTTTGATAGTTGTCATCAAAGGATTCCATGAGAGACAATCACAATCACTACAATCTCTGAAGCGCAAGTTGTACGCTTCTTCTGCGTCATTACGAAGAATTCGCAATTTTCTTCCCACTGCTACCAAAGTTGCGTTAGCATAATCCCTTCTTCTCCCTATTTTACACTATGCCGACGCTTGTTATCTCGACTTAACCCAGGAGCAATTCGATAAGCTTGAGCGTCTCTAAAATCTTTGTATACTGTTCATTTTCGGCCTCCGGAAATTTGACCACATTTCCCAATTTCGTAATAAGCTCAAGTGGCTCCCTATCTGTCTTCGCCGCGATACTCACATACTTTCCCTTCTCTACAATATTCTCTTCAAACCTTCTTCTCCTTCATATTTACGCTCTCGCTTCACTTTTCTCAGTCTGTCTCTCTCAATCTTAGAACTCTGTCAATCTTAGATCTTCTATCAATCTCCTTCTTTCCACTCCATTTAATTCTACTGTTTTTTATGATTTTTCTTTCAGTGTCCGAGCAGTAGGTCTCTGGAATGACATCCTGTGACCATCAAACGTACACAGAGCGTTGAATCTTTAAAGGCCCAGGTTCAGCAACATTTTCTCTCAAAGCTCTCTCTGACTGTTGATACTCATATCACTCCTCGTTATTAATTTATTTGTAATATATTTATGCATTTAAATATGTTCATTTTATTGTATGTATTATTAGCAGTATTTATGTATGGCTATTATTATGTAGTTTATTTTCTTATTGATTAGGAATTTGTAGTAACTTTTTTTCATTATTTTTTTTTACGTTTACCGTCCTTGTCGTCTTTTCGTTTCCTTGCATCCAAAAGAGGTTGTCTGGAAGAAATAGCGTTTAGCGATAAGACCGCCTTTTGTGCTATTTCTGTCTTTGTTTCTTGTTGGTGTCAATAAAGTGCTGTTGTATTGTATTGGATCATTCTCGCTCCACGTTAGCATTGCCTATTTTTGAACTTCGCACGCCTGGGAACGTATACGGAACTTTGCCAGTGACAGCTCTAAAACCATTTACCATATTTTTTTTGTTATGTTCTCTTCTTAAGGTGGATTCACTGAATCGCTAAAACTACCTATTCGTGGCCGCTAAATGACTTTTCGTAAGCTTAAAATCAGTAGTTTATCAGTAAATGTCAAAATACCCAAAAAAATTTGAATTTTGCGCTCTAACCGAGACGAATCACGTTAATTAACGTTCCATTTCACGATTTTTCCCTTTGCTATCTATAGTTTCTTTTAAAATTGCCATGTCCAGGACTGAAGTTTTGCGTGAAACGGATAATTTCAAATAAATTTCGAGAAAAAAGTGTCCGTAAAGATAAGTATACGTTCCCAGGCGTTCGAAATTCAAAAATATGCTCTCGACAAAGTTCCGTATACGTTCCCAGGCGTTCGAACTTGAAAAATAGGGCCCGTGGCGTGTTTTCCTTCCATCCCGCTTGAATAGTCATTATTTTTCAGATTCCGAAGGTGAAGAGCGATACTACAGGCAGTCGGACCACTCACGCATTGCTGGCTGTGCTGATAATCGTCGTCATCATGGCCATGTTATATGTGTGCGTGCGCGACTGCCGCGCCCCCCGCGGCCCGTGGAGGGCGCTCAACGAGCGGATCTCTATGTCTATGGTCAATCGTTTCCGTGCATAAAGTACTCTTTGGCCAATCGCCAGCGTCAGAGATCCCTCATCAATATAACTAAGCTAAGCTAAGCGTCTAAGCAAGATGTAGTTGCCTAGAGGGACTATGAACTTATGAAGAATCGTGTCGTCACAGCTGGAAATGCCGACGTTATAATTATGTGCCTGTCCGCTATAACGTGACTCTGTATAGCCTATACCCAAGCGAGGTGCCAGTAGATATAATTTTGTATAAAATATAGTAGATGTAAGGATTACATACTAATAGAAAGCTATTTAAATAAAAACGTTAAAGAAATTGCTGTTTATTCAATTATACCTACCTAATACCTACGCAGAATAAATGAAAAGTAATATGCTGATTAACATACCTAGGTAGATGCACCGGGTGTGGCATTAGTACCATTTGTGGCCATTTTGAATTTTAAAGATTAAAGAGACGATTTAATGTTAAGATAATATTTTTAAAGAAATTATATTCACACAAACAATATTTGTGGTATTAAATTGTTAATAATAAAATTATTTAATACCATACTTAAAAAAAAAAACATTTACTAGGTATAACTATTAAAATTAAACTACTTAAAATAAAAACTAATACTAAACACTAAAACTTATATTACTAAAATAAAAATAAAACTAATCTAAAATACCCGAGGCAGAGGGTAACGTGGCCAGAATGCTGGCGGCGTTGCCTCGTTGAATTGCTATACTACTTATTTTTTGACCAAAGTAGATGCCAGCATTCTGGTCACGTGTCACCTCTACCAGTCGTCTAGCCAGATCTTTATATAAAAGGTGAGCGTCCGGCCTCCACGGACCCAAAGTCTCAACCCCAAACGGCACAAAAAGGTACATTCTGTCCAACGACTCATATTTGTGCCGTTTGAGGTTTTCTGCTTTAGCTGCAGCAGCGCCAGCCTTCACTGTTGTGCAAGGAAGAAGGGACAACGCCAGTGTGTCAACACATGTAGCGTCCCACACTAAAGGTCGTCCCATCTTCCATGGCACCAATGTCATTCCGTCGGGCCTCTTACCGTCGTCCCGCGACAGTCCATTAGGCTCTAAGTCTGTCGGGACGCCGGCACTGACAAAGGCGGATAACATCGTTCAGGCTGGCGTGTCGCAAAAAGCGTCCTGCACTTATTGCGCAAGACAAAGAGTGGTGGCCGAATCGGTCGACCATTTCGCCGCATTCATTGGCAGCGATGCGGGACAAGGCATGCAGCACCTAAACGTTGAGATACGCCTATCCGGAAGGAGTGATCATCTAGAAGGTTACCTACGTTGCTGGAAGGTAGGGCATGTAACCAAAGCCCTGACTCCCACCTCGAAACAGCAAGCAAGCGAGCACATTCTGCAGTGCAACTCGATGTTTGAGTTTGGTTATATAGTTCCAACTCATAAGAAAGGCAGTAACGAATAATAAAATAGGCCATATGAATGTTGATTTTCTGAAGACGGTCAGACACTGAATAAAATTTGCGAATTTTTATAATACTTATTTACAAAATATTGCATAAATTATCATTTATGCAATAATTTTGACACTGAATGGCCACAACCGGGTCAGTGGCCACAACCGGTACACTTACTGTACCTTTTTTTTTTTTGACCTAGGAAAATCCTTTATGGACCACCAAACCTGGGGAGGCCGGTGGTTATGTGGGAGTCTCCACCGCTAGTCGATGGCATACCCACTAAAAACCTGGGGTGTTTCCGCCACTGCCCCATGTGTCGGGGCTACGGGCACGCTTCCGCACTCCTCCGCGGCACACTTACTGTACCTAACTTACCTACTATCTGTGGTATGCTTAGCGCACAATACTATAGCCACAGGCTTTCTTTAAAATCTCGCTGAGAAGGCTACCCGGCCTGTACGAACGTTCCGTACCCGGAGGATAACTCCGGGACCCTATTACTAAGACTCCGCTGTCCGTGCGTCTGTCTGTCACCAGACTGCATCTTACGAACTGTGATAGCTGGAACGTTGAAATTTTCGCAGATGACGTATTTCTGTTGCCGCTATAAGAACTAGTACTTATCTAGGTATTTTTTGGTATTCACCTACCTGATACTAAAAATAGAAAAAAAAATGAGGGCGGGAGATTTAAGGATAAGTACAACGCATCTTTTACCCGTTTTTCGCTCAAAATAAAATTAATAACGGTGTCAGGTAGGGCGTGCAAAACCGGTTTTCCGGTTTTGCTGAAAACCGGAAAACCGGACAATATTTGCCGATTTCTCAAAACCGGTGTTAAGAGACAAAACCGGAGTTATCTCCGGTTTTCCCGTCACTGAATGTGATTTTGATTTAAATCAAATTTACTTAACTTTTTCGAACTAGCTCAAGAAATATTTAATTTTAAGTCATCAAATATATCCGAACGCAACCTATAACCACTTAAACCCCTCCCTCCGTGACCCCCGCACCCGCGACGAGACTCCTCCGGCGTCTCCTGTTAGCAGGTGTCTTGCACTATTTTCACGATTGGGAAGACTACTCCACACAAGATGACGATGATACTTTTCCTAAACCCTGATACTGTTGCAAACTTATTACTGCACTAAAATATAAGCCCAAGGACTCTGATGCCGAGCGGTCCGTGCCATCGTCATCATTTGACGCTGAAGTTGTAGTTGATGAGCTAACTCTTCAAGAGCAGCTTGATAAGGAATTGAATAAACCCCCTAACGAAAACCCCCAATAATCGGTCTAATTTCGACCTTGCAGGGTTTGTCAAGGTAGAGCAATCCATGTATGAAAACGGAGGGCAACGCGGTGTGTATCTCACAGAAGCTTACAACTATTTGATGTGTGTACTACCAACAAGTGTTGAGAGTGAGAGGACCTTTTTGAGTGGGTACTTCTGTAATAAAATAAGAAGTACGATGTCTGATAAAATGTTGGATGCACTTTTATTCTTAAAACACATTATCAAGAACAGCGGTCTTTTGGAAAAAAAATGATTATTGTTGATTTGAATAAGTATACGGTACACAGTTGATTTGATCTCGTTTTATAGCCAAATAAAGAACTTATGATTCAAGAAATTGAGACGTTATCTTAAGATGATGAATGTGTTTTGTATGTTTAAAATATATTATTCTTGATAACAGAATTGTTATTAAAGGTGCCACAAACATACTTGTTGTTGATTTGATCTTAGTTAGTAATCTTTATATTATTTTAAGCTCATGTTAACCAAACTTTCTTAAAGTGGTCTACTTGGTAGGCAAGCATTAATGGTTTATTAAAAACAGGTAGGTAGGTATATCATACAACTTGCTTTATTTGTAGATTTAGTGGGTATCTAAGATTTTTTTGTTAAAATTTTATGTTAATAGTTACTATATAAAAAATATTAAATTGTTGTCAAAACCGGAGCTAACACCGGTTTCCGGTTTTGGGCCCTCAAACCCGGAATTTAAAACCGGTTTTGAAAACCTTCCGGTTTTGCACGCCCTAGTGTCAGGTAAGATAATGCTTGAAATATTCAATTAAATATTCATTTAAGGGGGGCTGGAATACAAGAAACATATTTTTTTAGCTCGATATTAATAACGGCAACAGAAGTTGCTTGAAGTATTCACGGAATATGAAGTTGTAGGTAGAGAATATAATCCCGGATCCCGTGATCCCGGCCGTTCTTTGGCCCCGAAAATCCCGGGCTGTACTTGGGTAATCCCGGGATTTTTGGGATTGCTACAAAAAGGTTAAGTTTGCATTCTGTAGTCCATTACGCCTTGAGAATAACTTTGCCTGGATTATATTAAGAGGAGTGTGAATCGACCACTGTTCCCGCGTTTTCTGTAGAACATCGAGAGAATTTGCGGTACATTTTTTATAAAATGTACGTTCCGGGAAAAACTCTTTTCACCCCTTAAATTGTAACAAAATGTCATGTTTTTGGTGTTAATCGCTAGAGTAAGAAATATTTCACGTAGATGTCTTATTTATTTCAGAAAAGTTTATAGTTTAAGTATACTTCAGCCAAGATTTTTACTTAAAAAATATGACTTTGGTCATTTATAAACCGTGTAAGCCGTGGTGGTCTAGAGGTAGTGACACCCGCCTTACAATCGTGAGGTCGTGGGTTCAAAATCCCCGGTCCCGTACCAATGAGTTCTTTGGAATTTATGTACGGAATTTCACACCACTGGCTTTTCGGTGAAGGAAAACATCGTGAGGCAACCTGCATACCTGCATCGTATATTCGATGGCGTATGTGAATCCACCAACCCGCACTGGGCCAGCGTGGTGGATAAGGCCCAATCACCCTTCGTGGGTAGGCCTACGTCCTGCAGTGGACTATTAAAAAAAAAGGCTGGTACAGTACAGTACAGTACATTTATAAAACTGTAAAAGCTAAGACGTTTAATCGTAGCGATTGAAGTGCTCATTGCAGAAAAAAAAATACAAAAACCGGACAATGTTTAGAGGTTGATAACAGTTAATTGTTTTTGTATGGCCAAGTTCGCGGTTCCCAGAAGCCTTAATAACATTTATTACACATCAACAAAAACAAACCTTAGATATGCCGCACGACACGTACTACACAGGAGTTTGTAGTTAATACTTAAGCATAAATTAACTATTGTCTATATGTCTATTCCTCCAATCAGCGTAGAACCTGAGCGAACGTTTTCAGCTGCTGCTTATGTTGGCAATAAATTACGAAGCAGGCTTGGAATCGGAAGTCAAACGATGCTCTGATATTACAGCGATTGTATTTTCGAAATTCTATATAGATTTTTTGTGCTGTATTCTAGATTTCTTGCAAAATTACTTTCTTTTGTTTTTTCTATTTTAATTTTGTAACGTTTATAGAAACGTTTTTTAAGAAATTACGAAGAAAGTTCTAATCGTATCAAAAATCCTGTAATCCCGGGTATTTATTACGGGATTTTTGATACGTAATCCCGGGATCCCGGGATATTGAAAAACATGCTCGGGATTGTGATGACATGTTGGTTGATGTGACATGATTAAGTACAACAGAAGAGGACTAGCTCCCGCAAACTCAGGGAATCCTACTGCGGGAGCTAGGGCTACATACATGAATATGTTATATGATTTCATATTTTAATTTAATTTCATTCTGTTTAGTGATAAAATCTATCCTGCATGAATTTTGTTAGTTAAGTTAAATTTAAGATCACTTTGTTATTTGTTCATTATTTGGCAACGAAATAAATGATTTATTATTATTATTATTGTATTCTCTAGTTGTAGGTATATTCTCTTCAAAAATTATTATACCTAATCAAAATAAAATGTATTAAGAAGGGCTTCCACAGTGCGACATAAAAGACTTGAAAATAAATGAGGTCACCACTATCGCTTTGTTAGCATATTTTGCATTATTTTTAGCATAATGAGACTGTTTTCATGTTCACTATTCACAAAATATCACTAAACGAGAAAAATGCTAGGATGTTAACAACGATTGACAGCAGGTTGTGGTTCCAGCAAAAGTGATAATTTAGTTCCCGAATAATTCATTTCATCTCTATTATGTCGTACTGTATATGGTACGGAACTCTTCGTGCGCATGTCCGACTCGCACATGGCCGATTTTTTTTGTGTAATATTTCCTACATTATTTATTTGCACAATAATTTATGTACATAATTACTTACAACAGTTTTTATATTCAAGAAATGGAAATCTGTGATTGAAGTAATTGAAGTACAGAACTAAACCACGTTAGGGCCTTGCAAAGGCACTTGCTATAGCCACATTACAACGCGGGCAAAAACGCCGCCATTTACGTAACCACAGTACCTACGTAGGTAACGTATTAGTCAGTCACTTCTATGTGTCTAGTTACCTGAGTCTTGAAATAGGGCAGCCGAGTATTGTTGGGGAATTCCGGAGAATTTAAACATTGGCACCATCGGTTCTGTTATGTACATCACTTCCGTGACGTCAGTCACCAGGGCTACCAGATGTACTATTTAAGTCGTACTCCTACGATTTTTTAGCCTTTTTATTGACGTACGATCGTTGGGCGGCAATCGTACATACAACATTTAAGTTATAAAGTTTTTAAGCTGCCTCTCTACACCTGAAGCCAGGGACGTTTTATCTCCAGACTAGAAACGTACTGTGATTCGCATTCACGACATTCTGTCCGCTTTACGTGAGGCGCGGGGGAACAAGTGTTCACTGAAGTTTCGACATATATATAATATGGAAATAAAGTCGAAATGTTAACGGGTTTATGGAGCGGAACCAGCGAGAACAATGCAGCCCAGTTGCTGATAATCCAATTTCGTCTTAATTGCTTAGACGCTTAAGTGTAAAATTGTGCAATTAAATGTCTGGGGTCTGTTTCACATGTAGGTAATATAAATAAATAAAATGTATGGACAATCACTGTCACTATTTGTCAACTGTCAAATATATGTATTGGAATTTGACACTATCGGGACAAAAACACTGCAACTAGCCTCTGAATCGAGATATTTTTCATGTCTTTTTCTAGCTCATGGCATATTGAATCAATGCATCTCATTTTCGTTTCTCGATCGACCACATTATCCCTCTGGTACGTCTGTGACTTTCTTGCAGTCAGTGTACGGTCACGCATTTTTTAAATCTGGTAGCCCTATCTGTCACCTTTTTAATTCAATCAAATGAAGCTGTCAAGTCAGTTGTCAAAAACTTTGAAAGCGGGTGGTCGCGTTGCGTTTGCAATTTAGAAATAAAATACCGGTTACTTATAATTCCAATTTTCACGTAATTGTTAACAATTAAAATTAGTGTGTGGCCCTCTGTAAACGGTTTAAAGCTGAAAGAATCTAACAATGTCTGCTAAGTATTTATTACTTCTCGCCGCGGTAATCGGTAAGTCCATATTTTTTTATTTATTTTTTACTTAATTTCAGGTTTTTGTCCTCGAAAGCCTTGATGAATATTCTATCAAAAATCTCCATAGAGATATGTGCAATAGATCTATCGCTTTGCTTTTCGTAAGTATTGTTTGTTGGCGCAGGCAGGTTCGAAAGACACGATTTACGTATTCAAAGTCAATTCAAATATTATTTGACATTACATTCCTACTAAATTCTGATTTTATTCTATGATTCAGCGTTAAACCAGACTAAGGAGCATTGTGTTAGAATATAATGTACGAAATGCCGTAGTAATCACATAGGTATAATTATAGGTACCTATTTGTTTTTTATGGCAATATAGCCTGTACCTGTGTTGTTTTTTTAAACTATCGCGATTTGAACACATTATTATGATAAATTTATCTCGTAATTTTATTGCGCTATTAGTCCCGTAGTATATTATAATAATAGCTTGTACCATCTCATAGCAATCAAAAACATTTTTTATTTTATTGTATAGTAATTTGACGTAGATATTTACATAATGAGAAGCACTATTCCAGCATGAATAATATCTAGTATCTATTAGAAGGATTGTGATTCAACCACTGTTTTCATGTTGTAGGTAGGTATTAATTTGAGATAATTTTAGGTACATATTTTGAAAGCATGTATGTTCCAGGAGAAAACTCTTTATAGCCACAACTGGTGCATATTATTATACTGTATTTATTATTAGGTTGACTCTTACAGGATTTTATTTACATTGTATTTTCAATGTTGCTACTTTAGATTTTAACTACAACAGCAAAACTGTAATGTGGGGTAACACTAAATATACTGCTCATATTTTTTCATAAATACCTATGTCAGCTGTCCAAGAACTGTATAAAAATATGCTGCATTGTTTTATTTGGAGAAAGTTGTAAATGCTACTAGCACGCTCCAATGCTTTTATTGTGTAATTGGCTGACCCGGTGAACTTTGTTTCACTCAATATCTTTGTTACAATTCAGAAACCCTATGGCTCATTCACATCTTTGATAGAGATCATCACATAATCAAATGCATAGTAGTTTACGATTCTATAAAGGATGTACAGTAAAATCTCCTTATTCGCGCTTCCTTTATTCGCGTTTTCACTATTCGCGGATTAAAAAATTGCGACCCAATTTCTATATTTGCGACTAAAAATTTTTTATTCGCGGATCTAATAAGAACATACATAGTCAAATGGACTAATTTAAAGTAAAATAGATCTTATTACATGTTTGCCTAAAGTATGGAGGCCTTTGACACAAGCCGCCTTCGCCACGTTCGGTGATTTTGAGAATGTAAACAAACAGAATGAAAGCAACCTTATATCTAAATGTATAAAGTATATTTTTAAATGTTGTTGTTCCGTTTATAGTAAAAGCCGCTTTGCGTGTTTTATTGTTTCGTCTTTCACATTCGTTACAAAAATTGTGATCGAGTAACACTTCTAATGCACTTTTCCTAGTTTATAATGTCAACTAAAAAAAATGAGAAACTAGTTTCGACACAAAAAAAAACTGTGTTCACGCTTAAAGTGAAAATAGAAATGCTTGATCGTTTATGCCTTAGAGAGTCATCCATATCACACTCATTCAATGTCAACGAATCAACTGTACGATCGATAAAAAATCCGAAGATAAAATAAGGTCGTCTGTAGCTTCAACTTCACTGTCAGCGAAAATTGTTCGTGATCCAGCAATAGAAAAATGGAAGTGGCCTTGTCATTATGGATCGAAGACCGCAACCAAAAAAGCCACTGCCTAAGCCTTAAGATAATTAATTAAAATGTTCAAAAACTTCAATTAAATTATTTTTTTTATGTATTTGTTTTTTTTTTATTTTGTCACCTAGGAACGTATCCCCTATAATCCCATATAAATTACCATTCCGTATTCACGGTTTCTGTATTCGCGGCATATTTATGGGACATATACCCCGCGAATAAAGAGCTTTTACTGTACAGACATCCATTCATTTTTGGTGTTTCTATAGATGGACATCTTAGATATCATTGTACCTTGCATGATTCTTGACAAAATGCATTGAAAAGTTTTTTCGTGATTAGAGGTTGTCTCATAATAAAAGATGATCAATCATCATAATGATAAGTACAATTATATCAGAACATCTGTTGTGTAAAGAAATACTCTAGACATAATATCACTTTGTAGAATTAGAGTATTTTAGACATTGTAACAATGTATGTGACATGAGGTATATCATTTATAATAAAAAGAAAATAACATATAAATAGCAGTAATGAACAATAATTATACGAACCTTTAGCATAATAAATATTATTTATAATGTCCCTTGGCACAATCACACCAGTCATTATGTCAATAAACTCCTTCTAGTGCATAATTGATAGCTAATGTGTTTATTTTCCCTGAGTGATAATTTTTGTTGCTTACTAATTACATTAGTGTTGGTAAGGAAAGTATTGCACTACTAAACAAATAATTTTAACAAATACCAATTAACGAGTAAAGCTAACTCATGTTCATATCAGATACAGATAATTGATTATTTACCTATTTGATTGGTTTATTTATTTTGCCTGTTCCCGAGAGTGCCCTATAATAAACTTTATATAATTTTAAAAAACATTTCATAAACTATAACTATTAAAATTAACCTACTTAAAATAAAAACTAATACTAAACACTAAAACTTATATTACTAAAATAAAAATAAAACTTATCTAAAAGACCCGGGGCAGAGGCTAAGATGTATAAGTAATTTTTAATAATAAATAATTAAACATAATTTTTTTTCAGTTTATTTCCTTTATCATATTTTAATTTTCGTGAACGAAAATAAATAATGTAAATGGATGATAATTGTTTTTTAAATTATTTATTTTATCAGTAGTCTAGCACTATTAAAAACCTAACTGATAAGGTTTGAATTAGTGGCAGCATAACAAAATATAAATATGAGGTACTAGTTTTACCCGGGGCTTCGCCCGCATGATATTTTGATTTTTGACGCAATATCATTATAATTTATAGCCTATGTGTTATTCTGATATATAAACTATATTATTGCAAAGTTTCATCTCAATCCGTTCAGTAGTTTTTGCGTGAAAGAGTAACAAACATCCATAGATCCATCCATCCATCCTCACAAACTTTCGCGTTTATAATATTAGTAGGATTTAAGCTATTGATTATAGTAACTAGCATCTACATATATCTATACTATATTGACATATAAATTGTACACAAAAACTACATGAAGCTATCATCAAAACCAAGTTGTATGCCTATAATGCAAGAGAAAATAGGGTATCTTGTAGGTCTACATTCTCCATCTTGGGCCACATTGCTTTCCATTTGGCGAGTTGTTGACCAAATGGCCAAAAGTCATAAAAAATGAGTTCAATAAAATATCTGATTGGTAGTAAAATCATATTATTCTGGGGAATTCTTGGAGGTTGTTGACATTAAATTACTTAGATGGGGCAGCCCTATATTTTCTGTATTACTGACTTATCATGAAGTTTATTGAAGATTGGTCCATGTTCTTTGTCAATTGAAATTTACTTACTTAATTATTTCCTAAATTGTTTTGAAAAGTTTATGTAATCCTAAAGTTAGTCAAATTATTGTATGAATTTTAAATATATTTTGTTTTTTAAATGTTCTATCACACTTATCATCTGGTAGGTTTATGCATCTGTAGATAATGTAGTATGGTTAACCACGCCACATCCTGTTTATTTAGTAGGTACCGCTCATGCTGTTTCACTTACAAAAATGTCGGAATTTTATTTTTAATTTGTATTCGCAATTTTTAATTAAATACTAATTTACAGTTTATCGAAGTCTGAGTTGTGGCCAACTAGTAAAAGTTATTGTTCATAATGACGGTCCAAAAACCGACTTTAAAGTTCTGAATTCGTCTGTATGTTCTTTGTATGTATGTTACGCGATTACTCCGTAAATAATAAACAGATTTTAAGGATTCCTTCTTTATTTGGTAGATCATACTTCAAAGTGGTCCCATCTAAATTTTATCGAAATCGCTTGAGTGGTTTCTGAAAAATCAACAATAAATTATTGGTTTACATCAATTGGATTGAACTATTCGAATTTTGTACGATTGAAGTCAGTTATACCTTTTTTGGCGAACACAAGTCTTTGATCCACTCTGGCTTTCAACTTAGCTGTCTGTACACTGACATTGCCGCGATCAACTCAAAAATCACCAATAGGGATGTTTACTAAAAAAATATAATTAGTCCGTCAAATAGATTGTCAAAAAATATTAGACACGTATTTTTTCTTTTGTCAATTTAACACAAATTGATGAAGATATAGCCTTATAAAGTTCCGCGTGACGTCACTAACCACTATGAAATGCACCGGCTAGTGCCGTCACGAGCCCCCACTCTCAAACTTTGACAAGGTTTATCTTAGTCACTAATTGTTTGATTGACAAAAGTAAAACTACGTGTCCAATATTTTTCAATAATCTAACTGACAGACTAATTATAATAATGATTTCCATACCCAGTAAACATCCCTATTGTGGTTTGGGCCACTCTGGCATGGTAATGATATATAACAGTATTCCGTCTTCATACAAACGGTCGAACGTGAATTATGTCTCGAAGTTTGGTATGCTCTCGGTATGCTAGTTAGTCGCGGCGCGCCGTAGTTCTGAATAAACTTGTGGATTTGTAACTACTAAGGGTGCAATTTCCTCGTTTTACTACGGAACCTTAAAAACATCACAAAACACAATATGTTGGTTTATTGAACGCTTTCTCTTTCATTCACAACGAATATAATTTTTGTAATAAATATAATAGTTTTACGTTATAGAGAAATTAGAAAGAAACTCAAGTAGAAGAGTAAGTAAATGAAATTAAAGTACTGATGGCGGGCAGCCCTAGCGCGTGATACATTTCGCGTTTTCACGTGGCGCTTTAAGTATTCAGGGTTATTTCTAATCAATTAGCATCCTTTTAGGGGCTTATTCTGTACATCAAAACTAACAACTTTTGTTATGCGACTTTTGTCAAAAAAAAATCGATCTTTCATATATCGTTCAGCCACGACAAAATGTATGGAACAGCTGCTTTTTTTAGTTTTGACAAAAATCGCATAACAAAAGTTGTTAGTTTTGGTGTACAGAATAAGTCACTAAAAGGAAGCTAATTGATTAGAAATAACCCTGTATATTTCAAAGGCAGGGCTGAGTCACAATACTGTTAGATACCATTACCGTGACTCTGGTTCTGGCGGTAATTAAATATTTCAATTAATTTGTGTTTCTTTTCTAGCCGTGTGCAAAGCACAGGCAGAGCCATCGATTCAAAATGCGTTGGGCAACGTGACCCTGCCGCCCGAACTGCAAGGCAAAGTGGACCCCAAAGCCGTGGAAGAAGCTCAGGCGAAGGTCCTCAACGAGTTCAAGGCGCGCTGCGACAAGAACGGAGGTCCTGATGCGTATGTGAGAGCTAAGGTAAGTTCTGCTTCTGGATTACCCCTTTTCAGACGTGCCTGAAGCCGAGGAGGCCTAAAGCTATGGTAGCTATGGGAACTGCAAGGGAAAGTGGACCCTAAAGCCGTTGAAAAGGCTCAAGCTAAGGTCCTAGTATAGAATCTTGTCATAGTGAGAATGTTTCTTTAATAAGTTCGTATAAGCCGGATAACTAGCCTAACCGGGCTAGGATGCGCCCCACGAAATATTTCTTTCGACGCGTCAGAACGAGACAGAGTTATGACGAAGTGTATATCTGTCACTTTTCACAAGTCGAAAAGAGTTCGTTTCGTGGCTTTTCGCAGTTTTTAAACCGCCTGAAAGCCTCTGACATCTGGTTAATCGGTTAAAACAAGCGAGGCCTACAATTTAACCTGTCATCCGAGCCACGGCAACGCTCAGTTGTAAGTACCACTCGCGGTCACTCATCCGAAGACTGACCGTGCCGATCGTTACTTAACTTCGATGATCGCTGACAAACATGAGGTCAAACTACGCTATGATCTACGTAGACAAAAACGAGTAAAAATCGAAAAACTTGTCGATCACCGAAGTTAAGCAACGGCACGGTCAGTCTTCGGATGGGTGACCGCTTTGTGGCCTGTTAAGAGTGCGCCTAATGCCATGAAAAAAACAGATTTCACCCGTGCTTCTTGCATCGCCCGCTATCATCTATGTTGCTTTGTTTAGAGTCGAAAATCGCATGACACAGTTCACGATGATTTTGGCTTCGAGCGCCAGCTTACATTTTTAGGTGACATTTTATTTATTTATTCAAAATTTAAGCATGTATTAAAAAATCTAATCGATTACTCTACTAGAAAATTAGCCTGGCTACGTAATTTGTCAAAAATAATGTGGTGTTATCGCTGATAATTTCGGGCATTTAAAAAAAAAGTTTTTTTGTTATAATGCGAAGTTTTAATTTTATTCTAAGGTAACCATATTATTTTCCTAAATTCTACGCGATTACTCTGCTTCTATAGGTTTTTTCCTTTCCTATAGTATTTTTTTTAATATGGATATTTATGTTCGTTGTCTTTACACCACGTCTTTAAAAATACACCTTTCGGTCTTGATTCTGGCATTAGGCGCCCCCTTAAATTGGGAGTCCCGGTTGTTTAAACCGATTAGCCATGTCAGTGGCCCTAAGGCGGCTTAAAAACTCAACACCAGGGCTAGCTACCCTGCCTTTACGAAATGACAAAAGGTAATCTGAGGTTGTTTATTCAGTACACAAGCCAAACCCAAAACCATTGTGTAAAAAATATGACTCGCCCATCTGGGGTAATTCATTAGCTGTAGCTGCCACTTGCCCGACCTAACTTGGTATTTAGGTATGGAGTAGGTACGTCGCGCCATAGCGCTGATAATAAATAAGTGGTCACGAGACCGCATAGAATATCTATACTGGGTTATCCAGAACCGGGGTACTAAGCCGATAAAATGTGATTCAGACCATTATATGAACAAATTTGACTATAGGGTCATCCCAGACACCGAGAAAAAAAAAACCGGACAAGTGCGAGTCAGGCTCGCACATCGAGGGTTCCGTACAAATCCAGAAAATTTCACAAAATTGGGAAGTAAGTTGTTAAAATCTCTATACAATTTCACATTGAATTTTGAACCCATATTTTGTGAATTTTGAGGGCCTATTTTTTGCGATTTAAATAAAAATGTACAGTTTTCAGATTTATTCTTATATGTGTACTCTGAGAAAATGCTTTTCACCAAATTTCATAGTTTTATGTCAACGGGAAGTACCCTGTAGTTTTTGATTTTTGTGAGTGTCGAAATATGCGATTTTTTACGACATAAACGGCTCTAACTTTTTTAAACTATAACTGAGAAGTTTTTCTTTTACACAACTGCAAGAGACTATAGATATACGTATACAGTTTAAATTTCAACTCGATATCTTTGCGCGTTCCCGAGATAAAGAGTCTTGACATACACACAGACGGATAGACGGACAACAAAGTGATCCTATAAGGGTTCCGTTTTTTCCGTTTGTGGTACGGAACCTTAAAAATCACCTGTTTCATCTATACATCCATATAAGCGCGAAAGTTCGCGAGTTTGTGAGGATGGATAAATAAATAAATAATAATAAATAATACTTTATTGAATTCAGTACACATACAGGAATTTTCTATGGTAAATTAAAAAGATATACTAAAGCTATTGTGTACATACTAGATAAATACTTAAATCAAACGTGAGTTAGTACCCAGACAAGAAAATCTGAATCCTGGGCACTAACGTCTTCCACCGCGTCAGAAAATTACGTGTACAAAATGCCAATGTCAAAAGTAAAAAGGATGGATGGATGTTTGTTACTCTTTCACGCAAAAACTACTGAACGGATTGAGATGAAACTTTGCAATAATATAGCTTATATGTATATCAGAATAACACATAGGCTATAAATTATAATGATATTGCGTAAATGTTCCATAATATAACGATACGAGTAAGTGTTAAGTTGGAAAGAATCTGCGAGCTATTCAAGAGTGCGCTTTAAGAAATGTCAAAAAAAAACAACTGTCGAATCGAACAACTGTCAAATAGTTTTTTTTTTATTTTCCACCTCCTTTATTGAGGGTGGTACGCTCCGGCTCATGGCCATTTTAGTCTTGAAATATCTGTGTAAGTTAAGGGAAGGTTTAAACGGTGAGAAAATTTATAACAGGTGCGAGAAAAATAATAACAACATTAATTTCATTTCCCCATACAAAATGTTCCTGCATTTAAAAGTTGTCATTGACAGTTGATAGATGGTGAGACGAAGTTCACCGGGTCAGCTAGTAATTATATACTTGGTTGATTCCGAGTTGCATTTTTTATGGGACAGCTGATTTTTTTCTCGAATTCTGGGTTGACCTTATAGTCAAAGTTGTTCATATAATGGTCTGAATCACCTCCTTTCGGGTTCCTACACCAGTTCTGGATAACCCCGTATTAGTGATCCCGGGAAGTCATGTCAGAAGCCTTCAGGCGGCTTAAAAACTCTGACACCAGGGCTAGCTACCCGGCCTATACGAACTTACTTACTTTTTTAGCCTGCGATTATAAGTCTTTTTCTAACGTTTAGAAAATTGAGTTCTAGACTCAGTGCGGATGAGATTACCCATCCGTGGATGACACTAGCCAGAGACAGGAAACAGGCTCTGATTTATTACAGTGAAATCCCTAAACCATCACACAACACCATAATTGGTAATAATGATTAATGTACTCGAGGTTTTCCCGTTAGTATTCCTATGTATAGGTAGAGGAAGTATTAGGTAGTTTTATTGTGCTAGTGACATACGAATAATTGAGTAAGTAATCAGTTCTAACCGCAAAATTAACTTAACGAATAAATGGTGTATTATTCTACTTGTATTAATCATTTATATACCTATATTTGTTGCGCTAAAATTCCAATGACGTCTACCTATTAGTTAGACTTTAGCTAACCACGTAAACATTACATAGCTACTTAACATAATATCGTAAGACTCATCTATATGACTAACTCTTACTATCATTTCATCATCATCGTCAGCCTGTATCAATCCACTCCTGGGTATAGGCTTCCTCTCCCTTGTGCCAGTTTTCCTTGTCTTGGTCTGATCTCATCCACGCGAGTCCTGTGATAGATCTGATGTCGTTGACCTATCGGGCTGGTGATCTGCCTACGGAACGCCTGTCTGCTATTAGAAGCCACTCAGTCGGGGATTTACTCCACCTTCCATCATCACCCCTCGACGCGTGTGCCGCCAGCGCAGCGCCACTTGAGTCACGTAATACGACACTGAAATGAAAAAATGTTCAGAATTATTTGAAACAAAATATCTATGAAGAAGTACTTACTCTAAAAAAGTTAATGAATGCTGTAGGTATAGTGTTCCAAGTACAAGTTTTTTTTTTATTTCAAATAGGTTTTTTCATTTCATTTGTTTCAAATCAAAGTGTTTCAAGTACATCATATAGGTACCTAGTATCAAATAAATATTGGATGTGTAGTAAGTAGATATACCCATCTACTTACTTAAGAGGTATAAAGTTTGGCAGCTAGTTCACTCGCGCATTTTTTTTATATTGCTAACTTAACGGGAAGTTTTTTTAGATTATTACCAAATCTAACATTTAAAATGTCGTGTTTGTTATCGAACTCTGAAACGGCTTGACTATTACGTTTTTTTTGTGTATATTTGGTAGGTCTGAGAACCTTTTTTCTATGATGTTGGCTATTTTTGACCGACGAAACGGAAAAAGTACTCAATTCGACGCGTATATATTTTTTTTATGTACTTATACGTTTTATGCATAACTTTTTACTTAGTAGTCCGATTTCGATAATTCTTCTTTTATTGGAAAGAGTACACTTCGAAATTAGTCCTATTTAAATTTTATCGAAATTGGCTGAGCCATTTTTGATAAATCAACAATAATGTGAAAAATGTTACATCGATCCGTGCATAATATTTGCGTTTTAGCGATGCGCCCCGGCTTCGCACAGGTGTATTATACATGTAAACATTTCTCTTGAATTCCTCTATCTATTAAAACAAACTGCATCAAAATCCGTTGCGTAGTTTTAAAGATATAAGCATACATGGGGACAGACAGCGGAAAGCGACTTTGTTTTATACTATGTAATGATTCTGTACACGGGTAAAGTCGGTCATGCTATTTTTTGGTAAAAATAATTATTTGCGGATAATAATTATTACCTACCCCTAGGTGACACGGGTAGCCCTCTCGGTTTTATGGCAAAACAACGTTTGCCTGGACAGCCGTAGTAATAATTTCTCCATGGGGACAGCTAGCTATCAGAGTCACGGTGGCAGATTTTATATGACTGCATACACAAGAACCCGCGTAACTCAGTTTCTACTTTGAGATTAGACATATACTTTTAAGAGCGACTGTTAACCCCTTAATGCAGAAACACGCAAAAGCGTGAGAACGCACTATAGACGGAGCATTTTCTTACATGATTCCATGGAGTGTGTATAATTTTATAGACTGTCTCGATCGCTGTGCTCCGAGTCACGCATCGAAAGACACGATGTTTATGTGATGGCATTTTCGTGACGAAACATCGTTTTCGTACCGAAAAGAAACATAAAAGTATACCTTAGTGCCTATCGTGCTAGAACTAAAAGTCTAGCGCTAAGCACAGAAACTTTTATTTGATTACTAGTTTTACCTGCGGCTTCGGACGCCGCCGGACGGGATCCTTATTTTTTTAATTTAAAGTAACTATGGGCCTTATTAGTAAGCTCCAAGTAGCCCAACGAGCCATGGAGAGGGCTATGCTCGGAGTTTCTCTGCGAGATCGAATCAGGAATGAGGAGATCCGTAGAAGAACCAAGGTTACCGACATAGCCCAGCAGATTGGCAAGTTGAAGTGGCAATGGGCAGGGCACATAGCGCGGAGAACTGATGACCGATGGGGTCGAAAAGTTCTCGAGTGGAGACCACGTACCGGCAAGCGCAGCGTAGGACGTCCACACACAAGGTGGACGGATGACCTTATTAGGACCGCAGGATCGCGCTGGATGCAAACTGCTATCAACCGGGCTTATTGGAAATCATTAGGGGAGGCCTATGTCCAGCAGTGGCAGCAGCAGTCCTATGGCTGAAATGACGATGATGATGATGAAAGTAGCGTACAGGTCGAATCATACAAGTCGGCGGATGTGAAGTTAGCAACAAGCTGTGCAAATTGCGCAATATCCAATCAACGCGCAGCTTTCTGTGAGCTTCAGTTTGGATTGGATATTGTAACTAACGCAGCTTGTAACTAACTTCTTCACAAGTTCACATCCGCCAACTTGCATGATTCGGCATATAATAGGTATCTTCTAGGTAAGCGTGCTACACCCTAGACCGCACATCTGCTTAACATCAGGCAGTGTGTAGTCAAAGGCAAACCTATTCGAAAAAAAAAAAAAAAAAAAAAAGGTACTTTCTGACCTTTGAACGTATTTTATCTGCTTGCTCTGTATTAAACCAAAAGGTGGTGATTAGGACCATCATTATTAAATAAATATATAGATAGATATTTTTGGGACATCTTACACACGGCCTCTGACCCCAAACTAAGCAAAGCTTGTGATATGGCTGCCAGAGACTGATATACTACATATACTTATTTTTAAATACATACTTATATAGATAGTAACTAAATAACACCTAGACACAGAGCAAACACTTATGTTCATCACATAAATATTTGCCTGGGTGGGGATCGAACCCACGCCTCTTGACCCAAAAGTTAGGATCACTAACCACTGAGCCACCGAGGCAGTCAAGTATTATGAACACCATTTACTATGGAGCTAAAGACAGTTCAAAAACTTATGGGCCCAATTTGTATTTAAAATCCGATGTCCTTACTAATATAAATCCGAAAGTGTATTTGTTGGTTTGTTTTTCACGCAACAACGGATTGACTTGATTTTTGGCTTGGACATAGTTTGAAAGACGGAACAAAGGCTACATTAATTATCCCGAACAAATAAAAGGTTCCTATGGGATAGCAGAAATAACAAAATACCACGCGGGCGAAGCCGCGATCACAAGCTAGTCGACAATAATCTCTAGTGCCCTTAGGAACTGAGGTTAAAATCTTAACCTTCAGTGGTACTCAAAATAGTTGAGAGGTCGATACGCGACACAAATTGACGCAACTCAAGTGGTTTCCAGTCAAAAAAATGGTAATTTATCGTTCACTTGGGAATTTAATTTATCGTTCACGTTCACCCATGGGAAAACTTCGGCACACATCGTCTAAACGACTACCTGCTTGGGATCTTTAAATAAATTTCATTTCAAACATTCCTTGCAAAATAGGTTAACAATTGATTGTGATCTTATGGGACTAACTTCGAAATCGCGAAAACAATAATTATTTTCTTCGATCATATATTTTATTTTTCTCAATAAATGGTATAACCTACTTCAATGGTGTACAAAATTCGAATAGATAGTTCGAATCGATGTTACAATTTATACATTATCGTTGATTTTTCAAAAACGATCTAGTCAATTTCGATAAAATTTAAATGGGACCACGAGCATATCCTTTCGAACTAAAAAAGAATTCGGTTCACCATTGGCGTAAATATCGATGAACATATAAAAAATATACACACATACATAGAACCTCCTCCTTCTTGGAAGTCGGGTAAAAATTGAATGTTCTTTACATTTTGTCTAGAGTGTAGAGACTATCATTTTTTGCAAGGCACTGCTGGTTTATTTTTTGACATTTAGTTGTTGGTCTGATAGTAAAAGTTGTTCATTATGATGAGTACATACATCCGTGCCCATAAAACTATTTCTATAAGGCTCAGACCCTGGAGTCTGTGGGCCATTAATTTAAATTAAAAAAAAAACTATTTCTATTCTGCAAAGTGACACCTTGTATCTCAGGGCGACGAGTTCAAGGTTTTGGACTGTTTAGCTTTAGAGTACAAATTGATGGGTTGTACTGTGTACTATGCTGTTATGCTCAAGGAGAGCGATCACGGCACGTTAATTACTTAATTGCACAAAACTCACTGTTCTTTTATAGCGTAGTTTGACCGCGTGATTCTTAGCGATCACCGAAGTTGAGCAACGTTCGGCACAGTCTTCGGATGTGACCGCGGCCGGCATTAACAAGGGAGTGCTACTGTGGCTCGAATGACTCGTGAAATTAAGGATCTCGATTGTTTTAACGATTTATAAATCGTTAAAACCTCAGGTATGTAAGAGACCTGAGGCTTCTTAGAAATTCTATAAACGGCTTGTACGAACTAATACTTACTATACTGTTCTAAGAATGAGCACAGTAAAATCGTGAACATTTCCTGTAACAATTAGCGCTTTTACTTATCGCCTAATTTGTTTCGTCTACCCTTGATAAAGGAACAAAGCGGTTCTTATGAGAAACACTCAAATCTCATGTGAAACCGTGGTGTGAATTACGATTTCTTGAGAAGCAAAGGCCAAGGCCAGGGTAAGCCCCGCTTCAACGAGGCTGTATTTTAAATTAATGTCACATTATGTTATAATCTCACAATGGTATTCGATGTTCGAATCATATAATAGCAATAAAGCAATATGCACAATTACATAGTTTTATCGATACCGGAAGTATCAATCAACGTAAGGGAAATTTTGAGAAAAATGAGTTATATTTATTTTAGTGGTCCGCAAGGTGGTCGGATGGTCTCAACGCTGGCTGCAAGCCTCTGCCAATCCATCTTATGGAGATCCATAGCAGAGGCCTATGTTGAGCAGTGGACGTCCTATGGCTGATAGATGGAGTTATATTTGATATTGTTTACTTTTTTATTTGAGCGCTAGGACACTAGTTATTATTTTATAACAGACTTCAAAAAAGGAGGTTCTCAATAATAATTCGACTGTGTAATTTTTTGTAGGTACGAGGGGAGGTCAAAAAGTTCGCGGAATTAAAGGGAAGTGGGGTGAATTTAAACACGAAATCATTTTTCCTTTTCAATATATTCTCCATTAACCCTAATACACTTTTCAGACCTTTCAAATTCTTAAACCATATTTGTTTATACCTTCAAAAAATGATTTGTCAAGGCTTTCAAAATAAGCAGAAATTGCCGACTTCACTTCTTCGTCATCCGTAAATTTCTTTCCACGAAGCTCTTTTTCCGTGTTCGGGAACAAATAATAATCACAAGGGGCCAAATCTGGACTATAGGGTGGTTTAAAGTTTCGAAGCCGCACTTGTGTAAGGCAGCCATCGCAACATGACTCTTGTAAACGGCGGGTGCGTTGTCTTGCAAAAGGAGCACACATCGAGACAATTTTCCCCTTCTTTTTTCTTAAATTGCTTCTTTTCATTTTTCCAATAATGTAGCGTAGTATATTCCCGTGATATTGAAACCTTTATCTTTACAACCGATCAATAAAATCCCCTCGGAATCCCAAAAAACTTTAGCCATAATCTTTCCGGCCGATTGTGACACCTTAAACTTCTTAGGCGGAGCTGCGCCTTTTTTGCACCACTGCATTGGCTCCTGCTTCGACTCAGGTTCATAGTTATCAACCCAAGTTTCATCTCGAGTCAAAATTCGGTTCAGAAATTTATCCCTGTTTTTATTACACAGCTCCAACAACTCGCGCAACTCCAACAACTGTTTTTGAAGCGCTGTGAGCATTCTCGGTACCCATCTTGCACTGACTTTAGACATGCCAAGATGGTCATGGAGAATATTAAAAATGATCGTAGATGATACTCCAGAAATCTCTGCGATTTGTTTCTTCTTCAAGCGTGCATCTTCTAGAACAAGTTTTTCAACTTTTTCAACAGTGTCTTGTGACGTTGCTTCAGTTGGCTGACCTGAGCGCTGATTATCTTCAATTGAGCCTCTGCCTTGCTTGAAAAGACTATGCCACTTATAAATAATTGTTTTTCCAGGACAAGAGTCACATTTGACACACTGATGATATTTCTTCCATAATGTTCTGAGGCATTTTTCCTTGCTTAGTGAGGAACTTAATCACGGCACGATACTCAATTTTCTCCATCTATACCAATATTATAAAGAGGAAAGATTTGTTTGTTTGTTTGTTTGTTTGTTTGTTTGTAATGAATAGGCTCCGAAACTACTGGACCGATTTCAAAAATTCTTTCACCTTTGGAAAGCTGCATTATCCCAGAGTAACATAGGGTATATTATATTTAAAAAAAAAATAGGGATCCTTACTAAAACTCCAATAATGTAACATAAGGTGTAAAAAAAGACCTGAAAAATTCCTTACGTCGCGTGCGCTGCGAAAACTATTGATGATGGAATAAAATAATGTACTACGACTTTATAGAACACACCATAATTTACAAAAAATGTCGCGACAGCATATATCTAACTATTATAGTTAAGCCGTAATAACTGTTCTTTTATTCTTAAAAATTAATTGAAATACCGTCGCAGGAAATGGATCTTAATTTGTATCTTGGTATTAATCCTTATCAAAATAAATTATTTCATATTCAAGACTGTTTCAATAGCTTTATGCAACTTTTTAAATTATTTAATTCAGACATTTTATTACAAAGATATTACGAGTTCAAAAATGTAAGTATTATAAAAGTTTCGTTTCGCCGCTCACTCCGCTTGGCAATTCATGTACTTTGTACAATGTACATAATACAAAATTCACTTCGAGCAAATATCTATAGAGTTAAAATCGTGAAAAAAGTGTCCGAGCCAAAATCCTGCCCAAGCTACGTAGTGGGCAGGCTTTTTAGTTAGTCGTAAGGCGATTCCAAGCCGACTACAACGCCGCGCGATGCCAAAGTGCTCGGTTACAGGCACTTATTAGGTGACATAACGTCGAGATTCGAGGAAACGGGTCATTGAGAATTGAGAAGGGTGCTTGGGCCATATCCACCACCAGTGCCAGGGCCGAGTGTGGGTTGGTGCAGATTGCCACACAATGTTTTCCTTCGCCGAAAAGCCAACGATTTGAAATTCCGTACATAAGTTCCAAAGAAACTCATTGATACAGCATCGGGATTTGAACCCACCACCTCACGATTGTAGGACAGGCGTTACTACCACTAGACCACCAAAGTTATATATCTTCGCCATTAGTGTGTCGATTTATGTTTTATTGGTAGTAAATAGGTATGCAGTGGCGTAGCGTGCCTTGGAGGAGCCCAGAATCAAACATAGTTGGGGAGCCCAAATCACTCATTTCTCACAAAAGAAACAAATATGCTTGCATTAAATTGAAATAAATATATACCGCCTTACCGCAAAAGATTTAAACACTGTTTAGCCGTACAATTTGTACTGTTAAAACTTTAGTGGTAAGACAGTTATTTATAAGTTGTCACTTCCTCCTAGAAATTGAGCTAGCCAAACAATTCAAATAAAATATACACTTTTCTTGCCTTTTTTTCAGGAAATTGATAATGAATAGAATATAATTACCTATATCAGCTAAGTAAGTCTAGCTGAAGACGATTTCAGTTGTTATAAAATTTCTGCCTTTTAGGACAACTTTTGGAAGAATGCTTAACCCGGGAAAAAAAGAGATGATTTTTTTTCGGGAAGCATGAGATTAAGTGACATTGTGGATAACATTTTACTAGGTTTTGCTTACACACGTTAAGGCCCCTGTAGCCCGGGAGCCCCGTATTATTGACACGGCTGATACTGCGGTAGCTACGCCCCTACACATAGTACGAGTATGTGAAACGAATTGTCGACCTTAAAGTTCTCGAATGTAGACAATGTATTGGCAAGTGTAGCGAAGGTCTTCACGTGAATCTAAGATCTGGTCGTGACGTCCGGAACACGTTGGATGCCAGCGCTTCGATTCCTTCCATCACAGCTCTTTGGGTTAGCAAGTTGAAGAGGCCTTAGGTAGGGCACACAATTCGTAGAAGTAGAACTGATGTCCAATGTTTTTCAAAATTCTCGAGTGAAGACAAGATCAAGAAACTAACTTACATGGGTAGAATGTATGTGGGTCTGTAATATTTTAACGTCGCTTTCATTCTCATCATTGTCATTTTCTGAAATCAGGGCTATATATTATGTACAGCCACCCAACACATACGAACTCACTTTTATTTAGATATACCAATACCTACTATCTCTTTTTCATAAACTTCGAACAGTTTAAGACTACGGAAACTCTCGCGATTTGGGTAGGTTTTAACTCATCATAATGGTTGATCCGGTATGTCTAGCATGTGTGTGGCGCATACCTACATTACGTGGTAAGTATATGTATAGTCAATCATACCCGGGCAAAGCCGGGACGGGCAGCTAGTAGTTGATATTTTCTTTCCGATTGACTTGTTTATCCAGCGATATCTCAAAGGAGATGTACTTACCTCCTAGTAGGTAGGTAGTACCTCCTGGTAGTTATAATTCAGGGTATTCGTAGAGTTGGGGGCTTTGGCCATCCACTCAAAGGGGCCGAGGAGGACGGCAGCGTGTGTGGCAACGCTTTCGTAGAGGACCGCACAAGCCTGGTTCTACTACCAGGCGAGTAGGGACAGTGCTGGGAGCACCGGTGCGTCCTTTTTGGAGATCTCGGAGCTCCCAAGAAGGCACAAAGGCTGGCCACCGAGGTTGTTTTACAATGGTACAATCCCACATAACCCGACTGCACCCAAAGCAGTCGGGCATCTTTCGAAGATTTCCACCTCGTAAAAAAAAAGGTAGGTACAAAGCTGAAAGACCATTATTATGAACTACTTTTACCATGGGACCAACCTGGAATTCGAGAAATGAAATCAGCTATTCCATACAAAATTGCTACTTAGAATCGACTAAATGTATGAAACAGTTGTTTTTTTTCTCTCGAATTCCGGGTTGTCCCATAGATTAGGTGTTCAATGTTAATAACGATGGTCTGAAGTCTGAATCACCTTCTTTCGACTTAGTACACCAGTTCTGTATAACCCTATATAATCCTAAAGTATATTCACAGGAAACAAGACTGAAAAATATGGAAGCCCAACTTTCCATGAAGTCATCTATCTGTATTTATGTAATAATAATTATGTATATTAACTAATAAATGTTAAGTCATTTTGGTATTCCCCGCCTACTAATATTTCCATATTCCCATTGTATTATTGTTAAAATAAAACAATGGGAATATATTTATTTATTTATTTGTCATATAATAAGTACGGCTAATAAGGCCAATTACACTTAATATAGAAATTAATTTTACAGTCATATCATTAAACATTTCATTAAAAATTTAATCATTCAATTACAAAATAAATTGATGTCCATAAGTCAATATAAAATACTACAATTAAAATTCACATAGGTACATATCTATCCTTCCTACTAATATTATAAACGCGAAATTAAGTTTGTGAGGATGGATGGATGGATGGATGGATGGATGGATGGATGTTTGTTACTCTTTCACGCAAAAACTACTGAACGGATTGAGATGAAACTTTGCAATAATATAGCTTATATATCAGAATAGCACATAGGCTATAAATTATAATGATATTGCGTCAAAAATCAAAATATCATGCGGGCGAAGCCGCGGGTAATAACTAGTAATATATATAATTTAAAAGTACCTACATATCATAAACATGAATCGACTCGTAGAACCTAAGTACAACCTTTAAAGTTGCTTAGTTTTTGCGTCACTTCTTTTTTATGCCTTTAACAATATTTGTAAATTATAATAATCTAAAAGATATCGAAAAACTGTTTCATAAAACATACTAAAAATTATATCGTAGGTATGAAATGGTCGAATTGTATACCTCCTCGGGTGGTTCGTCGGTCAAAAAATGCCAAGTCGATGTAAAAAGAAGATATTGCAAAAAGGGCTCTGACTAGGTACAGTAGCTCAAAAAATCCGATAAAGTATGATAAATAAATACGCAGAGTAAAACAACCGCATTAAATGCTTAATTTATGAGTACTTTCACATTTTCCAATTTGGTTTTTGTTCAGTCATTGAATTACTGCCATTTTGGTCACATGTAACCTTTTTGATATAACCTACATAGAAATAATAGCCTACATGTAAAAAATGCACTGAAGTGTTTAGTTTTGTTTGCAAAACTTTTCAGACGTTAATTATTCATCAAATTGACACGTTTATAGGTACTTTATACTTCGATTAAGACTTTATACGTTTCTTTTGTTTTATTTTAGCGTGTTTTTTTCGACTGTAACTATTTTGATAGAATACCAAAAAAGGTTCAATACTTATACTTAACACTAGCAAATGCATATACCATGCAACACCAAAATATAAAAGAAGAATAGTTTGGCCGCCTTATTTTGAAACAATTTCAATGTCATTTTCAACCCGATTACAAAAAAATACTTTTAATGGACACTGTTATTGTAAAAAATAACGGGAAATTCATTTTCCGGAAGAAACGAAAAAAATTATGATATACTGTACACTTTGGTGGCCCAATTTCTATATATTTTTGCAATATCTCCTTTCACAGCCGTCAAGAAGTTTGATTCGGCCTGCAGGCATTTCCCGAGTCTGAGTCACGTTCGAGTGAGTCAAGCGGCAGCCAGGTAGGTATAGATAGTCTTAGTGATTTAGGTCCAGTCCAGACAATGGGTGCCCAAACGGGGACGCCATTACTGTTTGGCGTTAGGGTGCGCGCCGAAACTTATTGCAAAGGGTAGGTTTGCGGTAGGTATACGTAGCAGATACAAGTATCAAGTAGGTAGAATAAGGGACATTTTAGATGCCAAATTCTGTCTCTATCACGTAATTTCACGATAATAAGTACTTATACTGCGAACAGAAGATCTCGGGATTATAAGCAAAGAATATTATAATACCTACTAGTTTTTACCCGTGGCTTCGCCCGCATGATATTTTGATTTTTGACACAATATCATTATAATTTATAGCCTATGTGTTATTCTGATATATAAGCTATATTATTGCATAGTTTCATCTCAATCCGTTCAGTAGTTTTTGCGTGGAAGAGTAACAAACATTCATACATCCATCCTCACAAACTTTCGCGTTTATAATATTAGTAGGATTACCACGTCTATAAGTCAGTCAGTAAAGAGCCCAAAAAATGAATCTTGTTGATGTTAAACGTTGGACCAAAATTTAGAATAATTTACACATGCAAAACACGTATTCTAAATCTATGCCGTGAAGTTCTATTTCGCGACATAATTATCTCTCTCTAAGTAGAAGAAGCCCTCTTGGTAAATTCCTTGCTCAATTCCAATTCCTTGGTCGATTAGACGATCAAAGAAAACGATGAAAGAAAACCAGAGAAGCGTCGCTCGTGTAATAGAATTTCCCCGCTGTGTCGTGTAGTTTCAGGTTTTTCATAAGAAATAATAAGACATGGTATTTCTAAAGAAATTTACTAGAATTCGTCGCTATATTTTTCTTATTTTCCATTCCTATGTAAAGATAGGACACAAAAAAATAAACTGCAAAGCAAAATAAGCTGCAAAGTCTCGAGCTTGTAGGGTGGCATGTATATCAGCCTTCTATCGGATACACTTCAGTGAGTGCGTCCAGGAGTTGCACAATCTGGTCCCACCTGCCCCTTTCTTCTATCATACGGCTAGACAGACGCGACCAAAGCGCCATCCTTTTATGGTGGATATACCGCACGTTAGAACCAAGCATTACCAGTCCACATTCGTCACACGAACCGCCAGATTGTAGAACGCTTTGCTTGAGTCTGTCTTCACGCATAAGTACAGTAGGTGTCTTCAAATCTCGAGTAAATAGGTATCTTCTAGGTAAGCGTGCTACACCCTAGACCGCATACCTGCTTAACATGAGGCAGTGTGCTGGCATTCAAACGTAAACCTATATGAAATAATAAAAACAAAGATAGATAACCTTTCAGTTTAAAACGCGCTATTCATATTCTACTATACTACGAGTAAGCTTAGTGGATGCGTGCTGTTTTAGACTGAAATAACTGAAAGACAATGGCCCAATGACGGTTGCACATCTGAATAAATGTAAAATGTATCAGAAAAAATGTTATTTTCCCGTTAGACATACAAATACATAAGTACAAACAATACATTTGCATCAGATTTGAAGGAAACAAAATAAAGCTCTGTTATTTACTGTTTAAAATATTTGTGGTAAATAGGTAATGGTCGAGAACATAATAGCTAGCAGCTAGCCCTGGTGTCAGAGTGTTTATGTATAGTTTATTAGTTAGTTAGCTGTCGTAACTCGTCGGTATAACTATAGGTAAACAACTTTAATCGGTTTAAATGTAAACAAACAAGTTTTTAGCTATTAGCCATGACCTTAACTTTAGTCATGTCGGTCTAATCGCAATACAAGATAATTTATACAGGGTTACTACAATCTACTGTGCTACAACACACAATTTAAATAAATAATCGGCCAAGTGCGAGTCGAACTCGCGCACCAAGGGTTCCGTACTGTATGGGAGCCCTCTTTTATATATTTTATTTTAGTTTAACTACTTGTTTATTTTTCAAGTGAATATAAAACTAAAAATACTGTGAATATTTCAAGTGTTTACCTGTTACCGTTATTAATATAAAGCTAAAAATGACTAAAAACCAGTTTTGTTGTACGGGAGCCCCCTTAAAAAAATATTTTATTTTGTTTTTTGTATTTGTTGTTACAGCGGCAACAGAAATAAAGCACTTGGGAAAATTTCAACTTTCTAGCTATCACGGTTTATGAGATACAGCCTGGTGACAGACAGACGGACAGTGGAGTCCTAGTAATAGGGTCCCGTTTTTACCCTTTGAGTACGGAACCCTAAAAAGGTCACTGTACTCGTAATTATAATAATTGTTATCGTCATATTTTTGAGATAATATGTAACATCATAGTTACATTTTACTGTAGATAGGTATTTTTGATACGTTTTACTCAACGGGATGATATTATGGTTTAGCTGTTTCAATTTTTAATTTTATTCATACGAGTATAATCCATTTTAAAATTTTTGATAACTTTGTATCTACTAAGCCGAAAATGGTGATTCAGATAGACACTATGAATATAACTATGGGGCCAAACAGGAATTCAAGTAAAATAATCGGCCAAGTGCGAGTTGGACTTGCGCACGAAGGGTTCCGTACTCTGTTAGTGCGTCCTTAGCACCATTCCTGTTATCGTTAAAAAATCCTAAAAAATCACATTTGTTGTATAGGATACAATATTTATTTTATTCCCCCTAATCCCCCTATTCTAATATTTATTTTATGCCCCCCTTAAATATTTATTTTATTCCGTTTTCAGTATTTGTTGTTATAGCGGCAACAGAAATGCATAATCTGTAAAAATTTCAGCTATCACGGTTCATGAGATCCATGGTGACAGACAGACGGACATCGGAGTCTTAGTAATAGGGTCCCGTTTTTACCCTTTGGGTACGGAACCCTAAATATTAGGTGACCAATATTTAAATAGCAACTCGGAATTGACATTATGGAACAGCTGATTTTTTTCTTGGATTCAGGGTAGGCCCTATAATAACAGTTGATCATAATGAAAATCTGAATCACACGCTTTCAGCTTAGTAGATCCTTTTTAAATAACCTAGTCAATGTAATAACGTTTCAGTAAAAAAATAAATCTTTAACGATTTCGGGAAAGTTTTTACTACGGTAGTTACAGTCTCATAAATCAAAGGTTTTTATGTATGGTGCTGATTTTCAAGACCTTTTGCCGGGAAAAAAATATACCCTTTTGTTTATCTATAAGTGGACATATGTATTTATTGCCCTTGAATATTCGAACAGTCTACACTTCAAAATGTTGTTTAAAATTAAAAATAAATCGTCGTCGTCCTGTTGGTTGTAAGTTAGTATAGGCCGGGTCGCTTGCCCTGGTGTCAGAGCTTTTAGGCCGCCTGAAGGCCTCTGACATGACTAAACGGTTAAGATAACCGTTCAATTTAACGTGTCATCCGAGCCACGGTAGCGCTCAGTTAGAAAATGCTACCCGCGGTCACCCATCCAAGTACTGACCAATACAATACATGACATGTTGGCCGTGATCATTATTACATATATATTCAGAAAAGGTGGGGATAAGTTTTATGTTTGTAATTAAAAATCGTACCTATCATACAACAAAATCAAGACATCACACACTTCTCTTCCAAGTAAGTTCGTTTGTTCATATACCTAATTTCAACGTATTTTTTTAATAAGAATACATTGCTCCAAACGCGCTAAAATATAAAAAGACCAAAGCACTTTACGTTACGGTTTGTCCACAGATATCACAGCCCTGATTGTTGTTAAATTCACCAATCTGCAACTGGGTCAGTCCGATAGATATGACCAGCCCCCCGACCGCCTAAGCAATAGCAATCGTAATAGCAATCGTTTATGACTTCATTTTAGTCATTTGGCACCGCCTACGTGACGTTAGCCATCAAAGCTGTTCATTCCACGATTGCTTTCGCAATCCGCGCAAAGCAATTGATGGCTAACGTCACATAGGCGGTGCCAAATGACTAAAATGAAGTCATAAACGATTGCTATTACGATTGCTATTGCTTAGGCGGTAGGGGGGCCGATCGCCCTTCGAAGTTGCGTCTATGGTCAACAGATAGGCTAATTATTTCCACGGTTCGGTGTACATAGATGGGTACTTAGATAACTCTTTGAAATCACTGTTGACTTCAAACTAATCTACATGTAATTATGACATAACAATCATGTTTCTAAAATGGCGGCCATATCGCCACTAGCGAGCTCTTTCTGGCAAACGAAGCAAAAATAAAAACACAAAAAATCACCTAAATTAAAGTAAGTTCGTAGCCTGGTAGCTAGCACCGGTGTCAGAGTTTTTAAGCCGCCTGTATGCTGAGTGTGAGTTTTGTCGTAAACATGACGCGCTCTTCAGCGAGCGCGTAAGGATGTAATTTGTATAATAAATAAATAAATTTATTGAATCTTTACAAACATCAATTTTTCACTTAGGTACATTCAATGAGATTTAGACAATTTTAAAAACATTCCATGTAGAACGACCTTGGTACCCAAACTAGGGATTGTAGTGAATTGTATGAACTTGTTGTGATTTAAAAAAAGCGCCGCTAGTGGCGCTGTACATTTCTTCATACAAATTACATGCTTACGCGCTCGCCGAAGAGCGCCTCATGTTTACGACAAAACTCACACTCAGAACTACTGGAGGCCTCCGACTTGGCTCACATGGCTAAAAGATTAACTACCGGGACATACAATTTAACGTGTCGTCCGAGCCACGTTAGCGCTCATTTTCCTAAACTTGTTCTAGTCTTGGGTGCACGACCGCATGTAAAACATTTTGTTGTAAAAAGACTTGTTAATGATATCTCTTTGAAATTCAAATTAATTCAAAGTGAGACCGTTGTAAAAGCAAAGTACATTGAAGTGTTTACTTGGATACTCGTGGTAGGTATATTACATGAGAAATGGTTAGCATCATTATTTATAGTTTTGATAAGATGATTGTGTCTGGCCTAGTTTGACATCTGACCCGCACTTATAGGTCGTTTGATAAGGGATTCCAACGATTCGAAAGGGTTGTTTCGTCTTATTTGAACTGCAAAAATACTACCTACCCTAAGTACTCAACATTTACGTGAATGACTCGTACTTTTCAATATTAGTTCATATAAAGGTGACGTCCACACGTGGTATATTATTCAAAGAAAAATCGAACCAAGATGATATCTAAATAATTTGAAAGTTTGATTCGTGGGTTTCCCAAAAATATTTAATTGAGATTTTTTTATCCCTCCATTTTTTTAAAATGTGAATAATGAAATGTATGAAAAACAATAATACAGCTATGTATTTTTTCTAGTTCAGCAATAATAAAGTGCCTGTATCGTTGTTTTACTTGCATTCGTAGCTGATTCTTCCAAATTCATCTCTTGATTTCCTAAAATTAAAAATTATAACCTGCCAGTGTGACCAATTAGTAGGTACAATGTGACAAATAAACACTTAAAACCTGTGTCTAATTGGTAAAATGCTTCTATTTAACGATTTGGAGGTAACTTAATCAGGGTTGCTAGAGATAAATTACCTATAGAGCTAAATATATTTATTTATCCTAATAGATTCAAAATTTATTAAAAAAAACGGAAGGCTCTTTTTTTGTTTTAACTGATGTAAGACTCAGAAAAATATGAACTTTCGCGAAATGTGACGAGTGTTGTGGTTAGAATTTTTGGTTATTATTAAACCAGCCTCTATACATTTTGTGGACATGTCCTTTATAGTAAAGGGCATGTCCACAAAATGTAATAATTGGAGAAGGCACTGATTTCCGCAACACAGTTCATTGTAAAGCAGCAGACAAGGCCTCAGGCCTCAACATATATATAGGGTTGATGTTTTTTTCGCGATTTGACAACTATAGTAATGGCTTAGTTAATTTTTAACCTATTAGCTCCGCTATAAAATAAAAGTTTTCATGTAAGTAATAAATCGTTGTACATTTTAGTTCAGAACCTTTTCTTGTTTCTGAATTGGTTTTAACCTATTTGTATTTGTAACCCGATCCCAAGCGTTACTTATATCTAACAAGTTATCTATTTATATATTATACTTCCTACTGATATCAGATAAATCAGTAAATAATTATTTATAAATGTACGTAAACCGTTACCACCTTATACATATAGTTTAAACTCGTTTTTTAGACCCAGTGAACTTACTACGCATGTATACGTAAAGATTGGCAAAATTTTCTTTGATCAGGTGGTTGATTCTGTATGAAAACAACCGTGTAACGCGCTCTAACGTGCTCTTTGTTTTTAAGAAATTCGCATAAAAAATATTTATTTTTCAAATATCATAACTTAACTCGGTTTATTATTCATTTTAACGTAATTTTACATTTATCAAACATTTCTCCAAACTAAATTCACGGAAATAAAAAAAATACTTACCGCGTTACGTTACGTTTTGTCAATAGAGAATCAGGCCCCTGTCCGGTTTCTTTTTAGTTTGGTTGTTGCTTTAGGTCGCATTTTTCAACGAATCTTGACGAAACTCGGTTTTATCCTACTATCCTACTTCCTACTAATATTATAAACGCGAAAGTTTGTGAGGATGGATGGATGGATGTATGGATGTTTGTTACTCTTTCACGCAAAAACTACTGAACGGATTGAGATGAAACTTTGCAATGATATAGCTTATTTATCAGAATAACACATAGGCTATAAATTATAATGATGTTGCGTCAAAAATCAAAATATCATGCGGGCGAAGCCGCGAGTAAAAACTAGTCTATTATAAGAGTTTTTTTAGTCGGTGATTTTTTTTATTATGGGAGTACCTATTTCAATCAAAAAGGGGAAACACTTTCTGTAGCGCTATTTATCAGCCGATTTCGATAATATTTGACAAAATCGTTTAATATCTAAATTCTAAGAAGATTTGCGAGTACGAATCAAATCGGTCAAGAGCAAGTCGAGATAAAGACTTTTATAAAAAAATAAATAAATATTTGGGGACATCTTACACATCTTAGGGTCTCTGACCCCAAACTAAGCAAAGCTTGTGATATGGCTGCCAGAGACTGATATACTACATATACATATTTTTAAATACATACTTATAATAGATAGTACCTAAATAACACCCAGACACAGAAAACACCAATGTTCGTCACATAAATGCTTGCCCTGGGTGGGGATCGAACCCACGCCTCTTTGATCCAGAAGTCAGGTTCACTAACCACTGAGCCACCGAGGCAGTAAAAAAAATACATGCGAGGACTACTGTTCGGAAAACTACTAGTATATTTAAATATCTGACTACCTAATTAATTTACGTTGGACAATAACTAGTTCAGGCAATACCTAATCTTACCAAACCGGTTTATGTGGTTACTTGGTTTATGCACAAAACACGATGTGTCGTGCTTCAGCTTTATCGTAATTTTGTATTGCTTGTCGAGTATGAATTTATAACGAGTTTTTTAATTATAATAGTTACGCTAACGATAGATAGATATGATCTAAGGAATATTTAATAGACATTTTTTGTACTGGTAGGCACATTGATTGTTAACTAACTATTTAAAGCCAGTGACATTTTGCTTTGCCTTATTCAGTGATTCGCACGAGAGAAACTCGCTCACGCGAGCGAGTTACAGCCATCTGATTTTACCTATCTTTTGTGTCATTAACTCGCTCGATGGTGATTTTATGTACAGTAGCTACAAAAACGTTTCAGTGAATTTTATACAGGTACCTACCAAGACAGATGACACTATAATAGGGGCCTATATCCAACAGTGGGATAGAGAAGACTGTGACCTAGTTTATTTGTATTTACAATATTTTATACAATTCGTGTTTGAAATAAAAGATAATATAGTTTCAGATAAATTATATTAATAAATCAACACTTTAAAAATAAGGGTGGGTCTTGCGATTTTACTTTCTGGGTTTGGTCCCATCCTATTACAAAAGTTGGTCGTGGAGATGAGTACAGGATATACTAGCACATGTTTGTCGTCTAGACTCTAGAGTCTAGACGACAAACATCCGAACACAAAACACAAATTACACAAACAACAGTCAATCGAAAATTCTCGTTTACTAGCATGTGACGCCACTAGAGTTGCCACACGACTTGAGCGCTTTCGTCACAGATAAAATATCAAAAAAATATCGTATTTTATTTCGCGTAATTTGCGAAAAGTATTCATGTTTTAGTTTAAATAAAGTGAAATATTTCTTTTTCAGGCTATATTTATCTGTAAGGATTACCACAATCAATAGTATATTTTTAATGTTGTCAAATAGCCTATTCCGGTTTAGCTCCGTAGTAAAAGTTATTCATAATGATGGTCTGTATCACCTCCTTTCGGCTTAGTACACCAGTTCTTGATAACCCTGTATATTTATAAGGAAACTTAACGTTTATTGAGCTTGAGGCCACAGACACAGACACCGCCACAGACGACCGTACCATATAGTCAAATCTAACATCTCTAAACCTATTTTATTTGCCCAAAATACGTGGAACCACAGAAATAGCCCCAATAAATAATTCTCACGATAATGAAACAGATTAAATGATAATTGATAAACACATTCGGGATCAAGTTGTCCTCACTTAGATATGAATGTTAATCGTCGAAGGCTGATAAGAGATAACTGATAACCCATTTACATCACCAGACGATCAGTAGCTGGACGAATGATGGTCAATGTGGAATATAAGAGGGATGTTATTTACCCCTCATATTATATGCAATTTTAAATCACTACAGTACACTACACTACATAAAATAAATTCGCTTCCCGCTGTCTGTCTCTATGTATGTATGCTTATATCTCTAAAACTACGCAATGGATTATGATGCGGTTTTTTTAATAGATAAGTAGAGCTCAGAGCATTCAAGAGGAAGGTTTATACGTATAATACAATACACCTGTATGAAGCCGGAGCAGGGGCCTTATTTTGTAAGCGCTCTGACGTTCGGCTTCGCTTTTTCTCCTGCTCGAGCCAGTTACTCACGCCGCGAGAGCGAGCGGGAGGAAAAGCGAAGCCGAACGCCAGAGCGCTTACAAAATAAGGCCCCTGGTCGCTATTATAAAAATATAAAGTAATAATCGAACGGAGACCATGCAACGTTCCGGCAAGCGCAGCGTATGATATCCACCTACGAGGTGGACAGATGTCTTCATCAAGACTGCAAGAGATGCTAGCCGCTTCCAATTAGTGTTATTGGCGACCTATAGAGGAGGCATGTGTCCATCAGTGGATGACCTATGGCTGAGAAGAAGAAGTTTATATTTACACAATACTTAATTGATTCTTGACCAAACTTGACATGTTTTTCTTTTCATTCTTTGCTTATCATCTCTGTAGTACTGTACCAGCCTATTTTTTAATAGTCCACTGCAGGACGTAGTGACCCACTAAGGGTGATAGGGCCAGATCCACCGCGCTGGCCCAGTGTGGGTTGGTGGATTGACATTTGTTTTTTTGGTATGGTACCAGGGTTTGAACCCACGACCTCACGATTGTAAGGCAGGTTCATTTCTGTAGTTATTCCTACTAAATGCAAAACTCCAAATAAAACAAACTATTCGCATAAAAGGACGTTATTATGACGAATGTAAAAAACGATAAGTTTATCATCACATTGCGTTTTGTTCCGTAGATGACGAATTGACACACTTGTATAAATATGTAACCGCACGGCGGGTGTCGATTAGATACCAATTTACGGACGACCTTTGGACCCCTAATGGTTAATTTATTATTATACCGTGGCCTTAAGCTAAATTGATACACAAAGACGAACGCGTTCAATATTTCTGAGGAGCGGCTAAGGGACTGGCATCGTTATTTTCTTTGTGATTTCATGAATTCATTTGTTGGCTAGATAGCCAACAAATATAACAATAAGGTTATTGTTATATATTCGGTGTGGGGGTGATAATTAAGCCTTGCACTGACGTCCCGCATGAGGTAATTTGTGCATTTCTGTTGTTGTTCTATCAAATTGAATATAAAACCGGTTTTCACTTACGTCTACGATAGTGGCCGGGCCGCTGGGCGCCCGACTGAGTGGGGTGTTATTATTGTTATCTATACCATTATAGATAACAATAATAACACCCCACTCAGATTCTCACGCAGAGTGACGAATGAGGAGATCAACAAACGAACTAGTAACGATGTATTCATTAAATTCTTAATATAATTTACATATGTACTTACTTGCATATTAACCACAACCTGAGGGCCATAAATCAGCTCTCTATCTATTTATCTAGATATTTTATAATATGAATGAATCGACTAAATGTATTTGATGGTTGTTTCCAGAACGCAAGCACGACGTTGACCCAATGCGTCTCCAGCCTGGTGAACGGGACAGCGCTGCAGCAGGAGATAGAGGAAGCCAAGCCAAACGGCACCGTCGATGAGGTCTTCAAGAAGTAAGGCTTTATACTCTTTGATAACTAAACATTTTATTTATTGACAGCAACTCACAAAGTGTTTTAAGTCGAGCCCAAGTCGCGTGAAAAGGTACAAAGCCTTAGTAGTGTTGCCGCGAAACTACACGTTACTAACTTGTTTTATGGAATAGAACGTGAAATGAAATGTCTTCTAGGTAAGCGTGTAAACTCTTGACCTCATAAAATATCTGCTTATCATCAGGGGGAATGTTGTCAAACGTAAACATATCTTACGTTGATATTGGCGTAGCTAGAGATTGTCTCTATGAGGTAGTTGCCTACTTTTGCCGGAACCAGAAAAAAGATATTGTATTGCCTTTCAAGTTTTCTGGAGTGGGCAAAGAAGTCTATGGTGGGCAGCATCCACCTGTGCCCTTTTTAGGTACATATGTCCAGCTATGTTGCTTATTGCTTATTTATGCGTTAATTTAATTTCAGGTACTGCCAAAAGAAGCCGCTGTTCGAGGGTTGCGTGAAGGACTTCACCGATAGCGCCACGGCTTGCTTCTCGGACAAAGAGCAAGGCCACCTCAGGACCGGGTACAACGTGTCGCTTCAGCTCGCTGAGTTCATCTGCTTCAAGGAAGGCGACAGGATCGCACGTGAGTGTCTTTATCATCCATATTTACTTCGTGCTTCTCAGAGCAAGAGCAAGGTCTTATTAAAACAGGCTACAGCGTATCGTTTCAGCTTGCTGCGTTCATCTGCTTTAAGGAAGGTGATAGGATCGCACGTGAGTGTCTTTATCATCTATATTTACTTCGTGTTTCTCAGAGCAAGAGCAAGGTCTTATTAAAACAGGCTACAGCGTATCGTTTCAGCTTGCTGCGTTCATCTGCTTTAAGGAAGGTGATAGGATCGCACGTGAGTGTCTGTATCATCCATATTTACTTCGTGCTTCTCAGAGCAAGAGCAAGGTCTTATTAAAACAGGCTACAGCGTATCGTTTCAGCTTGCTGCGTTCATCTGCTTTAAGGAAGGTGATAGGATCGCACGTGAGTGTCTTTATCATCCATATTTACTTCGTGCTTCTCAGAGCAAGAGCAAGGTCTTATTAAAACAGGCTACAGCGTATCGTTTCAGCTTGCTGCGTTCATCTGCTTTAAGGAAGGTGATAGGATCGCACGTGAGTGTCTTTATCATCCATATTTACTTCGTGCTTCTCAGAGCAAGAGCAAGGTCTTATTAAAACAGGCTACAGCGTATCGTTTCAGCTTGCTGCGTTCATCTGCTTTAAGGAAGGTGATAGGATCGCGCGTGAGTGTCTTTATCAACCATGTCTGCTATGGCTTTGCATTACTTTGCAATACCACATAATATGCATCACTGTTGGCCACCAGTTGTCTGGTGGCTGTCCACAAGAAAATTAAACTGAAAGAAAATGAAAGAAAATGTATGTCTTAAATCCAACTCTGTATAAGAACTGGTGTAATAAGCCGAAAGGAGGTGATTCAGACCATCATTGTGAACAACTTTTATTATGGAGCCAACCGGGAATTCGAGAAAAAAGCTGTTGTTTCATACATTTTGTCGATTCCGAGTTTCAATTTTGTATAGGACAGCTATTTTTTTCTCGACCCCTGGATTAGCCCCATTGTGAGAGTTGTGTTCATATTGATAGTTTAAATCACGTCCTTTTGGCTTAGTACAGCAAGCAGATAACCCTGTATTATAGTCAAGCCGATTCGCGCAAAGAAGATTATTTTATAGGTTTTTAGGAGGTTTGTAACTATAAACCGAAAATCTGATGGAGTCCTTAATACCTTACTATAAAAAAATGTGTTTGTTGGTTTTTTACTCTTTGACGCAGTAGCAGAGCAACAAATTAACATGATTTTTATTATGTTTACAGTTCGAAAAACGAAGAGTGATATGAGCTACTTTTTATCCCGGAAAAATAATAGGTTCCCTTGGGACAGATCGCACAAAAATTAAAATATCACGCGGGCAAAAGCTAGTTTCTAAAGAAATATGTTATTATTTCAGTATTCATCGCGGAGGGCGGGCAAGAGTGCTTCCAGGACAAGCAAGAGGCCTTGAAGGAGTGCGCCAACAAGACGTTAGGCCTCGGAGAAGGCCTCGACCTGAACTCCCTCTCTAACACCACCCTCTCTTTTGATGTGAGTATAATCACAGAATAAATATAAATAGTGCAGCTTGCTTAGCGACCACATAAAACTTATGTCTAGAGAAAAATTTCAGAATATTGCGTAACGTCTTTTCGTCCGACATACCTCAGTGCCTCAAGCCGAAAGCTATGGCACAGAAATGTGGTCTCTTGTTGTGGTCCTTATTAATAAGCTCCAAATAGCACAACAAACTATGGAGATGGCTAGGCTCGGGAGTCTCCCTGCGAGATCGAATCAGAAATGAAGGGATCCGCTAAAGAATCAAAGTTACCGATATAGCCCACCGGACTAGCTAGGTAAAATGGCAGTAGGCAGGGCACATAGCTCGGAGGACTGATGACCGATGGGGTCGTAAGGTTCTAGAGTGGAGACCACGAGCCGACAAGTGCAGCGTAGGACGTCCACCTACGAGGTGGACAGATGATCTCATTAAAACTGCAGGATCACGCTGTCGTGCAAGTCACTTCCAACCGGTCTTATTAGAGATCCATAATAGGGGAGGCCTATGTCCTTCACTGGATGTCATGTAGCATGGATGGATGAATAGATGTGAACACATCCGTTAAGTGAGCTTCAGTAAAGATAGGGTTGGTCTGTAACGATTTATTAAAGGGTTAAAACCATTACACACGCACACGAGATCACTTTTCTTATAGATTCGTTATCTCTCTGTCTGAGTTTATGAAGGTTTCTTGCATACCGTTCTATTTACAGATTCTTTTTTATAACAATATTGTATCGAACTTTATAACGAAATTAAGAACAAATTGTATAATTTTAATTTTATTATTCTTTTGCCATTGCATTTATTACATGAATTTTATTTAATATTTTTTTTTTTACTTTAATGTTTATTCGCACGTTGGAAGACGTTAGCATTCGGGAATCAGAATCTCTTGTCTGGGGACTAACACATCTTTGTATTACTTCTTATATTTTGGTGTCAATAAAAAGATTATATTACACCTATTACGCAAATTTCTAATTAAAACTTTACAACCGTCCAGAAGTTTGTTTCGGTCTATACATTTTATGAAATACTAGCGACCCGCCCCGGATTCGCACAGGTGTATTATACATATAAACCTTTCTCTTGAACCGCTCTATCTATTAAAAAAGACCGCATCAAAATCCGTTGCGTATAGCTTTGAGTTATGTCGCCTCTATACTCCCGACAACTATCATCGGGCTAGGAAACATAAATTGTTTGCTGTACCACGCTGTAGAACAGTGGCTCATGCGACCTCCCCGATACCGCGATCCCTTGCTGCACTTAATGCTCTACTTGACGCTCAATCTGATTGTGATGTGTTAGCGGGCGAGTGGAATGTTCTAATGAGAGATTGTTTACATTACTGTGAGTCTGTCGCGTCACAAAAACAATCCAGTATTTTTAAGCAGGTAACTGTGACGTAACTATTTATTGTATTATTATGGTGATTTTTATTTTTATTCTTTTTTTTTCTCATGGACATTTTCATTTCTGTTTATTGGGTTGTATTTTTGACTGTTATTTTCTTTATTTTAGTACTAGTTTTTACCCGCGGCTTCGCCCGCATACGCAATATATCATTATAATTTATAGCTTATGTGTTATTCTGATACATAAGCTATATTATTGCAAAGTTTCATCTCAATCCGTTCAGTAGTTTTTGCGTGAAAGAGTAACAAACATCCATACATCCATCCATCCATTCTCACAAACTTTCACGTTTATAATATTAGTAGGATAATCTTTCTTTGACATTTGTATTATTGACATTAATTTTATATAATTGATTTATAAATAATTATCATTAGTGTAATTCGTGCATGCGGTACTAATTGAATAAGTAAATAAAATAAAATTAAAGATATAACCATACATAGGGACAGACAGACAGCGGGAAGCGACTATGTAGTGATATGAAGCATTGTTAATTAGAATTCCCGTCCATTTCCAGGAGAAGCAATGTAAGCAGCTGACCGACCTCCAGAGCTGCGTGGTCGGCGTGCTCGAGACGTGCCCCAAGCCCACGTCCGCCAACATCGTTGAATCGCTCTTCAAATTCATCAAGAAGTCTACTCCTTGCAAGGACTTTGTCGTGAGTGTTACTTTTCCTTTACAAACTTCCCGTCTTACCACAAAAATTTTACGCACGGCTTAGACAATGTTTAACAGTACAAATTGCACGGTTAAACAGTGTTTTTAAAGCGTGTTTAAATCTTATGTGGTAAGGCGGTTAATGTATTTCTAAATCTATAGGTACCTCCTATATCGCACCGTCCGTGACCGTGGTAGGAACGTGTCGGGCAAATATTTTTTTCGCCAAAAAATGGCACAACCATTACTTATTGTTGTGCCAATTTGATGACGTCATCATACCGTTTATTCGCGCTGGATGCAAACCGCTTCTTACCATTCTTATTGGACATGTATAGGGAGATCTATGTCCAGGAGGGGGCATTCTATGGTATACTATATATTATAATAGTTGTAGTGTATCGAATAATATTTTTGCGGCGACGGCGCTTTTTTGAATCCAAAGCGAAGTGAGGGATTCTTCAGTAGAATCCTGAACGTAGCGAGGGATTCAAAGTACGTCGCCCGAGCCAAAAATATATTTAGCGCCCGAGTGGTACACTCTACTTTTCATCACCTCTATGGGAAAACAAAAGGCGCCTCATATTTTACTATAATATTATTATTTAATAAAACGTAGAGTAACAACTTAATTGAAATTAAATGGTATCTAATAATAAAACAAATGAAAACTTATATTTACATTCTTTTCATTTATTTTCTTGGCGCTGAACACTAACATTACAAATACTTCCAAATTCAAAAAGTGCGCGGCAAAGATCATTCCGGCGCACTTCTAAAGTTCCTTATAGAAAACACCTCCTTTGGGAGCACTTAAAGGCGAACCAAGTAGTCCTTTTCGAATAGATGTGATGAAAAAATAATATCATATACAACACACATATAACTACAAAGTAAACACAAAACCGTGTTCCTTTCCGTGCCCGATACATTCCTGGCACTGTCATGGTATGGTACGTTATAGTTGGCAAAATTCATCCTAACATAATAATCCAACAATAATAAATCATTTGTACAAAATTCTATGTTTAATCTAAAATTAATACCTAATGGTGATTTTGGTGTTCATTCTAAAATCTGTTGCTTTGGAAAGTGAATAAACTTTCAAATATGTTTATCAACAAGATCTTCTACTATGAAACCAACCCCCAAATTTTGCTGAGAGTCAATAAACTTTTTCGGAGTCATAAATGTCGTATTTTAGCAAAAAAAATCCTATGAACTTCGCGGAAACTCATAGATTAGACATTGGTTTTGATATTTTTATATTGTACTAAGATTTTTTATAATTTATATTCACAAAAAAAATCACACTAGGAACGTATACGTTACCTTTGACAGATTGTATGGAGAATCTCTATGTTGTCTATGGAAGTCGCGAGTATTCGATACAAGTTCCGTATACCACCAAAACGTGCGAAGTTCAAAAAACGCTCCCTTGGGGCCTTATTTTTCGTGTTCTCACGCCTGGGAACGTATACGGAATTTTGAAAGATTGTATGAAAACACTACATAATATTGTCCATGGAAGTTGCGAATGCTCTATATAAGTTCCGTATACGACCAAACCTTGCGAAATTGAAAAATAAGGCCCCTGGGCTTTTATTTTTCCATTTCGTACGGTTAGGAACATGTACGGAACTTTGATAGATTGAATGAAACAGCTCTATCTATGTTATCTATGGAAGTTGCGAATGCTCCATACAAGTTCCGTATACGACCAAAGCGTGCGAAATTGAAAAATAAGGCCCCTGGACTTTTATTTTTCCACTTCGTACGGTTAGGAACATGTACGGAACTTTGACAGATTGAATGAAACAGCTTTATCTATGTTATCTATGGAAGTTGCGAATGCTCCATACAAGTTCCTTATACGACCAAACCGTGCGAAATTGAAAAATAAGGCCCCTGGGCTTTTATTTTTCCACTTCGTACGGTTAGGAACATGTACGGAACTTTGACAGATTGTATGAAACAGCTCTATCTATGTTATCTATGGAAGTTGCGAATGCTCCATACAAGTTCCGTATACGACCAAGACGTGTGAAATTGAAAAATCAGACCCCTGGTATTTATTTGAAGCTCAGGTCTGAGTCGCAATACTGTATAGATATTATAACCGTGAGGAAGGAGATCTCTTTACAAAGCAACAGCGTATATTTTCCGATCGCTAAAATTAACGTACCTAAAATTACCCCAAAATAACTTCGAGCAAATATCTAGAGAGCCACAGTCCCTATGTGAAAGTAGTAAAAAATGTCCGAGCGCCATCATACATACCGACTTAGATATTTACATTAAATAATTCACTATGGACCCGTTTTCTCGACTGTCGATGTTGTCACCGAATTAGTGCTTGTAACCGAGCACTTTGGCATCGCGTAGCGTTGTAGTCGGCTTGCAATCGCTTTACGACTAACTAAAAAGCCTGCCCACTACGTAGCTTGGGCAGAGTTTCGGCTCGGACACATTTTTTGCACAATTTTGACTCTAGATATTTGCTCGAGGCAAAATAATTATAACATAATTAATCTGTAAATAGATGTACATATTGTATATACTAACGCTACTAACCGTAATATTTTTAATAGAAGGACGAGGAAGCAAAGGCCAGGAGTCATAATCATAAAGCCGTAAGTAATAAGTCCATTAAAACTGATTGTTTGTGCATGTGCAATTACAGATCATTTTTCCTGGTAATGTGCATTTACATTGGACGATATTGATATTGTATGCTCAATTTTTTATTGTTATATCTGTATATTGTAGGTATTGTATATTTCTGCTTATTTTATGGTGTGTGTATGTGTAAGTTACGTTATAGTATAATAATATATATATATATAACCCGCGATGGCCTAGAATAAGCCGGGATGGCCTAGAGGTAGTGACACCCGCCTTGCAATCGTGAGGTCGTGGGTTCAAATCCCGGTCCCGTACCAATGAGTTCTTTGGAATTTATGTAAAGAATTTCACCAACGCCAGCGTTGTGGATATGGCCCAATGACTTTTTGTGGGTAGGCCTACGTCCTGCAGTGGACTATTAAAAGGCTGTAATTTATAACATTGGTGTTTCTCTCTACAAATGCAGTTATGTTTTGCAAATTTAAGAATATAATAAGCCCGATTACAGAGGCGCCAGCGTATATTTAATAGCAACTCATTCTCATTCTCATTTGAAGTAGGGGCGATAAGTCCTGCACTGACGTCCCGCATGGGGTGTTTTGTGCATTTCCCCCTCCAACGTCTACCCCAGCCAGCCCAGCTCCTTAAAATAACGGAGCGTGGCTCTGGGCCGCTGGCATAACTGCTCCAATGGCTTGGTTGGTATACTAGATGGCGATGAGGATGATGCTGTAGATGCTGATGACAAAGCAATAGTAGCGTCATGCAACCCGAAAGCGATTCTAGTTTCTGCCGTGGCCTTGCAATGCCACAAGACATGCTCTACCGTTTCATTCTCCTGCAGGCAACCGCGACAGAGTGGGCTGTCGGTGGCTCCCAGTTTATACATGTGACTATTCAAGTTGCAGTAACCAGTGATGAGTCCTACCATAAGTCGGAGGTCTTGCCGCTGCAACCTCAATAGATCGTTTGTAATGTTTCTGTTCAGGGCTGGGAAAGCAGCTTTGGCATGCCTGCAATCCTCCCTCTTGTCCCACATATTTTGTTGTTCTTTTTCAGTATGACGGCGCAGTAGATCACGCACTTCCACCGCTGTCGGCTTGCAGTGTCTAACTGCTTTATCCTCCACCTTTTTTCTCGTGCCTTCCGTAGCAAGGGTGTCTGCTATGTTGTTACCCGGACATAAACCGTGACTTTTTGTCCAACATACGATAGTTCTATGTTTATTCGAAATACTTTGGAGTGCTGCATGGCACTCAGCTTTAATAGCAACGTAAAAAGCGTTTTCTCGAATGCCTAATGTGAAAAAGAAACAGAACTATGCTATTTAGCTAATATAATTACGATGGCGCCTCTGTAATCGGGCTTATTATAGGTCTATATGCTTGCCCTATACTATACTAAGCTCAAAGGGTGTAAATAAGACCATTACATTGAATATCTTATCCCGACCCCAAAATCGAGAGAAAAATGTTCAATACATAGATAATCGCAACTCTGAATCGACAAAATGTACTACAAATCATTTTAGGATTTAGTTACTGAACAATTTTGTCAAATATTATGAAAATCGGATAATAAATAGTGCAAATTCAAATTTCTCCCCTCTTAAAGGGAAATACTCGTAACCCTATCAAAAATCGCTTCCGCCTAAAAAAACCATTTATGTATAGAACCTGTCACCTGTGCACTAAATTTCGCCAAGATTCGTTGAAAAATGCGACCTGTATAGAAAAACCAGCATCTGGAAAAGCGAAAGCATTTTATCGCCGTGTTAAAAATAGAGACCTTCGCTCTCATTTTGGTCAACAAGTAGGATAGTCTCAGTTCTCTCTCTCTCTCAGTTATAAATTCAACTCTTTCAAACAACTTTGTAATCCATGTTGGATATGGCACTTATTTTATTTCACGAAAACGCTACAAGATGGTGACATAAATATTAGTTATTGGTAATGAAGTTAATTTTTACTTGCTCGATTATAATTAATGAGCATGGCTTAAAATGTGTTTGACTGCAAATTTAACTTTATGCTGCATTGATTAATGAATGTAATTGTTTGACGTGATAACATCTTATATCTTGCGTTCGATTTGATGAACGCCAGTTGCACGCACGAAAAAGCATGACACATTTTTACGTTCCGCCTGAGCTGAGTGTGCAAGCGAGAGCGCGAAACACTCGATAGAGAGGTACGATCGTCCGAAGCGTTCGGCTTGTGACACATATTTCGTTATCATTTAAAATGATCGTCCGTATACCTTGACTGTTAACTGCCTCGGAGGCTCAGTGGTTAGTGACCCTAACTTCTGGATCAAAGAGGCGTGGGTTCGATCCCCACCCAGGGCAAATATTTATGTGATGAACATAAGTGTTTGCTCTGTGTCTGGGTGTTATTTAGTTACTATCTATATAAGTATGTATTTAAAAATAAGTATATGTGGTATATCAGTCTCTGGCAGCCATATCACAAGCTCTGCTTAGTTTGGGGTCAGAGGCCGTGTGTAAGATGTCCCAAATATATTTATTATTATTATTATACCGACTTTAAACAGACATTTTTTTTTCACAGCCGCCAAAAAAATAGATTCGATCTGTATTATAGCTAAGTCTAATATTCTCCGATAGCCATATCAAGAATCTACTAAATAATTGTTTTAACATTTTCAGGAAACCCAAAAAGGCGGCGCGCCGGCTTTCTACGTCACTACCGCCACTCTCATTACTGCGGTCTTCGCTACTCTGTTAATTTAAACTTTACAATAGCATTATGGATGCTTTTCAAATATAAGTTATCGCTTATAAATGACACTATTGGTTAGGTTAGAATTTGAGTTGATTTTGAGTTGTTAATGACAACGTAGCAATCAAGAGTTGTGTAGAATAGTGCGACGCGTTTCAAACTAGTAAACTTTGATCAAGTTTGATCTTTCTCTTTTGGAATTAAAAATAACTATAAAATAAAAACATATGTTTCGGAAAATTGTACTTGGTACTAAATCACACTTCAATTGCATAATTATGAACAACTTTTATGAGACTAACTCTGGAATCGCCAAAAATCAACTGTTTCGTAGAAAATGTTCAATGCAAAACATTTTTTACGGCACCAACACGGAAACATTCGTCGTTTCCGTGTTGGTGCCGTAATAAAAGTTGTATAATGCATATAATTATATGCACCTGTATGGTTTCAGCATTACTTACGACTTACAGTACAGTTACAGTAACCTTTTATAAACGTTGAAATTACATTTGTTTCCTTGTTTCTTCTAGCTAATCATAACTCTGCATAAATTACGATTTACGTATTTGATGGCGACTCGAGTCGAAAATCAGTTTCAAACGCGTTGCACTTTGTGTAAGGAGTGGGTTTTAGAGATCATATCCAAGTTTATTTCACTCAATCACGTGACGTTTTTGATGAGTGTGAGAAAGACAGACACAGTCTTAAAATCTCAGTACCTACTGCCTCGTCGCATTTAGTCATTATTCAAAGTGGTCACAAACTACAACGTAGATATTAATTATTAAGTGACTGTGAACTTGAGCCATCAAACAGTGCCCTCTTTTTTGTTTTCGTTACAAGTTAAAGAGAGGGAAGATGTTTTTGACTCAAGTTATTTTCTGGCTTCTGTAACAGATTTTAGATCAGTTTTGTACAACACAGCATCGTAATTATTTTGTTAACTACATATTATTTAAGAAAACCATGATATGGATTTTTGATTATAAAGCTTATTATGTTTACTTGTAGAAAAAAAAAAACTGTTTTGACCCATGGGAAATAAGTGGAATTTTTCCATGTTTCCTTGCTTTTAAAAGTACAAATGCCATTGGACTATTTATGCTAGTACAAAACTCATTGCACGAAATCATAGAAATAGGTTAAGGTTTTTAAGTATGTACTAAGTAGACGATATGAACAAGTTTATTTTATTTAGCTTAAACAGGGCTATGCAGAAAAGATATACTGAACCGAAAGGTGGTGATTCGCACCGTTTTTATGAATAACCTTATTCTATGGGACCAACTGAAAATTCAAGAGAAATATCAGCTGTTTCTAACAATTTGACCATTCAGAATTTTTTTGAGACAGATGATTTATTTTATCGAATTTCTGGTTGGCCCCATACTAAAAGTGGTTTATAGTGATGGTCTGAATCCGTCATTTTTGGCTTAGTACACTTTTTCTGAATAACCTTATGTATGTGTGGTGTTTCAGGCGTGCTGCGCACAAACACAACCTAAACTATGAAGTTAGTTAAAAAAGCAATTCATTAAAATGCTCTCTTCTCTTTCGGTGTGTCGTGGTTATATAACATTAACATAGGTACATCTGAAATACGAAATAACACACTTCAAAATCGAATTTCAACTGAGATGAAATGTAAAAAAATAAACTTTGATATTTTTACCCTGGTCAGACTGAATTTAGAAAATTAAATGTCAGGATTAAATTGGAATTGTTCAATTTGATAAATAGCCACACAAAAAAAGAAGGCACAACTCTCCTATAAAAATGATCATTATTTTTTACTGAAAAATAGGGCTAGCCCGAAACAATAAATATACGAATTCGGTATTCAATTGATCGATTAGTTTAATAACTCGGATTTACCTTTACCATCGATACATCTTGGGAAATAAAAATGTGTGCAGCACTCCTTAGAAATACTAAGTTTGCAGACGAAATACATGTAATGCTTCAATAGTTTACTTTTTTATTTGACATGACAACATTATTTATATAGCATTATTCAAAAAGGGGTATACTACGAAAGGGAATGAGTCAGACCATCGTTTCGAAAACACTTTACTGTGAAGCCAAATAAGAATTCTAGAAAAAAGTAACTCCCATTATAAATTGCAACTCGAAATCGATAAGATGTATGGAATAGTCAGTTTTTCTCTATTCCGGGTTCGCACCATAGTAAAAGTTTTTCTTTGATCATCTAATTCACCTGTTTTCGGCTTAATACAACTTTTTTGAATAACCCTAATGGTTCGTACCGTGAAGAACTTTGAATCCCATGTAAAATTTACAGTACGATCCTACGTTATTAGAAATACTATACTTAGTTTTTGATAATCTATGTTGAATGTTAGAGAAATGGTTAGCTTTATTTTGGATATTAATAGGTTTGTAATTTAAGTTTATTTTACTAATACGGTCTATTCAGAAACGCACAATTGGTATGTTTTGTCTAAAATCTGTTCTCTCGTTTTCGCACTTGATAATTGTCGTTGGCGAAAAATTGACGTATAATATAGTGTGTAAAAACGATTTGTACGTTTGTTGAATTTAGGGGAAAGACTTGATACTACACCTTGTAAAAAATAGCTTAACACGCGAGACATTGACATACGCGTAATGACTCACGCACATCAAGTACCATAATTTTTATAGTCAAAATGTTCGGTACGTGTTCCGAACATTTTGACTATAAAAATTATGGTACTTGATGTTCCGAACATTTTGACTATAAAAATTATGGTACTTGATGTTCCGAACATTTTGACTGTAAAAATTATGGTACTTGATGTTCCGAACATTTTGACTATAACAATTATGGTACTTGATGTTCCGAACATTTTGACTATAAAAATTATGGTACTTGATGTTCCGAACATTTTGACTATAAAAATTACGGTACTTGATGTTCCGAACATTTTGACTATAACAATTATGGTACTTGATGTGCGTGAGTCATTACGCGTATGTCAATGTCTCGCGTATCAAGCTATTTTTTACAAGGTATAACATTGAAACGTCATTCCATTGCATTATGTCTGATTTGGTTACTATTTCTGTCGTTTTTTTTTTAATTATCATAATTAGACTATAGTACGGTACTGTAATAATTGATTAATATGTGTACCGTCCGATGTACGTCATACATCTGCATTCATAAGGAAGACTGTAGACAAGTGTTAGTTTGACATAGTAAGTTAAAGTGTGGAGAAAAATGCAGTAACCTTTGCAAACTAATGTTTGTTTGCAATTATTGCACTTTTCATAAAGAGGGCATATATATGTTTTTTAAATCGTCCGTAGGTACTACTTAAGGTCGGAGTTACACTGGAGCTACGTACATGTCACGGTTTTATTGTAATAACTATATAATAATATTTGCCTCAGGATTTACGAAATATAAAATCAACATCATCGCCTATATCGTGTTTATGGAAAAACTTTACCTTTTTTCAGTGATATTAAAATAACATCATAGTATTGTAGCACTCATTTTTCGGGTAGAGTGAATCTGTAAAAAAAATTAGTATAAAATAAATGGCTTCAATAGTCAATTCCAAAAATATGGTATATTTTGTCTTCTTTTTTCCGACTGCTTATTATACAGGGTCATACGTATTAAACGCAAAACCTTTTAAGGACGGGTCTGGGACATCTAGACAAACAACTTTTGTTTTGGAAAATCACGAAGAAAAATCGGCATTTTCATATAAAAAGTTCGTCACCGCGCGGAAAAATGTACGGAGAAGCTAATTTTCTAAAGACGTAGTACGAAAGTTTTTTGTGTAGATGTACTAGACCCGCTCTTAAAAGGTTTTGCGTTTAATACCTATGTCCCTGTATAATACAACATTGAAATAAGACTGTAGGCGCCACAGTGAACGCTGATATTGCTCCGGTGTACAGCCACCCTTATAATGAGAACCAAAGGTACCTTAATGGTTCATAGAATTCTGACGATTATAGCTTTAGGTAATGTTTTTTATAATCTTTTATTGCTAATTTTATAATTAAATACGATTTTGGACTGCGATGCTTTTAATTTTTTGTCGTTTTTGAATTTCATCTAACTATATTTTATTGATTGGACATAAAATTATTAAGAATTACACAAATCATTTCAATTTCAGTCATTGATCAATGACTTGATGTATTAAAAATATAAACAAACTTTTTTCAATCATGTATTTAAATTCTATATTTTTTAATTTTATTATAAAACGTTCGGTATAGTTAAGTGTTCTGTCTTGCCATGTTAGTAATAAGCTGCTTTAGCCAATTTTAGTGAATGCCAAAATAACCGAAATTGCCAAAACAATTACAATTTAGACAGAATCCCAATTAAACTACACAAAACATTAATATGGTCCCTGTTATTTTTTGAATTTGGCAAAATAATCGAAATTGCCAAATACAACTCGTTTTTTTTATTTGATAAACTCTAGGAGCATCTCTCTGGGATTCCAGCCCAGATGCTTTGTCCAAATTAGAATTAGGCCGGAATCCCAGAGAGATGCAGGTTCAAATCCTGCGAGCGCGTCAATTTTTGAAATTTTTATCATAACAAGAACATTTTCTATAAACCTAGTGTATGAAGCGCAATAAAATCATATTATTCAACTTAGCCAGAATAGCAATTAATCTAAACAAAATGAAAACTTTTTGAAATGTCTATGCTGAATGTGATAGCATTTTTTGCAAAAACAATATGTGTTATTTATGTATTTTTAGATAGTTAGCTGGCCTATATAAAGTACATATCGTTTTATATGTGTATTTTATCATTCCTGTGTCTATATACAGGGTTACAAAAACTTCCAGACTTAGCAGCAAGGCACATTTCATTAGTATTATTGTAATCAACCTTAAATCCGCAAAAATATTCTGTTTATCCTCACATTTTGTCGAATATCAATGACAATCTTTCAAATGAAACTGCTCACTTTCTTCACAATTTAAGAATTAAATAATAATGTAAAGAATAATGGTAATGAGAACCACCTTTTAGCTTAATAGATCCTTTATGTGTAACCCTGTATGCTTGCCAAGTTATGTGGCCAAATACGATTATTTCCATCCATGTTGGAATATGATACAAAAACTAATCTATCTCACTCTAACATGTAATGTATGTGAGTGTTTCTCTTTCCTTCACGACGTTTACATTATAGTAAAATACCCCTTTGTTCTACAACTTTAATGCTTAGCCTACTTATTATGAATTCCTCACCACTGTTCTCATAGAGCTGTGCTAGACCGCACTCGCACCTATCCTACCAAATATCGGTAAATAAATGATTTATATTTTAAACCGATTAACTAAATATTTTATTTCTGGCATCCAAACCCTTTTGGTTATGGGCCCAGTCACTATAAAAATACTTAAAGTTTAAATAAAGTGACTTGATGTGCCATATAAAATAATGAAACTAAAATTGGTGCGGACTTTACTGAAATGAATGTTCTGTGTTTGTAAAGTAACTTTTAGTGAATTGATATTCATAGAAAATTCACAATAAAAGTATCACATCAAACTGTTTGATATGTGGACAAAATACAGTGCAGTGAAAGAACTATGTGCTTCATGTGATCAAGAGACGCACAGAAAACAGAGAGCCATAAAGGACTTTATCGTGGCTGACTCTCTGCTTAGATTCGCAAGTGAAGTAATAATTGCGAATATTTTCTCAAAATTGGACGCAATTTATGTTGGAAGAAGTATTGTGGGCTTTAAGAAAAGGACATCACTCATAGTCCATTTATATTTGAGCTAATTCTGTGTGAGAAGTGCTGACCAAAGCGATTGATTGGGAGGTGATCTACAAGAAGATGAGCCCCTTCATCAAACATTTCGAAAGTTTAGATGACCTTGTTTCGATATTAGCTGCAGCAACTGGAAACTAGATGAAGCAGATATGTACTCTATCTATCTGTGAACCTGCCGAAAAATTAAATATGATGCTGTGATATATGGCAAATGGAAATAGTCATTGAGAAGCTAGCTTGAGGAGACATCCCCGACTTAAACAAAATCGTCACTTCTAGATGGAAAATGAATGAGATAAAACAAACGCGGAAAAGACGATGACCAGTTTTCTAAAAATCTCGATGAATATTCTCCAGGATAAGCTGTAAACAAATTATACATACGACGCAGAAACTTAAACCTGTAAATTCTAATTTGCGAACGTGGAATATTGATGGAGTACAAAATAAAAGGAAAAAGTGTCTAGCTTGCTATTATTTGCGACGGAAGAGTCAAAAAGAAAACGAGCCAATGAAGTTTTCTAAAGCAATTGAATGCGCAAGCTTATAAGTACAAATAAACTTTTTGTATCAGGGTTGATGATCCAAAGTGAAAATTACAAATATTCACGGAATGTTGACACAAAACCCGAACAAATGGTTCTATGGCTAAAAATAGACTTTTGCAACACAAACAAGGCGATAATGAAAGTAACACTTCAAGTTATACACTTCAAGTGATGACGCCCAAGATCGTGCTAAGAGAATGCTACAGGACGTTCTGTTTTGTCCAGAAATCCCATTTAGATGAAATAGGCAGCAGCAGACCGGTATGACAATGACAGTCATTTTGGCAAACCTGGCGAGGAACAGGTACATAAAACGCAAAAGGTAAAGCGATGGAAATGGGTGAGTTTTTGAACACGTATTTTGATCGGGCATGACTCAGTTGAGATATTTGCTTTTATACTTTGATAGCTCATTAAATAAAGCGTAAATGATAAAAAATGGCCAAATTGTTGGATATTAATCCACATTGGCAAAGCAAATTATTTGTTAAAAAGCAAAGTAATGTTTACTGATTGAGAGCGAATACGATAAATTCGACGGAATGATAAACTTTGCAAAGTATATAATGGTGAATTAATAATGTAACCGATCAAAGAGGTTTAATATAAAACACCCTCTATTTGACGTGCATACAGTTATGTGATCTATAGTCCTTCCGATATTTCCGAAATTATTTTGCTAAGCTCAATATAATTTAAAGTTAAAAATTGTCAATGGTGTAAATAATGGTGTTGAGTTTGTCAAATGAATAATTGATAATGATAATGAGTTCTGTTTGCAATATTATAGCGGGTATTTGGCTACCACTAAACAGTGCATCATACTGACAAATAAATGGTATGATAAATAGTACGTATTACGTACGGAGAATAAAGAACGTATTGTATGAAACGTTCAGAAGTAAGGTCTCGGAAAATAATCTAGGTGAAGTCAGTAACAACTGCTTCTGAAACCTAAGATGTTGAGCCCTACAAAGCACTGAATAACGCATTTTGTGCGTCGCTAACACACCAATAAATTATAAATTTAGTCGCATCTGGCGGCAGTATTATTCGGTTCAAAATTAAAATTTTAACGATGGAACCAAGTTTGATGAAAAATCAGTAAAAGTTATCTTGGCCGATTACTTTGATTTATTGTTAACAATATTGTCGTTACTGTTGATGCTAATTTTATTAGTGGTGCAATGGTACATAGACTTTATTGGTGTTATTATATGGTTTATTGGTATCGATTTCGTTGTTGTTATTGTTGATGCTAATTTTATTAGTGGTGCAATGATACAATGACTTTATTGGTATATGTAACCAGGTATACACAAAAAAAAATGTAATCATAAAATAATGTACTTAAATCTTGACTTCTATTCTATTGAGGACTATTTTTTTTTGTTTAAATGACCAATTTATTAAGTTTAATGAATTTATTTTTATTAATTTATTGAAGTCAAGAGATATTGTAAGTAAGTACACTAAATTAGTATGAACCGAATGAATACAAGGTGTGAGATGTGGTAAACGAAAGGTTTATAAAGCCAGTGGTCAATAGAGTGAACTCTATAGAACCAGTAAATGGATGAGAGACAATTAGCTCTTATCTGGTAGATCGTTACGATCTGTAGGAATTTTTGCTGAAAATTCCAGATATATTTCCGCTAGATTAGGTTCACCACCTAATAAATCTGTAAAACTTAAAACAGATGAGCAAACAGAATATTCATTTGAATAATAAATAATATAAATAAATAAATTGGACATAATTGACAAGAGCTTGATATAATAAATAAAATTATAGAGTTAAAATGATTAAAGGAAAGGACTGAGAGGAATAAAATGTGTCCTCTGTGTTTTACAAATATATTGAAACACATAATGTGTTTTATTTGAACTGTTGCGCATTCACAATTGTTGTTATAATACATGTATTTCGCTGCTGTGTAATATGTGGGTAAATTATATAAAAAGGAAATTGTATAATTCCTTAGATAAAAATGAACATGTACGTAATTAAAATGTGCAATGGCATCTTTATGGTGTATTTTCCGTTACAATGATGAGTTCGGAAAACTATATTTATATTTATTGCTGCTAGATGTGATCAAGAATATTTAACAATAAATTCTATACGATGATCATATTGATATGTGCAGTATTATAGCACATCTAAATTACTGATACAAAGTTAATTACGACACAATCAGCATCAGAAAAATATTTTCATATTTTCCACCGAATATAGATATGTTTTAGAATTGTATTTTCTTTAAATGAAAAAACAAGACTTTATGCAAAAAGTATGTCTTGGAGCCTCAGTTGCTAAAACTGATATTTTGCAATTGTATTATATTTTAATAATAACTTTATAAATCGACCTGATTTCCCTTGTCACCTTCAAGGATATAAAAACTAAATAAGAAATTAAATTTTATAGCGAATCATGAAGCAAACTACACATTCATCTGTTTGCGAAACAAAGTAAGAGATATATTATGAAATAATTCGCACGAAGCTTGTTTTTGATTCCTAATGGTCGAAAGTGCTGTATATGATGAATTGATAATATAAAGGCTTTCAGATATAATTGATTACGATTACAAATATATTTTTGTTGTTCTTTACATTGATATTAGTTCGGTATCAAAAGCTGCTTTAAACACAAGTGATAAAAGATTAAATTCAGAAATTTTTCACAAGTAAAAATAAATACTAGACTCAAATGATGCATTAAACAACATTAACCTATTTTTCTTGGATTTGAAGGTTGAATGGTCTAATAATCAAATCAAATTAGACCAGAATACATAGTTAAATTAAAATATTTATTACATTATTTGGAAATTTCAACCATGAATACACAAACCTACATAAATGAGCGTCAGTGCCGTCGGTGTTGGTATCGATATATCAAAGTTAATTTAATGGGTTTAAGTTCTAACGATAATACAAAAGCCCGTTGTAGAATCAACCCGACATAAGCTATGTTGTAAACATCCAGCAGATTTGGTAACAATAACAATTATTTGATATACCTACATATTTTAAAAAGGTACCTACGATACTTGAGAGAGTTGAAAGGGACCATGGATTCAATTTAAAGAGTACATTTGAGAACTGATCCCAATGTTTATGTCACGAGCAGCTATGTTGTTATGATATTTATAGTGGTAGTGTATTAGAACAATCATCAAAGCACACTATTTGTTTGAATTCTTTGAACAATATGAATCAGAGCACAATACTATACCTTATTGAAAAGGTAGTTTCAATTACTGAAGCCTATGTAACTCACTGTATGCATAAATAAATAACATTTTGATATTTAAATTGTAGAGTTACTGAAACAGTATATTTAAGATGAATAATTGGTTTGATTGGGTTTTTCTGGGTTTTCCCCAATCCTGCGCAACGAATGTTGAACCAATTTGAATGTATCCCCAGACAAGGTAGGAAGGTGTGTTGTGTTATTTTAATTGTATAAAATTTCGTTATCGAAATAGGAATTGATTTTTAAATAGATTAATTTTTGAGGGGGCGTGTTGGAATATGATACAAAAACTAATCTATCTCACTCTAACATGTAATGTATGTGAGTGTTTCTCTTTCCTTCACGACGTTTACATTATAGTAAAATACCCCTTTGTTCTACAACTTTAATGCTTAGCCTACTTATTATGAATTCCTCACCACTGTTCTCATAGAGCTGTGCTAGACCGCACTCGCACCTATCCTACCAAATATCGGTAAATAAATGATTTATATTTTAAACCGATTAACTAAATATTTTATTTCTGGCATCCAAACCCTTTTATCCAAATGCTTAGCCTTATTTAAAATACAAAGTGAAGACTAAAATATACGTATGTTTGTCGATTAAAATATTCACTGTGTAACATAGCTAAATTCTATTACTATTAGTATTTACTAGTGTTTTATAAGGCTTCTAAATGTTCTATCGTCCTACATTCAATATGACAGTTAAAACGGTCGTTACAGTTTAAAAAATATACCTATTAAACGAACATAGAGACTATAAAACCAACCGAATTGCAACCGTAACTGTATACTGTTAAAGTTTATTTTTCAAATGAGCGATTGCGTGCTTCGCGCCTGCTTAGGCGTAGTATGTATTTTGTACTGTTTTAAACGCGTCACTTTATTTTTTTAGTCATATCGCCACAAAATAGCATTTAAAATGCAGTAGTAATAGAAACCTAGTTGCGTAAGCTTTCACAAAAAGTACAACGATTTTCAAAATCTGCTAAGAGTCTTAAGAGCTTCTCCATTGTTAGAATTTTTACAAAGTAAATTTAAATTTTGAAATGTTAATTTTTTCTAAATTTATTTCTGAAAGGTTAAAAATATTTGATTAAAAGTCTGGTCACACAGGTGTGAATTAAAACAAATGATATGGCGTGTTGCAACGCCCAGAGATGGTCTGTGACGTCACCGTCTCGTCGACGGTGATTGGGCGAGGACTGATATCTAAAGCGTAATTGTAACGCGATCGTATTGTTTGGGCTATAATATTTTACAATTTGGAAAGTCTTACAATTTTTTCAGTAATCTTTGATTAAATATATTTATCGATATTCGTATACCTCTGAAACTTTAGTTTAATTTTAATTTATATATTGCAATAGGATAGTGTCAGGTTCAATTTGCGACATACTTTTTCATTCCAACAAAAAGACGACGCTGGATGTCTAAGACTAAGATGTTAGTGTAAATCATAATTAGTATTTTAGTCGGCCTATTTTACATTTGCTACTTGTGATGTATTTAGACTTAGAATAAGATGGGGTTTTTAGTCTCTTTAGTTTAATCGACATGGTGGTTTATAGAATATTTCGATATCATTTAGAATTATATTGTTTTACGACTCGCTTAATCCATATCAATAATGACGACTATGTTTTAAAATGATTATCTACTGCTAATCATATTTTCTCTGTCATATAACTAATTTTAGAATCTGATGTGAGAGGTAAAACTAGTATTGTTTTTAAACTTTCGCGATTTAAACACATTATTATTATTATATACTACGGGACTAATCGCGCACTAAAATTACGAGATAAATAAAACCTCATCATCCCGACGTTTCGACCGAGTTGCATCGGCCGTGGTCACGGGTAGACTGTATTTATTTATCTCGTAATTTTAGTGCGCAGTTAGTTCCGTAGTATATAATAATAAAGAACTAGTATTTTTTGGACAGGCTCGTCACACAGAAGGCCATAGTGTTACCACGAATCTTTGAGATGATATTATTCGCGTTCCGCTAAGCCTCGCTCTCTGTGTGGCTAGTAGCTTTATAATTATATATATTGTTAGACCAAATCAAACTTCTTGCCGGTGAAGTTAGTTACAAGATGCGCGTTACTCAACTCTCGTGCAGCTGTTACATGAGCTTCAGTGAGGATTGGGTTTTGCGCATCTTATAGCTAACATCGCAGCCGCCAAAAAGTTTGATTCGTCTATACGCTGTTTCGATATGTGAAAACTTGAGGAACTTTGAATATCTATATATAATATCCTTATAACTGAATTTTCTCTATACCAGAAAATGAAAAATAAAATACAACATGTACTAATATGATCTTTAAAGTTACTCAAGTGTTAGACTGTATAACTAACATATTAGTTTAATAGCTTTATCACTAAGAGATGAAAAATGATATTCAGAGCTTAAAATCAGGAATAAAAATGAAACATTGTGAACCTATCTATGTGTCCCATAGATAGGTTCACAATGTTTCATTTCATTAATTACAACTACCATTCACAATCAAACACGAATGCGGTAGTAAAATAAATATCATAATTATAAAAAGTTAAGAAATGTTAATTTGAATAATATTAATGTCAAATAATTACATAAATTCATCACATAAATCTAAATAACACCTGAGAATGTCATAAAAATGTACACAATTTATTACATTCTTGATTCTCCAAAAAGTTTGTGTTGCTGATTTGACTCCTTGTGTGCTTGTGCTCCTCGGCTATAAATGTTAAGCCTGGTAACTAAAAAAAATAAACCTCCATTTTAGAAATTAACAAAATGTGAACCCTTAATTTTAGATTCTGATTACAGGGTTATCTGCTTGCCCTGTACTAAGACAAAAGGGGGTGGTTATGACCATCATTGTCATCAACTTTTACTACGGGGCCCACCCAAAATTCTAGAAAAAATACATATCGTCGGTTACGAGTTGCAGTTTTGTATGGAACAGCTGATTTTTTTCTCGAATTTTTAGTTAGCCCCATAGTAAAAGCTGTTCTTAATGATAATACAAGTCACCTCCTTTCGGCTTAGTGCACTAGTTCTGGTTAACCCTGTATAAGTGCTCACAACATTTTGGTTATTTCGGTTTTGGTTAACGTTGGGTTTGGTAATTAAAATTACATTTAAGTCTTCCTGAATTTGTTTGTGATAATTTTGACTTAGTTACCTAATTATCTGTATTGTATAAATCTATTTGCTGAACAAATAAACAGGCAGTATGTTGCTTTTTATCTAATCTCCGGTTTTTCATTTGTATTCCCTTCAAGTAGTAGGTACAAGAATTGGAAGAACTAAAAGAACAGTTATAGAAAAATTAGTTTATTGCATTAAATGGCACTGTTTGGACGATGTTATTCATAGTATACGAAGGAAAGTTCCTATGTTACCGGTTGCAGTCCTTAGTTTTTCTGTAAAAAAAAGAAATAAAATATTAATTTGTGATAAACCTTTTCGAAGGTTGGTTTAGCTAATTTTTCATTACTGTCTATATAAGTATGTATTTAAAAATAAGTATATGTAGTATATCAGTCTCTGGCAGCCATATCACAAGCTTTGCTTAGTTTGGGGTCAGAGACCGTGTGTAAGATGTCCCAAAATATTTATTTATTAGATTTTGTGGTTTCCATCTGTATCGCTTATAGCCTAAGTAGTTTGACCGTTTCTTAGTGCCCATTCAAGTTAAGCAACGTTCGGCACGATCTGTCGTCGGATGAGTGACCGCGGATGACATTTACAACTGAGCACTGATGTCATATAGCCATTGAGGAAGGAATCAGAATATAGCTATTACTAGATACTATTATACTTTTTTACAGATATCTGTGACTGATGTAGACGACACTTCAAATTTTGCAGTGGTGTGGAAAGTCCGTACATAAGTTCCAAATACTCATTGATACGGGACATATTTGAATCCGTGACCACACGAATAATAGGCGAGAGTTATTACCACCAGACTACTACAGCTTTTTAGATGTGATGTCTTTTAAATTTATTAACGCCGGCTGCACGCATGACTCATTGTCACGTTCCGCCTGAGTCGAGCGCGGAACAAGGTTTCTCTGATCTGTGGTGTCTGCTAATCACATCTCTCTCTCTCTCTCTGTGTGTGTCATAATAATGCAAAGGATAAGATTTTTACTCCCGTAAAGTTAGAGACAATAGTTCCATGGGACACGGGTTCGATTCTGCCACCAAAGTGGAGGCCGAGTCTTCAATATAAGTACCAGAGGACTTGACCGTGGCACTGGTCAGGTGGTCGGTGGAAACTAAATATTTCCCAAGGAACAGCCAGGTGTATAAAGGTGAGCCGCAGTAAAAAAAAACTTTCCACGGTTCGCCCAGGTGGTCTCAGGAGGTGGACGGTGGGTAAGAACTGAATGAAGCCAAGAACTTTGTTGCGGTTTTTACACGACTTACCAGGGGGAGGGCTTCGTTGCAGGGCGAGGACTTGCGTACGTATTTGAGGAGCGACTCGGCCATGTTGCCCGGTGTGGGCGTATCACACCCCTCCAGCTTGGTCACTACACACGCAGACAGGGCGTCGTACTTGCCACATCGCTCCTGAAATTACATTTCATTTATAGGTAGGTACTCCAGGAAAAATAGAATTTACCCATCTCATTTCTTATTTTTAATAAGGTTTGGTTATAGAAAAACCGGTTTTACTGTTTGTTCGGCCTACAACACCTTTTCGTTGGCCAACGGTCACCCCTAAAATAGTTGAACCGACGGTAGCATCAACAAAGGGCCATTTTGTAAGGCCAACTATAAATTCCTTCACAGTGGGTGATTATCGTTGGTCCATTGTTAATAATTGGTATGTGACATTCTGGTTGGAAAACCAACCGTGATTTTTGATGGCCCATTGTTAAAAATTGGTATGTGATTTTCTGGTTGGAAAACCAACCGAAATTATAGTCGTTGAAAAGTTGTGAGAAATACAAAGCTGATGTAACATGGTTGGGCCCATGTTGAAGCTTTGTTGGCAAAACACTACCATCTCCCAACGTACCTACTCCCAGCCGTTGGCTAAGAGTTGCCACAACACCCCAACGAAAAATGCTACTAGGGTACATATTGTCTAACAATTTTAGGTTTTATCTCTCTGACAGACTAAATATATTTTAAAGTTATCTAGTTCCCGTCTATCTAAGCACTTTGAACGTAAGTGACGTAACGTAAGTGATGCCAGTTGAGAGTCTCACCCTTAGAGTATAGTAACTATATACTCTAAGGTCTCACCCATAAACGTAGGTAGGTATATAGACTACCTATAGAATAATGTGAAATTGCGAAAGCGAGGTGGAATTTAGGTAATAAACCTCGTGAAATCATAAAATAATCAAATCACACGATTTTCGTTTGGATCGCATTCGGCGATCTTTCTCAAGTTTAGGTAGGTACCTACCCAAAATTCATTCTCAATCTAAGGTTTAGTTGAGAAAAATCGCCAAATGTGGTCGAAACTAAAGGTATTGTCATGAGTTATGATTATCGGTTCACGTGAGTTCATTCCCGTTACAACCTAATTTTTTTGTACCTAATTGTACAAAAATGTGCAACACCCACCTTAGTTTCCCTAGTAAAATAAACTCTTTAAGTATACCTAGGTGTAGAAAAAAGAACAAAAGTAACAGAAGAAACAGAAACAAGAGAGGCACAAAAGGCGGTTTTAACGCTAAGGGCGATCTAACATATAGGATTGATAACGTAGATTTAGCGGGAAACTACTGGATGTACACAAAATGACAGAAACTGAGACTTGGAGTAAACTGGGAGGGACCTATACACTATCAGCACGGGTAGCACGGCTAGGGGAGATAACATAACCATTTTATCCACTTTAAAATGTCAGTTGTCATTGTCAATCCATACTTTATTTCCTCTTCGAGATGGAATGGTGGAAAGACTATTTGTCCCTTTGCCATGCTTCCCGTGCTGGGGTCCTAAGATCAAATGAAAATTTGTTGTGATTCTAATGCATAAATACCTACCTGGACAGTGTTATTAATTCTCAAAGAAATATTTGTGATTTAGCTAACGATTTTAGAAATAAACAGCCTTATTATTATTACCTATCGTATATATACGAATCATATCAGCGGTTGTGATATTAGCTATTTAAACGGCAAATAGCCCAATCTCACTAGCACTTCAGCTGTGCGAGCATTTATTGTACTATCAAAGAGTAGATATTTATAACAGAGCGATTTGAAGCTTTCTGTCACTTTTTATAAGTCGTGTGTGTGTCAGAAAATGTGTTACGAAAAATATGAATTATAATTATATTTAACTAAATAATATTATCATTCTTTCTCATTCAAGTGCAAGATATTTGCCAACAGCATTGGGTATTCGGCCTATATCCACGATATCGATCCTATATTTTGTATGCAAGGTTGTTGTACTTACAGCCAAGGTCAACGTTTTAGCGTTTTCAAAAGTGATTTCTCCCTTCACTGTGTTGTAACAATCGCGAATGTCATTAATTTTGCTCTGGAAGCATTCAGGTCCCTGTTCTGCGATGAACACTGAAAAAGCAAGACAAAGTTTGATCAAAATTCATTCTTATCAATTTTCCAAAACAATACTTGTCTATAAAGTTTATTTATCCAGCCTTAGAGCTTTGAAGTAGGTAGAATGACGTAGGTAGGTACTATGCAATGCAATGCAAACAAAAACGCTATAAATAAGCTATACTGGGTTATTTCTAATCAATTGAATAGATAAACGCTTTATTGCACACCAAGAAATAACCATAATAAGAAGAAATAAAGATACAAAAACAGTGTAACAAAGGGCGGCCTTATCGCTAATAGCGATCTCTTCCAGGCAACCTTAGGATGGAGAGGATAGATAGCGTATAAATAATGGACGGGGTGCGCATTAAATGAAAAAACATATATACATATATAAATTAAATTATACGTTATAAACCTACATACAATAAATAAAAGATATAAATACTTAAAATACATAAAAATAAAATAAACCTAAAACTAAATAATAAACTAGTACATATAATTTATAATTTACAATTAGCATCCTTTTAGGGGCTTATTCTGTAATATTTTTTATCGTGCTTCTCACACTAGGTGTATAGAAACTTTCTTTCCAACAATGTAGTACCTAGTTGGTAAAAATGATAAAACACTTTCACTAATTCGACGCCTTCGCAGACAGCGTTTCTAGCTTAATTGGACAAAGCATCTGGGCCGGAATCCCAGAGAGATGCAGGTTCAAATCCTGCGAACGCGTCAATTTTTGAAATGTTTATCACAAAAAGAAAGTTTCTATACACCTAGTGTGTGAAGCACCATAAAAATTATTTCATTGATTAAGCAATGCGCCATTTCTCGTTAATGGTAAGAAGTTCTAATAATTTCACATTAAGTGACTGACTGTTTTAAAGCAGTTCTCACGGATGGCGCTTCCAACAACGTAGTAGTTGGTAAAAATGATAAAACACTTTCACTAGCATCTGGGCCGGAATCCTAGAGAGATGCAGGTTCAAATCCTGCGAACGCGTAAGCGAAAATTCACTGAATATCTTACTTTTTATTCGCGAGTTTAGGGTTGGTCACCTCAGCAAATGTTGGAATATGGTTGGAATTTTGAGTACAATGATATGTCAAAATATGTTCATCGATACATACTTGACTCGGTGAACCGTGCTATGAAAAAAGCGTCTATAACATAGAGCTATTACAACTCTGTGGTCTATAACGACAGCGTGTAGTATTTTTACCGACTTCCAAAAAAAGGAGGTACCTACTCGTCTGTATGTTTAAAAAAACCGATTAAAAACGTTTTTTAGTTCGAAAAATATACTTCCGAAGTGGTCCCATTTAAATTTTATCGAAATCGGCTGAGCCGTTTTTGATAAATCAACAAAAATGTACATGGATGTCACATCGATTCGTGCACAAATTATTCGAATTCTATGCACGGTGAAAATTGGAAATTGGAAATCATTAGGTGAGGCCTATATCCAGCAGTGGACGTCCTATGGCTGAAATGATGATGATGATGATGATGCACGGTGGAAGTCGATATCGCGATTTTGCGGAAAATTATTATGAAGAGTATTTTGTGGTATTTTTTTTTCGTGGTATTTTTCCCTGAACTGACCACGTAGTGCCTATGGGTACGTTCTCTAGATATGAAAAGCGTCGATGGCGGCGGTTGTGGCTGCGGCAACTCGTTTGAAGCTAGTTTTTTTTATACATATCTAACATGGTACTTAAAAGTAGGACTTACAAGCGATCCTGTCTCCGTCCTTGTAGCAGACGAAGTCGATGAGCTGGTCGGTTCCGTTCTTGACCGCGTTGCCGTGCGCCTTCGTGGTCTCGTCCAGGCAGGGTGAGGCCGCGTCCAGCACGTTGTGGATACAGGTCTTAAGCTGAGGAGTCTTGGCGCAATACCTAACAAACAGATTTATCAGAATAGAATACAATACAACAACACTTTATTGACACCAACAAATAGGAACAGAACCCGAAAAGGCATACCTAAGCGATTCTTCCAGACAACCTATTTGGATGCAATGTTTTGGATTAAAGTACCTACTGCCCTTCAAAACATAGACAACAAAATTATGTCTGTTTTGTGACGTGATCTGAAAACTGAACCTTCTGACTGGAGTCAGAATACTGCGTTTTCACATTACATAAGACACATAGTAAGTACCTACGTTGTAAATCATAGCAAAGGGTACAGTAGGTAAGTGTAGTACATATATACCTAGTTTTTCTATTTTGATTTACCTAAATGTATAATTAGTGTAATAACTGTATGTGTAATTCTAAAAGACGTGATTGTTACCTATTTCATAGTATATTGTTTTCATTTAAGTCCTAAAATGCTGTATAATGTACTTTACTATTAGTTAATAAAGAATAGCTATGTAACATATCTATACTAGTTTGTATGTTACATTGTATACCTATAGATCTTGTGTTATCTGAAATAAAGTTTATATTATATTATTATTATGTATCGTGGCACCATTTGCCGAAATTAACTAAGAAACTTTCCGAGAATTTTTGTTCCATAAAAAGTCCTTCGTTGTCTCATAAAAGTGTTCTTCAGTACTTTGAAGCAGTTCGAAGAAAAGGTAAAGATTGTTGTTCATATTGTTTGATCCATTGGTGGTTAAGGTCTTGTCAAAAAAAAAAACAGTTGGTATTGGAAGTCGGCAGAAAAGCAACTCTTACTTCTTGAACACCTCATCCAGAGCGCCATTGGGCTTTGCTTCTTCTATTTCCTTTTTGATTACGTCAGGGTCCACGAGACCTTTGAGGCACTCGACGAAGTTGGTGATTGCGTTGAATACTTCTTGGTTGGCACCTTCAGGAGCATTCACCTTTTCGCACTGTTGGTTCAGAGCAACCCGTAACTGCTCCTTATTCACGTCGGTAATATTGATTTCAGCGAACACGCCTAAAATAAAGAAGAAAATAGAAATTAATGTCAAGAAAATTCTAACACAATGTCTCGATTTTTATAGACTCCCAAAAAGAAGGAGGTACTATGTTCGTGTGTATATATTTTTTTTGTGTATGGTCATCGATATATTCGCCAATTGTGAACCGATTTAACAAATTATTTTAGAGTTTGAAAGAGTACATTTACTTTTGAGGTTGTCCCATCAAAAATTTATTGAAATCGGCTGAGCTGTTTTTGATAAATCAACAAAAATGTACTGGTGTATGTGTAATGTTATATCGATTCGTGCAAATTATTCGAATTCTGTACACAGTGGTCGGTGTTGCGATTTTTTGCGAATAATAATTATTTGTCGTCAGCATTTTTAATCGTCATGTCATGACGGTTAAAATGCTTTTTACACGGAAATACGAGGCTACGTCATCAGACTATCAGCAAATTGATGTGCGATTTTGTAAACCCATTAAAATTTTGGCAATACTACGAGAAAGGTACGCACCCCTTGAGGCACACACAGACGGATAGACAGACCTTTGAAGGTCTAAACAAAAAAATTAAAGATCCATCCAATCCAGCTTAAGTAGGTACTTCTCATTTTATTATAATTAACTTTCTTAGTGGCCATTGTACATCAGGCCACTAACTGTTTACTTTCGATAACAATTTTGTGTTGTGTAATTAAGTAGGTATGAGCAATTATCAAATGACCCATCATTATCATCGTGACCCGCTCTCTGTTATCTTTGCGAAGAAATATTTTTCTTCCAGTTTCTACGCTGAATTTCGGGGCTTTGAACTTCGCGTGTTGATAATAGACTGATTTGATATTTTGATGAGTTTACTTATACATACCTACTTTAAACTTTTTAAACGATTGCCCCTTGAGGGTGATAATTTTGACATGTTTGTATGAATGCATTTCTTACTAATTCTTGCTTTGCATTAAGGCTCCATCAAACACAGGCGGTACGAGCGGTAGAGCGGTACGAGCGGTACGAGCGGTAAAGGGCGGTACGGCAGTACCGCGACCGGACCTGTGTGAGCCCTTCTTATATCTAGACCCGGAACCCATAAGCACTTATGTCAACAATCTAGTAAATAGAAAAGTTTACAGGGCGATGTTTTTAATGACTGGTGTAAAAAAAACGTACTGACAGGGTTTTTTTTATTATTTATTATTACTCCCTTACTACCTTATTATACACTAAATAAATCTTATTGCCCTATGTTTATTAGTACATAATATAGTCTGACTTAAGTTTTGTTGACCGTCGAAGCTTTAGATTAATTTTGGTTATTAGATATGACTTACGTGTTTCTTACACATAAGTATGTACTGAAAGTCCCACATAGTGTATGTTCATTTATACTAAACTGTACTATAACTTACTCAGTAAAATAATCTAATCACGTAAAGTAAAATAAACATTAGTCGGTATCTTCCGAGCTTTGTAAATCAGGGTCAACGTTCCTAGCATCTGTTGCTGTTATAAGATTTTGATAAAAATGATGAAAACATTCCGGAACGAGAGGTAAAAGGGAAATAATGTCCCGTTTTTTTTCGACACTTATTGGCACTGGGTCAGTTGTAATAGGTGATACATTAAAATTTATGGTGTCGCCGGTTCGTGTATGTCTTCTAAAGTTAATAGCTTTAAAATCCTCATCTCTGACCAGCGAGTTTTTGTACTTTATTAAACCAAAATTCGATTCGTAGCACAGCCACTTCACATCATGCCATTTAAAGTCCTCGCTATCAGTGTCTTTTTTTCGGGCTATTAGTGGCCCTTTCAACAGACTCGCAAAGTCCATAAACTCCACTTGTTGCATTTCATGCACTGTAAACTTTTTACTGCTTGACCTTACTAATTGCATCCAGTCATGCGGGTGATATACTTGAATAGCAGTTTTCTTTTTTTTCTTTTCAATGATGGCGTGATCTAAATCTACTTCCATATGAGTGTAGCCTGGCACCATAAATTTGTGGTGAATTTTTTTTAACGAGGGCTGTAGTGTCGTCAGGTACGTAAACATTGCGGCCACGTGGGTATTTTTGTTTTGACCTCCACATGTATCAGAGTATAAAATAACTTCTGATATGTCCTGAGGCAGTTCTTTAAGATGAATGAATAAGCAAGATGCCACTTGATTAGCACCTCGACCCGAGATACCCTCATGCCACATGTAATGTGTAGACAACCCTGTTGCGTTGTCGTGCACGGTAAGATTGAATGTCCATAGCTGCCTTTTATAAAAAGCTACGGATGACTCTAAAGCTGGAGTAGGTAGACACTGTTGGAGATCAAAAGACAGGCACTTTAAAGTTTTGTCTGTTGATGCAGTCATTTTATCACATTTTTTTTCATTATAAGCCATATCAGCTGCTAGCAAATGTGACTCGCGTTCTGTTTCAAGGGTGGTTTTTGCTGTTTCGTCGTTTGCAATACTTATCTTCATTTTAATGACGTCACAGTTGTGGCACGTATCAGCCTTCGGTTTTTTGAAACTCAAGTTTAATTTATGAAACTCTCTTCGGTAAATTTTGTCACTGACGGGGTTTTCATGAGACGTCTTATATAGAGAATACATGATTGAAATTGTTAAGTGTGATGGTAAATACTTTCGGTTACTTTTTCGTCTTGTGTAGTGGCTCTCGTATAACGGGAATGAATTAATATGACTTATTACTTCTTGAATCTTTAGATCTGAATGTTTATTTGTTGGGGTCTTTTTTCCACGTTTATCTGGCTGTATTATACCACTGGAAGTGCTGTGTTTTTTCAACCCTATCAGTTTCACAAAATTACCGGTTATTGATAACGTTTTTAAAAAGCAACCTTGACATACGGATATTTTTTGACTGTTAGTGTCCAAATGATACCTGTAGGTGCACTGTCTAAATCTCTGATGATCAGGATCTGAGACGCGACGTCGCTCTGTTTGTTTTTCATGGATAGTGATCAGAGATGAAACGAAGGCTGCTCTTAAATCACAAGACCCAAGATTCCAAAATTCCTTATGTATTTATAGCACGTTGCACATCACTAATGTTTTCCCGGAATTTATTTCGACAATTTGGTAATTCCTACATTTTTCGTTCTTCTATGTTTTTCCCAGAAGCAGTCACATACGTAAGACCAAGATTTCGTTTCAATTTATTTTCTCGTTTTCTTTTTCGGCTATGTACTGATTGCTTTTGTAGCTGTTGTGGCTGTTCTACATCTTCCGCAGGTAGGTCGGGACTTGGTACAGTGTACGTCAGGTTAGGTAAAGAGTATGTTGGGTCATTCACAGAGTCATCACTTGAAAAGTCACTTGGTGTTTCGTCAAGAGTTGTATGTGTTTGGTGTGTTCCAGATGTACTTGGTTGAGGATCAAAGAATATACTTTGATCATCCGTTGATCTATTACGAACAGTGATATCTTCTGTAAGCAGACTGGGGCTGGTTGGTGATTTTGTTGGATTAGCCACGTCAGGAAATTCATTGTTTGATTCAACAGATGTTATTGATTCCTGGTCCCGCGTCCGAGACGTCCTTGGTTGAACAGTAGTAGTTGTACCTTGGTCACCAGTACTAGTGTTTTCTGGATTTAGAACAAGCTTCAGTAATTTTCTTCCTCTTGATTCCATAATAACAAGATAAAATTATCACAAATCGCAAAACACAACCACTGTAGAGAACAGAAAAATGTATAATAGTGGCTTGAAACAAAATCTTCAAGTGGACCCTTCACACCTTGTGTGGTAAAATCCCTGTATTATGCATTTAAGCAATAAAATATAGAGGGTACTTGAGAATCTCACGGCCCAAATCACTCAAGTCAGATGTCTGAAGTCAAAACGAAAGTTAAAACTATTTCGACCAAAACTACTTACGTCCACTTAAGTGCTTATTCACTGGCGCTGGAAATGTTACAAAAACATAAGTTGTATGGTGCGTAAGATTGTCGGCTCGCCATTTGAAGCCCTATGACTTGGTTTCTTATTCCCGCCGATAGAATGTACAAAAAGCAAAGCCCTGTGAGTTTTTAGCATTTTGAGAAAAAAATGACTTAAGTGCTTGTGGACGCCGTGTCTAGATATAACCAGTACAATACAGATGCCCGCCCGTCTGCTATACCGCTCGTACCGCCTGTGTGTAAAGGAGCCTTTAAAGCATCTACTCGTAATGTAGTGCTTATAATAATATATTTATCACCTATAATTACTTAACACGAGTTTGATAAAATAATATCAAGAAGGTATAGAACATGAAACATTCCATCAAATAATTATATTATAGAAGAAATTACAATAATTGTCGAATCCTACTGAGCTTATAGTAGGAGTTTATAGTAGAATTCTATAAGTTTGCCATATTTATTATATTACTAACAATATAAATCCGAAAGTGTGTTTGTTGGTTTGTTTGTTACTCTTTCACGCAGCAACTAAGCAATTTGATTTTTGTCTTGGATATCTTTTTTTTTGTTGACGTGGGGGAAATCTTTAACAGATACCCGGTTATGTTGGGGTGCAACCGGGTTATGTGGACTTTTCCACTAAAACCCCCTCGGTGGCCTCCCTCTGTGCTTATCAGAGGGAACTGGGATCTCCGTGGAAACGCACCAGTGCCCTCCAGCATGGATCTTCACACTCCGTAAGCTTGTAATAACAGCTTTCCTGTGTACAGCGGTGCTGGCCACACAGCGCCGTTGTCTTCCCAGAGCTCGTTTGGATAGATGGTTTGATCCCCAAATACAACTTTCGTCGAGCTCCTAGGGCCCCTTTTAGTCGACTCTTACGACAGGCAGGGGATACCGAAACCGTATTCTAAGACCCCGGTTCCAGGGTTCTTGTCTTGGATATCTATGCCTAGTTCAAAAGTCGGAGAGTGACATAGGGTACATTTTATCCAGGAAAAAATAAGGATCCTGCGATAAGCCTGGTGGGCATGGCTAGTATACTATAGGTATATATATGGTATATAGTCAGTGTGCAGTGAACTCTGAACAAGACCACTCTTGATCCAGTAAATTGGTAAATTAGATGCGACTCGATCGCAGGAAGAGGGGACTGGATGTCACATGCTATTGGGCATGCAAGCTTGGCCAGTTATTCCAATTTGAACTCTAAAGTTTACTCAAAAGTGCTAAAAAAACAACAAAATCACTACGGGTTATGGTACAAAAGTAGGTATATAGGCAACTTTCCGCGCAAAAGCAATTTTCTAGAGCGCCTCTATAAATCAACTTTAAAAAACCCTTCTTTATAAGGAGTAAAATTGAAATTTAGAAAACAGAAAAGCCATAAAATGTGCAGTTATTTTAGTTCGAAGCCCACGTATTTTACACGTTTAATAAATCCCGTGATCATTAAATTGAATTGTTTATCAAATTATATCAATATTAATTCCTGAACTATAAAATCGCCCTTTGTAACCACAAAAGGTATTTTTAGGCACAAAGGCTTAAGTCCTGCAGTGGTCTATTAAAAAAAAAATTTCGTAATAATTGAAACTACTAAAATCATGATATTCGAAACTAATTTCTTTTGTATTTAGGTAATAAGTAACAGGCTAGTTAATAGAAGAGATAAACTGCCTACCTAGGTAATAGAGGAACCTAATGAAATTAGGACACAATATTAGAATGTTTATAAAACGTTTGTTTCCTGCAAAAAGCAAAAAAAATATTACTGTTCCACTGGAATTTCCACGAATTAAATTGAACTCTACTTTGTTCCATTCTCGTTAAAATACACAATGTTTAACCGCGCAACAATGATTCAAAACTACTACAATGGTTAAAACTATTACAATTCTCCTGAAACAATCTTCATCTCCATTTTCATTATTGGGTTTATGATATTACAAGTATTTTATTTATAGAATTCTGCAATGTAACTATTTCGTAACCCTGAAGAATCCAATAACTATAAATTGTATGAGTTATGTATGCCTATAAATATAGCCGTTTTAAAGAAAAAAATAAACTAATGAACTAATTGTTTGGAACTACGTATTTGCAATTTTCATAGTAATAAACCATCTTGAATATCATCGATTTTGATATTTTTATAGATTTCGCGATTCAGGAATTAATTATTTTCTTTTAATCTAAAAGTTTTTCACAATAATTATGTGTATAATTAGTGAATATTACTATTAATATGGGGATACAAAAGATACTCGATTGAAAATAATTTCTGCAGTAGCTACAACTGCTCTGCACTAACCTTTTTAATAGTTCACTGTTGAACATAGACCAACCCACGAATGGTGATCAACTGATCAGGCAATATACACCACGCGGGTTGGTGGAAAATAAATTGTAAATATAAAAAAAAATAATCTGACTTAATTCCGACATAACATCCAATTTAATTTTATATAATTATAACAATTTAAAACGAACCCTGATAAAGCACGAAATTGATCAGGTGTTATAGGCATATGCACTTCAGAGTGCCGTACACAATTTTTTGTAAAGGCTCCCATGAGACCGGCCTAGCCGAGTTTGGAGAAAGCTAGGTACAGCATTATTATAAATGAACTTTTGGTTAAAATTATTATTTAGAATTCATGTCTTTGGTAAATAAATAAAAAATATTTTTTTCTTTGCAATAGAGTGAAGTGTAGTGAGCAAATAAATATATATTATAAAACTTACCGACAACGCAGAGGGCGACCACCAACGTTTTCCAGAACATTGTCACTAAGTATTTAATACTATTACGGTGCGAGGGAATCCGTGGTCGGGCGCTGACTGAAGCTCTATAACGCCTAGGTCACGTTATATACGAGTATACGACGATGCGACGATGTGCGTTGACTCACGAGGGGACCTATTCTGGCATCAGTAGATAAAATTCTCTTTTTACTATGGAAAGTGTAGAGATTTATCGGGATAACTAGCTAGAGGTTTTCTCTAGAGGGGGCAGCAGCATCCTAATTTTGCCCATGCCAGTAAAATACTATGTATCTCGTAATTAGGTACTTTCAAGTCTTCTGGAGCCGTGGTGGCTTAGAGGTAGTGACACCTGCCTTACAATCGTGAGGTCGTGGGTTCAAATCCCAGTCCCGTGCCAATGAGTTCTTCGGAATTTATGTACGGAATTTCACACCACTGGCTTTTCGGTGAAGGAAAACATCGTGAGGCAACCTGCATATGTCCATAGAAGAAATTCGATGGCGTATGTGAATCCACCAACCCGCACTGGGCCAGCGTGGGGGTTATGGCCCATTCACCCTTCGTGGGTTGGCCTACGTCCTGCAGTGGACTATTAAAATAAAGGCTGATACAAGTCTTCTGGGGTGGGCAAATAAGATTCTAGGGTGGCTAAAGCCCACCCCAGCCACTCCTATATCAATATAGTCATCAATAAGAACAACTATATCTATTCTTTTTGTGATAAACATTTCAAAAATTGACATTTTCGCAGGATTTGAACCTGCATCTCTCTGGGATTCCGGCCCAGATGTTGCAAGTTCAAATCCTGCAAACACATAAATTTTTGAAATATTTATCAAAAAAAGAAAGATTCTATACACCTAGTGTGTGAAGCACGATAAAAATCATTTCATTGATTAAACAATATGCCATTTCTCGGTAATGGTAAGAAGTTCTAATAATTTCACATTAAGTGACTGACTGGTTTAAAGCAGTTCTCACAGATGGCGCTTCCAACAATGTAGTAGTTGGTAAAAATGATAAATACTCTCACTAATTCGGCGCCTTCGCAGACAGCGTTTTAGCTTAATTGGACAGGAATCATCTGGGCAGGAATCCCAGAGAGATGCAGGTTCAAATCCTGCGAACGCGTCAATTTTTGAAATGTTTATCACAAAAAGAAAGTTTCTTTACACCTAGTGTATGAAGCACGATAAAAATCATTTCATTAACTATATCTATGATCACGTGGGAAAATATCATCAGTTCCATACCTACATCTTGTGTAGAGCCAATGAACTTTTGTCGAGAATAGTAGAATTTTTACGCGATTTCGGAGACAGTTCTACAGTGAAAGTTGTTCATTAACGGTGAATTTATTACACCTCTGAAACTGTCCTCTGTCCTTGCATTTTGCAAAACAACACGATGTTAGCGTTTGACCATATCCCGCCTGGTCATATAGTAAATAATGGTGTCTAACAAGTACCACGTATCCCGCGTGGTCATATTGTAAATAGTGGTGTCTAACAAGTAGCACGTATCCCGCCTGGTCATAATTATAGTAAACGGTGGTGTCTAACAATTAGCACGCTATTTAGACGGCAGGAATTAATAAATGTAGATTAATTTATTTTGGAAAATATTAAGGGTTTGACTAGCTGACTCCGAGCTTTTAGAACCTAGTTCTGCTGTTCTATGTTCAGAACCAATAAAATGTCGAAACAATTTATTTTCGTAACTTTTTCATACAAACACACATTATATTCAAATTCATTCGAAAGAAAAAAAAGGTAAAATAAAATGGGCAAACTGGGCTTATTTTAGTTAGAAACTTAGTTATTTTATTTATCTATATTTGAAGAGTTTTATTTCACAATCTGAATTTGAATATTTGAACAGGTAAGTCATAATTTTAATTTGCTTCCAAATCAAAGTTTACCACAGAGTTACTGTACAGTAACTATGTATAATATAATATATAATATTTAATTATATAATAATAATTAATGTTATAATAATAATAATGTAAAAATATTTAGTATTATTATAAGCCCGATTACAGAGGCGCCATTGTAATTATAATAGCTAAATAGCATAGCTCTGTTTCTTTTTCACTTTAGTTAGGCATTCGATAGAGAGAACGCTTTTTACGTCGCTATTAAATTTACGCTGGCGCCTCTGTAATCGGGCTTAATATAATGTTACTTGACTTTTTAAATTAATTTTATGTGACGCTATGTATCAAATGACTATTTAGTTTTATGCTAATATATTCATCAACGTGTACGATTAAATGCGATTTAATGGTATATAATATATAGTATAATAGCTATTTAGAACATTGCATCTACCTGTTAACTCGCCCGAGTCTATCAAGAATTCTTTGTCTGTCTTCCTCATCACATCTACGTTAAAAACCCATAGATGGTTAATTGAACACCTGACTGGATGGGTCATTTAAATATTTCTATTTATTATGGACGAGCACTGCATACAACTTTTAGATTAGTGCTGTATGGGCATAGGATCGAACTAATTATGTACTTACTTGTGTCTCGCAGTTCCACTAGTATAAACAGTACCCATCTATCAGCCGTAGGACGTCCACTGGTAGACATAGGCCTCCCCCATGTATTTCCAATTGTAGAAATATAATTATATTATGCTCTCATAGCAAATACGTTATGAATGTCACGCCAAATTGTGACAGGTGTGGTAGATGATTGGCAACATTGTTACTTCCCATTTCCTGCCGACATCTTATCATAGTACTTTTTAGATTCTTTGTTCGTTTTTCTCGTGCCGACTAATTTTCTACAGCGTCCAGTCTCAATAATATATTTTGTTAGTGCTATAAGGCTGATTTATTATATTAAATTACAGCCCTTGTCGTTAATGATGAACACATTAAACAACACCAAGCGGACATTGATTGTTTAATTTACACGTGTGACGTGTGTGAGGTGAAGAATCCCGGCGTGCCAATCCTTCCGCCTTCCTCAGACTTTCGGCCCGCTGCCTGCTCTGCAGTGACGACATTTCAACACCAATAAGGCCGGTTGGAAGCGGCCTGCATCCAGCGCGTTCCTGCGATCTTTATTATATCATCAGTCCACCTAGTCAGTTGATGTCCCACGCTGCGCTTGCTGGTCCGTGGTCTCCATTTGAGAACTTTACTTAACGGTATAGACCGAATCAACCTCCTTGGCGGCTGTGAAGTTAGCTACAACCTACGCGAATCCGCCGTCAATAATTTTGCCTATAATTGTCGTTTATGGAATAAAAACAAATTACGCCCTTATAGAAAGGAGAACTAATAATTATGTAAATTAATTGTTATTCTTCTTACATTGCTAACTTATTTTTTCATTGTTACATACCTACCTGTTCATTCGTATTATATTACTTATTTTGTTTCATTTAAGTGCTAAAATTTTGTATAATGTTACCTTAGTTTAAGTTTTATGGCTATGTAACATTGTACTATATGGATCTGTGTTATCTGAAATAAAGTTTATATATATTAATAATATGTTATTATTCACTTAAAATCACAAGCAAAGCTTGATCCTTTGGTAGGCATCAATGGGGCCGAAGCCAACACTGAGAGGCCCTTTTTTATTATTTTTTGTTATTTTTTTTTGTTATTAAGTATATATAAACTAAAATTGTATCAAAAAATTTGGTAAATCATTAGCGTAACAAAATATTTTTTTAACAGAATAGGAAATAGTGTATTCGTCATAAGCATAGGTAGGCATTGTCGGATTAAGCCAGCGCGGGGCCTGTAGCATATTCTGTAAAGGGGCCCCTGGTATACTTTAAATTCTCAAATGTAAGGTTAAGTTTAGGGAACTGTTACAAATCTAGGGGGCATGGTACTGTGGCCAACAGGGCCGGACCGTGAGTTTAGGGGGCCCTGGGCTAATATTATTACTTAGAGGTCCACATAATTACTCTAATTGTAGGATAGCAAGAAAAAAATGGACAAAGTCAAAGAGGGAAACATCGGAGCACAACCGAGATCGAATGAATAAGTAATGGCAATGGCTGCCGAACATTTCAACTGTCAGTGAAGGAATCCAGGGAATACGGAAATTACGCGACCCTGCTGAACATTATTTTACATTTTGTCAATAAATTGTTTTGATCCGAGAATTTAAAGATGGCAAAGAAACAAACAATTCCGAAATCTGAATCTAAAAAAATTTGAGATTTTTTCAGAAATTCCAAAAGAAGCACGAGTAAACAAGTCCGTTCCACCGCTAATATGTGCCAGCGCAGCGAGCGCGCAGAATTTAATTAGTTATTTTAGTAATTTTAAAATACTATATAATAATGCCCCGCAAATACGCGCGAGCGCACCAGTCAGTGATTCAGTGATTTCAAAAGAATTATGAGAAAAGCAGCCTTCCGCAGCGATATTATTCGCTAACGAAACGAGCACAAACAATTTTTTTCAGTAACATCAAAACTGATAATACAGCAAATGAGAGCACTCTACTGCTATAAATCCGTGTGTAAACAGAGTGCAATTTGTCAGTTTTAACAATAATTTCAAAAGAAGTATGAGAAGAGCAATACAGTGATGTATTGTTATAAAGCGCAAATGCAACGAGTAGAAATAATATTCGGTTTGTTTTTTCAGTAATTTCAAAATAGAGAAAGAGCAAAGGAGAGGACTCTACTGTTATAATGCGTGTATGTACAGAGCGCGAAATCTTGTCATTATTACATTTATTTAACGGACATGAAATTTGATTGTTTTTCAATGACATGCAAGTTATTGAAAACATATTAATTTGACGGTAGTGTTATTGAAAAAAATATAATTTGAGGATAGTCGGGTACTTCGGCTACATTTATACTTCGTAGTTACCACACAACTTTGTAAAATCTTTTGTAGTTTTGTTTAAAATATGCTCGTTACTGTGTTGACTCACCAAAATAATTTGTATATCATCGCAGTTATAACACAATATTAAACCCTATAAATTTTGTAGTATTCATTGGAATTTTGGACGTTGTGCGCTACAGACATTTTGCTTCCTAGTCATTGTGCGCCTTGGACGTAATTATTTTTGAACATTTTTCTCTTTGGACAATATGCGCCCCGGTTGTCATTTTACGCTTCTGTCATTTTGCGACTAAACCATAACTGTATATGTACCTATAGCTAATACCTTACTGACTACTCTGTCTTTATTTTTAAAAGCTTTTTTATATTTTAACGTATCGAAGGGGTACAGTATACTCTCCCAACACAATGATCATTTTGACGGTTGTCGAGTCTGGTCTCTGCCGAGCTGGCTACTATGAAATCAATTTAGGATATAAATATCCTTAATTTTTTATTTTCAAAAATACAATTAACTTCTATGTAAGGTTTATTTACACAAAACATATATAATATTTCATAAACTTGTTGTTTTTAAACTTTCGCGATTTGAACTCATTATTATTATATTCTACGGGACTAATCGCGCACTAAAGTTACGAGATAAATAAATACCGCCACATATTTCATAAACTTAACTATATATTTCAACTGCTATGCTATATTTACAAACCTAAACAAATAAATAAAAAAAAACACTAATAATAGGTATCTAATATTAATCTAAGGGCCCACTACCAGCAGGCACAGTTCCCAAAATGCTGGCCCTATCACCTATAACGTTGGATAGCAATACTGATCCACTTCTATGTACATTATAATTATTTTTACGAGGGCACCTACTTTTTAGAACTACTAAATCAAAAAGTAACGGTGAAAGAACAGCATGGTAGAGCTCTATTTGCATAAAGCCTCCAAACTTAGGGTTATTTTGGTAAATACGTTTGAACGCTTTCTATGTAAGTTTGGTAAGTTTGAGCGCTTTCTATGTGTTTTTTTTTATTAATCTGTGTTTGTACCAGATTTAATAGCCCAACGATGAATATAGCCCTTCCCAAGAAAGGCCATAGGGATCGTTAAGCTGGAAACAGACGCGGCTGACGGACGCGACAGCCGCGACTTATTATCGTCGAGCTTATTAAGCTGGAAACATACTATCGGACGCGTCTTACGGACGCGACTGACAGCCGCGACCTAGACTATGAAAGTACACTGAGCCGTGCACACTATCGGATATAAGTCGCGGACGTCACCTTCGGACGGCCTTGAGCGTTCGGACGTCCGAGAGCGATCTGGCACACCGGATGTTTTAAGACTGTGCACATTGCTAAGTCTTAAGTGTGCACGTCTTAAAACATCCGGCGCGCCAGATCGCTCTCGGACGTCCGAACGCTCAAGATCAGCCCAAGACGTCCGCGACTGATGTCCGATAGTGTGCCTGTGCACGGCTCAGTATACATTAATTATTTAGATACCTATCAGTCGCGGCTGTCAGTCGCGTCCGTAAGCCGCGTCCGATAGTATGTTTCCAGCTTTACCATCCACCACGCTCGCTCGGTACCGCTATCTTTCGTAAGATTTAGGACCAGGCTCAAAGTGTGAAGTATTTATTTATATAAAATTAGCGTTCATAGCGTAGTTTGTGTTTGTGTAGCATTATGTGTTTGTTAGCGATGCAACGTTTGGCACGGTCAGTCTCCGGATGGGTGACCACAGGTGGCATTTACAACTGAGGATACCTACTGTGGCTCGAACGACACGTGTTAGAGATTTTAAGCCGCTGACATGGCTAAACTGTTAAATACTACCGGAGCCCACAATTTCCGGTCTATACGAATATACTATTTAAAAAAAAACCGGACAAGTGCGAGTCGAGTCGCAAATCGAGGGTTCCGTACAAACACGTTGTTAAAATAATTAAAAACCTGTTTTAGCATGTGCTAATGAAGTTTTTTTATATGATACCTTACATGATACGATTTACTCACTTTGAATTTTGAACCCATTGTAAAGCTATTCCTATTTATTAATTATTTATTTAATATTTGGCCAAGATAAACGTGATCGTCTAGTTTTATAATATAATCGTCTAGAAAATATTTAACTCAAATGGACCCTTATACGTTGTGCAAAGTTTACGTTGTGTTTAGATTATAAAATTAGGTTAAATAGTGAACATAAATTAGTTTCAACACTAGCCTATATAAATCTATAAATAACCAGAATAAGGTGTTGCCAGTTCTTTGTATCATAAATAGATACAAAAAGTAAAATTATAAAAAGGAGAACAAAACAAAATAAAAATAAGTTCAATACGATTCAAATAAGGTGCAGTTTCAGAATAACAAAAGAAATACATTCGCTCAGCACATAAAACACATAATAAAATGAAATTAATTAAATTTGAATACGATAAATTCTTACGATGCATGTGACAATATGAAATAAAGAAAGTAGAGTTAAATAAAAGCATGCAACTTAGCTTGATTCCGGCTATCTGCTACTCCTTACAGCTACAGCGATCGGTGATCCGCAGTCTGTCCTTCTTCTCTCTTCGTGGCCAACTTTATGCTAAAAGAAATACTGATTAATGACATTAGTGCAGTAGGAATAATATTATCTGCTCCTCTGATCTGCTCCACACTGCATCGTTGCTAACACCATCCTCTGGAAGGTAAACAGGTATGGGATATGGAGTTTAGATCTTTAAGATCTGTTAATTGAAAGCCTAAGCGAATCAGAATGTGGGGCTCCCTGCCAGCCTTCACCCCACTCCAAAGCGTTGCCAACAAATCCGTCAGGGTTTAGCCCTAACCACGCCACTAAAGACACTAAATCTTCAAACCTTCTTATCTCTTACTGATCACCATTCATTCATCTCTTAATCCAGTCATACATCCAAACACACTTTTCATAAAGTTAGAACCTAAAGTTCTCAAAGTTTGTTATTATTTGGTTCCCTGAGCTAATTTTTGTGACCAAGAGATTCCTTATGACTCGAGAGATCCCTACAGGAATATCATGGTCGTGTGGTGTGTGTACCTAGTGCATGTTCGGATATCCAGTTGCGAGATAGCAGCCGCTAGCAGGTCACTATTTCGGCCGGATGTCCTGTGTAATTCCCCCCCTCCTGGTGCGGCCGGCTTCACCCTGCTGTGAGAAACGGGGTCCAAAGCGCTCGTCACAAAGAGTCCGGCAGCTGTCCTTTGCCGAGTCTCTCATAAGTGTCAAATAGTGTGCAAGTGTGTAAGAAAATGATTTTTCATATTAAGTTTTCATTTGGGGAAAAGAGACCTAATTCCAATAAGATTTTGTCCGTTTTGTGTTAGTTTATGATGAAAACCTTCGATAGCCAGATACCTTTGTCAATACATATTATGTTGTATGTTTCACAATATGAAACAATATGATAGAGTGAAGACGATGATGATGATGATATTTCACAATATGAAATTCTCGTACTGCATCCGTGAAATACGAACTTGCAGTGAGAATGCATTAATCTGTTGAGTCTCGTTCAATAGAGACGAACTCGGAACTCCTTAGGTAGATGTCTGCTCTCCTTCATAGGTGTTTGATCCCCTTACGGGATGATGTACATGCTGTTATATTTTTATAACAGCACAATAATATAATAATATTATGTGCCGCACAATGTGTTTCACATATAAAAATATCATGAGGATAAATCAGCTGATGTAGAAGGTCATTAGGTTATCAAAAGTTTTCATTCAAATATGTTATTATTTTGTTTGTACCGGAACTATAAAAACACAACCTAGCTACATGTAAATGAAATTAATGTTTAGTAGCACTCATCCACTCATCCTCTCCAAACATACATCACATGAGTCCTAACGTAAGGAAAACTAATAAATAGTCTACCCTTAGATGGCCCAAAAACAACGTAGTAGGCGCACTGCTTCTGAAAGAAAGGACATTACGCTACCACTATTGTAATCTATCTATCAATAAATCTGATAAGATGATGAAAAATAAACGGAGACTAAAGTATCGTACTTATAGTAAGTACCGCTATCTGAAAGTTAAACACTTTGGAAAATAAACCTGAAAATAAATACCTTGAAAGAATATTAATTAGTAAGAAATCCTTTTGAGACCTGAGGTAACGCAAAACTTTATCTTTGGTACGGGAGAACAGCAGGAAATAGCTATAAATTGATTACAACATTTAGATGAAATATAACAACAGCAAATATCTGATTTGTTCAAGCTAGCTATTAGGTACTGCAAAAAGATGAAAAAGATGAATCCTTGAAAGTCATCGCCAAAGGTCTCAAAGAGATTTATGATATATCACTTTCACAACACAAACACTATAGTATGCCTTAATCGACGAAGGCTTTCTGTTCACTTATACACTTGGGAAATGAGCAAAGCGAGCGAGCTCTAATTTCCAAATTTTCACCCGCGTTATAATTTAACACCTGAACTATTTTCAAAACGAGTATCGTTTACCGCGGTTTAACCCGGACTGCCTCCAAAATCCTAGCTTTTCCCATACAAAATAATTGTAATCTCGACGAATTCCACGCCTGTCAAATACTTGAGAAATCAATTATAAAAATATTTATGGGTTTGTACAAAACGGACGAAAAAATTGAAACACTCGAAATCACTTTAGTTTTTGTAAAAATTTCTAGCGCTATAAATTATTTCTATTTCCAGTAAGTCAACTTGCTACAAATACAGAGTCTTCGACAGAAACAAACCTAATATGTAATTACTATCCATACATAGTACTTTAGTTATATTTCAGTACATATATTATTAAGTGATTTGATTTTATATAGCTATAAGGTTATATTTACATAACAGTCCGCCGCGATACCTGTAAATACTTCATTTATTTCGTAAAACTATTTCAAACTACTATCAATCAGCACATAAGTAACCATAAATTATCATTATTTCATTAATTGAAAGTCATTTTCGCCATAAAATGTAATGCCCTATTAACACACCAACTTGTCTTACTGTCTAAGTTTATACTGTCTCTACGCGACAGTTGCCACTCAAGTTTTTTATGGCAGTCAATATGGATTGCATAAAGGACAACTAGGGTTAACACATTTATATTTTTGCCCAACTACCAAAAGAAGAGAGGTTCTCAATTTATACATACTTTCGCTTTCTTATAAATTTTCAAAATGTTATTAGAAAATAGTATAATTTACATACTCGTATCTAGAATAATACGTAAGATTGTAATTGTAGTGTCCGATGATTTTTACGTGACATAAAATAACATAACCAAGATTATAATGGTATATAACGAATGAAACTATTTTTATTATCGTTATCATATAAAGTTCAGACATTAATATTAATATTTTTAATTACTTTAATACAAAAATAGTATAGGAATAAGTAAAATGATCTAAAATCGAATGTATGTAAAATAAAAGAAAACAATGATGTCCGAACCGTTCCTTTCTCATATTCAAAATTTACTTCTTTACTTATTTAACAGATCTCATTGAAATTAAATATAATTAAGTACATCTGAGACAGTGACAACCCTGTCCTCAGTGTTCGATTTTTACTCAAAACAATATTTCTGTTAACGCAGGAAATAAAAAGGGAAAAATATGACCTGCTAACATGTTCTAAAGAATTTTTGAGACCCCCGTACTTCAGGCACTTGAAAATGTAAGGTTTCCAATAATTTGCGATTGACCTGTGTCAGAGAATGGCAATTTTGAACTTTATTCTTTAGTGCTATAGATTCTCCAATAAATACTGAGCAGCAACCTGTCGTGGTATTCTTCCTAGAACTTCTCACGACTAATTTTTTTTAAGAACAATAAATATTTCCAAACCCGCATTAGCATGAAAAGGACAGCAAAAACAACAACTTTACAAAATCTGAAAGAGACAGAAAATTTTAGTTAATAATTTTTAAGGAGTTAGTCAAATTATAGCATAAGTACATGGAACAGACGTTATGTGTATATATAGATACATAACGACGGTTACACCATATTTTGTGAATTTTGAGGCCCTATTTTTGTGATTTAAATAAAAATGTACAGTTTTCAGATTTATTCCTATATGTGTACTCTGAGACAATGCTTCTCGCCAAATTTCATAGTTCTATGTCAACGGGAAGTGCCCTGTGAGTGCGAAATATGCGTTTTACTACGACATAAACGGCTCTAACTTTTTTAAACGATAACTGAGAAGTATTTCTTTTACACGACTGCAAGAGATCATAGATATACATATACAATTTAAATTTCAACTCTATATCTTTACGCGTTCCCGAGATAAAGAGTCTTGACATACAGACGGACAGACGGACAACAAAGGGATTCTATAAGGGTTCCGTCTTTTCCGTTTGAGGTACGGAACCCTAAAAAAAGAGTAATATCTCAGTACCCCTGGTTGCAGTGGCCAGTTGCGTAGATAGAGGAGGTTATCAGAGTGACACGAGTACGATTCCTTGAACGTGAAGATACGATAGTAGGTACGTGGCGTAAACAATCAAGTATTTGACACCTAATTCGACTATTAGGTATTTATTTCGTTGTTTATCTCCGACTATTTCCAAATAGGTACATATTGTGTTGTTGTTTTCAGCAAAATTTATTTTGTGTCAGATCATTTCCAAGAAAATGTATGTTTGTTATTTTTCTAGAATCCATTTTTAAGTCGTACAGCATACTGCCAATGTCTAGCTGGAAACATTGTAGTAACACAGTCATTTGGAACTGAACAGCCCTCATACACATAGCTACCGATTTAGGTAAAACAAATCGAATCGTGTGTTATACGTGGTTGGTCCAACATTATTATTAATATTGGCGTTCGGGTCCAACCAGCCATGCAATCAATTGTACATCGACATTGTCAAGACGTCTGTAGCACTGTTTGGTGTCGACCCCAACCAAATCGGGATCAACATCCACATATTACAGACAGAACCAAATCGGAATGTGCATCAGAGCTTTAACTGATCAGTTCAAATGACTGTGTGTCAGCTTTACTTACTAAGTAGGTACTTACCTCAGTTTTAGTAGACTTAATACGGCTTATGAAGGAAGGTCAATGTCTAAGATTATGGAAATAAGAAGTCAATGTCATATTTTGTCGAATAGAGAAGATCAAAAAACACGATAGTGCCATACTAAGTGTTATGTTGAAAATTACTTAGTCTCTATAAATAGAGTCTCCTTTGATTTATATGTAACGTAGCCCACTAGCTTTTATGATAGGCATATTTTAGGCGTTTGTCTTTTATTAAAATTAAATAAAGGCACTTTCCCTATAGTTTAATATCCTCAGGCAATTTCAACTTATAGTAACTTAACTAAAAGACTGAAACAGTAAAGTGTGGTTTGGTAAGGGCAGGGATTTTCGGATATATATATATATATATATATCTCAGAACTACAGCTCATGATCAATGACTTACAATCAGCTAGCGCAGACGTAGGACTTGAAATCAATCTCACTAAGACCATGATAATGACTAATAGCCTCAAAAAACAGATAAGAGTCAATGGACACCCACTAGATTATACAGACAAATATATTTACCTAGGAAAAACAATCAGTTTTGAAAAAGAAAACAATGAACTAGAGATTGAAAGAAGAGTACAGCGAACATGGAATAAATTCTGGAGTCTGAAAGAAATTTTCAAAAGTAACATGCCAATAAAACTGAAAACTAAGACATTGAACTCTAACCTCTTACCATGCTTGACATATGGATGTCAAACATGGAAATTTACGTCAAAAGTTAAGCAAAAAATAACATCCTGTCAGCGCGGAATTGAGAGAAGCATGCTAAAAATAAAAAAACTAGACAAGATTAGACACGTAAAGATAAGAGAAAGAACAAAAGCCACTAATGCCTTAAACTACGCACAAAAGCTAAAGTGGAAATGGGCTGGTCACATAGCGAGGCTTAGTGACAAAAGATGGACCTACAGCACCACCATATGGAGAGGCCCCCAGGGAAAAAGGAAGAGAGGAAGGCCCTCATCACGCTGGGAGGATGAAATTAAAAAAGTCGCTGGTCCAAAGTGGTGGGAAACAGCCCAGGATAGAGAGAAGTGGATGTCGTTGGAGGAGGCCTTTACCCAATCTGGGGACCTTGCTATCAACCAAAACCAAAATAGTGTCGTTAACTTAAATACTTATTTTTAAGAAGCAATGTAGCAGGGTCAAATAAAGGCTTTTTTATTTTTATTTTTATTTTTTTATTTTATTTTTATTATTTTATTATATATATATATATATATATATACCAAATCAAGTGTTATATATATATATATATATATAATTAGTGCAGTAAAAATAATTGATATTTATTTTATCTATATTATTTTGTAAAAAAATTAGTTTTTTAAATGTATAATTATTGTAGTATTAATAACAGTGTTTTTTAAATACCCTTAAACTTATTTGCCTACAACAAGAAATACGGAACTAAAAAACTAGCGGAAATACACTAAACATTTATTCAAAACAAAGATTTGAAAGTGAATATTGAAAAATACTTATCTTTCATTTGTAGATACATGTATCATCGCGGTGAAAATTAGCACCGTCCAAAACATCTATTAATCAGATAGAGCTCTATTAGTGGTTTGCATAGAGAAATTAGCTCGTATAGACCTACAGCTACACCTGCTAGCCTACCATACGCACAACGATACAACTTATTTCGACGTGTGAAAAAGTGATATACATACTTCACTACAACACCACATGTCTCGTTTTGACACGTCTATACAATTATGTAGTAGTGCGTAGGCTAGCCCGGCAGGTGTCGGGATTTTAAGGCGATTAAAGGCACCTGAAATGGCTATAACAACCATGGTCTACACTTTGGCGTGTCATTCGAGACACGGTAGTGCTCAGTTGTAAACAGGGAATACAATCTCGTTCTCGCGAGATCTCGGACTTTTTTAGCGAGATTGATCTCGGCCGAAAAATGGACGAGATCACGCGAGACTACCGAGATTGCACTCGGGTATAAAAACTCCATATTTGAAGCTTGATGGCGCGTGACTAGCGATGAATCCGAAAAGGCTTTCTCAGCGGCTAGGCAGCGGTTCCTAAAAAATCAGAATTCGTTTGATTATCAGACGGTTCTTTGAACATTTTTTGCTACTTTAAAAAAATCGTAATAATAGTATGTGATGAAAATTAACTAAACAAGCCTTTCATTTGATTAGTATATTTTGTTAATTGATCTCTTTGATCTAATAGAACTCTGAGTAGGTACCTATATTTTTGTTTAATTAACAATACACAGTTTCAAAGTCAACTCACCATAGTTAATGAGTTTCATTTTATTTTTTGTCTTTTTGCTGTTTTTTATTACGAAATACCTAAACTTTTGCTTAATATTAGAAGAGAAAACTGGTGGTTTATTTCATTTCTTATTTTATTAGATACGTCAAAGTACTTTATTTAAAAATGATAGATAAATATGTCAAGTAAATGTTAAATACATAAAAGTTTATTGAAAAACATCGTCAAAATAAATGTTTATTGGATGATACCTATATAATCCTCATTACTTATTTCCGATTTGTTCAAATATTGTGATTATTTGCAAAAATAACCACACAAAACTGCCAATCTCGCGAGATCTCGAAATTGAGATTCCCTAGTTGTAAATGCCATCCGCCGCCACCTACTCGAAGTTGGTGATCGCTATATGAAGAACACCTATTCTAAAATTAAAATAAATACTGCTGTTTTGGAAGCGATAGGTACCTAAGTGTGTTGTTTGGAAGAACAACCCAAAATATTTTGCCGCATTAGTTCTTCCAGGGACTTACTAACAAGGAAACAACATGGGATTCTAGTTAGGTGGAACAGCAAATTAATTTTTCACTAAAACTAATAAAAAACTAAAAAATAAACTCAAGAACGGTCGGAAAAGTATTCAGTTAAGTATAGCTGAAAGATGAATTTTGGCAAATATGTATCATCTTACAATAACTTCGGTAATACAAAGTTAATTACTAAAATAACTTACCCATGTTTAAATTTTGTTATCACTTGTTTTGCAACATCTTGTAGCAGTAAATTAAAATACATTATGTTTCAAATTTAGGAAACGAATATTATTCACGGAAACTGGAAAACGGTATAAATACTTTGGGAAGTAATTTCGATTAAGTGAAGATTCCAATTAAGACGGCAATTCCGATGTTATGTATAATAATAGGCAATGTATGCAATTCAACCCAAAAAATCCTTACTTCCTTACTAATAAATTTTACAAAAAGTGTGTTTCTTGGTTACCTGGTTACTTTTTCACGCAACAACAGAACAACGGATATATATACATATATATATATATATATAGACTTGTTAGCGACCTTTTCATACTAAGCATTTTTATTCATGTAAATACTTTTCCGAAAACCTAAATAGTCAAAGCCAAAAACCTTGTTTTTGACCGACGAACCACCGGAGGAAGTATACAATTCAACGAGTATATATATATGTATATACATATATTTTATGTATAACCACGCATAACTTTTTTTATAGAAGTCCAATTTCAATAATTCTTTGTTTATAGGAAAGAGTATACTTCGAAATTGGTCCCATTTAAATTTTATTGAAATCAGCTGAGCCATTTTTGATAAATCAACAATAATGTGAAAAATGCTACATCGATTCGTGCATAATATTTGCGTTCTAGCGATGCGCCCCGGCTTCGCACAGGTGTATTATACATATAAAGATTTCTCTTGAATTACTCTATCTATTAAAACAAACTGCATCAAAATTTGTAGTTGCGTAGTTTTAAAGATATAAGCATACATGGGGACAGACAGCGGAAAGCGACTTTGTTTTACCTATACTATGTAATGATTCTGTACACGGGTGAAGTCGGTCATGCTATTTTTTGCAATAAATAATTATTTTATGCTTTTTTAAATAAGTAGGTAGATTGTTTTAGTTATTTCTTTTCTTCTTCCTTTTTCTTCACTTCTCTTTACGATTCAAAGTGATGATGAAGTCATTGTGTTCTTTTTATTTTAATTATTACTTAGCTTCAGTTATCGTCTTATTCAAGACTTAGTTTTCGTCATTAATAAAGTTCAAAAGTTGGACGAAAACATAGGCAACTTTTATCCCGGGAAAATAAAAAAATCCTATAGGATAGCGCAAAAAGCAAAATGTTACTCGGGCGAAGCCGTGGACAAATCGTCGCTTTGGTGGTAAGAGAGTTAACCCACAAAATCAAATTTTGAGATAAGGAGCAATTAAGGGACAAGGGTCAACTACAAAATATATTTTTTATAATATCTTCTAAACTATTGGTCCGATTTTGATGAAAATTGAGTCGTATAAGGAAAATAGGCTTATTGAATCCCCGTTTTAAATATTATAATTGGTAATAATAAATCTATGTAACTAATTTTACTAAAAATGCGGGTTGACTTCTGTTCAAATCAAAGCGACGAAATGCTAATTACCTATAGATATTAACTTGATTGAATGAAGCGTCGTTCGTAAAGTTTATAGGTATTGCCCTGCCTTAGTAACTATCGTAACTAAAGAGGGTATTTATTATATATGTACACAACATTTTTTTTGTCTCTACTTTTCCAGAGAGATAACTTATTGGTCTCTGTGAGTCGTGTGGTCAATATTTATCATGTCAAACTTTAATAGATATGATTTTATTGCTTTAAATAAAGTTGATATCTACACAGGTTCATGGGCGTTGCCAGGATCTAGGATATCCGGTGGGCGGTAAACCTCTCTGGAAACTTCTTAGCCCACCTTTGGCCTACCTGAAAAAACTGGCGTTTTCTCGTTGAACTTTTCGGGAGTGGACAAAATAAGCAGATCTTCTCTATTGTCTTTACCAAAGATAAATCTCTACTTAGCTATGTTAGTTACAGTAACATACTAGCATAGACGAACATCATTATTTTTCGCTAAAAATGGCACCACCGACTTCCACCGTGTACATAATTCGATTGGTTTACACGAATTGATGAGACATTAATGTACATAATTATTATTTTATCCAAAACGGCTAAGCCGATTTCGATAAATTAAACAATTTAATATAAATAATAATAAATAATTTAATTTTTTTTTAATTATTTTGTTTCCCAATTTTTCTCCTTTTTTTTGACTAGATAAATTACAACAATGTTACTCTTAACGACCATTGTTGAAATTTTTCCTTATTCGCCTGAAATAAAGTAATTTTTAATTTGAATTTGATAAAATTTAAATGGGGCCTCGAGAGTATACCCTTTCGAAATTTTTTGACAATCGGCGAAAATATTGATGAACATACACAAAAAAAACGCACAAACGAACGTAGTACCTCCTCCTTTTTGGTAGTCGGTAAAAATTCTGTGGTAAAAATACTACAGTGTCGTTAGGCGATTAGTACTTACATGTACAGGGGCTGCTACTGACTGTTTTACTGGCTCCGGGATTTCGTAGAAATATACAGGGTTATTTATAATCAATAAGCATCCTTTTAGGGGCTTATTCTGTACATCAAAACTAACAACTTTTGTCAGCGACTTTTGTCAAAATTAAATTAATAAACAGCTGTTCCATACATTTTGTTGCGGGTGAACGATATTTTTCTATGGAACACCCAATATTTTTTTTTAGTTTTGACAAAAGTCGCAGAATAAAAGTTGTTAGTTTTGATGTACAGAATAAGCCCCTAAAAGGATGCTAATTGATTAGAAATAACCTGTATAGAAACTACCTTAGTCTGCTGCAGTGCTGTAGGTAGTGTGTTTGATTCGTTAACCTTTAAGCTCGAAACATGCTATCGGACGCGGCTTACGGACGCGACTGATAGCCGCGACCTAGACTATGAAAGTACACTGAGCCGTGCACACTATCGGACATAAGTCGCGGACGTCACCTTCGGACCACCTCGAGCGTTCGGACGTCCGAGAGCGATCTGGCACACCAGATGTTTTAAGACTGTGCACATTGCTAAGTCGCGGCTGTCAGTCGCGTCCGATAGTATGTTTCCGGCTTTACTCTATACTTTTATAGGTATAGGTCGTGTCAAACTTAATGACATCAGTGAAGTTGCGAAAATTCTCTCTCCTGATCGCCGCCGCTAACATTATTTTTTTAAAATTCTTTTATTAACAATAGGTTTTATTAGCCAGTAACACTAAAAACCTTGCAAAGGTTTGTCGTAGTGTTTTCTACTGCGGAGCGACTCGCCTCGTACTTACAGATTCCATTAAGTTTTTTCGACCTAAATTCAATAGGCATGCTGACTGGGTAGAAGAAAACATTATAATAAGTCCGTCAGTTCAGAATCAAAAAGTATTGAACACGTATTTTTTTCTTTTGTCAATCAAACAACAAATGACAAAGATAATCCTTGTCAAAGTTTGGGAGCGGGGGTCGTGTCGCACCTCTCTCACAAAATGTCTATATATACATTTGTTTGGCACTTGTGACGTCAAGCGGAACTTTGGCGGGCTATATCTTCATCAAGTTTTGTTTAATTGGCAAAAGAAAAAATACAGTCTATTTTTGCATTGCATAATAATTTACTTTCAAAAACGCTATTTCATTTTTCTGAAATTTGATTCTCTGGATGCAAAAGGTCAAGAAGTTTATCCCAGGTCATTGACCTACTCCAGATAAGCAAGCACTGTCATTTTAATCAATAAGCAAATAATACAACTTGTTTACAAGTCCATATATATTGTTTATTTTAAACATTATTTAAGTATACGAATTATCATTAATGACAATTAAGTATATAGCGACGTCTACAGATGATTAAATTAATCTTTATTTTACCAACAATGTTTTAACGCCCTAAAACTGCGTCTCCAGCACTCAATTTTACAAAAAAAAAACTAGAAATATTACATTTTTTTTAATAAATACTATTTGTATCTGTTTGTACATATTGTATATTTTTATGAAAAATGAGTAAATAACTTAGCTCGTTATTATATAATAACGATAATTCTACTAATATTATAAACGCGAAAATGTGTATGTATGGATGATTGTTACTCGTTCGCACAAAAACCACTAAATGGATTGAGTTGAAACTTGGCAATAGTAATACTCATTAAACATTAGAATAACACATAGGCTATAATTTACAAAGATATTGTGTGAAACCAAGTTCGCTGGATCAGCTAATTATTATATATCTAATAACGAGCTACGTTTACGATTTATGTAGGTATTTATACAATACTGAATCTTTAATACTAGCTCGTATGTTTGTTCTCAGGAATTAAATTGAACTGCATTGTTATATTAGCGTGTATCAGCATCACAATAAAATTTAAGTTGTACTTGTGCATAGTAAATGGCTACTATGCTTGAGTACTTCTATTGTTAATAAATATTCGTACAATACTTGAACAATATGTACCTATTCTGTTAATTGAGAATTTTAAATGATAGTTTTCGTTGCATGTGGAAAAAACATTTCGATTCGATTTAATGCAATTCTATATATAAATATCTGTTCTTTATAAAAATATTTCCTTGAGTAGTATTGCAAAAATAAGTGCTGGGCATGCGCAAAAAATTCAAAAAATCCAATCTACGATCAATTATTTAGTATAAGCAATCAAATATGAGTCTTAACTGTAGGTAATCATTGCACGATAGACATTTTATCCGCGCTAATAATAAACTACCAAATTACTAATCAATATATTTGCAGTTTTAAGGGTAATTTATGTATTGTGAAGAAATCTTTTTTAATAATTTTTCTTTTTGTTACATCACAGTTACGATTTTTATGAAGACTTTACCTTTTTTAAATCTATACACCTTTAGTTCACTTTTGAAATTCTTAGCTAAATAACAAATCGAGATTGGACAATATTAGGCGGGAAATAGGACGATATTACTACATATGTTACTATGCGCAAATCTTAAAGAAGTACAGATAGGATGTTGCATACAAATTGAGTGATGCATAGGTCGGTCAATTTAGCTTGTCGTACATGCGGTATACAATGCCACCAACTTATTTAAGCAATAGCAATCGTAATAGCAATCGTTTATGACTTCATTTTAGTCATTTGGCACCGCCTATGTGACGTTAGCCATCAAAGTTGTTTATTCAACGATTGCTTTCGCAATCCGCGCAAAGCAATTGATGGCTAACGTCACATAGGCGGTGCCAAATGACTAAAATGAAGTCATAAACGATTGCTATTACGATTGCTGTTGCTTAGGCGGTAGGGGGGCAGGCGTAGCAACTGTGATATAAAATGCTGCCAATTTTTTATGTTATGCCCTCAGAGTAAATAAAAAAATCAAAAGAGAACGTCGCTGAACAGTCACTTGAGGCCGGTTTTTTATACATGTGTGAGTGCGTCGGTGTTGCGCCGCCATAGTTCGACTGACAAGCCAAGGCGTAGTTTCGTAGTACATGGATGTGTGTGTAATTGTCTGTACACGGCGAGGGGTAGTTTTGGTTAGATTCACTTGTTTGTTCACAACATTCTTGATTGTTCAACGACGTTCCCTCTTGATTTTTTTATTTGCTCTGAGATTCTGCTATATAAACGTGGTTAGTCCTTCGCAATACTTGTAACGTTTCATCTCTGGTGGGTAGTTCGTAACATTGCACTGAACTATGACCTGTAACTTGTAATATATGCTTGTTTATCCGTCGGACAATAGGATGTATTTTATGTTAGGTATATACAGCGTAACATTTTTGTACGTGGCATGACATAGGCTGTTCTACCCAACTTTAGTATACAAATATGCTGCATATACCTACTTTTTGGTATACATGTGAAGCGCTTATCACAAGCTAAATTATTCAATCTAGTATTATTTACTAATTTTTATATGCAACATTCGACATGTACTTCTTCAAAACCATTTTTTACTAACTTATAGGTAGAGTCCTGCTTTAACAATAACATCGTGTGATATGGATGTCCGTTTTATCATTTCGGTGTCAATAAACATAACACTTGCAAAGCAATCATTTTCATAGATAATAATATTAACTGGCGATGCCGCAGTATAACATTATTTATGAAATACCTACGCAATGAATGTTGTAGAATTTGATAGCCAGATTATTATACATCGTATTAAAGTTAATTTATCAAGTCTTATTCAATTCAATAAGTATAATATATATAAATATATTGCAAAATACAAAAGAAAACAAAATCTAATACATTGATTACAGAAAACAAGTTTCTTGTCACACAAGAAAATTACGATAATAAAATCACAGGTAAGTATTACATGACTAAATATACGATCGGATATTTTATATTTTAGGAGTATATCATTTATTTCTCTTTCAGAGACAAGATGAGATCACTTTATAGGTATTTGTCATCTCATGTTGAAATAATTTAAAGGAAGAAGGAAAGACATTCTAAAAATCATAGTTACAAGAAATTATTGAATATGTAACTATATATATGAGCTTAGGCGGTTTTATCTCTATACATAAGTATATTATATAGAAGTTTAATATATTCAAGCATTTAAAGAACGAAGTCTTTTTTAAGTCTCGATTCGATCATATCAGTAACTCATTTTGTATATTTTAGCGTACTATAATCAGGAGATTGTGAAGATTCGCCGGAAGTTAGGGGTCGTTCCTGTAAGTTCTACTATTAGTTGTACTAGTAGAACTACCGGGAAAAAATTGTCTCGGTAGTCCTACCGTAGAACTACTGGGACAAAATTTTCCCGGTAGTCCTACTGAAGAACATTTCGTTAATTGTGAGATACCTATTGTGAAGACACCAACGGTCTGAAATCGATCATTACCGAGATAAAACACTTTGAAGTTTGACAACTGTCATCCGAAATGTAGATCTCGTCGAGCTCTATCACTTTTGTGAAGACACCAACGATATGCAATCGATTATTACCGAGATAAATCACTTTGAAGTTTGACAGCTGCTGTCAGTTAGGCAGCTGTTACTGTGACACCTGTCATGCAGTTTTAGTACGAATTCCAAAATATGACAGCTGTCACTTTAAAATGTGAAAATGACATATGTCATTAAGTTTTTCAAACTAAAAAATGTTAAGTCCTGATAAAACCGTAAGTTATATTCAACAGAAAGAAAATTCAAGATTTTAGCAAATTCGACCTTATGAGCCCTAAAAACGAAATATTCTACAGTAGAACTACCGGGAAAATTTTGTCCCGGTAGTTCTACTAGTAGAACTTACAGGAACGATCCAAAGTTAGATAAGCTACATATTATTATATATTATGTATGCTCAAACTGCTTCATTTATTTTGAGCAAACCAATGGTTGGTTTGCTCAAAATAAGTGATGTCCTATTTTGAACGTACTTTACGATTAATATATATTTCGATGATAGATTATGCTTAAATCAGGTAAAACATAGTACTCGGTATCGAATTAAAGTTTTATAATTGCCGTATGCTTGTTTATGCGTAATTTTTTGCATTTTATTATCTGAAGCACCAGTCTAAAAAACATCCCTATGAATGATTCTTTCAACTGATTCTCCAAAATCAAATTAAATTTTGAAATTCGCAAAAATACACAAAATGTGTAAAAACTACATCACAATAAAATATCCCAATCCGTACAACAATGTTTCAGACAAGTATAAACTCATACCTTCTCATATCTGTCGAATTTTCAATCCTCAGGTCTCGTCGTAGGTTCTAATTTAACGTTTTGAACATCTTAATTACATAAGACATTAATTATTATTTGATTAAATGTCACCAAGAGCCAATTCGCCTAATCAGGGACGAAACTCTACTGCAACTAATGGGCTATAAACTTATCCATAAATGTCTTGAAGGATTTAAAAACTAACGTAACGTAACTTGGACTTTTATGGCGAGTAAATCTGCGTTTGACTACCAACTCGCCTGATAGAAAGTGATGTTGTGGTCAAAGATAAACATACTTAAACGATACCTATTCACTGTGGCTTTTGAAAAGCGTGTAGCACGCTTACCTAGAAGATACCTATTTACTCGATATCTCTCCGGAAGCAAGAAAGCTTCCATTCCCCGCCGTAAGTATATGATCAGAAACGTTGAGTCAAACCGTTTCGTAAGTCGGTATCTTCATTAAACAGTAACCGCCTTACCACAAAAGATTTAAACACGCCTTAAACACTATTTAGCCAAACATTGTCGAAAGCGTGAGTAAAACTTTTGTGGTAAGACGGTAAGTCACTTCATTAAAACTCGCGTGAGACATCACTATACTAAATAAAACACGCGTTACGCGTGCACCAGTCGACGGGAGCGCGTGTATTCCCTGATGAAGGAGTACTGATTACTCCGAAACCGGTCGGGTTCTCAGCGGCCCGGCCGCTATATCATACGTGAGTAAAAACCGGTGTTTTATTTAGTAAGACGGTAAGTATTTACGTTAATGACAGTTTTCGTAAGCCGAAAATATGGATAAGTTTGACATTAATTCTAGAAATGATTCGTCGCTGATCAGCTGAAATTGAACCGCAAGGCAATGATCATTCCAAGTTTTGCCAAGCCCTTTAAATCTACTGGTAGCTTACATTCGTCAATATTTTCAAACATTTTACAATAACACTATCATTAGTTTCCAACAACTCAATTAAAATAATGAATCTTAAGATAAATACGTCAAAGTGCAAATGTAGGGGCAGAGGTAAACAACAGCGTTGCCAATGCCTATTTTCTTAAATCCCCAAAAATCAAAGTGATATTTTTTCACTTCGCGTACGCAGTTTTTCTGCTCTCGATTTAAGTATGTCTGTGTGGGCAGGTAAGTTGTCCATAATAAATAACTTATACGTTATTACCTTCTCACTTTAGGTATGCGGGGGATTAAAATCTATAGGTACTATAAACTAGGTGGTGTATCCAGCATTGAAAAACATGAGTAATAAACGGCTATACCCAAATTAATTCCCGCATAAGTAGGTGCAACTAACTCGGCCCTACACCAATTGCCAAACAAGTTAGCATATCCTGCAATCGGGAAATACCCCATAGATCGGCAACGTTTGTTAACAGAATGTAATGAATTGTGAGAATGGATATAGGTAATTTATAAGACGCTTACACAAAGGAATGAACTGCTATTATATGACGTATAAGTCGAATAAAACGTCTTAGCGACTGTGGTGTTACCTACAAGGGGCACAAAACCAGCAAACCCCAATCCCGACTGAAGCTCACATAAGTTGCGCGAGGAATGGATTTCGCACAACTTGTAAGTAGCGAGCTTCACAGCCACCTGGAAAGTTTAATTTGGCTTGTAGAACTATCATTTATTCAAGTGAAACTTCTGATGCGACTTCCAACAAGGTTGCGTTAAACGTTTATCGCTACAATGGAGGGGTATGAAAGCACTGTTGCGTCGAAGTTTTACTTCTTCCGCGTAGAGTTCACGCACTATTTTTTTCTGTGACAAAGCTAAGTCTTTCTTTTTGTGATAAACATTTCAAAAATTGACGCGTTCGCAGGATTTGAACCTGCATCCTCTGGGACTCCAGCCCAGATGCTTTGGCCAATTAAGCTAAAACGCTCTCTGCAAAAGTGCCGAATTAGTTCTAATAATTTCACATTAAGTGACTGACTGGTTTAAAGCAGTTCTCACAAATGGCGCTTCCAACAACGTAGTAGTTGGTAAAAAAATGATAAACATTCACTAATTCGGCACTTTCGCAGAGAGCGTTTAGCTTAATTGGCCAAAGCATCTGGGCCGGAGTCCCAGAGGATGCAGGTTCTAATCCTGCGAACGCGTCAATTTTTGAAATGTTTATCACAAAAAGAAAGTTTCTATACACAGCGTGTGAAGCACGATAAAAATAATTTCAAAGCTAAGTCGTTAACTTTAAGCGAGATATCGAAATACAAACAATAACAACATTCTTAATGCAAAATATTAGACATCATTGGGCGGTAATTACTTATTAGTAATCGAGTACACTTAGTTAATAGAAGACTCATTATTCTAATTAAGCTATAAGTAGATAAGTATTTTACGATAGAATAGATTAGTCTATGGTAATGTTAGATATTTATATGTTACATTATTATGGGCATTTGACAAAGCTAACTTAGAAGTAGGTACTAGCAGCGCCTAGACATTTAAGTATTAGGTAGTTAATTTTGTCTGATATTGGTCTTCCAAAACACTTCAAGTATTATACTTGTAAATGTGTTACATACAAAAGTACACAATATTTCTGATATATTGTCAAAAATGTACAAACTTTTAAATCTAGGGACTTACAATGGTTTGGGACCAGTAGGTATACATACCGTATACCCGTTTAAGTTTTTACTACCAATATTTGATGGGTCATTTTATACAACGTGCCACCAAAGATGAGACTTGAGAAACCACTTTGGTTTGTAATAAATATACAAATTCTGGATAATAGATATATAAACTATTGAAAAAAGTTTATAAAACCTTTAATAGATATACAAATTCTGTATAATTCGTTTGTATACGACTGTACCTGCGCAAGATCCCCCACCACTGATGCTCGTCAACTCTTTTCTTTGGTGGCACGCATTATACCCAGTATTATGAAGAAATTTTACTGTGAATCAACTCTCGTGAAAACAAAAATTAGGAACAACTAATTGTATAGTTCATAGTTGATACAAAATAATCATTGACTCTCGATTAAATGCAATAATTATTTCCGTGATTTCTGAGTTGGTCTCAATAAAAGTAAAAAAATACTAGCGATGAGTGAAATGACTTTAAAAATATTGGTGGTAAAAAAAACTTGGTTTTAACCTTGTAACAACAATAGCAATCGTTTTTTTACAGCATAACAAATTAGTGTGTAATGTAGAGTTCAATATATTTGCTCTACCCGTTGAGACTCTTGAAAATATAGGTACAACGCGGTCACATTAACTAGACGCTTGACCATGTGACGTTATTTTGGCGCTCAAGTACGGTGTGCAAAAAAACCGGCCAAGTGCGAGTCGGACTCCCGCACGAAAGGTTCCGAACCATCATCTATAAAAGATAAGTTTCTACCTGTTTATTAAGATCGAGTAAAAATTGCTTAAAAAATCCAGCCATGCGTCGAGTTAATGTGACCGCGTTGTAGATATTCTATTTACAATGAAATATCTTTTTTATGTTTGCTTGTAATGACATAATTTTAAACATATTTATTTATTTAAGAATAAAGAGTTCAGAAGTATAGGACGAATCAAACTTCATGTCGGCTATGTAACTAGCTACAAGCTGAACAAAACCCGATCCTCTCGCAGCTGGTGTGTCAGCTTCAGTGAAAATTGGAATTAGCGCAGCTTGCATTTGATTCGGTCTATGATAATTATAAGTTGTCGTCACATTTTTATGAGATCTCAAAAAACGATTCAGTTGCTGGAGAGACTGTAAGTAAATCATTGAATCCGATGTTATTGTACAATGTACATGAATATATTTGTATCTCTTTACATCTAATATAAGAAATATCAGCAGCATATTAGGCAGTGTTTTAAGATCTTACTTAGATAAAAAGAAATATGCAGCAAGCTGCTTAAAACTTTGTCAAAAGGCTATTTAGGTTCAATTTTACTAGTCAAACTTTTAACACAGATCCACTCTCATATTTTGTTCGATAAAGGTCTTGAAATTGTATCACGTTACACGATACACGTTATTTTTTTCTCTTCTCCATAATATCTTAAGAAATTTATACAGATAGATAGATATTTATTTTCCAAATTATATCCGAAATTGTACAGAATGACAATGCTTTGGCACCATACAATTTTTTAATTAAACCAAAAAGTTGAAACTGAGTTTTGACTGCTATTTAAGCCAAGTACTCAAACTTTAGTTAGAACTGTAACCAACTTCATTATCTTAAGATGTAAAGCAATAAAACCCCAAAAGCTTATGAATTTCCCACATTTCCCAGAAACATAGAACACAGACGAATTTTAGTGTTACAGCCCGATTACAGAGGCGACAACGTAACTATATTAGCTAAATAGCATAGTACTGTTTCTTTTTCACTTTAGGCATTCGATAGAGAGAACGCTTTTTACGTGGCTATTTAATTTACGCTGGCGCCTCTGTAATCGGGCTTAGTATCATGCCAACGTTACAATTAAAGCTAACACCTATGAGTACATGGTTTAAAAACGTTTTGGAATATGAAAAATAAGGAAGCACTAGGATAGTTTTGATCAACTGCAAAGTGAATAACGTGAGAAACTGCAGTCGACAGTAAAAAAAATCATAAGAAATAATGATGACCTGCAAGTATAGCCACATTTTTATTTCAACAAAATGATTTCAACCTCAGTAATTCTTACAACACAACCTTAAAATTGAGACAACCTCCTTAAGATTTACCAATGTATTTCACAATTTAGTTCAAGTTCAGAAATTGTACGGACGATCAGAAATTTAAGAGTATATTCTTGATTATATTCAGAAAAGGATGCGGTACACAGCACCAACTACTATAAAACACTCGTGCGTCAAACTAGCACACATCCACAAATAAAATGCATAACATTTATTAGCTGGTCATAGAAATGGGTGTTTGTGTGTACGCACAAGCATGAAACATTTCAGTCACTGATTGCTTGTTAAATAGATAGATACCGCGGTACCTTAAAAATATGTGAACCAAATCCTTTAAAAAATAATCAAAGAGTTTTAACACTAGGTACTTAGACAAAACAAAGACACCAAGACAAAAAAAAAAATAATCAAGCTTCGTAAATGTAGGTATTACAGTAACATTTAAATAGGTACGAAATCACTATCATTATAAGCGTTTACATAAGAAAACCAGTAATATGTACACCTATTCAGAATATTGGAATTTCGACTTCTCTTCCAAGCTATACACAGCGTGGATTCGTAATTTACTTTGGCATTTGACTGATTTAGACTGGCTTTTAAAAGCAATCCAATAATGAGACACAAAGTAAGAAAAAATCAATCTTAATTCTAAATCTTTTACCGCGCCCAAAAGTTACAAAGAAAAATATTTGAATTTAAACTTCTTCGACTTCAAAGATAAAACACACATATTTTACAAATTTTACGGTACCTACCGTATAAATCAACCGACTAAAAAAAGATTAAATAAAAGAAAGGGCATGAGAAAGGTAGATGAGTTAAGATCAGTCTAAACCAGCATTTACAGAAGCTATTGTACAAAAGCGTTGCAAATTCTACTGTCTATAGGAACATTAATAAATTACATCACACGAATATCATCATTATCGAAAAATAGTCCGTACACACTTATCTTATGGAAGTTAGGCTTAAGTGCAATCGTAAACAAGCATTTCGCCACTTCTGCAAAAAAGAACAGTTACCTCGTTTACCCATTTGAAAGTTCGATTACGCAAATTTTACACGCACAATCGCACAATATTTAGCAAAAGCCGTTTATTGCATTTCTGAATCGTACAACATAGGTACATTCAATGAAATATTTATGTATGTTTTGAAAAACGTTCGAAGTCGTAGTGGTCTAGTGGTAGTGACACCCGCCTTACAATCATGGGGTGGTGGATTCAAATCCCGGTCCTGTGCCAAAGAGTTATTTGGAATTTATGTACGAATTTCCACATCACTGGCTTTTCAACGAAGGAAAACATCGGGAAACCTGCAAATGTCCGTAGAAGAAATTTGATGGCGTATGTGAATCTACCATTCCGCACTGGGCTATCGTGCGTGGTGGATATGGCTCAATCGCCCTTCGCGGGTAGGCCTACGTCCTGCAGTGGACTATTAAAAAGGCTGGTACAGTACAGTTGAAGAAAAGTTTGATAAAAATTGCGCATTTAAGATGGAATTTGGTAGTATCGGCGTTTGTGTCTGCGACGCCTCGCTCGTTTGCGATTAACCTAAAATGGTTACATTTTGTATTTGTGTGATATAATTTATAAACAACCCCTATTGTGTAATCAGGGTTAACTGCTTATTCTGTACTAAACCGGAAGGAGGTTATTTAGATCAATCATTATGAACAAATCTTACTATAGGGCCCACCCGAAACTCGAGAAAGAAATCAGCTGTTCCATACAAAATTGCAACTCGATTGAATCGACAAAATGTATGAAACAGCTGATTTTTTTTCTCGAATACCGCGTTGGCTCTTTAGTAAAAATTGTTCATAATGATGATCTGAAACACTCCCTTGCGGCTTAGTAGACTAGTTCTGAATAACCCTGTATGGTTCTGTGTATCTACAGCGATTTCTGTTTGTTGATAAGTGCGGTGATGAGCTTGATGCGCGCCTTCACGGCCTTGTAGCGGATGTAATCGTCCTCGCGGCCCTTCTTGTCGTCGCGCTGGACTTTGCGGCTGTTGAGCATTTCGAAACTGTTCTCGTAGTCTTTGATGCTACGGCGTAGGCCCTGGCAATGTAGAGGATATTTCATTGAATCTCGTGTGAGTATTCAACATCATTAGTAAAAGCGGTTGCGAACATAATAAGAACGTTTGGACGGAATGTCCTTAACGACTAGCATTTCGAAACTGTTCTCGTAGTATTTGATGCTACGGCGTAGGCCCTGACGGTGTAAGAAATACTTCATTGATTCTTGCGTGAGTATTCAACATAAATAGTAAAAGCGGTTGCGAACATCAATGGGCAAGTTTGGGTGGAGTGTCCGTTACGGCTATTGATTGACCATTTCGAAACTGGTCTTTGATACTACGGTGTAGGCCCTGACGGTATAAGGAACGCTTTCTGACGAAAAGTAAATAAAAAATTTGATCGAACGAACACATCAGGTTGTAGATCAGAGCATTGAGAGATTGCCAATTTATACCCATCTCCCCTTTCATTAAATTTCCTAATACCTACGCTTTGGCTAAATTCGACTAAAACGAGTTTCATAGGCGCTGTATTTATTAAAAAAATATTTTAGACTTGATCCAAAACTAGGCAAAATAAAAGAAATTTTTCACAAAATTCCTCTACAGATTGAACGTAAATTGGTCAGAAGTGCTTTCGATAAGTCTTCGACTTCAGGGCCGTGCAAGGCTTCATTAGGAGTGATATTGCCAGGTTTTCTGGTGCCTGACACGGCAGAAGGCGGCCACTAAACAACACAAATGATTTCTCAACTAGCATTCAGTATCATCTCATTAATTGGGATTAGGGTGAGACAGGCAATTGTCTTATTACTTACACATTTGAGAACTTTCGCCTCGATGAGCGCTTTGGACAGGTCCTCGACTCCGAGGCAGTGTAGAGCCTCGTTGGAAGTGGCGGCGTCCTCGCTGGCGCCTGACTTAGCGGACGACGTCGATGAGGGGATCTCCTCAGCCAGTGCGGGCGCCATGTCGCGGGTGGGTGGAGATTGGAGAGGGGTTTCAACCGTGTCCTGGAATGAGAAAAAGTATCATATAGTTAAATGAGACGTTCTAATTGTTAAAAAGCGGAATCCGTATTAAGGTCATGTAACTCAATAAAATACTCTGTGTCTCATAAATGGTACTGAGATCTCCATAAGAACCCAGCTATATATTTATCTTCGGCTCCGGCGCAGAATGCCCCTTTCTCAAAATGTCCCTTTCGCAAAATGTTCCTTTCCAAAAATTTCTCTTTCGCAAAAATGTTCCTTTGGGGCGTACAACAGTTTGTTAGATTATGTTTGCCGAAGTAACACTCCTGGGCATTTTTCGCTTTCCTTTCATACTTCGTTGTATTCCATGACTTCGCGAGCCCAAGGTACCTCTAAAAAAGGCTCCTGTGAAAGACAGGGAATACAGAAGCCAAAACTTCAGAGTCATAGAAATTGGGAGACTGTTGTAAGAGAAAATGAAGCTTGCGAATCGCTACCAGCTGAGCGATGTAAATATAGTATAGGTATAGGCCGCGTCACACAAGTTGGTGGAAATAAAGTTAGCTACAATCTGCGCAATATCCAATCAAGCGGCTTTGTGTGAGCTTTAGTCAGGATTGAATATTGCGCAGCTTGTAGCTAACTTCATTTCCGCCAACTTGTGTGACTTGGCCTATACCGTTACTGACCTGAGAGGAGTCAGTGGGTTTCTCCTGCGAGTCGCTGGAGCTGTCGACGCTGGAGTTGAACAGCATCGCCTCGTGCTCGTGGATCGTCGCCAACTCGCCGTTACCCATCACCTGCGACAAATAGATATCATTTGTCAAACCAGCGGCCGTATTTTGCACATATTCTGACGTTCGGCTTCGCTTTTCGTCCCGCTCGCTCTTATAGCGCGAATAACTGGCGCGAGCAGGAGAAAAAGCAAAACCGAACTTCAGAACGTGTACGGCCCGCAGCGGCTTCATCAACTACGCGCGGTGGTCGGACTTCACAATTTATCCTGGTCGCACCATTACTTGCACTACACGAACGGGACGGGAAGTAAAACCGAAGGCCAGAGTGGATGCAGATCCCTTAGCTATATAATTTATATATACCAGGTGGCTATCGCCAAAGAGAAGCTAGCACTAGAGTCAAATTCTTCGTCGCCAGAAAGTATCGGTCACACTTATAGAGTGAAAAAAAACATCGTTTTCCGTGTGGTCAAATGGAACCTGAAACCCTTCGAATCGAAGTCGCAAATAAAAATAAGTATAGATCTCACTTCTTAGGTAATATCACAGAGGTTGTTTTTAAACTTTCGCGATTTGAACACATTATTATTATATACTACGGGACTAATCGCGCACTAAAATTACGAGATAAATAAATACCTCATCATCCCGACGTTTCGGCCGAGTTGCATCGACCGTGGTCACGGGTAGACTCATGATGATGAGGTATTTATTTATCTCGTAATTTTAGTGCGCGATTAGTCCCGTAGTATATAGTAATAAAATATCACAGAGGTAATATAGACGCGCAGATGGTGTCATCTGTACGTTTTAGCTACTTGGCGCGAGCAGCATATGAAAAAAGACTCACAGCATCAGGCCTAGTGGACGCCAGCACCCGTTTGACAGTCCTGTACCGCTCGTAGAGATGCCTCGCGGCGCCGCGTTCGGCCGAGTGCGCCGGGGGCCTGCCTCGGGCCGCCTCCATGCGGAGTAGCGCCTTCTGGACACATGCCTTCTCTGCCGCTAGTTGGGCGGAGTTCCAGTTGGACTCGGGGATGGCCGCTCGTCCACCTGCTTGCCGACAGCCTTCTAACCACTGGAATCATCAGAGAGATTTCATTGATTTCCAATTGATGCTAAAAGAACTCAGCTGTTTTTATTTCGGGATCTCAGGGTCAATGCCGAAGTAAAAATTGAGTATAAATGATGTCCTTGTGTATGTCTGTCATTTAATCTAAAGAGAGTATGTTTGAATCACCGACAGAGAGTATGGTACATATAATGCCTAAATCTATGCACAATCATCTTCAACTCTTCAATTTCACTCACAATATTCACCATAGACTTGTCGCTTTTCAGGGCGATCTCCAGCTTCTCATCGCGTTCCGCTGCTGCTTGGCTGCCTGGACCTTTAGCGAGTATTCAACAGGACCAGCTTTAATGCAGCGCTTCTCAGCCTGCAGTCAAAGAAGAATATCATACATCTACCTAAGAGTCTACGATTGTCTTACCTCTTCAATGTCCCGCACAATATCCACCATAGACTTCTCACTCTTTAGCGCAATCTCAAGCTTCTCATCGCGTTCCTTCTGCTGCTTGGCTGCCTGGACCTTCAGCGAGTATTCAACAGGATCTGCTTTGATACAGCGTTTCTCAGCCTGCAGGCGGCGGAGGGTCTCGTACATCTGCGTGAGCTGGACATCGGTGATGCGCTCGCTGGCGGTGATGGCGTGCCCGTTCCTAGCCTCGAACTCTGCCTCGTGCTTGCCGATGCTTTTCTTTAAGACGGTGATCTGCAAATGAGGACAAATTGCTCAAATCAGCTTCGCGTTTTCCCATCCTCGACATAACAGGACATTTATTGGATTCTCAATAATTTGAAATCCCAAAACACACATCTCATCCTTTCCCGAGATATTTTAATTTTAATTTGCACTGTCTATGAAAAGCGAGTGAAAAAATTTAAAGGAAAGCATCTTTATGCATGGCTGAGTGTTCTCGTACTTTTTTTGGTCGAGTAGTTATGCGCCGTATTTCTCTCGCAGTCACTTATTCCAGACCTTAGCGGACTGCTCTTTCACCTTCCAGATTTCTAAACCTGATCGGATGACTCGTACACTAAGTAAGGTCGTATAGGCTGGGTGACTAGCCCTGGTGTCAGAGTTTTTAGGCTGCCTGAAGGGCCTCTGACATGGTTTATCGGTACACTGAGTACGAGACATCGGATAACAGGTCAGGATTAGCATCGTCGTATTCTGCTCTGCAGTCACTCACTCTACCAGGGTAATCAGCAAAAAGAGCACCTTACTACTAACTACTAATGAAACTAGGGTGACCTTAGTCCTGGCAGGCTACTGGTCTTTTTTGAATGTACCTTCTTGTTCAGTTTCTCAAGCCTGCGATCGGGGCTAGGCTGCTCCCGCCTGAGCGCGTGCGGAGCCGCGTTGCGTTCAGCTCGGCGCGCCCGTTCAGCTGCCGCGCACTCCGGGCCTCCGGAGTCCTCGCTGGTGGGCTCGGCGCTGCCGGGCCGTTCCGCCTGCCGGTGCAGCGCGGCTGCGTCGAGGGTCTCCGGCTCATCGCTTACTGGAAAAATATTCGTATAGGTATCTGTTATAGGCCAAATTAAACTTGATGTCGTCTGAGTACACAAGGCGTGTCGTATAAACGACACATCTGCGTCCACAGACTCCGTATCATTGGATACTGACAAAACATTAATATGTATTTTATAGTCCGATGGCGTCTGAACACGAGGTGAGTTGTAGCAGATATGTTATTGGGTTAGCGCAGCTTGTAGCTTACTTTACAGACGACATTAGTTTTGATTCGGCCTAGAGTACTAAATGATAGATCTATCAGATTTTTTATTCCAATGTCTGGTTCACAATAAATAATCTCGATCCAAAACCACCACAAGTGTAAAATCTAAGGGTACGCATTTACCCAGCTGTAAGATAGGGCAAGCTGAGAACGGCAACCGTTCGACAACTATCATCATCTTTATTATCGTTTCAGCCACAAGATTTCAATAAGTTCAAGTATAGACGTCGCTTTTAAATCTCCAATAATGTCGATTAGAAACAGCTTGAACCCAGCAACTAAAGAAGCAACAATTTCTGTTTTAAATTGATCAGTTCCAATGTTATAGACCTATGATCAGGTTAAATAACGACCAATGAGGTATAGGTGTCGTTGAACGACTGACATTTACCATTGAAGAGGTCAAAACACGGACTCACTTTGAGGCTTCTGCACGACGACATACTCAAAGTGCGGAGGGGTGCTGCACCTGACGTCTTCAATGGCGACTGAGTGATCGTTCTCCTTGGGCTGCCTTAGGATCCGGACGGGCGGGCGGCGCCGCTTCACGCCAAACTGCGGCCGCCGCGCGCGGGACAACCGCTCGGCTCGCCGTTCCGACTAGAAGTGAACAATCCCACTAGGTATCAAAGGTCAGAGACCTCATAGTCGACTTTGGAAGTATGGAGATCAATTTGATCTTTTTTAACTAAATATGGTTGTAGTGCAGGGCCAGCGTGGTGGATATGGCCCAATCACCCTTCGTGGGTAGGCCTACGTCCTGCGGTAGACTATTAAAAAGGCTGGCACAGTATACGGTTGTATCCTATGCTTGATAAATTCCTAGTTACTTATAGTGCCGTTCTGGAATAATCTGCATCGTCCAGTCATAAATCGCATCGTATTGTTATCCATTCAAAGTCATTCATTCAAAATTTAAGAGCCAATCTCTTGTTGGTGGAGCAACTCCCACGTCTTATGGTTCTTTGCCAGTGTTTTCATACAAGATCTACCTTTTCTTTAATTTAATCTAAAAATGCTCTCCGTGGTCTTTCCCTTCCTCTCTTTTCTTCTACCTAATATATTCTTATAGTAATTTGAATGAAGGAAATTTCAAATTCAAATTTTTATAAGAATATATTTAAATGGGATAAGAATTTGTTTACACTTTCAGGCTAAAAGGTGTGTGTACCTACGTAAGGGGATCGGGATGGTGGCAATTAATAAGTACTTCACTTAGTTTTATCAATTCTAAAAATGATCGAAACAATATTTAGATACCTCGAGACGGTTGTAGTCCTGCAGCGGCGGCGGCGGCAGCGGCGCTTGAGGCCTCTCTTCACTATGGGGCCTTCGCTCCTTCCGCTCATGCGCGCACCCGGAGTCCCGGCGCTCGCGCCGCTTGCGTGCCTCCCTCTCGCACTCGGAAGCTGCCATATCTTCTGTCCCGGTCTCCCGATCTCGCTCGCAGCACTGTGCACGCCACCCGAGCCCAGATATTACTACGCGCCGCTCGCTCGAGCACTCACTTTCGTGCCCGTAGCCCTAACAATGAATGTCATGTGGTGTATTGTGCGATGTGAACTTCATTCAGTAAGAAGTTTTTTCAATCTGATTGTGAGAAAAAGCGTTAATGTTAATGACAGTTTGGAATGCACTGTGATATCGGTGTTCGTATGGGTCATGTAGGATATGGTATGGTATGGTAATATTGTAAAATACACATACATATATTGTAGGTAATCAGGTATACTTAGACAATACGTACATAAATAATACGGTGTAGGTAAGTACTTATCGCCTAAAGCATTTAATCTAATAATAACTAGTTCGCACACGGGGTTGATCGATGAAGCGTTACTTTTGCTACAACACTTTGTTACACCTATTTTACACATTATTGGTCACAGGGGTAGTTTAATGAAAGCGTTTTAGACAAATTGGACAATGGAAACTCTACTTTTTAAGAATATTAAGCCAAATTATCGTAAAGCAAGTGTTATTTTTAGAATAAACGATGTTAATTGCAAAGCGAATATTTATAATGATAAAGCTTTTGGGTTTTATTGACGGGTAGAGCAATAAATAATTAGTTTTGAAATCTACATTTTGAAATATAATGATGTTAGTGAAGCCCCTTTGAAATTGATTGACAGAAATACCTGTAAAATATCCAATTGTACCATTTTCTCTAACTTGAAAATACCCCAAATTTTCCAAAAGCTTTCGGCCGTTAATGTCGCGATTCTGAAATTAAATCATGTTTTGGAGCTCGTGCTGATGATAGCGCCAATCAGCAAGCTGGTTCTACGTTCAACTTTTCAAATATATATTACGTGAATTCTTCAAGCGTTGGCTTGATTTTAAGCTGTTGAACTGAACTTTACAAACAGTATCTAACGTACAGAACAGTACTTACAATGCAATATCTCGCAGCGCCGACAATGGAGTCCAATATTCTGAATATGCTGTCTCTAGTACGGCTTGCCAGGGTCGTTCTTGAAGCCCCTGAAAGGGCGAAGACCCTTCCAATCCACAAACGCAATCCGGGCTATTGCTTATCCTTTTATATAAAACAAAATGAAAGAAACAAAACGTAACGGCGGAGCGGAATCGCGCGCCGTTTTGACGGCAATCTATTCACTAAATACACTATAGTTTGTGGCGTTCGATATGAAACCTCTATTTGATTATGTCACTGGTTCGCCCGAGCATGTCGCGATCCCGGCACATATTGGTACGGCACAAACAGTCAGTTTTTACGAGAATTTCGATAAACTACGGCTGCTTTAGGAAATGCGTTGAGACCAGTCTGTAATTTAGCATTGATGGATCTAGAGAGGTTTAGGGAAGTGTCTCCTTCCTGTCACGGTTAATGTATGCCCGTCGTGTCTTCCATGGTGTGGACACGACTCAAGTGGCTGCGGAGTGGCTTTGTGGGTCAATTGTTCTCTATCATGGTGTATCTCTATATCTTGCAAACTGACGGTGAGCACGATTTGGATTCCGAATTTGTAGAATCACAGAATAGATCTGAAACAACAGAAATAAATATATCAAATATATAATCTATTATATAAAAGGCTTCCCTGAGTGACTGACTGACAGACAGCCTACAGCCCAAACCGCTTAAGATATAAACTTGAAATTTGAAACACAGGTTCATTGCACGACGTAATGGAGCACTAAGAAAGAAAATTTTGAAAAATCGATCTCTAAAGGGGTAAAACGGGCCCTTTTCGTTTGTATGTAACTTTTTATTCCCTGTACCGAATGACTTGAAACTTTGTATACATGCTATCCAAACAAAATAAAAGTTACGTTTTTTCCTGTTTTTCCGAATTTTCCTCATCTAAGGGGTCAAATAAGGTCTCAAAGTTGGTGAAAAAAGTGTCAATTACATCCAAGCAGCTGAACGGTTCTGCTTGAAATCTGGTATGAAGGAAGCACACAGTATGTTTCAATACAGGAACTAATAATATCCAAGAAAATCTATAGGGTTCCTTAGGAATAGCAAAAATTAATCAGTTTAGTCTACAACCCAAACCCCTGAGGATATGAACTTGAAATTTGGAATATACGTACATCATACGACATAATGAAGCACTAAGGATGAAAAACGTACCCAACTCTAACTTACGGGGTAAAACGGGCCCTTTTTGTTTGCATGTAACTTTTTATTCCCTGTACCGATTGACATGAAACTTTGTATAGATGCTTTTGAGACTAAATAAAAAATATGGCTGTACCTGTTTTCTGAATTTTCCTTTCAAAAATTCTTTAGGGGTCAAATACGTCTCAAAACTTCAATGCGCTTTTTTAAATAATGTAGTATCTAGAAAAGGATTAAGATAATGATTTATCCTTAAATGGGGCAAAATGGGTCCCCAATAGTTTACGATTTTTTTTATTTTGTGAGCCAATAGTCTTGAACTTAGCGCACATACGGATCAATAGTGTATTTTACTATGGGATCAACCCTGACAAGCGAAAATTACCTACATTTTTCATACATTTGTCGCGGGTCGATGAACTTTTTGTGTCGAACAGCTTCAACAGATTTTATTCTTGTGATTTTGGGGTTGATACCATTGTAAAAGTTAATCAAATGATGAGTATAATAGCATCCTAGAACATGCCTGACGTCTAGATATACGAGTACACTATGTGTTTCTCAAATAAAATAAGATATGGATAAGGAAAATTAAACTTCTAATGACTTAATGAAACATGTCGAATACCTGAACCGGCCTTAATTAATAGTGCACTACTGAACATAGGCCTACCCGCGAAGGGTGATTGGGCCATATCCATCACGCCGACCGAGCGCGGGTTGCTGAATCCACAAACGACATTGATTTTTTCTCTACGCACGTACCTATACAATGTTTTCCATCAATGAAAAGCCAGTAGTGTGAAATTCCTTACATGGTTACTCATACAATTATTATTATTGGCTCCCTCGGTGGCTCAGTGATTTGTGACCCTGACTCCTGGGTCAAAGAGGCGTGGGTTCGATTCCTACCCAGGGCAAATATTTATGTGATGATCATATGTGTTTGCCCTGTGTCTGGGTGTTATTAATGTATTTTTATTTATTTTTTTATTTAACACTTTCTTGCACACCATTTGTACAAAAGGAGGACTTAACGCTAAATAACATTATCAGCCAGTCAACCTACAGGTACATGTATATGTAGTATATCAGTCTCTGCTATATGTAGTATATTTATTTTATATATTTATTTATTATTGAGTTAATTTCAGAAATTCGGCAATTTATCATCCAAAAATTCACGTACTCCGTAATAAGCTTTAGATACAAGTAAATTAAATAACCAAATATTGAGACAATGCAGGCCAATCCGTGGGCTATTATCATTTTAGGCAAATACTGATACAATTCAGGCTAAACCGTAGGCATTATCCTTGCAAGTAATACGATAATTTGCTCAATTATGAAAGCGCCATGGTAAATATAATAGCAACATAAAAAGTGTTCTCTCTATCGAACGCTCAAAGTGAAAAAGAAACAGAAATAATTATGCTAATTAGCTATTATAATTACGATGGCGTCTTCATAATTGAGCCTAATGCGGGCTTAACCACGACCTACTATTATTTTAAATAAGTGCCAAGAAAACGCTGGCCAAACTGTGGGTTTTTATCATTTTAAGCAATTACGAAAATAACGCGGGCCAGACCGTGGGCTATTATCATTGCAAGTAATACAACAACGCAGGCTAACGGCACGCTATTATAATTTTAAGGATTTATTAAGACAACGCAACAGACCGCGAGCTATTAGATATTATTATAAGCAAATGCCATTATAACAAGGGTTGAACCGCGGGCTGTTATTTTAATCAAGTAAGTACTAAAACAACGTGGGCCAAACTGTGGTTTACTATCATTTTAAGTATCAAAATACGCGGGCTATTATCATTTTGAGCAAGTGCTAAGTCAACACGGGCCAGACCATGGGCTATAACAGTAGGTATACACTAAGTATACATAATGCATCAAAAATAATCACAATAAAATTATCAAATAAATAATCAATAATATAGTCAATGTAATCAAATGTCAAAAAGGTAGGTACATAATCAAGACCTATGATTTGAATGTTATATGTAATGTTATATTATAAGCAAGTACAAAGACAACGTAGATAAAACCGCGGCCTATTTTCATTTTAAGTAAGTACCTAGGTACTAAGACAACGCGGGCGAAGCCGCGGGTTTTAAGCTAGTATTATATATAATATTAACCTATCTGAAGCAAAAATAAATATAGCAAATAAAGTCAGGTCCCAATCTAAGTCTGATATAATTATATTATGTCGCCTCTATTACCTACCTCTACTTCTTTAAACAATTTTGACAAAATATCATTAAGTTACCTACTTGTACCTAGTACAGGTATACTCCCTCACAGGTTTAACTACAACCTCATAGATATCGTTTATCATTAGAGATAATTAAGTTAAATAATTAACCTATAATCTGTCATTTACGTTCCGATTGGGTTAGAGCCAACTACCTAATCACAATGTGTGTAACGTGGTCTAAAACTGTTAAAAGTTATTAATAAAAATATAATCAGCAATATATTGTCCAACATTGCTGCAAACTTCCCGACAATATTGTTGGGTAGCTTGCCACCGCGGTGGCGTCAACTAAAAACGTGTTTGAAAGTTTAATAAATAAATAAATATTTTGGGATATTACACACGGCCGTGACTGATCGACTTATTTTTAAATACATACTTCTATAGATAGTAACTAAATAACACCCAGACACAGAGCAAACACTTATGTTCGTCACATAAATATTTGCTCTGGATGGGGATCGAACCCACGCCTCTTTGACCCAGAAGTTAGGGTCACTAACCACTGAGCCACCGAGGCAGTCAGTTAATGTCAGGATATAGAAACCAGGCGCTGTTTTCAAATTCTGAAACAGTGAAGAAATATTCACACATACTCACTCACAATAATAGCATATTTTAAAACTGCTCTACTAGTTTCATATCCCTTAATAACATCAAACTTAACGACTCTACCGACGGCTCTACGGCCATTAAAAGCCTATTACACTAAAAAGCGCCTGTAAAACCATAGCCGTCGTAACACCACTGTTATTATAGTTTAGGTAAGCACGCACTTTTCATTGTAAAGGTCAACTATGATGTGTATCTAAAAACGTCTTACCCTTTGTGTTTATTTCTTGTTTCTAAAAAAACTCTATCCGTAGCATGTAAGTAGTATTTTTTATGTGTATGTAAAACTGTCTAATCTACACATAAAGCCCGATTACAGAAGCGCCAGCGTAAATTAAATAGCAACGTAAAAAGTGTTCTCTCTATCGAATGCCTTAAGAGAAAAAGAAACAGAACTATGCTATTTAGCTAATATAGTTACGCTGGCGCCTCTGTAATCGGGCTTATAATACCTATACGATTAGCTATTAAGCTAAAATACGTTGTCAATCTCATCATTATGACCAACTAGTTTTTGGCCGCATGATATTTTGATTTTTGACGCAATATCATTATAATTTATAGCCTATGTGTTATTCTGATATATAAGCTATATTATTGAAAAGTTTCATCTCAATCCGTTCAGCAGTTTTTTTGTGAAAGATTAACAAACATCCATCCATCCATCCATCCTCACAAACTTTCGCGTTTATAATATTAGTAGGATAGGATATTAACTCTATGTAGACTTAAGATTATTGTGACTCGGACATCTTTACGTAAATCTAACATTTGATGGATATAGACTAATAAAATAAATAACTAGTAAAATGGTTAACAGATCCAGGAACTTGATCTAGGTTGGGGAAGACTTGTCTCAGCTAAAGGTTAGACGTAGGACCATATCATGTCAATACTACTACTACTGCTTTAAAAGAATAACAAATGTTACTCTTAGGCGGATATTGCTTTATTTTAACACTTGCCACATACTCAATATGAAAAAAAACGTGTCCGAACACCGGACAGGACATGAACCGTCTTTATATAAAATGCGAAGCCGGGACGGGCCGCTAGTATGTAATAATACATACTAGCGGCCCGTCCCGGTTTCGCACGGGTAGACATAAATATGTACTATGGTAATCTAGCACTAAATATAGCCTATGTTACTCAGTGATAATGTAGCTTTCTAATGAAAAAAGAGTTATTAAAATCAGTCCAGTACTTTTTGAGTTTATTCGTTACATACAAAAATACAAATCTTTCCTCTTTATAATATTATTAGTGTAGATGTAGATATTATTTTAGTGCTTGTTATCCCATTGCATGGTAGATGCCTTCACTCCTTCGCCAAACTTGGTCTTTGACAAATAAGTTGACTCTTGGTTTGCCAGCGTACCATGGAGCGCAGGAACTTGGATGCCAATCTGAGAGACAGTATTCCAAAAAGTAGGTATGCTACGCTCCACGACACAAATCTCAGTCGTTTGGGAAAGAGCAGGCAAACGAATAGAACCGGGCTGTCTACACGAGTCGAATGTTTTCATTTCTAGAATTAGATAATATTTTCTCTTTGCAAGAATTCGATATGGAAGTATTGTACCAATAGATGTGGTAATATAAACAATCTTGATTACAGGCAGAACGTAACGAATTCGGAGAAAGTCCTTGAACGTGTTTACCAATTTCTCAGTATAGACAACGCAACATTACGCAATTCAGAACCTTCAGACGCCTTTGCCAAATGTTCAAGGCCTAGTTTGAACATTCCTTGATCCTTGAAGCCTTCGAGATATGTGTAACACACTAAAAGAATATTAACTGCCTCTCAAGCGGCCACAGCTGTCTCATTGCCACATTTACAAGATTGAGTAGGTACATTGGAAACGAGTTTACTACTTCTACAGTCCGTTCACAGTTATTTTACCTCTGACATTTCCAGCTCTCTTTTTGCTGTCTCTGTCTAGTAATTTAGTCATTACACACCATCGCAGGTTAGACAGAGACAGCTACAAAAGTCAGAGGTTAAATAACTGTGAACGGACTGAACTTAGTAATAATGTGTGAGTACGTCACTGCTGCGCCGCCATAGTTCGACTGACAAGCCAAGGCGTAGTTTCCTTGTAAAATTATGTGTGTGTGATTGTCTTTACACGGCGAGGCGTAGTTTTAGTCGGCATCATTTTTCTTATCAGGAAACGTTGTTTTTGTTATATTTTAACTTAACATAAGTAAACATTTTCATTTTTTATCTACTTTGTCATCTCAGAGCAAATAAAAAAATCAAGAGAGAGTGTTGTTAACAAAGTGAGTCCGACCAAAACTACGCCTCGCCGTGTAAAGACAATCACACACACATCAACTTACAAGGAAACTACGCCTTGGCTTGTCAGTCGAACTTTGGCGGCGCAGCAGTGACGTACTCACACATGTATAAAAAACCGGCTTCACTTGACTATTCAACGACATGTCCTCTTGATTTTTTTATTTGCTCTGAGTTTGTCATATAATATATTTTTTTAAGAAATTTAACGAAGTTAGTGCAGTCAGAATCTAACAAATTCTTAATAGTACAGACAGTACCTGTCAATGTCATACTTTGTGGGCATGCCGATTAGTGATGGGCGACGAATGATCGTGACCACAGAGTTTTAGATAGAGTTTTAGTTATAATATCGATAGTTTATACAGACGATATTTTAAATAAAACTTGATTTATCATAATTCTTTTTTTTAATATCGTAATTTTTTTACATGTGTAATTAAAGTATACCCAATTATATGTTACATTAGCATCAATAATAGTGCAAAACGTCGATAAATACTATCGTTACATTATTTAGTATTTAATTAATATCATAACATTATTTACATGTGTACATACTTGATCGTAAATAATAGTAAGAAAATAAAATGCAATTTCTCACCTTCAACTACTCATTCGATTTCATTACAACATTGTTTGAAAATCGATTTTTTCCATCACTATCCCAACTCTAAAAATGTCAATCTTCTACTGTCGCAGAGATCAATTAAATTTTATAGAGTATATGGTTGTATCTTGTATGTAGCATGTAGCGTGGCATTTGTAAAAGAACTAGTACTAATAACTTCATGTAAATAAATAAGATAAACCATTACCAAAAACACTGCGAACAACATTTCGTGCCCATACAAAACTCTACCCAATCGACCTTCAGTAAATCTTTAGTGCCGCGACATATTATGCTAATAAGTAAGACTTTGAGGCATAAACATCAATAAGTAAAAGTCTGAAGCATAAACACAGTCATACTTTAGACGTTTTTTATAAAGCGCGCGACCTTAGATATACCCTTACAAAAGAAATGCGAAAAAAAGCACTAAATCTTTTAAAGCCTATCGTAAATTCAAGGTAACTTCATAAATTAGGCATTTAGGTTTATGGAGAATTGTTACCGGAAAGCTGGGAACATTTGGCTGCGATCCAGATTAATCTAAATGTTCTGTATTGCGCAACGTTACTACGGAAATATTTACGCTAAGAAATCTCCGCCGAAATCGACTGTTACGAAATAAATTGATACTTTATGTTGGAGGAAAAACGGGATCGCAATCTTCAGCTGAAAGCGCTTAACTAACTATCCATAACCGTATTACAAATGGCATTTACTACAAGACGAACGGGCTTCATTTTTGTACCGTAATTAGTTTTTAAGAACTAATTGTACCTATGTATATACGCTACATACAAGAATATACCAAACATAGACCCTATATATAGAAACCTAAATAAATACTAACACCTAAGTAAAGAAATAAGTAATTATAAGTCTAAAAGAAAATAAGCCCCGATTATCTGAATATTTGATTGAAGTGTAGCTAATTAATTAGATCAGATTTAAAAAAAATATCTTTCCATTACAAGTTATTGCTAAATTGAATTATTTAAGATTAGGCTCACCCCGGCTTCGCATAGGTGTATTATACATATAAAACTTCCTCTTGAATCACTCTATCTATTAAAAAAAACTGGACAAGTGCGAGTCAGGCTCGCACATCGAGGGTTCCGTACAAACATATTGTTAAAATAATTTAAAACCTGTTTTAGCATGTGTTAATGAAGTTCTTTTATATGACACCTTACATGATACGAGTACGATTTACTCACTTTTAATTTTGAACCTATATTTTGTGAATTTTGAGGCCCTATTTTTTGTGAATTAAATAAAAATTTACAGTTTTCAGATTTATTCCTGTATGTGTACTCCAAGACAATGTTTCTCGCCAAATTTCATAGTTCTATGTTAACGGAAAGTACCCTGTAGGTTTTGATCTTTGCGAGTGTCGAAATATGTTGTTTTTTACGACATAAACGACTCTAACTGTTTTATACGATAACTGAGAAGTTTTTCTTATACACAACTGCAAGAAACCATAGATATACGTATACAGTTTAAATTTCAACTCTATATCTTTACGCGTTCCCGAGATTAAGAGTCTTGACATACACACAGACGGACAACAAAGTGATCCTATAAGGGTTCCGTTTTTTTCCGTTTGAGGTACGGAACCCTAAAAACGCATCAAAATCCGTTGCATAGTTAGCACACATATGGACAGACATACAGGGAAGCTACTTTGTTTTATACTATGTAGTGATGCTACAGATAGTAACAAATCCATACGTCAAACGTTTTCCAAATAGTGGTATGAATATTCTGAATCTGAATGGTCTGGTTCTGAAGAAGTCATTAACATGGGACCGGGATTTTTAAACCCACGATCTTACAATAGTAGAGCGAACATTACTAGCAATAAACCACCAAAGCTTTATTTAATCAATTGATTCCTTCTTATTTCTCTTTATTGATAAAATTGACACAGATTGAATGATAAAATGTTTATCAGTAACTGATTAATCTCTCCTAAGTAACGGGAGAGGAAATCCGATTTAAAAACGACAACTTATCCAATCAACATTTAGTTGATTAGATTTTAATATTTGCTGTCGGAAATTCAAACTGCATGCAAATCTCAATCAAGTCTATAAATAAATTATTTCTATTTTAGCTCAGTAGAAACACATCGATTATTTATACACGAGCGAATGAAACGAGGAGCAAATCCAATTAGTCGGCTCACGTGACGATGAAAGTCTGAACTGTGCTGAGCTGATAACTACTAATCCCTATTATTAGTTATTATAAATGCTAAAGTCGCTTTTATGCCGAACTTATTTTTTTGCGATTTCTTAATCTCTTTCTGTATATTTTTACATTTTACCGTCGCCATTTCTTCCAGTATTTAATTAGGAAACTTACATTAGATTCCATATAAGTTACACACAAGCCCACAACACGGGCCTAGTGTAGGGTTGAAGGATAGTTCGTAGTGAATCCATAATTATTTTTGCTTTTTGCTAATAATAATAATTATTTTTCCCCAAAAATGGCACTTCAAAAGTGTACAGAATTAAAATAGTTCACAATATAGGATATAATTAATGATAGTTATTATAACATTATTGTTGATTTTTCAAAAACGACTCAGCCGGTTTCTATAAACTAAAACGGGACCACTTCTAAAGAAAACCTACTCAACAAAAAAGAATCTTTAACATCAGTTTTATAATTGGCGGAAGAATAGCGTAACATAGATACAAAAAAAAAACACAATTAAGAACCTCCTTATCTGAAGTCGGTTAAAATCAACCATGTTTTCCATGTATGTACAATTCAGGTAAATATATAACTTTGATTGAAAATGCTTATGATACTACGAATAGTAAAAGAATCAATTGTATTTCACCTACAACCTTTACTTCTAAAATCAACAAATTTTCCAATACGTTCAATAACCAAATTTCAACAATGTAAGTCAAAATGTCTGTAATCATAAAGAAGACAGGAATATTGAACAGTCTACAAGTCAAAATGATAAAATCGAAAAATGAAAGCGGCACGAAACGTTGCGTAATGAAAATTCGGCGCAAAAGGCAGGGGTCTCAAAACTGCGTAGCTACCGTAGCCCCGTAGCATTCGTAGCACGCGCTACGCAACTGCGTAGTATTTTTGGAACGCGGAAATGAGGAAATTAGCTTTTTGTGGAAGTCATATTGGTGCATTTGGCGACAACATTAGAATGGAGTAAACAACTCTAATAAGTTAGACTTACGGCTTAATTTATAACAAAGGACTTTTCTACATTATCATGTTGTGTATGTGTTTCCCTGAATGTGTTGTAGATGTGTGAGGTGGTGTTTCCTTTGTAAGGGTATCTGTAATTGATATTTGGTTTTATTTTAATTAAAATCTTTAAACCCTTTTATGGTAAATAAGTGCATTATACCTTTTACGTTATTATATTCTTGTCTTGGGTTTTTAAGGTGAAGAGCATATTATCTCAAAACTTGTTTGGCGTGTCATCGTGTCACAGATACCTCTCTGTGTGTCTATGATAATATCATCATAGTTCTCAAACGAATATTTTTTATTTCTTGTAGGTTTGCGTTTGACTACATACTGCCTGATGTTGAGCAGATATGCGGTCTAGGATGTAGCACGCTTACCTAGAAGATACCTATTTACTCGGGATTTGAAGACACCCACGTTGTACTTAAGCGGGAAGACAGACCTAGGCAAAGCGTTCCACATTCTGGCTGTTCGTATGAGGAATGAGTATTCGAAACGCTTGGTTCTAACGCGCGGAATGTCCACCATAAAAGGGTTGCACTTTGGTCGCGTCTGCTTAGCCGTACGATAGAAGAAAGGGGCAGATGGACCAGATCGTGCAACTCCTGAGCGCACTCTCCGAAGTGAATCCGATAAAAGGCCGACAAACACGCCACCTTACGTCGATGCTCAAGACTTTGCAGCTGCGACTTAGTCAAGGTGTCGTTGTCAATCAGCCTGCTGGCTCAGGTGAGAGCAGTATTCCATGCAAGACCTGACTTGTGCTTTATAAAAAAGGCTAAGTAGTTGCTCAGGTGTGAAATACCGTCTCACCTTAGAGAGAACACCAAGTTTTTTGGAGGCTAATTGGGCTTTTGACTCTATACGAATATACCAATTTTGGAGTATTCTTATTTGGAAAAAAGAATATTATCTAAATGGTTTATAGTTTCAAAATTGATAATTTTACACTTGATTGCTTCGATACAGTACAAGAAACATATAAAGTTTAGTACGGACAATATCGGGCATCGCAAATTCGGATTAACTCTAGCTATAGCTTTATCAAACATCATGAGGAAAAGCTACACATGTCCGTAGAAGAAATCCTATGGCGTATGTGAATCCACCAACCCGCACTGGGCCAGCGTGGTGGATATGGCCCAATCACCTTTCGTGGGTAGCCTACGTCCTGCAGTGGACTATTAAAAAGGCTGGGACAGGTACAGGATAGCTTTATCTAAAGCTAAAAAGCTGTTATATAATAAGCCACGACCTAAAAAGCGTCAAGTATCGCATCACCGCCCTCCACAGTGAGTCGGAAAAACGTATTCAAGTAGAAACCTATTCATCCTACCTCGCTTCTGAACTGTTGACCCTGTTCCTCAGGTTCATTGCACTGCGCGGCTAAATAATTTATCAGATGTAGGTAAGGCAGTGCTAAAAATAAGCACTGAGTGTGTATTACCTAGTCTGTGACGGCCGGAATCAAGGTAAAGGCAATCGCAAATGGAATTCTACAGGAATGCGCATGAATTTGATATGGTTGCATCTATGTTGAGTGAGAATGAGAAAGTTATCGAATGAGTAGAGAGAGTAAGTGAGATAATCTCGGATGAAAGAGTAGGGTAGGACATTCTTAATTTTTTTTTCAGATTAAACGGCTTTTTCACCTTCACCCTTTATACAGGGTTATTTCTAATCAATTAGCATCCTTTTAGGGCCTTATTCTGTGCATCAAAACTAACTCTACGACATTTGTCAAAACTAAAAAAAAAACCCGTGACAAAATGTATGGAACAGCTGATTTTTTTTTGAGTTTGACGAAAGTCGTAGAACAAAAGTTGTTTTGATGTACAGAATAAGCCCCTAAAAGGATGATAATTGATTAGAAATAACCCTGTGTACAACTTTCTCAACCGCACATATTTTTCAAGTTTAAGTATACAAATAAGCGGCTATAGAAATAGTTTTTTATTGCACAAATAAATAAATAAATATTAAGAGACATCCTACATACGGTCCCTGACCCCAAACTGAGCAAAGTTTCTCATATGGCTGCCTGAGACTGATGATCTAAGTACTTATTTAAAAATATGTATATACTACAAATACATATTTTCAAATACATACTTAGATAGATTGTTAGCAATGACAACCAGACACAGAGCAAATACCTATGTTCATAACTTAAATACTTGCCCTGGGTGGGAAACGAACCCACGCCTCTTTGATTAATCAGGTTAGTAGTCAGAGTCACTGTAACTACTGAGCCACCGAAGCAGTCAAAAGATAGTGTTATTATTTATGGCGTCATCACCACTTAGTAAGCAATTATTTTTTTATGTGATAACGGCTTACAAATCGATGAACGCCGGCTGCATGCACGAAAAAGTGTCACGTTCCGCCTGAGCTGAGCGTGCAAACGAGAGCGCGAGACAAGCGATAGAGAGGCACGATCGGCCTTAATGTTCGGCTTGTTTCATTTGTTGATTCAACAATGTATTCTTATGACGTTATCACGTCAAATTATCATCCGTAAATCAATTTTTCAGACAACCAATGTTTTTCGATATACGAAGATAGGGTTAACTTTAGTCAAACTAGTTAGAATTGGGTTTCGTTGTTTATATTATTTTTTAAATCCTACTAATATTATAAACGCGAAAGTTTGTGAGGATGGATGGATGGATGTTTGTTACTCTTTCACGCAAAACTACTGAACGGATTGAGATGAAACTTTGCAATAATATCCTACTAATATTATAAACGCGAAAGTTTGTGAGGATGGATGGATGGATGTTTGTTACTCTTTCACGCAAAAACTACTGAACGGATCGAGATGAAACTTTGCAATAATATCCTACTAATATTATAAACGCGAAAGTTTGTGAGGATGGATGGATGGATGTTTGTTACTCTTTCACGCAAAACTACTGAACGGATTGAGATGAAACTTTGCAATAATATCCTACTAATATTATAAACGCGAAAGTTTGTGAGGATGGATGGATGGATGTTTGTTACTCTTTCACGCAAAAACTACTGAACGGATTGAGATGAAACTTTGCAATAATATCCTACTAATATTATAAACGCGAAAGTTTGTGAGGATGGATGGATGGATGTTTGTTACTCTTTCACGCATAAACTACTGAACGGATTGAGATGAAACTTTGCAATAATATCCTACTAATATTATAAACGCGAAAGTTTGTGAGGATGGATGGATGGATGTTTGTTACTCTTTCACGCAAAAACTACTGAACGGATTGAGATGAAACTTTGCAATAATATCCTACTAATATTATAAACGCGAAAGTTTGTGAGGATGGATGGATGGATGTTTGTTACTCTTTCACGCAAAACTACTGAACGGATTGAGATGAAACTTTGCAATAATATCCTACTAATATTATAAACGCGAAAGTTTGTGAGGATGGATGGATGGATGTTTGTTACTCTTTCACGCAAAAACTACTGAACGGATTGAGATGAAACTTTGCAATAATATCCTACTAATATTATAAACGCGAAAGTTTGTGAGGATGGATGGATGGATGTTTGTTACTCTTTCACGCAAAAACTACTAAACGGATTGAGATGAAACTTTGCAATAATATAGCTTATATATCAGAATAACACATAGGTTATAAATTATAATGATATTGCGTAAATTTTTCATAACTACGTAATAAGTGTTAAGTAAGATCTGAGAACTCTGAGAAGCTATTCTAGAGTGCGCTTCAAGAAATGTAAAAAAAAAAATCAACTGTCGAATCGAACAACCGTCAAATCGTTTTTAGTTTTATTTTTTGGATTTTCCACTTCCTTCATTAAGGGTGGTAAGGTAGGGCCTCGGGTTTGAAAGACGGAACATGACATAGTCTACTTTTTATCCCAGATAAATAAAGGGTTCCCATAGGATAGCACATAAAGATAACATAAAAACTAGTTAAATAATATTAGTAAGTTGTATACATTCTAAATAGCGTTACTGTTTAAAATTATAAACGACGTGGAAACACTTGCCTATTTGAAACAAATATAATCAAATATTTCCCTGTATAGTATATTATCATATTTCCATAAAGCCGATACATATATAAATACCATTATTTTCTATCTACCAATAACCACTCAAGACAATAGGTATAACTTAGTACGGCTGGCGTTTGACCCCGTTTCGAGGAAGTTCGACGATCGGTCGTGGGCGTGCCAGTGACAACATCAACCCAACACCGAATCAACTGGGAGCCGGAAAATACATTTCTATGTAATCTGACGTCTTTTGTTACCTAATAACAGAACACTGGCTTCAGGAAAGAAAAACTAGCATTATAACAGTTATTTTTGTCGAATAACCGCTTAGTTGGCAGGAAATTAAGGCTAAAAAGGTAAAAAGGAGCAAATGGATGTCTTCTAGGTCTAGAATAGTCTAGATACTCCGTCTCCTGCCTCGTTATCGCTTTCCATCAGGCTTTCCATCAATTTGACCACCAACTTGGTCAAATTGATTCCTATTACGTATAAAAAATTTAATACAACATTTCTTAGTAATCTGACGTCTTTGTTACCTAATAACAGAACTCTAGGTGTAAGTAATATAATTATTTTTCGCAAATAATGACATTAACGACTTTAATTGTGTACAGAATTTGAATAGTTCGCAAGTGTCGATGTGGTAATTTTCACATTATTGTTGATTTATCAAAAATGGTTCAGACGATTTCGATAAAATTTAAAGGGGACTACCTTTGAAATATGATGTAACAAACAAAAAATAACACTATCGAAATCGGACTACTATAAATAGTTAAACATAAAAAATATACCTACGCGTCGAATACGAATTGATAATCTCCTCTGTTTCGTCGGTTAAAATAGAAAAATTAGCTTTACAAAATATTTTTTTTTGCTTGGGAACCCACAGTGACTTCAAGCCATTGTTCGTAAGCCATTCCTCGCAGCTGAGCTGTCAATAATTATGTAAACAGTTTTTAGATGCCTAATAAATAGGTATTTAAAAATTCTATTTTTTATATAATGACTGCAAGGTTTGACGAAAACTACAATATTGCTATTAATAATCTGACGTCTTTTGTTATTCAATAACAGGACACTAAATTAAAGAAAAGTAAATCGAGGTCTGTAACAAGTACCTACTTGTATCTAATAACTGCCTAGTATGTCGGAAAAACCGTACGTGACTGCCTCGGTGGCTCAGTGGTTAGTGACCCTGACTTCTGGATCAAAGAGGCGTGGGTTCGATCCTCACCCAGGGCAAATATTTATGTGATGAACATAAGTGTTTGCTCTGTGTCTGGGTGTTATTTAATTATTATCTATATAAGTATGTATTTAAAAATAAATAATATGTAGTATATCAGTCTCTGGCAGCCATATCACATGCTTTGCTTAGTTTTTAGGTCAGAGGCCGTGTGTAAGATGTCCCAAAAATATTTATTATTTATATATTATTATTTATTACTACGTAATCTGACATTTTTTTGTTACTCTTATGCTAAATAGCGTAAAAACTTCAAGAAAAAACAACCACTTAGCTATATTTTTTTTTATCTGTAAATAATAATAATGATGGTATTATTACTATGTCATATAAAAAAAAAATATTGAAAAAAAATAGTTAAGATGCAATTTATACTAAGATGTTAAAAGTGCATAAATTGCTGAAGATGCAGCATTTTCGGGCGTAAATATATTTTACGTCGTAGCGCTTTGTATTTGGAGTTATTCATGTAGCGCATTTCGATTAGGCGTACCTACTAGGCGTGTTTAATAAATGGAAGCAATTGAAAAAGAACCCAGATAAATTATGTAACCAAAGAAAACATTATGATCGCCAATTTTTTCAGCCCTGAAAAAAGTTGATGGTTAAACATATCAAAATTGATAACAACGAATGAGTGAATAAAAGCATCAATAAGGCATTTATTGTATCTAAAGTAGACGATATTATTTAAAACATGTTAGATCAAAAGGTCGTAAATGTCGAAAACAGTATTACCTATAGCGTGATTTTCTCAAAATAAGTAGATATTTTTGATATTTTTTTTTAAATATTGCGTGCGTTTTAAATATAGGTATTTATAATACTGTGCGTTTAAAATATTTATAAATATTAAAGTAAATAAATATTTAGTACATAATACTTCGTATTCGATTGAATACGATCAATGAATACATATTATCCAATACCAGTATTCCGACCGGTCTTATTGTGGTTACTAGATAAGATCACTCCAACTTGTCAGTCCATATTTTGCTTAAAAACAGAAAACACCTCTTCCAGAACTATATGGAATTATTGCATAGGTCATAGTTACACCCATCCCAAAAGCGCACTACGAAGCCCCACTTAGTTCCATTCATACTTCGCTTTTGGCTACGTAATATCGCACAAATAGTATAAAGTCCAATTTTCCAGCCTAGCTACATAAAACACCACTTACCGGCTAGGGGTGACACAAGTCAATTTTTTTGTTTACTGAGGAAGTCCTGATATACACAGAATGGCGGAACCAAAATGGCCGACAACCAAACGCGCGCGCCCCTCACAAGTCACTGAAGGGAACTGAAGTCTGTGTTACCAGCTACTACGCAAGAAGTTCGCTAAAATACGCTATTGTTGACGAAGAAGAGGAAATGGGTTTAGGTGATAAGTTGGGAGCAATAAGGAAGTTCGCATTCTTACATTGTTTGGGTGATGAGGTTATTTATTTGTTTCGGCTTGAAAGGTTTTTATTTGTCGCGCCTGTTGTAATATTTTGATATTAAATAATATGTAGCTTTTATTATATAGGTACTTGTTTGAAATTAGACCTAAAATACGTTAATATTTATATCTTGGTCATCGATGTGCTTTAAAAGTACCTAACCAGTACAGTACGGATGTAGGTAACAATTCATTTATGAATAGATAACGTTTAAATTTAGCACTGTAATTCGTAACTAAACCATATTTACTGTAGGTGTGATAAAATAGATATTTGCTTTCCCAGTTATTTCATTTCAAAATATATAGTTAACTTCCGACTTATTAACAAAAATCTGAAATACACAATAGGTACAATGAAACATATATAGCAACACCGCTGAAACACCGAAAGGTGAAGTGGGTGGCAGTGGGAGGGGTCTCGGTGGTGTGAAGATAGTGCTGAAAATTATATCAATAAATACGGCGAAGAAAAGAATGCTTCGATACGCCAAAACCTTATGGTGGATCGCACGGCTAAATATACAATACAAATCAATGCATGACATAGAATTTCTTATTCACTGTGTATTTAGGGATCTTTCATGAGGATATGTACAATTATGTTCATACAATGTAAAGCGCTACGAGGTGTTATTTTTTAAATTTGGAGCTCTTTAGCCACTTTCATAGTAGGTATATTGTAGAGTAACATAAATATTTTTACGGCGGTTGGGGCATCGAGTGGGTGGCCTTTTCTCTGAGTGACTACGATGTCGCGGTTTTCAAAACATTTTAGTTTGATAAGTACTGAGACAAAGAGCTGCTCTAGATGCTAAGTAAACCATTTGAGCGAGGTTTATTTACTTTTTAGGAAACACGCCCAACTGGGAATGACGTCACAATGAAAGGCTGGCACATGTTACGATTTCTTTCGTAACCAAGTACCTAATACTTTCTTAGGTATAGAACTGGATTTTGTTATAATATTACAACCTATTGTTTACTAGGGATTCTGATTGATTGTTTCTTCAGGTTTTGGGAGCTTTGACATTTTTTTGACAATATAATTTATTGAATGGATTGATTAAACGAGATGAGATTATTTATTTTCATAACTTAAAAAAATGGAATATTGTAATTCTAAACTAGGTACCTTATATACATAATTAAGCACAAATATATGAAAGCTACCTATATACAAACAAATAAATAAATAAACAGAGGCTAAAAATCGAAACAAATCTTGCTTATTATATGGATTGATTTAGTTGTCCAAGATATTATATTTTGATATGATTCTACAATTATGCCTAGGGGCACACAGAAATTCATTTTTTCCGCCAAAATCTAGAGAAATTCAATTCATTTCATTTAAGAAAATACTACTTAGGTTCAGCCTTTTTATATGTATGTACAAAATACTGTAAACATAAAAAGATTATTTTAATAAATAAGTACATTATATATATTATAGTAGTCATGTTATTTCAATAAAACGTATTCAGTAGAAAATAAAAAGAATCTCAAATTATTTTAAACGCAATTTTAAAAAGAGATTTTATTTAACTTGATTTTTTAGTGCAAGTAAAATCGCACTTGACTACCAATTTGTGCGATGCTTAGTCACGCAAGTAACGCAGTAATCGAAGTAGAAGTCTTAGAAGATACGTACCTATTTACTCTAACTTCCAAAAGCTACAATTATCTCTCAGGAAACAAAAAAATATCTGGCAGATTTTTCAATTCACTGTTCCCTACGAAGAATACCATATCCACAGAAAATAACTTTGTAGAGGCTGCTCTTGGTTGCTTGACGCGAGCACAGGCTGGCGTCACCCTGGTTGTTGTAAAAAGCGACTGTTTTTGTTTTAGCCTTATGTAATGTGTCTAGACAGCACAAGTTACCCGACATTGCGTAACAAATACATTTTTAGGCGAAATTCTGCTATTTACTTAAGTAAACTAGGTACTTATTAAGTAATCAAATTAAAAGTTGAAGGTTTGTCTGGGCGCTGATGCTATCGATATACCATTGCGTAACTTGCCAAGTAGGTTCGAAAGTAAAAAATACTTCACAAAAATATATCTTAAATATTATTAAAATTAAATATAAAAAAAACATACATTAAGTGAGTAAAAACGTGAGTGCATTTCTTTGGGAATCATTTTTTTTATGTCATTGATGACGGAGTTAAAGATTGAGGAATATGGAGCTCAAATAAAAAACCTCTCAGAAATCGTTACGAAAGGCGATTTTAATTGTAGATCTGTAAATTCGCAGCCACAATCTCAGCCTGCAGTTTTGTCGCCTAAGGTTCGAGTGAGAGCATTAGTTGAGCATTCACCGGAGTCCTCTCAAAATCACAACCGTAGCCAGAAAAGGGACGTCGCTTCACCGCGGGAAAATCCGAAGAACATCACTGTAGTGGCTAACAACGCGTCCAATAGGCAGTCACGGGTTCAAGCAAATGCTCCATCTAAGTTTACTGATGATGACAACTGGACAGAAGTACGAAGCAAGAGAACGCGTCAGCAGGTGTCATTGCGATGTATTGGAGGACCAGCGGTGACGTCACTTAAAGCGGCGGAGTCACGGAAGCACTTCCATCTGTGGAACATGCTGTCTAGTGCAGACGAGGTTAGAGTTTATTTAGGTGAACTGTGTCCACTGAGGTCTATTACGGTTGAACAATTAAGAACCTCAAACAATTACAACTCGTTTAAAATTGGCGTACCAGAGGATTGTTTTGATAAATGCTTCTCGGTAAACGTGTGGCCAGAAAATGCGAGAGTCAAAAAATGGATAAATTACAAGAAACGTAATCCTACTGCTGAAAGTCAATCGTTTCAGCATAGAATCGGCACGCAATGAGCCGCGCACGGATGACGGATCGCAGATAAACGTTTACTATCAGAACGTTAGAGGTCTAAAAACAAAGTTGGCAGCATGGAATACGAGTATCCTGTTATCAGACCATTTGTTCATCACCGCGACGGAAACGTTCCTTGACGATTCAGTAGAAGACAGCGAGGTGGTTCCTGATGGGTGGACACTGCTGCGCAGAGACAGGGCGTCTCCTTGTGGTGGAGTCCTGTGCGCGGCAAGGCCAGGAGTCACGATTACTCGTCGACAAGAACTCGAGTCTCAACTGGGAGAGGACCTCTGGGCAATGATCTCTTACCGAGGCATTTCTTTTATAATATGTGTGGTATACATAAAACCAAAAGCTTCCGACTCTGTTTATTTGAATGTATTTGGTAATATAGAATCTTTTTTGACTACTTCTAGATCAAAATTTTATGTTTTTGGTGACCTAAATATGACTAGTGCTTCAATTAATATTAAAAATTATTGCTGTTATTTCTTGACATATTGTAATTTAGTTGATTATAATGAAATTGTGAATTTTCATGGAATTAAACTAGACGTAGTGCTGGCGCAGGAGTGTACTGAGTCGCAACAGCAACAAATATACGTAATGGAATCCGCCGAAGGGTTTGTTCCGCTCGATGCGTTATACCACCCGGCGCTAGACATAACTCTTTCCCTCCGATTACTTTATAATTCTGGTACGAGGCTCCAACCAAGTAACATTAATCCATCGCGCGACTGGAACTTTAATAGAATTGATATTTCTCTTTTTCAATCAAAGCTTGCTGAGGTGTCGTGGACACCAGTGTTAGAATCTAATGATGTCTCAGAGGCAACTGACGCTTTTTATGATATAGTGTATGAGTTATTTGATCTATCAATTCCTAAAAAATTAAGACAGGTAGCTAAGAGTGATCGATATCCGGTATGGTTTAATCTAGAGATCATAAAAGATGTTAAGGTAAAGAACAAATTACATAAAGCATGGAGAAGGTCAAAATGTACTACGTCATATAGACTGTTTTCCGATTTTCGTGCAAATTTGAAGAACCGTATAACTCAGGCATATAAATCATATATGGTTGGTATCGGGGAACATTTGCAGCAGCATCCGCAGCAATTTTGGCGGCATATTCACAGCCTGAGGTCGAAAGGCGGTTTTGAGCCCGAGGTATCTTACAAAGGCATTACATACACTGGCGTAAAAGCTGCCGAGGCGTTTGCGGACTTTTTCTCTGGGGTGTTTTTAAACGATGTACCAGCGTCAAACATAGATTGGGATAAAGAACCAAGCGGGAATAGCAATTATGTTAGTATACCTGGTGTAACTCCTGAAGACGTTTTACGTGGCATCAATAAGCTAAAAACGAGTAGTTCACCAGGTCCAGATAATTTGCCAAGTTCTATTCTCAAGATGGGTAAAAAACATTTTGTTCTTCCACTGTACCATATCCTAAATCTTTCGCTTAAAAATGAAAAATATCCCACCCAGTGGAAGACATCTAGAGTTACCCCCATACCGAAAAGTAGCAAAAAGACCTTAGTGGAAGAGTACCGCCCCGTTGCAATACTGTGTGCACCTGCTAAGGTCTTTGAGTATATATTCCACAGCGAAATATATAGGCAGGTGAAATCGCAAATAGGGGAAGAGCAACATGGTTTTAGACCGGGCCGCTCTGTAAACACAAACCTGTTGTGCTTAGTGGAATTCATCTCCGGGGCATTGGATCGAGGATCGCAGGTTGACGTGATATATTTTGACTTTCAGAAAGCTTTTGACAAAATTAATAATGACATCTTATTGCGTAAGCTTTCAACATCTTTTGGGTTCTCTCTAAGCCTATCGAACTTTTGTTCCGACCTCATGAGCGATCGACAGCAATATGTAAGACATGGAACATATGAATCAGGACCTTATCATACCAGATCAGGAGTAAGTCAAGGTTCGGTAACCGGCCCATTGTACTTTCAAATGATGATACACGACTTGCCGAGAGTTATATCAACCGCTCGGTGTCTCCTGTACGCCGACGACCTCAAGCTCTATCACGAAATAAAATCAGCTGAGGATTGCTTAAGCTTACAGGAAGACATAGATCGTGTTTTTGAATGGAGCATTAAAAACCAAATGACTTTTAATGTAAAAAAATGTAACATCATGACTTTTGACCGAAAACAAATGCCTATTCATTATAATTATCGTTTGAAAGACTTGGTCATGAGTAGAGTACACACAGTCAAAGACTTGGGAGTAACATTTGATCGGGGCTTAACCTTTCATGATCATATATCAGATCTAGCTAAAGAAACTTATCGTAGACTGGGTTTTGTTCTAAGAAATGCAAAGGATTTTGAAAATTCACTAGTAATGGAAACCTTATATAAATCTCTAGTTAGGAGTAAGCTAGAGTCCAGCGCATGCGTTTGGAACCCTCATCATGTTACCTATGCACGAATGCTAGAGAAGGTCCAAAAAGCCTTTTTAAAAGCCCTGTATAAGAAACGGTACGGGTATTACCCATTCTTGTACCCTACTAAATTTTTACTCGGCCAGCTAGGGTACAACTCACTAGAAGTGAGGAGGATGGGAGACCAACTCATTATTTGTTGCAAGGTGCTCAGAGGGTCTGTGGACAGCATAGAGCTGCATGACTTGCTGTGTGCTCTATTCGTGCCCGATGAGCCGGGTGTGCCAGTGAACAGGCGTGGCCGGTTGCCGGACCTGCTCCACGTAGAGCCATGTCGTACCGTAGCACGTTCCATGTCTCCGGTAATACGAATGCGTAGAAACCTCAATACACTCCTGGCCGTCAACACTGAATGTGATATAATGTTTGACAATTGGAATATTTTATTATCGTCTTTTTTGACATATAGTGAAAATTTGACCGATCAATGGGACAGAGGCCGTAGAGTAGACGGCACAATTGAAATTGATGAAATTGTTTGACATATTGTTTGACATATTGTATTGACATTTTTAATTTGAAATTTTTAATGTTGACATTTTTTCATATTTTAATGACATGGTATTGTAATAGTAGGTAATAATTGTAATATTTTTAATTTAATTCTTGAATACTATTTCTTGATTTTGTGAGATGTATGTAAATGGAATTATTCGTTTATATCTCAATAAACAATTAAACAAAGCAATTATAATTTTAGAAATAAAAATATGTTTCATGCTGTACCAGCCTTTTTAATAGACCACTGCAGGACTTACCCACGAAGAGTGATTGGGCCATATCCACTACGCTGGCCCAGTGCGGGTTGGTGGATTCACATACGCCATCGAATTTCTTCTAAGGACGTATGCAGGTTGCCTCACGATGTTTTCATTCACCTAAAAGCCAGTGTTGTGAAATTCCGTACATAAATACCAAAGAACTCAATGTTACGGGACTGGGATTTGAACCCACAACCTTACGATTGTAATGCGTGTGTCCCTAACACTAGGCCACCACGGCTTACTAGACCACCACGGCTTCACTCGTCATACGATTTGCGTTGATGTAAGTATGACGAGAAAAGGAGATAAATAAATTGTATTAAACCTCCCTGAAGAAGAAAAGTAGAGCTTTCGACAAAATACTAGCTAGCCACCTTACCACAAAAGATTAAACACACTTTAAACTTTGTTTAACCGTACAATTTGTACTGTTAAACAAAGTCTAAAGCGTGCGTTAACTTTTGTGGTAAGACGGTAAGTTTTTACGAGGGTCTGGTCTACAGCGTAGAACCAATCTCTACAATCGTAGTGCTTCTATAAATAGCGCCGCCATCTACGATTTGCGTAGCCAATTTTATAGCAGAAGGTCTGAATGGTCTACTAACTGGATGTCTCTCTAGGAAATCAGCTGTTTCATAATTACATTTTGTCGATAGTCAATTTAAATTAAATACTTTTATTATGTAGTTTTCTTTTATCGCGGTTTCGAAGTTGGTCCCATAGGTAGTAAAAGTTGATCATAATGATGAGTACATTTATGTATCGTAGACATGTCAAATAGTATACAGGTTGTCTAGTTTAACACACACAAATACCTACTCGAAACCTAGAACTAATTTACCTATAGCTTTCATTTCGTCGAGTTTAAACGAACTCTATGAGTGGAGTATTTGATTTTCGTGATTTCAGTGTTGTTCCCTTAGTAAAAGTTTTTACTAAATAAAACACCGGTTTTTACTAATATCGCGACCGGGCCACTGGGAACCCGACCGGTTTTGGAGTAATCAGTACTCTTTCATCAGGGAATACACGCGCTCCCGTCAACTGGCGCACGCGTACTCACGGTAAAAGTTTTTTATAATGGCGAGCACAACTACATCCTAAGTCCTAGCTAGAGCATTGCGAGTTTTCAGCTGTCACCACGTGTACATATACGATAATATAAATAATGTAATTAGTTGTACATTTAGACCATATATATAATGCCGTAGAATACCTACTTAACTAACGTAGTAACGGAACTTTCAAAGTAAGCAAGTACCTCAAATGTCAATATTAATCAATTAAGGGTTTAACCTTGTTTATTCAATCAATTTGTAATACGATTGTAATCTTGACAAGAATAGATTGAAGACTATCCCATCATCAATAAGTCCTTAGGTTCCTATCAATAAAAGGAAAATAACAAATAACTTTCTTGTTGTTTTCACAAACAAAAGAGCTGTACCTAAGTAAGTACCTACATTAACATGTCTTCCACTGTACGAAATACCCACCTGTATATTATATTACTTCTCCAGTGGTTCCCAAAGTTGTTTAGGCTACGACCGACCAAAAACAAGTTTATAAACCTAGGATCCACTTCACTTCTAAGAAATTTTACCGTTACCAATATGAATAAAATACTTTTCAGTTAATCAGATCAAAAAATTATAATAATGAAGGATGAAATTGTTTCCTATGTTTTGCTATTACAGTTTAGATATCGACTTCAACGTGAGTTACCTACGTTTGATATGTCTAAATTATTTTGGTGCATGGTTCAGTTGTAATGTGGCTCACTGATAGAGCCTATGCCCGAAGGCCTACATTGTTACGGCCTAATCAAACTTTGACTCTGTTGCGGGTTGATGGATTCACATACATCTTCGTAGACAAACGTGTGCAGGTTGCCTAGCAATGTTTTCATTCACCGAAGCTGCAGGAAGCTAATGTTTTCCCGCTAGATCACTACGGCTTAATATGTATAATTGTATACACAAGCAGCAGTAAAGAAGTTCTATATCTATAAGGTACCGATGTCACATCGCTGCCGCACCGTTTCCTTGTTTACCAACATTGCCAACGAATTTTCCACGATTTTCATAACAGAAGGGGATGAAGTCTGTTTTACCTAGCTTTGTCTCTGTCTGTCCGGTCGATACGACCTTGACAGTGGTATGATCATAGAGATATAGAAAGACGCTTTCGACAAAATGTATGAAACAGCTGTTTTTTGGGAATTTCGGTTTGGCCCCATAGTAATGTTAATAATGTAATTGTTCATAATGGTCTGAATCACTTCTTTTCGGTTTAATACACCAGTTCTGGATAACTCTGTTTAGCACATACTCATGGGTACATCACCGAAACGTAGATAACATTGTAGAAAGCAATGAGCATATTAACCAGTGGAGAAAGTGCGCGGGGCGGCCTCGCTCACCATCGATAGGCGTTTTAGTTGACAACCGACTAGAGATGCTCGATCCAGGTGCTTTATATCGATACTTTGGATTGCAATGGATCGCATCGCAGTGTATCGATCCGCTTGTTTCGATACGATATTATGGATCGATCCGGTATCGTATTTAAAAAAATAGAATATATTGTCTTTTATACCATCAAAGTTTATTGTTTTAGGTACATAAACAAACTTATTTACGTCGGCCAACCTGTAAGTGGCAAAGTACACAGAAATAATATTTTCTAAAGCCGCTCTTTGTTGAGACGATACGATTGTGTGGTTTCGATACGATATTTGTTCCAGTATTGTGGCAATAGTTAAAAAGATGTGTTATTGCGATACGATATTTTATTCAAAGTAGAACCAAGTCAAAAATATCGATATCGATATTTTGCTAGTAACATTTTTGGCACCACTTCAAGTTCTGTTGTAATTGCGTCATTTTGGCGTCAGCCAATTACAGCCAGCGGAGCTTATTCGTACCTCTCCCCCCGCTTAAAATCGGTGACCTATTGTTTCAACAAAAACGGGGCCCATGCGCTCTCCAGTCTCCTCCATGGTAGAAAGCAATGTTGTGGGCGCATATATATGAATAGGTAATTTGTTGTGGTCCGTGAGTAATAGTTCTCTAAGTAATTAAAGATGTTCTAAAATCATATACCTGTTAGATTGAAACTTCTATTTCGTATAATTGTAGTAATCGTCCTAGTTTACTTTGGTACCTATACCGAATTTGGCAAAAATCATTTTCTCATACCTTTTTTTAGGGCTCCGTACCTCAAAAGGAAACAAATGGAACCCTTATAGCATCACCTTGTTGTTCTTCTCTCCGTCTGTCCGTATGTCAAGACTCATTATCTCGGGAACGCATAAAGATATCGAGTTGAAATTTAAACCATTTACGTATATCTCTATGGTCTCTGGCAGTTGTGTGAAAGAAAAACTTCTCAGTTATTGTATAAAAAAGTTAGGGCCGTTTATATCGTAAAAAAACGCATATTTCAACACTCACAAAAACCAAAACTTACAGGGTACTTATCGTCGACATAGAACTGTGAAATTTAGCGAGAAGCATTGTCTCAGAGTACACATAATATAGGAATAAATCTGAAAACCATACATCTTTATTTAAATCACGAACAAATACCGCTTAGATTCACACAATATGGGTTGAAAATTCAAAGCGAGTAATGTCAGGTATCATGTAAAAGAGCTTTATTAGTACATACATCTAAAATAGGTTTTTAATTATTTAAACAATTTGTAATTTTCGAGGTATGACGAGGAAAGTGAAAAAAAAATATTTTTGTCGATGATTTTAGTATAAAGATTTTACCAACTTACTTCCCAATTTTGTAAAATTTTCTGGATTTGAACGGAACCCTCGGTGTGCGAGGCTGACTCGCACTTGTCCGGTTTTTTTAAATCGTTTGTATCTCAAAAATGTAATAGTTAATAATTTATAGTCAAAATAATGATGATGATCATCAAGGAAAATAAAGACATTTCATCTCCGTTAGAAAAATAAACACAGAAGATTAGTGTGTCGACCATGAGTCCGCAGGGAGATGTCATATCCCAGACCCCAGCAAAGAGACGAACGTTGAACGAACGATGAACGTTAAGACGACATGACTTATTTAACGAGATCTGTGAGAAACAGTGCCTAATAGATAGAAAGGTGCCTCGGATCGCCCCCGGGGAGAGGGTGTGAAGTATGCTAATTCAGAGTACTTATCTACCTATTGAAAACCCTTTCGAGTGATGCTTGTGGGTCTCGCGTCTACGATTTACGGAACGCTGCTCTAAATTTTCGATTAAAATTTTATGAAATACTTTTTTATGACGTTTTCCTTTAGTGTGAAAATTTGTTCAATATTCATCGATCTAAAATATGTTATTAATGGTTGCCTGGAATCGTCATGGGTGATAAGGTCGCCAATGTATGTTGATATTTTGTCATATATATGTAAATAGTGTCTAATTTTGGTTAAGTGGTTGTATTTAAAGAGTTTTGTCTGTCTGTCTGTCTTATTGATGTGGTATCGAGGTGGGCTTTGAGCTATGATGATTTATTCGATATTTCGATTTATGGACTTTGTCGGGCACCGCAGCATGTTCAAACCTAGACATATAGGGATACCTTTGCACAGCTATATGTTATCAAGGGCTGATGATGACGATGTTGATGATGAATAGATATATGTATGCACCAAATCTTGATTGAGCGAGCGTGGTGAATATGGTCCGATTGGCCTTCAATGGTGGGCCCATTTTCTACAGTGGAATGGAATATACCTATCTGAATACATGCATTATTCCCGTTAAATTGTTTAATTTAACTGTTATTTTTAATCCATTAATATAAAATTTCGTTGTTATTTTTACGTGTTTTTAGTTTTCTAAATAAGTAAATTAAAGTATTTATATACCAAGGAATAAATTCAAACATGTAAAAAATACATATCTATCATAGTTTGTAAAACGTTGCCAACTTAAGAGAGCTTTATTTACCACTTGAAGTTTAGCCGTTTCGCACCAACAAGTATCAAATATCTTCAAAGAATTTATCAAAGAGCTAACGTTACACACATTTCCATGAAATCTTATGTATGAGGAGAGGATAAAAACCGCGTTGTTATTTTACATAAATATTTTACCTAAGATGTGAGATAGTCAACAACAGGTAGAGTTCTGAAAATTTTACTCCTTTATGAACAAAAAATTTATCTCATATATGTACCTACCTAAGTTCAAATAAGCAGAGTGGCTAGCACCACCGGGTTAGTATGTGCGCCACGAAATATTTCTTTCGTAGTGTCAGAACGAGACAGCGTTATGGCTAAGTAGATATATATCTGTTAGTTTTTCACACGTCGAAACGAGTCCTTTTCGTGGCTTTTCGTGGTCGCAAGTTTGACTAGCTGGCAGCAATGTTTCTAAGCCTCTGACATGGCTAAACGGTTGTCTACATCTTATAAGCGTATTTGTTTACTCTGTAGGTACTAAGCAGAAAGAGGATGATCCAGACCATCATAATAAACAACTTTTACTATGGGACCAACCCGGAATTCAAGAAAAAATATCAAACAAAATTGCAACTCGGAAAACAAAATGTAGTACACCAGTTCTGGATAAACCTGTATGCATTATACAAGCTGATGCTTTGCAAAGTGCTGGGACATTTAGAGGTCTCTAACTACTAGATTATTCAGAACGGCTGTAGGTAGAAACTGAAAGAGGGTGATTCAGATTTCCATTATGAACAATGTTTATTATTTAGCTACAGGTGACGTAATTGATAAACATACATTTTGTATAGGTAGGCCGGGTGATACGGTCTACCGGTCTCATTGACCAACCAAAGAACCAAAGCGGCAATACGGTCTTACCAAAGCAGTAGTATTATTACGTCGTATTATTATATCTTCTTTGACCAAAGTGACTGATGTGACATAGTTCAGCGGATTCGCAGATTGAAATGGCAGTGTGTAGGGCACATAGTATGGAGGACTGATGATCAGTGGCGGCTTTACCAGCAGGCTGAGTTGGCTAGAACCTAGAGCTGCAGATTTTAGGGGCGGGAAATTTCGGATTATTTATTATATTTTATGTATTATTGAATAGACAAAAATAAAAAAATAATAGGTATAAAATCTACAGAAAAAAACAACGTAAGTATAATTCGTTTCAATGTGTGAATATTTTTACTATGTATTGAAGCGGCAGATTCGGAGGGGCGGGATCAACAGCCTACTAATAGCGGCAATTGCGTAAATCGGCCACTGCTGATGATCGATGGCGTCTAGTTCTTGCTTGAGTGGACTCCACCTACTAGTAAGTACAGCGTAGGATGTTCTCCCATTGGGTAGACCTTAAGAAAATCGCAAGAACGCTCTGAATGTATACACTTACAGGGTTATTCCTAATCAATTAGCATCCTTTTAGGGGCTTATTCTGTACATCAAAACTAACAACTTTTGTTAAACGACTTTTATCCAATCTCAAAAAAAATGTTACCCCATAGAAAAATCTCGTTCACCCGCGACCAAATGTATGGAACAGCTGTTTTTTTCTGAGTTTGGACAAAATTCGCAGACCAAAAGTTGTTAGTTTTGATGTACAGAATAAGCCCCTAAAAGGACGCTAATTGACTACCAATAACCCTGTATATGCTACTTCCAACCGGTTTAATCGAAGATTTATAGGGGAGTCTTTACATGTCCAGCAGTGTACATTGTTGATATGATGATGATGTTGAGGCTAAGTAGACTTAAGTCTCGCAATTGCGAGACAGAGGACAGAGACGTTGCAAAACAATGATCCTTAAACATTAAGTAACAAAGACGTTTAAGTAGTCTCATTACAGATCTAAGCGATTTTAAAACTTTCAAAAAGTGCTAACACATCGAGGTCTAAAAATAGTCCCTATCCCTAAATAAGTAAATAAATATCAAAACAAGCGTGGGCGTCTTTGAATGCGTAACAGACCCGTAACTTTAGGTTCCTCTGCAAGTCCTGTGAGCTCTATTCACTCCCCCTAATTCTAGGGGATGAGTAGGGGGTGGGGAGGTCAATATCTCCGCGCTTGCGTAATAAACCTTCCTTCACCACCTCCTGTTTCCAAACCATTATTTCAAACTCTATTTTTATAACATTAAGCACCTTTTTCCTTTAAAGCCTCTAGACTGGTACAATATAAAGCCTTATGATAAGAAAATAAGGTATGTTTTTGGAGTTTTGTGATAGTGAAATAGGAGAAAGGAAGGGAATCTGAATACTAGGCTTTGAGATGGGTAACAAAGAACAGGTTTATTTCATCACCTTTAACCTTATTGAAATACGTTTAGCTCTAGGACCGACTGGATAGTAACCAATGACTTAGGTTCTAATTTTACAGCTGTTAAATTTACGTAGTGAGCTCCTAAAGACCGTATACAAATAGGTAATATAAATATAGTTTTAAAAAAACTAGAAAACACGCTAAAGCAGGAAACATACTATCGGACGCGGCTGACGGACGCGACTGACAGCCGCGACTTAGCAATGTGCACAGTCTTAAAACATCCGGTGTGCCAGATCGCTCTCGGACGTCGGTCCGCGACTTATGTCCGATAGTGAACCTACACGGCTCAGTGTACTTTCATAGTCCAGATACTTATCAGTCGCGGCTGTCAGTCGCGTCCGTAAACCGCGTCCGATAGTGTGTTTCTAGCTTTAGGAGTCATATTTTTTTTATAAATGCCGATGACAATGTCATCGGTCTTTGATATGAGCAAAAATTGAAGAAAATCTGATCGAAGTTGGTCAAAATCGAGCTCAAAAGGGGTTGGTTACAAACATACGTGAAATGAAACTAATATAATTATTTTTTGCAAAAAATAGCATGACCAACTTCAGCCGTGTACAGAATTCGCGAATATTTCGCACGGATCGATGTAGCATTTTTCACATTATATATTGTTGATTAATCAAAAATGGCTCAGCCGATTTCAATAAAATATAAATGGGACCAATTTCGAAGTATACTCTTTCCAATAAACAAAGAATTATTGAAATCGGACTACTATGAAAAAAAGTTATGCGTTATGTTATATGTAAAAAAAAATATACGCGTTGAATTGTAACCCCCTCCGGCGGTTCGTCGGTCAAAAGGCGTGTTAAAAATCAGACATTTTGAGAAAATGTGATTTTAAAATTGTTGGGGTACCTACATATTTTATATTGAATGCAGTGCATAATGAGATTCAGTCCAAACAGACCAGAGACAATAGATCACGGAATTTAAGCAGACTTCAAAAAGGAGGAGGTTCTCAATTAGTCGGTATTTCTTTTGTTCACCCTTCAATGTACTTAATTATGGAACTTTGCAAGATAGCCCCATAAAAAAATAACATTGGTTTAGTAGCTCTGAAGCGTTTCCAGAAAAATGTACGTGCATTGCAGCTTATACGTAAAAAAAAATATACGCGTTGAATTGTATACCTCCTCCGGCGATTCGTCGGTCAAAAGGCGTGTTAAAAATCAGAAATTTTGAGAAAATGTGATTTTAAAATTGGTGGGGTACCTACATATTTATATTGAATGCAGTGCATAATGAGATTCAGTCCAAACAGATCAGAGACAATAGATCACGGAATTTAAGCAGACTTCAAAAAGGAGGAGGTTCTCAATTCGTCGGTATTTCATTTGTTCACCCTTCAATGCACTTAATTATGGAACTTTGCAAGATAGCCCTATAAAAAAAAAACATTGGTTTAGTAGCTCTGAAGCGTTTCCAGAAAAATGTACGTGCATTGCAGCTTTTACTTACCTTGTCGAATAGGAAAAAATACCACTTTCTCTAAAGCCGCTTGGTACGGGAAGGCTTGAGTAAAGTTCTGTTGGTAGTGCCTACCGAAGATCTGTGGTTGTAGCGTTTTTAGTAAAACAAATTGTACCTAGGTATCATTATAAGTTCAAATCCCAAAGGTGACGTACACAAGTGGTATATTATTCAGAGAAAAATCGAACCAAGATGATATATACATCATTTGAAAGCTTGTTTTATGGGCTTCCCAAAAACATTTAATTTAGATTTTTTCACTCCTCAATTTTTTTTAATGTGAAAAATAAATTGTATGAAAAATAACAATACAGCTTATTAGTTTTTATAGTTTAACAATGATAAAGTGCTTCTATCGTTATTTTACTTGCTCTGTCACATTCATCACTTAATTTGCTAAAATTAAAAATTATAACCTACCAGTTAGTAGGTACAATGTGACAAAAACACTTTAAGCGTGTATCTAGTAGAAATAAACTACCTATTAAGCCAAATATATTTATTTATATATATTTATCCTAATAAATTAAAAATTAATTTAAAAAAAAATCGGAGGGCTCTTTTTGTTTTTAACTGTTGTAATAGACTCAGAAAAATATGAACTTTCTCGAAATGTAACGAGTGTTGTGGTTAGAATTTTTGATTATTATTATACCAGCCTCCATACATTTTGTGGACATGTCCTTTCAAATGAAATCACAGAGAAACAGAAAAAAACATAGAAAAAACCTGTAAGTATAAAATGGAATCCGTTTTGATGAACTTGAATAATAATGAATACGAATACGGACGTAGGTAGTATATCATAAACCGGCAGAATAAGATGCAGTGCATCGATCGTTGCATGACCTACTTGCAGGTCAAATCGGAGTAGGTACCTGTAAGCCTCGACATAGGCAGACAGGTCTAAATCCTTACAAATAGGTAAGTATTATATAAGTAATACGAAAGGGTGCTTTTGGTAGGTAATGGTTTGTTTGCTACTCTTTCACGCAGCAACGGAGAAGATAGATAGATAATTCTTTATTAGCTTAACCAAAAAAATACAAACACATGAAAAATAAAAACATTAAAAATTAGTTATACTAAATGGCGGCCTTATCCCTTCAAGCGATTTCTTCCAGGCAACCATGAAGGGACAGGAAATAGCACATTAGCTAAAACAGCGGCCTTAGCAAAAAAGATTTTAAAAATAAACAATGAACACTTACCTATAACAAACAAAAATAAGCAATACTAACACCTAACCAATAAATAAATAAATAATATTTATTGAAATAAATATATATGCCTACCTAGACACATAAACATACATGTATTACATATTACAAAAATAAACTTACTTATATAATTACATTCTATTAATACTTATACTTACTTAAATAAATAAATATATATAGCGAGCAGAAACAATAATGTACCTAAGAAGACAAGTAATGCAATTTAACTCTTTGTTTGAAAACAAGAACCAGATCGACTAGTTTTTACACGGATATAGTAGGTACCTGCAATGTACCTAAAGGTCTGGGAATGTCATAGACATATCGTAGGAGCAGCAGGTAAAATTAGTCTAATTTGTGTTTGAATCAGAAATGTTTGAAGGTTGGATAACAATTGGGACATGCGCAACTCATGCGTCTTTTTGTTTCGTAAATTTTATTATCGCAAATAAGTCCGCCATTGACCGCCAATCGCCTGATTGTAAGCAACGTTGTGGTCGAAGATGAAGCACGCTGACTTAGAAGATAGGTACATAGTTATTTACTCTGGTTTTGAAAAGCTTCAGCTCAGATCTTCGGAAGAAAGCCGGCAGTCTGTTCCTCTCCTGATCGCACGGATCAAAAATTGAGTTAGACCGCTACGTATAAAACAAAAATCAACAATATAGGGGCACGGTAATAGTATCCATGCAGTATTCCGTCTTCATACAAACAGCCGAATCGCGAATCATACCCACGCGCTTCGGAGTTCGGCACACACTCGATACACAACAGTCGCAGATACCTCCTAGTAATATTGTTCTGTGGCAGATACGCCGCGCCATAGCAACGAACGAACGTGTCGGTTTGTAATCAGTAAGTATGCGATTTATGTACCTACCTACCAGCACATGTTACGTACCTGCTGCATGACCACGCGGGGCTGTAGGTGTTTATTTCAAGGACATGGCCGAGTCGCAATACTGCATATATACGTACTATTATATACCACCGTGGCAGGGGTGATTAATATGAGGCGTGTTTCTAATTTCCTATAAACTGGCCGGTTTGTCTTTTTTTGTTACCTACCTAGGAAAATCCTTTTTGGATACCACCAAACCTGGGGAGGCCGGTGGTTATGTGGGAGTCTCCACCGACTAGCGGTCGGTGGCATAACCACTAAAAACCTGGGGTGTTTCCGCCACTGCGCCATTATGTCGGGGCTACGGGCACGCTTCCGCACTCCTCCGCGGCAACGTGAATCATACCTACGCGCCTCGGAGTGCGGTACACATTGGTTACTGTCTCGGTACGCAACACTCACAAGGTCGCGCTTAGCGAAGGTGTGGGTTTGTAAATGGTTGGTAATCAGTAAGCGTGCGACTTACAGCCCTAGAGCGTGTTACGTAATGCGCGGCCACGTGGGGCTGTAGATATTTATTTCAAGGACAGAGCCAGTCGAAATACTGCATATAAATATGCCTACTATTACCGTGGTTAGCTCTCACTTTATACGGTGTCAATGACCACTCTCAATTCAATTCAATTTATTAATTTACAGTAAACACCGCGCCAATTAATGCAATGATCGACGTTAACCGCTTTGCCGCTGTATTGCCATATATGACGTACACCGCGCACCGATAGGAAATCAGAGCTTTACCCAAAGACCTCGATATGAGGTACCTATTTGGCTTTACCACAAAAATGCTCTACGGTTGACGATTGTGGTGATTTTTGTGGATGACATGATGGGCTTTGGAGTTTAGACTCCTCTCCCGACAACAACTAAGATCGACTTACCTCAAATCGCTATATTTTAGATATATCTTTCACGCAACAATTTTACAGACATTTACAGACTAATAAATAAACAAAAATAAAGAATAAATAAATACGTGATAAATCCTTCTGTGATAAATACATATGAAAATAGATCAAAGAGGATACAGTACAAAACTACGTAAGAAATAGATTTCAAATATCTTTTGACAAATTCAACAAAACATATTTTATACAATGAAGTTTCAGTTCCTGTACGAAACTTCCTTGTATACCTACTACATATACATATTTTAAATACATACTTATATAAATAGTACTTAAATTACACCCAGACATAGAGCAAACACTTATGTTCATCACATAAATGCTTGCCCTGGGTGGGGATCGAACCCACGTTTTATCGTTTGAAATGAGATTGCATATTACTATCACAATAAGGTTTAAAATTAAAGGTTTCAATCCATGGGGGAGGCCTATGTCCAGCAGTGGACGTCCTACGGCTGATGGATGGATGGATGAAAGGGCAAGCTCCGCCCAGGATGCTTTCGCGATATCTTCGCACCTATAGTGTAGTAAGCCGTTGTAGGCTCCGCGCTACCACTGATAGACTTGGCGCCTCAATCACTTAGTTACTTAGTTTCTGAAGTACTTAGTTCCCAAATTCTGCCGTCGGACTTTAGCGGTGGCTCAGACCAAATCAAGACAGAAAACAAAACATGTGGTGAGTGCGTCGGTGTTGCGCCGGCATAGTTCGACTGACAAGCCAAGGCGTAGTTTCGTTGTTTGTGTAATTGTGTCTGTACACGGTGAGGTGTAGTTTTTCCCGTCTATCCCCCGTGGCTCTACTGCTTGGCTCAACTAGTAGTGCCAAAGGAAATTTCTCTCTCCCGTGGCACGATTAATTTTCTATGCCTGCTTAGTCTATACAATCTAATTACCCGTGAACTTGATCTTTACCCGTGGCACTACTGAATTTAGTAGGACGAACAATTAGTAACTTAAATTATTATATTATTTAGTTTAAAAAAATGACAGATATCATTATGACAGCTGTCAAAATCAAGAATTCGTATGAGTTTCATGACAAGTGTCAAAGTAACAGCAGTCATTTTCTAGAATTCATACGAGTCGCGTGAAAGGTGTAAAAGTGACAGCTGTCAAATTCTAGAATCCATACTAGAATAGCATGACAGGTGTCAAAGTGACAGCGAAAGACGGTTTTGCCGGCCTCACTTTTTTATATCTCAACATTCTATCTTGATTTTTTTATTTGGTCTGGGAGTGGTGGTGGTGGCGTATAGTCTGGTAAGCCAATTTTATTGTTTTTTTTTTATGGATCTGTACCCTAGATCATTTGATAATCGTTTCTGGAAATGAAAGAAAAAGAAACATTAAATTAATATATTTATATTTCTCTATATACTTACTTTATTGCAACAAACTTAAATAACATTGGAGAACGTACTATTTACAGCTATCTACATAATTAAAAATAAACTTATACAAATATCACTAAAACTAATATACATACAAAACTAAATTTATAACATATAAAACTTAATCTAAAAGCCCCTTTGTAGAAGGAAACGTGGCCAGAATGCAGGCAGCATTGCCTCGCTGAATGGCAATGCTGAGCTTTTGACCAAAGTAGACGCCAGCATTCTGGTCACGCGTCACTTCTACTAACCGCCTGGCCAAGTCTTTGTAGAGTGCTAGGGCGTCCGGCCCCCATGGACCTAAAGTCTCAACCCCAAACGGCACAAAGAGGTATATTCTATCCAACGACTCATATTTGTGCCGTTTGAGGTTTTCGGCTTTAACTGCGGCAGCGCCAGCCCCAATTGTTGTGACAGGAAGGTGAGACGACGCCAGTGTGTCGACACAAGTTGCGTCCCACACTAAAGGTCGTCCCATCTTCCATGGCACCAATGTCATTCCGTCGGGCCTCTTACCGTCGTCTCGCAACAGTCCGTTGGGCTCTAAGACCGACGGGACGCCGGCACTGACGAATGCCCGACGGATGACGTCATTCAGACTGGCGTGTCGCGAAAGGCGCCCTGCACTTTTAACGCATGACAATGCATGGTGGCCAAAACGGTCGACTTGATCACCGCATTGGCAGCAGTGCGCGACCAGACATGGAGCACCTAAACGTAGGGATACGCATATCCGGAAAGAGTTATTGTCTAAAAGGTTGCCAACGTTTATTGAAGGTATTATTCTATATACTTAATTACACTACACCATAATTGATTTCCTTAAATATTAAACTTAAGCACCTACGACCATTCAATACTTTAAATAGGTACTATTGATAGAATACAATTTTGAGATTTTATTAAACAAAAAAAAAATCACTAAACATGAAGCAACTGGGATAACATTATATTAGCTTTCTCTAATTTTTTTTACAGATTATAGAAAATCTATTCGTTAATTATAAGTAACCTCGTTGTACCTAAAGGTCACAAGAATACAGGATATTATTCAATAATTTAATAGCAATCATGATGATTCCTGGCTAGTTTTACGAAGTGAAAACGCCAGTAGCGGCGTTGTACATTTTTGGGATGGGTTAAACTCGCGTCAGGACACGTGACCTGATCGAAAATTCGTAAGACGTGCGAGTGTGTATCATTGTATTTTACCACATAAATTATAGTGTTTTATATGTTCAAGTTTTTACTTCTGCCGGCACACACGGAGTGCATCCCGTTGTTTTTTTTTTTAGTTATTGAATACACGGTATATTTTTCTAGACGGCGGACATATTTTAGGATTCCATTGTACTCATAATTTTACTATGACCAACTCTTACTGTGGGGCCTAGTCCGAAATCGCGAAAAAAATCAGGTAGATAACAGAGAACTTTTCGAATGGTATAGAACAGCATTTTTTCCGTGACATCGGAATTGGCCCCCTATACAATCATACTATATTATAAATTGTAAAATAAAGTTTTCAACCACATAATTCTTGTACATTGCATTTTTTTAGATTTTGACATTACAAACTTTTATAGTTTTTTTCTGAAAGCTTTAGGTACCTATATAAGAATTATATATGCGTATTATTATATTAACTAGTTTCATTGTTTACTTTTTATCATATTTTTAACAGATTTAACTGTTTAAAGTACAAGTACTCTTAGAACCTATTCAGTAAAACATTTTTCAAAAAGTAAGTTATATACAAAAGATAAAGCCTATTAGAGAAGCAGGTCCTTAATAGTCTAGCTAGACTACTCCTGCAACTTAAATTGCACTTTAAATTCACTTCCCTAAGGGTTTTATTTCTCAAGCTGTACACATAGCGCGAAATAAGCGCACTGGTATTATCACTAGTCGAGAAATGAGGGGAATACGTTGTTTTTTGTTTTTCTTTAACTCAGAGTACTGTACAGAGACTGTAAGTATACCAAACATTGAAATTTACTCCCTAAAGGTTCTATCTGTTTGGACTTTAACTTCACTGCCTGAAAGTTCTATTTGTCGAGCCGTACACATTGCGCAATTCAACGCAAATTGAACTTTAACGTCACTCCGTAAGGGTTCTATTAATCGAATCGTACACATAGAGCGATGCTACGTAAATTAACCTTAAACTCCACTGCCTGAAAGTTCTTTTTGTCGAGCCGTACACATAGCGTGATACAACTTAAATTGGTATTTAACTTCACTCCCTAATGGTTCTATTTCTCAAGCCGAACAGTAGCGACAGTCCGTACACAGCACGACAAAACGTAAATTGGACTTTAACTCCACTGGTTGAAAGTTTTATTTGTCAAGCCGAACACATAGCGCGATGTAGGCTCGGCGGTGGGGTCGCTAGTAGCGATGTCGGTTCGGGTACATGTTGGGGTTTTGTACGTTCGGGTTCGGCTGCTGGACCGGGTAGCCTTGTGTTATGGACCCGGGCTTCGCCGTCTGAAAAAAGTTTCATTGTTTAATTTTTTCACAAGTGTTTAGCCAAGATTTGTCCACTAAATGACATGTATGTATGGAAGTGTGTGAAGAGGGGCGCGCGCGAGCGCGCGCGTTTGCGTGTTCGTGTGTGCGTGTATGGCGAGGTGCCGGCTGACGGAGGAGTGGCGCGAGTACCAGGGTAGCATGATTACCTGCATGTTGGTGTGCTGGGGCGCGTGTATGGCGAGGTGCCGGCTGACGGAGGAGTGGCGCGAGTACCAGGGTAGCATGATTACCTGCATGTTGGCGTGCTGCGGCGCGTGTATGGCGAGGTGCCGGCTGACGGAGGAGTGGCGCGAGTACCAGGGTAGCATGATTACCTGCATGTTGGCGTGCTGGGGCGCGTGTATGGCGAGGTGCCGGCTGACGGAGGAGTGGCGCGAGTACCAGGGTAGCATGATTACCTGCATGTTGGTGTGCTGGGGCGCGTGTATGGCGAGGTGCCGGCTGACGGAGGAGTGGCGCGAGTACCAGGGTAGCATGATTACCTGCATGTTGGCGTGCTGCGGCGCGTGTATGGCGAGGTGCCGGCTGACGGAGGAGTGGCGCGAGTACCAGGGTAGCATGATTACCTGCATGTTGGCGTGCTGCGGCGCGTGTATGGCGAGGTGCCGGCTGACGGAGGAGTGGCGCGAGTACCAGGGTAGCATGATTACCTGCATGTTGGCGTGCTGGGGCGCGTGTATGGCGAGGTGCCGGCTGACGGAGGAGTGGCGCGAGTACCAGGGTAGCATGATTACCTGCATGTTGGCGTGCTGCGGCGCGTGTATGGCGAGGTGCCGGCTGACGGAGGAGTGGCGCGAGTACCAGGGTAGCATGATTACCTGCATGTTGGCGTGCTGGGGCGCGTGTATGGCGAGGTGCCGGCTGACGGAGGAGTGGCGCGAGTACCAGGGTAGCATGATTACCTGCATGTTGGCGTGCTGGGGCGCGTGTATGGCGAGGTGCCGGCTGACGGAGGAGCGGCGCGAGTACCAGGGTAGCATGATTACCTGCATGTTGGCGTGCTGCGGCGCGTGTATGGCGAGGTGCCGGCTGACGGAGGAGCGGCGCGAGTACCAGGGTAGCATGATTACCTGCATGTTGGCGTGCTGCGGCGCGTGTATGGCGAGGTGCCGGCTGACGGAGGAGCGGCGCGAGTACCAGGGTAGCATCATTACCTGCATGTTGGCGTGCTGCGGCGCGTGTATGGCGAGGTGCCGGCTGACGGAGGAGCGGCGCGAGTACCAGGGTAGCATGATTACCTGCATGTTGGCGTGCTGCGGCGCGTGTATGGCGAGGTGCCGGCTGACGGAGGAGCGGCGCGAGTACCAGGGTAGCATGATTACCTGCATGTTGGCGTGCTGCGGCGCGTGTATGGCGAGGTGCCGGCTGACGGAGGAGCGGCGCGAGTACCAGGGTAGCATGATTACCTGCATGTTGGCGTGCTGCGGCGCGTGTATGGCGAGGTGCCGGCTGACGGGCGGCGCGTACGCCACGCCCGCGCTGGATACGTGCGGGTGGACTGCCTCGCTTAGACCGATCAGCACCTGTGGCGGCTGAAACCACAACAGATTACTATAATTGCTAACAAACATTAGAATACGTTAAAATATGTATGGCCCTTAAGAATGGGTAGTTATGCTTATTGTTCGTTTTTTCTTTTTAATTCAAAAACTGACCATTTTAGAATGGTGAATCGTTTTAGACTGCTACAAACAACCGTGTGGCTATATTATACAAATGCAGACGCTGAAATAAACGCCCCGTGGCTACAGATTATTTATATTTGTGGCGCTTCTTTTTTCTCCTGATGTTGCTGCACCTCCGTATTCTTCAATATATTATATCCATGTACAGTTGCGTTTGTGGTGCGGGTGCATATAACAGACAAGGAAATGGTCTTCGGGTGGCTTAAAAACTTCTGACAGCAGGGCTGACTACTCAATCTACGAGTGTATGCATTTTATGGTGTAATATGCTGTAGAAGATGATATAATGATGGATAAAAATTATACCTGTGGCGCTTCTTTCTTCGGTTCCTGATGTTGCTGCCCCTCCCTATTCTTTAATATATCCATGTACAGTTGTGGTTGCGGTGCGGGCGCGTACAACAGGCCCGCGTGGTGGGGGGTGTGGGGCGTGTGGGGGGTGTGCGCGTGGTGCGCGTACAAAAGGGGGGGAGGTCTTTCCCCCACCACTGAAGTAGGCATAGTGTAATACGCCGTGGATGAGGAACTCCCTACGTTTTGGGCGTATTGGGAGGGCTGTTGTTCTGGAAATTGAAACCCGTGTTATTTAGGATTGTTCTTGTAGGAAAGATGGAATGAAATGTAGAAGGATGATAAACAGGTGTACTGGTTACTTAATGAATGATGAAAAAGAAGAATTTATTAGAATGACAGGTGAGAGTGATAGAGAAGGATTAAGGAATAAGATACATTTAAATATGGCGTAAAACAACACAAAAACGTGAACTCGGTTACAAAATGTGTAAAAATCTAATAAACTGCATTCAATGAAACACGAAATATATGATTATCAATTTTACTAGTAAGTTGGTTGCACTATATTTACGGATCACTTGAACTTTCTTCATTTTTAAATTCATTGTTAGCGTACCACATCACATTGCGTATTATTTGACCATTTGCTTGACATATAAATGTAATATGTCAAGAAAATAGTCAATAAAAAAACGAATATGTTTTGGACTGTCAACACCAATCACTTTATAAAACTAGCCATGAAGGTTACATATGACTGCCAACTTTAACACACAGAGATCAGATAAATAAGCAACTTTTAAAAAAACCTACGTTCGCAATGCCAATTAACATAAACTAATCGAGCTGAAGTTTGTTAGAAGCAGGAATATTCTAAAAATGCTAAAAGAAAATTAATTCTATAGAGAAGATTACTAAAATATAATAAGAAAGAACTTAGTTATTTTAAAATCATTCAAGAAACTAGAGGCCAAGATTACTTATAAAATGGAAACGGAAACTATTATTGATTTCGTATGGCTCCAAACATTTTTTTTTAAGTTGGTTCTTCCCGTGCCTGCTAGGGGCGCTTTACGAAAATGTAAGGAGACACGGAACTACTATAGTTTTCGTATTGTCAAAATTTCTAAAATTAACTAACACTTAGGCTCACTAAGGGTTGTTTGGTGCATTGCACCAAATTACTTTAACAATAAACAAACCTTTTGACTTTGACGTAACCAGAGATTTTGCGACTGGTTAGGAGTTGGTTATCATTAAAGTAATATGGTGCAACCCACCCTAAGATAGGCTGTTCACTGTAGGCTTCCTGATTTGGAACAGATTCAGAAACCTGAATGTTAGGTTTCGGTACAAAATGTTCAAAAAACATTTGCAGGCACGAAAAGTGTCACGTTTCGCCTGAGCCGATCGTGCCAGCGGAGCGAGACGTGAGCGTGTTCACGTAAAATTGTACGTAAGCCGACTTTGCATACAACCATTTTTTTTTCTTTTGTGAACATTCAGGAATCTGAATTCCGTATCAAGAAACCGTATGAATGCCGCCTGTCAGTCAGATGAAAAACATAGACAAGAATACATGCAAAAGTCACAAACGAAACAAACAAAAAGAGCATTTATAGCGCAAACAAGAAGGGTTATTATTGAGTGGTGAAAATGTGAATGAAGTGATAGCGACTGTTGTCGTGTAGCATTGCACTCACTGTTCCACAGTACTGCTCGCATTTGGCGGCCCATGCGGCCATCCTCTACCTCTGTAAAAATATATTGCATTAGGCTTGCTACACAGATAAGCGGGCCGGCATCGATCGGCACTACCGGGCGGTAAAATCTAATACCTGTAGATGACAGTTCGGTAAAATAGCCACTTAGCTTTCACCGGGCGACACCGAGTGTTCGGCAAAGTCAACCGGTAAAACTGAATATACATATTGAAGTTTCGGGAATGCCGTAACGGAGAGACGCGTGACGACCGAAATAAAAAACTAATTGTGCCGATTAGACCGGAAGGAACTAATCGATCGGTACCGATCGGCACAAGCCGAGTGATGCCGAACGTAATGTAGTTTGTTCAACAAATACTGCCCAACCGAATGATGTATCGAACTGAGTGAAATAGCCGATCCGATGAAAGAGCCGATGTAGTAACTGCTTCGGGTTGGCTTTGTCTTTCGATAAATTCTGCCGAACCGTCTGTGGAGGTCCGCTTATGTGTGTAGCAACCGCCACGGTCACAAACATTAACCGTGTACATTTAGTATCACCACACTAGAACGACAAAAACTAAATATCTTTTTTTTATAAACCATACAATTTTTAAGACGAAGTCGTACAAAACTTTTTTATTTCCTGCAAAAAAATGCGCATTTACATATTTTATTTTACTTTATTTAGCCCACCAAGGTGAAAGTCCACCAATCCGATCCGAACTAGACGCACTTGGGATAGACATCAAATAGAAATGATAATTATAAAATCGTGCGCGCCTGTGCGCAATGCGCTTCAGTCAAATACTAATATGTATGCGCAGGCGCGGATCCAGGGGGGTCATGGGGGATCCGCGGGATCGGACCCCCACCCTCTCCGGGCCCATGTCGGCTCTATGTTAAAAAATATATCGAAAATTTTTCGTTCTTGCTTCGCTCGCGCTAGTAAAGTATTCCGTAACTAGCTTTACTTACGAAATTTGATGTCGTTTTAAGATCAGTTTCGCTGAAAAAACATCGACATCAACATCTTTGGAGAGGCGATGGTTTTTGCTTAAATCAACGCCATACCATCTTGCACATAATACCAGTAGTCTACTTTGCTTACATCTTTTTAAAGCTACTGTAAAGTTGATAATATTTTGGGTTTGGTACACTCCTTTGCTCATATTTTATTTTTTATTTATTTATTATCAACAAAAGATTACAATATATACACATTTAAGTAACATTAAAAAACCTAGCAAAGGTTTGTCGTAGTGTTAAGTTCTACGCACAATAAATCAATTTATTATTATAAAAGTGCAAATATCCTTCTTGAAATGACCGAAAAATAATAAAATACCGCTTTCGCTGCGATCGCGCTTAATAGCATTGGCATGCTGTGCTTTGTACATGCCAGTTTTAAAATTACTGAAAAAAAAAACGAAAAATATTCGCGCTCGCCCCTTTCTCTTTTGAAATGCAACTTGATGACCACCCCCTGAATCAATGGCTAGATCCGCCCTTGCGTATGCATTTGACGTTGCCGCCTCGGTTTGGCTCTTACGATGCGGATTGGTGAATGTTCAGCTTTGGATTTATTCCAAAGAGTTAATGTGTCCCTAGAACTATAGAACATCTGTTTTTATTATTACTGAACCAATATTTTCCAAACTTACGGTTGGCCTTCTATTAGGCGTAGAAACACCCGTGTCACCACACCCACTCTTCCATACACAATTAGGTATCTTGATAATACGAGTACTTTAGTTATACAATACTTTCAAAGACTTTGATTTGATAATATAATAGAATTGGACCATGATATGTAAGAACCAAAGAAACTTCTTGTATTGTGTGTTAGAACTTTTTGGGTAGCTTGAGATTATTCATTTAGAATTGTTTCATTGAGATATTTAAGCTCGAAACATACTATCGGACGCGGCTTACGGACGCGACTGACAGCCGCGACCTAGACTATGAAAGTACACTGAGCCGTGCACACTATCGGACATCTTCGGACGACCTTGAGCGTTCGGACGTCCGAGAGCGATCTGGCGCACCCGATGTCTTAAAACTGTGCACATTACTAAGTCGCGGCTGTCAGTCGCGTCCGTCAGCCGCGTCCGATAGTATGTATCGAGCTTTAAGGACCAGCAATATTAACTTTTTCTTGTTTACTTCATCGGTTCTCAGATAACGTGGTCTAATTTTGCTACATGCTAGACCCAACATCCATATTAATATTTCGACATAGACTACGACTAGGAACATATTTTATAGTTAAATAACATACTGTGGTCTGAATAGACGTGCTGCGGCTTCATAGAGGGCTGGTGTAGTCTGTGCGCGTAGAGGGCGTATGTCGGGGACGGGCTGCGGGTGCGTTTGACGCCTGTTTGTATCGGCCCGCGGACTATGGTTTGCTGAGGACACGAAAGGTCGTGGTTTTCATACGTAGAAAATAGAACTGAGGCTCGGATAGCTCATTCCATTGTAGTGTCCAGTTGCTATAAATTCAAATAGTTTAGGAGCTTAGAAACTTCGCTTCGACACCAATCCAGCCTGCCTATTTAAACTTACTTGTACAATATTGTATAACTCTGAAACAGTATTCTGTATGCTCTTCTTCTATACCAATAATATAAAGAGGAAAGATTTAATTGTTTGTTTGCATCGAATAGGCTCCGAAACTACTGAACCGATTTGGAGAATTCTTTCACTGTTTGAAAGCTACACTATACCTTGTGAACATAGGCAATATTATATTTTCAAAAAAAATTAGGGATCTTTACTATTTATCTTCTTTAGGCAATCGTACCTGGGCGAAGCCGGGACGGGCAGCTAGTGTTTGATAATTGTTTTATCCATTAAGCTATGTCAGAAGCCTTCAGGTGGCTTAGAAACTCTGATACCAAGGCTAGCTACCATCCAGGCCTTTACAAACTTTAATTTTTCAGAAGGTGATTTTGTGGCCAAGTTTCGTTGATCTAGATCAATGATGCTCGGCCACAAAATCACCTACGCGGTATTGTTCTATCCCCGACGATATGCCTAAGAATAATTATTCTTATTCTGTGTACTGTACTGAACGAGCTTTTTTAATAGTCCACTGCAAGACATAGGCCCACCCATGAAGAGTGATTGGGCCATATCCACCACAATGGCCCAGTGCGGGTTGGTAGATTCATATACACCATTGAATTTCTTCTATGGACGTATGCAGGTTGTCTCACGATGTTTTCCTTTACCGAAAAGTCAACAGTGTGAATTTCCCTAAATTTTTTTATTTGAACCTACAACCTCAAGATTGTAAGGCCTGTGTCATTACCACTAGACCACCATGGCTTTTATTTTTATTCTGTGGGGACGTTAATAATGTGTTTTGTTTTCTTACAGACAGCAAGAATAAATTTATTCTCACCTTGTTCATCATGTGAGAAGACAGCGGAGGAGGCCTGCCCTGTGTAGGAGGGGGCTCGCCCTGCCCCTGCGAGCTCGGTATGGAGAACATAGGCATGTTCATGCCTTGCACGCCTTGCATTGGCATCTTCATCGACTGCATTTCACTGGAAACATCATTAGTTGATTACAATTTATAAGACAACAAATATAGAGTAAACTATGATGAAACTTGATGCACTGAGCAATTTTTTTGCATTGACTGAAGCAAAGGTCTTCAAGAAGACTTCAACTCGACGAGTTTGCTTTCATCTGTCGGGATGTTGATTTTCCTCTACAAGACAGACAGACAGACAGACAAAACTCTTTATTTACAACCACAATATGAAAATTAAACAATAAAAATATGACATAATAAAAATATGATTATAAAGTGGCGGCCTTATCACCCATGGCGATTTCTTCCAGGTCGCATTTTTCAACCGAACCTGGTACACAGATTCAATTTATTAAAGGATTTTTTTACCTCTGTGATTTTTGATTGGGATATACATTTTTGAAGGTTATTTATTGCAGCTCGATATAGAATACGATAGATATAACACACTTAATCAGTTTGTGATCCAGATGTTTTATGTGTGATAGCACACAATGTATAGATATGATTTAGTATATAAGCTGTTATTACGCATTAATAAATTACATTCAGAGAGAGACAGGAAACTATTATAGACTAATTCCAACCTGTGTCTCATTATGGTCTCTATTGCCATACTGGAAAAGCGGTAACCTCAACATGGTCCCTCAAAAAAGGTGAAACTTGCCATAGCGCTATTTATCAACCAACCTGGTAATATTTCACAAGATTGTTTACTATCTAAATCCTACCATGATTTGTGAGTATGAACAAAATCAGTCAAGGCGGATTCAAGATATAGATTTATAAAGATTCAGTTTGAGAAGTCTACTGTTCAAAGAACTACCTACTAATCATTAATATGATACAATAAATTGGTTCCCAATTAGTATTTTGGAAATCTATAGAAGGCATCACTTCGCTGCAATGGTTTTCTGACTGATATGAATAATGAAGCATGACTGTGTTCCTACTCACTTTGTTTCTTTCTGTTGCTGTCGCTTCCGAATTTCATCCTCATTGAGTACTTTCTTCAACTGCATAAACAGCTGCTGTTTTTCTTTCTCCAACTGTTTCAACTTCTGTTCCAACTGCTCAATCTGCTCCTTTGTTTCTTCTACAATACAGACCATACAATATACATTTCTGGTATAGATCAGATCACACAACTTGGTGGCTGGGGGGATGTTAGCTACAAGCTACAGATAACTCAATCCTGATTGAAGCTCACTTAACAGCTGCACAAGGATGGGTTATCCGTAGCTTGTACCTAACTTCACAGTGTCCAAGAAGTTTGATACAGCCTATAATATCATTACAAATCATAGCTATACTCTATAAAATGTAACTTGATCTCTGCGACAGTTACAGTTACTGTTACACTGTGTGTGTTAAATTTTATAGAGTAATAAGTAATGAAATTGAATGAGTAGTTGAAGGTGAGAAATTGGATTTTATTCTCTTACTATTATTTAAGATTAAGTATGTACACATGTAAATAATGTTATGATATTAATTAAATACCTACTCATAATAATGTGACGATAGTATTTATCGACGTTTTTCACTATTATCGATGCTAATGTAACATATAAATGGGTTTAATTTAATTACACATGTAAAAAATGTTATGATATTAAAATATACAATAAAATTAATGATAAATTAAGTTTTATTTAAAATATTGTCAGTTTAAACTATCGATATTTTAATTAAAACTATTTAAAACTCTGTGGTCACGATCATTTGTCGCCCATCACTAATCAGCATGCCCACAAAGTATGACATTGACAGGTACTGTCTGTACTATTGAGAATTTCCGGACTTCATAGGCATGATTTTTCTGACAGCTGTTGCAGAGATCAAGTTAAATTTTATAGAGTATAGGCTTTTACACCCAGCTAGTGTTGGAAACCGAGTGCCCTAAAAACGTCTGCTGTTAACATTACAAGTGAACTGTTATCAAACAAATGGCAGCATGACCAGTGTCATGATTGATTTATCTACATACTTTACGCCCAATCCTGAGGGTTTCCAACAATTGCTTTGTTTAAATCATAATTTATATGATCTCTTTTTGCATTAATTTATCAACCCATTTACTGTTTTACATACATTCATGTTCATCCCATTCATTTGCTTTGAATTCTTAGTATAACTGCAAGTTTTAAATTTGCTGATCTGCAGACCTGAATGTACAGGTTGCAGCATATAAGTCTAGCACTGAGCAAAGTGAGGAGATTGCTGCAAATGGGTTCTGTATGGCGGTCACCATGCGCAGCCACTCCCTCCACAGTACCCCCAGTGCTAAACTTACATGCCGCTGCCTGTAACCTTAATTAAATACAATAACATTAAAGTTGACAGTCAAGAAGGCTCACCGACCTAAAGTCATTACATCTTGCCTTTCCCTAGCTTCCCTCTCTTTCCGCAATCTTTCTTCCTCCACCTCTGCTTCATATTCTGGAAAAATAGAAATAGAAGGCTCAATCCTAGCGGTACTGAAGTATCGAATATTAACCATATACCCAAATGGGTGGTAATAACATACCTTCTTTTTTACGCTGCCGCTCTTTTATTATGTAGTTTTTGAGTGCACTCCACATTTTCTGGTCAGCGTCATTTTGTTCTTCTTCTGTGGTAGACGTTACAGCTGGCATCTTAGCGTTTGTCTTCGAGATATATAGAGCTTAACAGGTGGGATAACAGGATCTTACCAAATGCGCGAGACAGAGGAATTGAACTTGTTTACACTTTTGATTTTTGGAGTATATGCTGTCTGTAGCAATTGTATAGTATTGTTTTAGATTTGTTAATAGATACTTGATGTAATTAGTAATTTCTTTAGAAACATATAATTATTTTAGTAATCCAAAATTTCAATTTCTGTAAAACTTGCCGTCATTTCTTGTTTTCCTGGGGTGCGTTTACGCACTCCAGACTAAGATAAAAATTATCCTGGCTAACTCTATGTCACCCGTTTAGGGCATCCGTCAGGAGAAAAAACCTCCTGGCTAAAAATTAATCTGCCCCGTTCACGCACTCCAACCGGTATAATTTTTCTCCTGACTAGGCTAAGTTTTATCGAGGTTTTTAGGTAGATAAATTTTATCTTGTGTCTGATTGGTCAGCTAGTTGTCATCGAATCGAATTTGACAGATCATTCAAAAGTTTGACAGATGTGATTGGTTTGTCGTAGATTTAAGCGCTATGATTGGTCTAGAGCTATGACGCCGTTTACGGACGCCCGTCAGAATATTTTTTATCCAGCATAAAAATTATCTGGAGTGCGTAAACGCACCCCTGAATTGATTGTTTTTTTTTTTTAATTTGGTTTTTACGAATTCATTTGACACGCTTAGATGAACTATAGGTAAGGTGAGCGGGGCAAAGTGCGCCATATTTTTTTCATAGTTGACTTTGGTGCAATATAACTTGTGTTTTAGTTTACGGATGACACTTGTCGTGGTATCTTATGGATCTATGATGTTTTGCGACTACAACTAATGTCGTGTCATTGCAACCTGAACCTTAAAATAATAATTTTTAGCACAAAATAAGAAAATATGATACCAGGCGCACTTTGCCGCCAAATCGGGTAAGTGCGCCTGGTATTAGTAAAACGCAATAATGAAGCGTAGGGATAAAAACAGCCTCATATTATTATAAGAAAACAAGCAACGAAACGCATAACATTCAATTTTTCTTCATAGCCACATTCTAGAAGAATCTATGTATGTCAAACCAAATTTCGGCTAAGTGCGCCATACAATCTTAAATCAGTGGCTGTAAACCTTTTTTCTAAATATTGATAATCGAGTATCAAGTATATTTTTTCTTTTATTTACGAATAAATACCATGGAATGGAACTACTTAATGGTTGTTATAAGGCTTTTTCGATTACAGCCATTTATACATGTGTACTGTGACCATCATAGATGAGAAGTGTTGGCTGAATCGTATCGCCAATCATCGGAATAAATAAAAAATATTCCAAAAAGGCTTGCGATTCTATCCAGACATTAGATGTGGCTGTATACAACGTTCCAGGGTACGCTAAATCAGAGGTCCAATTACTCCATACGTGCTTTCCTTTATAAATCATAAATGGAGCTCTTTTCTCCCCAGCAGCGTTGCTCGCCATCAAAACTGTTGTATTTGACTTTCCGGAGGATGATGTAGTTCGAGTTGATTTCCATCACCCCTAAGACGTATGACTTTTTTTTGTGGATCACTGCAGTAACTGGTTTCATCCAAATTGTAAATTCTTTTAGGCTTGTCATGAAGCTTTAACTCGTCAATCACTCTTTCTAGTATGTCATAAAATTCTTGGATGACAAATGGGTCTGCTGCTTTCTTACTAGCAACCTCTACAGCCTGCGGTTTGCGGTCCATTACATGCAAAAAGTTCTGTCTCATATTTAAATACTGGTGGTCTGCCTAGACTTGATGACTTTTGGCCCCTTCGACCTGTGACGTGGTCCATAATAGTCTTTCTTGGGATAGCAAAGGTTGATGCGGCTGCATACCCAGACATCCTACCTAATTGAACAGCTTCGACTGCTTCATTCAAAACCTCTCTGGACCATTAAGGACCTTCAGGTTTTTTACATATCTCGCCATCTTAAACAAAAATCATGATCAGGTAAATAATAATAAATTATTGTGACTTTTACTGAATGTGATTATGTGTTGTGTGCATGTATGTAGGCTGGCCTCATAAAACACGATAAATAAACATATATACATATGACATTAGGATTCGAAGTAATTCCAACAATAGCACACACTTCTTATTGGATCAAGAATTAATAATAATATAATAATAACCCGACCATACAAACAAGCAAACATACATTGCAAGTTAAATAAAAGCTTATAAAAAGACACTTTTAAAAAGGTTACAAACCTCTGGATTGCGGCGAAGTGCGCCATATAAAAAGTCAGTATGGCGCACTTCCCCAACTATAAAAATTTGAGATCAGATTATTAAATTTGCAAAAATATATAAATTTTACTAGATATTCGTGATATAAAGTCAAAATCTCAATGCACAATATTTAAATTGTGCACTTACCTCACTCGTATGTCGATAAAAACTCAATTTCTTGAGATTTATGACGACGATTACTCCACTGTCATCTCTCCTTACCACTTGCAATAACAGTGAAAATAAAATGGCGCGTGTCTCAAACTCACATGACTAGAGCCATCTGTGACTATCACCAAGAACTATGTTTTAGTTTGTATCATCGATATAAAGTGTCCCTACTAGTATCCAATCGGTAGTTTTCAAGATATTTGTGGTAGGCGCACTTATCCGCTAGGCGCACTTTGCCACCTTCACCTTAGTTATTTTAGGAAAAACAGTTTATAAAAGCTAGAAAAGATGTAAATTAGGTACTGTAATTGTCACTTATCAGGACATCAAAAATTAAGATAAAAATGTTTTAAAAAATACAACATCTACTCGCTGCAATCGGTATCGGTATATCATACTTCCTCTATGGTAAATATAGAGATTGCCGACGAAAAATAATAAAATTAGCCGTTGTATTGTCAAAGTCAAATGAGTAACATCAAGGTGACACTGACAGTACTGGCATCTGACACCTCGTGCCCTCCTCTTATTCCCTCCCCCCTTCACCCCCTCTCTTTTCAGTCCTGCCTCCTGCCTCTTGCTTTGAAACTGAAAATATTTCCTCTAAAATTATTTATTATTTAATGTGGTGTGACTAATTCAAGCAATATTTGACACATAAAAGTAGAGCCCGGTCGCTTGTGCATCAACTTTTCTCAGAAATGGACATGGACGGACCTTCTGCACCGAAAAAGAAACTAAAAACAGTAAGTGACCTATTTCTTCATCTTCAAAATAAATAATATTGAATCTCACACTTACAGTTCAACTCGGTCACTTAACTAATTCCTACAAATATAATAGTTCCAAATTGAAGGAACTTTTCGTCATTTTATTTTTTAATGGTCTTCGTGCTCTCCTAATAAAATGCCTTTTTAACTGCATCTTTAATCTATTTGAGGCTATGCCTTACCTAAATGCCTACACCAAAGAAGATATAATAATATCACTACGTCCAATAGGTACTATCGGCGCGTGCTATCTATTATTCACAGGCGCGTATAGGTACCAAGGTAATTCTTCTAGGCATATTTATTTTGCTAACAAGCCACTTAGATTCTCATTTTAGGAAGGGACCTACTAAATAATACTAACATATTATGATAGTATAACAACAGCAAAATATAACCCCCGATTAAAAGAAAATAAATACAGCTTAAATTAAAAATCGTTATCATTTAACTCATAAATAAATAAATATTAGGGGACATCTTACACACTGTCTCTGCTCTGACTCCAAACTAAGCAAAGCTTGTGATGGCTGCCAGAGACTGATATACTACATATACATATTTTTAAATACATACATACTTATATAGATAGTATCTATTACCCTTAGTACAATAATAGTAAAGTAATACATGGACAAGTCCACAAAATGTATGGAGGCTGGTATAATAATAATCAAAAATTCTAACCACAACACTCGTTACATTTCAAGAAAGTACATATTTTTCTGAGTCTATTCATCAGTTAAAAATTTAAAAGATCCCTCCAATTTTTTTTAAATTAATTTTGAATTTATTAAGATAAATAAATATATTTGGCTCAATAAGTAGTTTATCTATATCAACCCTGATTAAGTAACCTCCAAATTGTTAAATAAAAGCATATTTACCAATTAGACACACTTTTTAAGTGTTTTTTGTCACATTGTACCTACTAACTGGTCACACTGGTAGGTTATAATGTTGAATTTTAGCAAATTAAGAGATGAATGTGGAAGAATCATTTACAAATGGAAGTAAAATAACGATAGAAACACTTTAGTATTGCTGAACTAGTAAAAATAAAAGGCTGTATTGTTATTTTTCACTTTTTAAAAAAAATGGAGGGATGGAAAAATCTAAATTTAATATTTTTGAAAAGCCCATAAAACAAGCTTTCAAATGATGTATATATATATCATCTTGGTTCGATTTTTCTCTGAATAATATACCACTTGTGGACATCACCTTTGGCATGAGTGTACAAGTTGCTTTGCAAAGTTCCATCTTGGCGGTTGTGAAGTTAGCGACAAGCTGCAGATACCCCAATCCTGACTAGCTCATTTAACAGCTGTCTAAGGATTGGGTTTGCGAGCTTGTAGCTAATTTCACACCTGCCTAGATGTTTGATTTGGCCTTTACAATCTCTGACAGTGTAAAGTGGGATGATTTTATCATTCTCAGACCATTTTTCGATTCGGAAACCAGTGCTCAAAATGAAAGCTACCTTCTGTCCAGCATCTGAGGATGAGAAAATAAATTCAGAAATATTTAATTTTAAATAGTACACAGCACAGCTGAGCTAATACGGCTCTACAAGTGAACAAAATCTGAACAAATTAGCCTTGAAATTGTGATATTGGTGAAACATTTATTATTTTTAACATTCTTTCGACGAACCAATCTCTCGGTAGCAGCTGAAAATTTTTCTTTGCTCCAATGAATGGTGAATAGGGAATCCTACTTCCTACTAATATCGTAAATGTGAAAGTTTTTATGTATGGACTAGTTTTTACACGCGGCTTCGCCCGCATACGCAATATATCATTATAATTTATAGTCTATGTGTTATTCTGATATATATTAGCTATATTATTGCAAAGTTTCATCTCAATCTGTTCAGTAGTTTTTGCGTGAAAGAGTAACAAACATCCATCCATCCATCCATCCATCCTCACAAACTTTTGCGTTTATAATATTAGTAGTATCATTATAATTTATAGTCTATGTGTTATTTTGATATATAAGCTATATTATTGCAAAGTTTCATCTCAATCTGTTCAGTAGTTTTTGCGTGAAAGAGTAACAAACATCCATACATCCATCCATCCATCGATCCTCACACTTTCGCGTTTATAATATTAGTAGGATATAATATTAGTAGGATGATTGTTCCTCTTTCACAAAAAAAACTACTGAATGGATTGAGATTAAACTTTGCAATAGTAATGCTTATACATCAGAATAACACATAGTATAATTTATAAATTTATTTATTTACAGGGGCGCCGGGAGAGACGACACGAGACTGAGACCTGTCTCAGTCTCTCGTTGACGTCTCCCCGGGCGCCCCTGTACCGTGCAGGCGAGGACTAAGTTAAGCGGTAGGATTATAGCATACTCACTACGGCATCATTTTATAGACGTCTCAAAGCAAGAATATGTCATGGTGAGGTTTACAACTAGGACATTTTTACGCATTGCGTTGATTAAAAGTATGCTAGCCGTTCAGGACGGCATAGTGCTCATGCGGTTATTTTTGTTTAGATACTGGTAGGATTTTTTTGACTCTTGTTTTATGTGTTACCAAACGTTTTCTCTTAGATAAATTAATTTTGATAATTATTTTTTTAGTTGAATGCCGATACACTTCTTATGTGGTCACATTTAAATGTGACCAAGATAAGTAATATGCCAAAGAGTTTTAGAGTTATCTCAAATAATGCGTATTTAATTGACTTTGATATAAAGTTTCTTACGTTATTACTGTACCGGCATTTTAATAGTGCAGGACGTAGGCCACTGCAGGACGTAGGCCTGCCCACGAAAGGTGATTGGGCCATATCCACCACACTGGCCCATTGCCGGTTGGTGGATTCACATACGCCATCGAATTTCTTCCACGGACATTTAGAGGTTTCCTCACAATGTTTTCCTTCACCGATAAGCCAGTGATGTGAAAATCCGTTCATAAATTCAATTCCAAAGATCTCATGATACGGGAGCAGGATTTTAACCCACGACCTCACGATTTTAAGGCGGGTGCCTCTACCACTAGACTACCACAGTTACACGGCTCTTGTTATTGTAAAAAAAATACTCAATGTGTGAAAGATGACATGCGAGAGAAAGGAGTTGATGATGAGATGACGAATGATAGAGTGAAGTGGCGAGAGGAAACGTGCTGTGCCGACCCCACCTAGTGGGATAAGGGCAAGATGATGATGATGACTCAAAGCAGTTTCCTTATTCCGCATACTACCGTACCGTATCAAATAGTCCCATACAAACTCAGCTGTATTGGTTTCATATTTTTTAAGATAGAGAACAGTTATCACTATCACTATAGTTCCGAGTGTGTATTTTTGGTTTGTTTGATACTTTTTTACGCAGTAATGGAGCAACGGATCGTCTTTATTTTTTGGATGGACATAGAGTTTGTGCAAAATAAAAGGGTCGTATGTGAGGTCGTTTAACATTTCACGTGCATTTTACTAATTTTGTTACGTTGACAGCACTGCTGGGTCATTGCTAGTACAACCAAAAGTGTTTGAGTTTTCTTTTTTTTTAACTTCTGGTGGGCGCGACGCGTGACCAAAATGCTGGTGTATATTTGACTCAACGTATAAGCATTGCCATTCAGCGTGGCAATGCTGCCAGCATGCTGGGCACGCTGCCAACTGGCAGTGGGCTTGAGCACTTGGATTATCTTTAGACCTTCAAGGTTCTGTGGATGATCCGATTGCTTTCTATGTAGTAGTAGTGTAGGTAGTTTATTTATAATAAATTTAAAAAAAAAGGTGTTTGATACTTGGTAGACAACAATTCGGTTTTCATCAGTAGACTCGCGTCTACCAAGTATGTATAGTCGGTACCTTGACAACTGATTAAAATCTTATTGTTAGTTCAATGTAACGCCATGACGGCTCTCTTTTTGCATAAACTCTAGCTTAGGAGTTAAAAAAATAAAAGGTTCCTTTGGGCGCTCCGTATCAGAAGGCCTTTCAAGGAAAATGACATAGTTTGCAGAACGTCGGCATATTAAAACGTCTATACATATAGTGGCAATGTCTTGAGTGACAAAACAACCTACTAGTAAAACGTCCAAAATGTAAAATTGACACGATTATGAAGTACCTAGTGCTAGGTATCAACATTTTTGATAAAAAATACAAGAGAGAAACCGATGAACTAAATAACCAGGGGTTGTTATCTCCTGGTTATATGTATTTTTACAGCGACTCTCTCATATAAAACAGATTATTTTTGAAGACTGACCTGTATAAAAAACCCTATGTATTGAAATCTAAATTCTATGTAATTGAGAAAAATGTTTTTTTCTCATTTTATTTTGTCAATAAATATTTAAAATTATTTTCTGTTTTAGTTATTGAGCATCCCTAACATTTTATATCGTTGACAATTTTACATTTTGGACATTTTACTAGTACCTAAGTCGTTTCGCCACTCAAGGCATTGCCACCATATAGGCGTCTTAATATGCCGACGTTCTGTAAACTACGTCATTTTCCTTGATATACCTTCTGATGCGGAGCGCCTTTGGGATAGCAATAAAGTCAAATCGGGCGGAGCCGCGGGCAAAAGCTAGTAGAATGATAATGTCATCGAATATTCTGGCTTATTGTATATCTATAGATACGTTTGTTTAAGTTGTACCTAAACGTCTTTTTACGTTATAAAAAAATTAAGTTGTTAAAATAAATACTAAAAGAAAACTCTGGTCCAGCTCCAGTAGGTATGCAAAAACAACAACAAAATAAAATAAAACTGGCAGGTAGACAACCCCACCGCTTCCTGAGGCCGGTTTTCTGGGTTTGCAGCTAAATAAATGTCCTTAAATATTGCTTGAAATACTTAACTATTTTTGAAGTGAAACTTCTATGCGACTTCCAACAACGTTAAACGCTACCATGTATTAAAGCACCGTTGCGTCGAAGTTTCACTTTTTCCGCGCAGATGGACTCCACGCAACTATTTTTTAAAATCAAAGATAACATACTTACATTTTTATATTTTTGAAGAGGTAATGAAAAAAACATTGACTTGAACACTATCCTATCAATTGATATTGAGCTGTCTTGATCATAAACTTTGTTAAGTACGATTTTTGTTGAGGATGACGAAATATCGAAAACTTTACAAAAAACAAAAAAACTCGGTACCTACCTATCAGGAAACAGTATCGGAATAAAAATAATTTGACTTGAAGTTATAAATAAATGTAAATAATTATTTTGGGACATCTTACACACGGCCTCTGACCCCAAACTTAGCAAAGCTTGTGATATTGCTGCCAGAGACTGATATACTACATAACTTATTTTTAAATACATAAGTAATTATATATAGATAGTAACTAAATAACACCCAGACACAGAGTTGGTTTTTAATCAGCTTTTAAAAATATACCTTACCTAAGTATACATATAAAAATTTAATAGCTGCGCCCTGCGGTGTTACCCGCGTTAGCCCGAGATAAAAAGTAAACTTTGTGTTAAACCAAGGTCCGAGCTACTTTCGTACTGAATTTCATACAAATCGGTTCAGACGTTTGTGCATGAAAGAGTACCTAACAAACATCCATACATACTCACAAACTTTCGCGTTTATAATAGGTATTAGTAGGACGGAAGACTCATCACTGTTTTATCTTTATTTACGCAAAAATCCGCAAAATTAATAAAAAAAGCAAAGAATGAAAGCTTCTCGTGAATAATTTGAATTATAAAATTCTCATTGAATATTATCAAGCCTTCTCTACAATAAACTGGTCGCATGATTACCGTAATACCTACATGTATCCCTGGTGAAAACTGTCAGTCTTTATAATAAAGACAATTTAGAAACCTTTCACATCTCGCGGTTTAGGTAAACAATGCACAATTAACCCAATTCATGGTCAACTGTATGAAAAGAAACTAAAAAGAAAAAATAATAAGTACCTACCATTTATTCAAGTGCAACAATCACCCAATAAAATGCGCTGGCGTTTTATTTACTACTTTATAATACAGTATCGCGCGCGCAGTCGTCAGTACAGCGCTAAGATTCGCGGGTCGCGCGCGTTCCTCGCATCGGCAATTCGATTTTCGAACGCGTAAGGCGCGAAGTCGTAATTCGAACGTTTTAATTTTAATTTTCTGCAATGAGTTTGGAACAAAGGAACAAGAAGGTTACTGAGACCTTCGAGAAGTACAACATCGCCCAGTGGGGGAATGGGCTCGCCAATGGCAACCCTGCAAGAGAGGTTTGTTTCTATTTTTTAAATTTTGAATTCATTTATTTAAATTCATAATATTCACTGTGTAATAACCTCAGGAAGTAACCCGTTGTTTTTTTTTAAATTATTTTTACGCAATGAAAAAAGTAATATAGCAGATAAGTACAGACTCATTTCATACTTTCTCTTACGCAATATACCTACCTACTCAATAGGTTCTTTCTCGTAAGAAGTGAATATTTATTTTCTTTAAGTTTCTTTCCGTACTAAAATACAGAAAATAGCTACTTATTTTAAACTCTTCTAAATTTACATATGAATGAAAATTTTATTCACATGAGGTATATTTAATATACCTCATGTGAATTATGAATGGTCAGCTGATTGCATACACGTGTAACTGATGTGATAGAGCTCAATAGTAAAAAGTATTTAATAATTTTTCTATTGATCAGTTTAAGGGATTATATCAGCCAACTTTCCATCTTTGCTCGCACAATAAAGAAAAAACCGGACATGTGCGAGTCAGGCTCGCACACCGAGGGTTCCGTACAAATCCAGAAAATTTCACTTAATTGGGAAGTAAGTTGTTAAAATCTACAAGTATACTATAATAATCATCGACAAAAAGTTTTTTATTTTTTTCACTTTTCTCGTCACACATCGAAAAATAAACATTGTTAAAATAATTAAAAACCTGTTTTAACATGTGCTAATGAACCTCTTTTATATGATACCTTACATGATACGATTTACTCACCTTGAATTTTGAACCCATATTTCCACACTCGCAAAAATCAAAACCTACAGGGTACTTCCCATTGACATAAAACTATGAAATTAGGGCAAGAGCATTGTCTCAGAGTACACATATAAGAATAAATCTGAAAACTGTACATTTTGATTTAAATCACTTAAAATTAGGGCCTCAAAATTCACAAAATATGGGTTCAAAATTCAAAATGAGTAAATCATATCATGTAAGGTATCATTGAGCGAGCCTGACTTGCACTTGTCCGGTTTTTTTACGACATAAACGGCTTTAACCTTTTTAAACGATAACTGAGAAGTTTTTCTTTTACACAACTGCAAGAGACCATAGATACGTATACAGTTTAAATTTCAACTCGATATCTTAACGCGTTCCCGAGGGAACGCGTTAAGATATCGAGTTGAAATTTAAACTATAAAGAGTTAACTCTATAAAGACTTGACATACGACAGACGGACACCAAAGTGATCCTTTAAGGATTCCATTTTTTTCCTTTTGAGGTACGCAACCCTAAAAATCTCAAATGTTTTTCCAAATGCTGTATGAAGCAATTGTTTGTCATAAAATAACACACGTTTTGTAGTATTGTTCGTCATTAAATCTCTTAATATTCGAGAAAAAGGAAAATAACACTGTATTAATCTATTTTGTTAAATCAAAGCATACCAAAACGAACTTTTCTTTAATTCGTTATACCTACGTGTTACGATTGATAAATGCTTGACAAGGTTTTTACAAACTCAATGTCTATGACTCTATTATACTATATACTCAAACTTGGGCCTTATTAGTAAGCTCCAAGTAGCCCAACGAGCCATGGATAGGGCTATGCTCGGAGTTTCTCTGCGAGATCGAATCAGGAATGAGGAGATCCATAGAAGAACCATGGTTACCGACATAGCCCAGCGGATTGGCAAGTTGAAGTGGCAATGGGCAGGGCACATAGCGCGGAGAACTGATGACCGATGGGGTCGAAAAGTTCTCGAGTGGAGACCACGTACCGCAAGCGCAGCGTAGGACGTCCACCCACAAGGTGGACGGATGACCTTATTAGGACCGCAGGATCGCGCTGGATGCAAACAGCTATCAACCGGTCTTATTGGAAATCATTAGGGGATGCCTATGTCCAGCAGTGGACGTCCTATGGCTGAAATAATGACTCAAACTTGTAAATGTGCGAGTGATACAGCAATAGCCGGTTGAAAAGCCGTTAACCCGCCAGTTTAAAATATTGATGCATCCACTAAAAAGTATTGATAGGTACAGTATTTTAGACTGCTTGCATAGAAATTCAAATCATGCTCTATTAGAAAAGTCAACAGCTGTATAGGTTCCTACTAATAGTACCTACTATTGAAGGTGTATCGTGCAAGGTACAGTTATTTGTACTCGAAATACTTACCAGGCATGCAGAGACGAAATTCCTATAGGTACTCGTGCAATGATACAATGAATGTATATCTCTACTAGCTAACGCGGCGAACTTCGTTTCTCGCAATATCTTAATAAATTATAGCCTATGTGTTATTCTGATGTATAAGCATTACTATTGCAAAGTTTCGTCTCAATCCGTTCGGTAGTTTTTGCGTGAAATAGGAACAAACATCCATACATACAAACTTTCGCATTTGTAATATTAGTAGGATGAAACTTGGTGTAACTTAGGTGTAACACATTAGGCCCAATCTTAAAGGCGCCATGGTAAATTTAGTAGCAACGTAAAATAGTGTTCTCTCTATCAAATTTATATAGTGAAGTAGGAAACAAATAAAGGAATAAAACAGGAGGACATTTCTAAATTGCTATTAAAATTACGATGGCGCCTTAAAAACTGGCCGAAAGTGTGGTTTTGCATTGTGCAGGGACTTCAACATCAACATCATCATTCTTCTTTATCAACATCCTTTACTATGGGACCAACAGCGAAATCGCAAAAAAAAAACAGATGCTCTATATATATTTATTTTATCGAAAGTCAATGAACTTTTTGTATAGAATGGCCGTTTTTCTTTTTCACTATACATATTTCAGTTGGTCCTATGTTTATATTTTGTCAAATGATGAGCATATACCATTGATGTATTTTAACTACGTTGATGTATTTTAACTACGTTGTTGTATTTTAACTACTTTGATGTATTTTAACTACGTTGATGTATTTTAACTACGTTGATGTATTTTAACTACTTTGATGTATTTTAACTCCATTGATGTATTTTAACTACGTTGATGTATTTTAACTACTTTGATGTATTTTAACTACGTTGATGTATTTTAACTACTTTGATGTATTTTAACTCCATTGATGTATTTTAACTAATTCAATGGTATATACACATCTGAAAGTCCATGAACTTTGCAAAAAAAAAAAACATCATGTATAATAATAGGTGGAAGCTAAAGAAGCGGTAAAGTAGGTACCTATTCTGGCTTCTACCAAAGAAAATATATATTAGGTTTTGATTAGGACTATAAACTTAATAATTTAGACTAACAGTAGAATTTGATTTATTTAAAATTATGCTAAATTAATAGGTTTATCAATGTATTATCCAAATTAAAAACATTAGCATTTTATTGAAATTGCATCAACATGTAATTTGTCATCGATGTCTATTGATGCAAAACAGCTATAAAATGTCGTCTATTTGTTTGGATGCCTCCATATAATATTAAGATATTGCAGTTATAATATTACATAACTATATTTTATAAACCGACATCTAGATGCGATAAACCGGAGTCCGGCGATTTTGGGGTCGGTATACAAATCAAGGACGGCGAAAATATGAAAATCTCCTCCATCTAAAATTAAATTACTGTAAGTGGATATTACAATACAATACAATACAAGAACACTTTATTGACACCGCAAGAAATAAAACATCACATAGTTTTCTAAAACTTGATATCTTTACGCGTTGCCGAGATAAAGAGTCTTGACATACGGACAGACGGACAACAAAGTAATCCTATAAGGATTCCGTTTTTTTCCTTTTAAGGTACGAAACCCTAAAAACAACGGTATTTAATGCTTAATTATTTTGGAATTTCATATTTACTAATTTGATTTTTGTCAGGGCCGCTATCACGTCGCTATATTTTACAAGCAATGTCAAAATATTTATTATCTTCTATCTTTAAAAATATGAAATTACCTTAAATGCAAAGGAAAATAGTAATAGGAAAATGATTTTCCAAAACAAATGAAGTAAATAATTATACTTTACAATAAGGTACTGTAATGGCCTCGATATATTTTTGCATTAAGTACGAGTATCTCTTTTGGAATTTTAGCAGACCGTCACGTTAGGTCTAAACCTAAAAAGCGGTCGTGCACTAAAGTTGTCACAAACAATGATATTTAATACGTAATTAATTATTTATTATAACAGATTATCGTGATCAGTATCAAGTACTTAGTATTTATTTCATTACCGATAATAGTGTGTGTAGGTATGTATTTTGTTTTCGTAATGCTCATTTATACCTCGCGATATACCTATCAAACAATATAGGGTTATCCAGAGCTAAGTACTAATCTGAAAGGAGGTTATTCAGACCATAATTATGAACTTTTACTACAGAGCCACTTCGAAATTCGAGAAAAAAACAGCTGTTTCATTCATTTTGTCGATTCCGTGTTGCAATTTTGTATGGACGGTAGCTGATTATTTTGCCTCGAATTCCGGGTAGGCCCCATAGTAAAAGTTCTTCGCAATTATTTATTTATTTGTTTATAGGCGAGCAGTATAAACTGATGTGCCTATATCAAGCAGAGTCGAATAAAATAAGTATTTATCTGTTAAATAAATTTTTCCCTTCTTTATCCAAAGATCCAGTCTATTCTTAAATGTGTTTATAGTCCTTGCTGATTACGTCCTCAGACAACCTGTTCCAGTTGTAAACCACTCTGTTGCAGAGGATGTGGTGTGCAGTGTTGGTTTGTGATGGTGTAGGCTGTAAGAGGAACTTATGGCGTCTGCTGTCGCGTATGTTTTCCTTCAAGGTGTACATGTCATGAATATCCGGAAGATTATAGAAGCCATTGAGATTATGATCTTAATCACCCCCTTTCATCTTAGTACTGGGCTAGCATATAATCCTGTATAGGTAACATGTTATCGTTTGATATAAACTACGTACTTGACTATCAGTTATTCTGCTGCACTGTTATCGAAATCGAATGATATAACAATAGGTGCAAAGAGTATGAGCAAATTACTCCAGGGTAATTAAGCATCATCATCATGACTTCCATAGGATGCCCATGCTGATATATACACTAGGTAAGGCCAGGGATTTTAATATGTTATAATATACTCATCATTACAAACAACTTTTACGATGGGAACAACCCCGAAAACGCAAAAAAAAATCAGCTCTTTCGTACATTTTGTCGATGAACTCTTTGTATCTATCTATTCAGTCTGTTACACCCACTGCTGAGTATAGGCCTCGTATTCATTCAACTTTTACCCTACTGCCAAGAAAGGGTAGGTATTGTTGTACGGAACAGCTTTAATTGCGATTTCCGGATTGGTCTAATAGTAAAAGTTGTTCACAATGATGTGTAAAAAACTATGCTAGATTGGTTCGGTTTGGGATTCAGTGGAGAGGCATAGTTAGGGATTATCTTCAAAGAGTCTCTCCTGTAGAGATTTCTTGTAGAACATACCTAAACGTAGTTCACTTCACAGGCAAAAACTCTGTGTAAAGTTTTTAGGAAATCTAAGACAATCTTGTAGCAGATGCTTTGAGAAGTTATGTACTTATGTATAATTTGTATTTTTATTCAAATACAATTTTAATAAGCCAGAGGGCTTAGTATGACTTTATACGTAAACGTAAACTCAGTGCCCTGTGTCCAGTACAGTGCTACTGGTGGAAACGAGAAAGTACTTACATAATTATTTTTTGCAAAAAATAGTATGACCGACTTCACCCGTGTAAGTCGCTTTCCGCTGTCTGTCCCCATGTATGCTTATATCTTTAAAACTAAGCAACGGATTTTGATGCAGTTTGTTTTAATAGATAGAATAATTCAAGAGAAATGTTTATATGTATAATACACCTGTGCGAAGCTGGGGCGCATTGCTAGAAAGAAAATATTATGCACGGATCGATGTAGCATTTTTCACATTATTGTTGATTTATCAAAAATGGCTCTGCCGATTTCGATAAAATTTAAATGGGACCAATTTCAAAGTATACTTTTTCCAATAAAAAAAGAATTATTGAAATCGGATTACTATGAAAAAAGTTATGCGTGGTTATACATAAAAAAAATATATGTGTATATACGCATCGAATTGTATACCTCCTCCGGTGGTTCGTCGGTCAAAAATTGAATGGACCCAAATAAAAAAAAATCGTTAACTATGAAAAATTCATATTGTATACCTCCTCCGGTGGTTCGTCGGTCAAAAATTGAATGGACCCAAATAAAAAAAAATCGTTAACTATGAAAAATTCATACTAATGCCTCAAATAAAATCCAAGTAACTCGAAGAGTTTAACGAGATTCGTCCGGTTGGCTGGTACCGCAGCAATGCATCCATGACATAATGACCAATAAACTAACCCGTTTACATTACGACTGACGGATCTGTTCATCCGGTGGGTTAAGTCGCAAAAAGTCACACTGTCGCAAAATCTCCCAATCGCAAAAAGTTCCTTACCTTATTTTCTTACTTTACGTCTTATCGTTCTGTTTTCAAATTCTTCTATTCTGAAATATGCATTTTTTGAAGATTTTTGCGTGGAAGTTTAGGTAGTTAATTTCTGTAAGCTTTAAACGGCGATATAAAACATCGAGACATGCTTTCTACAGAGTTCTTAATGTTCTTAAGCTCAGATCTTAGTAAATAACATTAATGTTAAGGTTGTTGCACTAGGTCAGCGCCAGATTTTTTTTTTTTTTGTTTTTTGTTTTTGGCATTTACACACAAATAAACTAATCGATGCAAGTTTACAAAAGCTCATTTAGCGGCAATGCATAGATTTCAATTTCGCACGCTGACCAAGGGCATTCGCATTATGCCAGCGTGGGGTAGTATGGCATCACGCTTTTATACCCCCAGTAGAGAGTGATAAAACAGTATTAGCAGACTAACAATATACTACCTAGGTATCAATGAGATTATCCATATCTGTGCGAGGAATATTCCATCAACACCCTATCAAAGATGGCTTTATCGGCATCTGCAGTAAACTGATACCTTAGATTACGATTATCTTTATTGTTTTCACATCACTTGCATTAAGCACTTAGCATTATCTCATATCGCAATGCCAGGTGAAAGTATACCTTACGGCGTGTGGGTAAAGTGGTAAATATAGAACCCTTTTCATTCACAGCAACATGCATTGATAATATCCCTTCATGAACATAATAACAAGTAAAAAAGTATATTATATTTAATATTTTATGTAACGGGATTGTACTCACGTTTGTTCAACTTGAGAAAGATCGCCGAATGCTATCGAAACTATAGTCGTACTACGTATAGGACCCGGCAAGTAAGTTGAACAAAAAAATATCACTCACTCCCTTTCGTTAGCAGAGAAAACAAAAGAGAGGTAGCTATGGTTTAACGTTCAAGTGGTTTGCCGGCTACTATAATGACTATGAAAATAAACGTGAGTGCAATCCCGTTAGTTTCCATAATAAGATAAAACTTCTTCTGGCGTAATAGTTGAAAGATGCAACAGAAACCAAAGTTTGTTAATTAAGGTTCCGTACCCAAAGGGTAAAAACGGGACCCTATTACTAAGACTCCGCTGTCCGTCCGTCTGTCTGTCTGTCACCAGGCTGTATCTCATGAACCGTTATGGCTAGACAGCTGAAAATTTCACAGATGATGTAAAAAAAAAGAAAAGAACAAGAAAAACATTTTATTTACAGAACAATGAATTTGTTACAAATTGTTTGCAGAACAGGATTATCATGAAATTTCAAATAAAACTAATTAGATTAACAGCGGGCCCCAAACTCGGCTAGGCCGGTCTCTTGGTGGCCCTTTCCTAGTTGATTACCTTGAGCAGAATTTGCGCTTTCCTGGACTTTGTGCTATAATATGATTGAGATTACATGTTGAATATACATTTTGACAACTTAAAGAAAAACCAAAAATGAAAGTGTGTTTCTGCTGCCGCTATAACAACAAATACTAAAAACAGATTCAATAAAAATATCGATACTAATAATAATCGATAAAAATCAATATTGAAGGGAAAAAAATCAGGTTCGTTGCATATATGTATGATACATGCAACGAACCTGAATTTTTAGTAATTCTTTGCTTGATATTAATAATGGTAACATGTAGGTGCTTGAAATATTTACAGAATATTTAATTGTAAATTCACTTAAATAATAAATCTATTATATAAAAGGCTTCCCTGAGTGACTGACTGACAGACAGCCTACAGCCCAAACCGCTTAAGATATGAGCTTGAAATTTGGAATATAGGTACATTGAACGACGTAATGGAGCACTAAGGACGAAAATTTTGAACTTTCGACCTCTAAGGGGGTAAAACGGGCCCTTTTCGTTTGTATGTAACTTTTTATTCCCTGTACCGATTGACTTAAAACTTTGTATACATGCTTTCCAAACAAAATAAAAGTTACGTTTTTTCCTGTTTTTCCGAATTTTCCTCATCTAAGGGGTCAAATAAGGTCCCAACGTTGGTGAAAAAAGCGTCAATTACATCGAACCAGCTGAACGGTTATGGTTGAAAATTGGTATGAAGGAAGCACTCAGCATGTTTTAATACAGGAACTAATAAAATCCAGGAAAATCTATAAGGTTCCTTAGGGATACGCAAAATTAATAAGTTTAGACTACAGCCCAAACCGCTGAAGATATGAGCTTGAAATTTGAGATATAGGTACATTGAACAACGTAATGGAGCACTAAGGACAAAAATTTTGAACTTTCGACCTCTAAGGGGGTAAAATGGGCCCTTTTCGTTTGTATGTAACTTTTTATTCCCTGTACCGATTGACTTGAAACTTTGTATACATGCTTTCCAAACAAAATAAAAGTCACGTTTTTTCCTGTTTCTCCGAATTTTCCTCATCTAAGGGGTCAAATAAGGTCCCAAAGTTGGTGAAAAAAGCGTCAATTACATCGAACCAGCTGAACGGTTATGGTTGAAAATTGGTATGAAGGAAGCACTCAGCATGTTTTAATAGAGTAACTAATAAAATCCAGGAAAATTTATAAGGTTCTTTAGGGATACGCAAAATTAATAAGTTTAGGCTACAGCCCAAACCGCTGAAGATATGAGCTTGAAATTTGGGATATAGGTACATTGAACGACGTAATGGAGCACTAAGGACGAAAATTTTGAACTTTCGACCTCTAAGGGGGTAAAATGGGCCCTTTTCGTTTGTATGTAACTTTTTATTCCCTGTACCGATTGACTTGAAACTTTGTATACATGCTTTCCAAACAAAATAAAAGTCACGTTTTTTCCTGTTTTTCCGAATTTTCTTCATCTAAGGGATCAAATAAGGTCCCAAAGTTGGTGAAAAAAGCGTCAATTACATCGAACCAGCTGAACGGTTATGGTTGAAAATTGGAATAAAGGAAGCACACAGCATGTTTTAATACAGAATCTAATAAAATCTAGGAAAATCTATAAGGTTCCTTAGGGATACGCAAAATTAATAAATTTAGGCTACAGCCCAAACCGCTGTATATACGAGCTTGAAATTTGGAATATACGTACATCGTACGACATAATGAAGCACTAAGGATGAAAAACGTACCCAACTCTAACTTACGGAGTAAAACGGGCCCTTTTTGTTTGCATGTAACTTCTTATTCCCTGTACCGATTGACATGAAACTTTGCATAGATGCTTTTGAGACTAAATAAAAAATATGGCTGTAACTGTTTTCTAAATTTTCCTTAAAAAATCCTTAGGGGTCAGATACGTCCCAAAACTTCAATGCGCTTTTTTAAATAATGTAGTATCTAGGATTATGATAATGATAGTTTATCTTTAAATGGAGCAAGATGGGTCCCCAAAAGTATACGATTTTTTTTTATTTTGTGAGCCAATAGTCTTAAGCTTAGCGCACATATGGATCAATATAGGTATTTTACTACGGGATCAACCCTGACAAGCGAAAATTACCTACATTTTCCATACATTTTGTCGCGGGTCGATGAACTTTTTGTGTTGAACAGCTGATTTTATTCACGTGCTTTTGGGGTTGGTACCATTGTAAAAGTTAATCAAATTATGAGTATAATAGCATCTTAGAATATGCCTGACTAGAATTACGACTTGTGTGCCATTTTTTCATTTGCCTGGAAAATTAAATTTCTAATGACTTAATGAAACATGTCGAATACCTGTACCGGCCTTAATTAATAGTGCACTACTGAAAATAGGTACTACGGATAGCACTACAGATAATAGAAACAGGTGGGTCTTAAGATGAACATGGACAAGACGAAAGTCATGTCAATTCCCATGTTTTACCTACCCTGATTTCTGTTGGAAACTCGGTTCTTGAAGTCGTTGACTCGTACGTCTACCTAGGACAAGTAGTCCAGTTAGGTAGGTCCGACTTCAACAAAGAGGCCAATCGACGAATTCAACTCGGCTGGGCAGCGTTCGGAAAAGTGCGTAATGTCTTCTCGTCCGACATACCTCAGTGCCTCAAGTCGAAAGTTTTCGACCAGTGTGTGTTGCCAGTGATGACTTATGGCACAGAAACGTGGTCTCTCACTATGGGCCTTATTAGTAAGCTCCAAGTAGCCCAACGAGCTATGGAGAGGGCTATGCTTGGAGTCTCTCTGCGAGATCGAATCATTAATGAGGAGATCCGTAGAAGAACCAAAGTTACCGACATAGCCCAACGGATTGGCAAGTTGAAATGGCAATGGGCAGGGCACATAGCGCGGAGGGCTGATGACCGTTGGGGTCGAAAAGTTCTCGAGTGGAGACCATGTACCGGCAAGCGCAGCGTAGGACGTCCACCCACAAGGTAGACGGATGACCTCATTAAGACCGCAGGATCGCGCTGGATACACGCCGCTTCCAACCGGTCTTATTGGAGATCCATACGGAAGGCTTGTGTCCAGCAGTGGACGTCCTGCGGCTGATGGATGACTGAAAGTAGGCCTATCCGCGAAGGGTAATCGGGCCATATCCATCACGCCGGCCAAGCATGGGTTGCTGAATTCACATACGACATTGATTTTTTCTACGTACGTACAGGTTGCCTCAATGTTTTCCAGCAAAGAAAAGTGAAATTTCTTACATAGTTACTCATACAATTATTATTATTGGCTCCCTCGGTGGCTCAGTGGTTGACCCTGACTCCTGGGTCAAAGAGGCGTGGGTTTGATTCCCAGGGCAAATATTTATGTGATGTTCATATGTGTTTGCTCTGTGTCTGAGTGTTATTAATGTATTTTTATTTATTTGTTTAACACTTTATTGCACACTATTTGTACAAAAGGAGGACTTAACGCTAAACAGCATTATCTGCCAGTCAACCTACATGTATAAATAAATAAATAAATATATCTTTATTGTACACAGAAACACAGTACAGAAACTATACAATATGCTGTACAATGGCGGCCTTATCGCCTTTGGCGATTTCTACCAGGCAACCTTTGGATGGACTGGAATTATTCTAAAAATAGGAGTATGGTCGGTGGTGTATACAATACAGTACATACATTGAAATACATGTATATGTAGTATATCAGTCTCTGCCAGCCAAATCACAAACTTTGCTTAGTTTAGGATCAGAGACCGTGTGTGAGATGTCCTTCAATATTTATTTTATATATTTATTTATTATTGAGTTAATTTCAGAAATTCGGCAATTTATCATCCAAAAATTCACGTATGTACTCTGTAATAAGCTTTAGATACAAGTGAATTAAATAACCAAATACTGAGACAATTCAGGCTAAACCGTAGGCATTATTTTGCAAGTAATACAATAATAGGCTCAGTTATGAAGACGCCATAGTAAATATAATAAGAATATAAAAAGTGTTCTCTCTATCGAATGCTTAAAGTGAAAATGAAACAGATATAATTATGATAATTAGCTATTATAATTACGATGGCGCCTTCATAATCGAGCCTAAAAAAGTGTTCTCTCTATCGAATGCTTAAAGTGAAAATGAAACAGATATAATTATGATAATTAGCTATTATAATTACGATGGCGCCTTCATAATCGAGCCTTAATGCGGGCTTAACGAGAAAAAGTGTTCTCTCTATCGAATGCTTAAAGTGAAAATGAAACAGATATAATTATGATAATTAGCTATTATAATTACGATGGCGCCTTCATAATCGAGCCTTAATGCGGGCTTAACCACGAGTTACTATTATTTTAAGTAAGTGCCAAGAAAACGCGGGCCTAACTGTGGGTTTTTATCATTTTAAGCAGTTACGAAAATAACGCGGGCCAGACCGTGGGCTATTATCATTACAAGCAATACAAAAACGCAGGCTAACGGCATGCTATTATAATTTTAAGGATTTATTAAGACAACACGGGCCAGACCGCGAACTATTAGATATTATTATAAGCAAATACCAAGATAACGCGGGTTGAACCGCGGGCTGTTATTTTAATTAAGTAAGTATAAAAACAACGTGGGCCAAACTGTGGGTTATCTTTGTAAGTACCTAATTATTAACACAACGCGAGCTAAACCGCGGGCTTTTATCATTTTGAGCAAGTATTAAGACAACGCGGGCCAAATTGCGGACTATTAGATATTATTGTAAGCATGTACAAAGACAACGTAGATCAAACCGCGGGCTCTTTTCATTTTAAGTAAGTACCTATGTACTAAGACAACGCGGGCGAAGCCGTGGGTTTTAAGCTAGTGATTAAAATAAAATAAAGGACCTGTCCACAAAATGTATGGAGGCTGGTATAATAATAATCAAAAATTCTAACCACAACACTCGTTACATTTCGAGAAAGTTCATATTTTTCTGAGTCTATTACAAAAGTTAAAAACAAAAATGACCACTCCGATTTTTATTTTTCATACAATTTATATTTCGAATTTTAAAAAAATTGGAGGGGTGAGAAAATCTAAATTAAATATTTTTGGGAAGCCCATATAACAAGCTTTCAAATGACGTATATATCATCTTGGTTAGATTTTTCTCTGAATAATATACCACTTGTGGACGTCACCTTTTTAAGAGGGGGCACCCATACAGTACGGAATTACGGAACCCTTCGTGCGCGATTCCGACTCGTACTTAACCGATTATTTAAACCTAATCTTTGCTCCATTTCATCTTTTAAAATTAACCATTCTCATATCTTTTACACTACGCGAAAAAGAAGTGTAATGTTTTAATCAAAGTTGTTTTAGAGCTAGACTAGATAGTATATCTGGAGAAAAACCTTTTCAGTTCTGAAAAATCCTGATATTTCGGAATTTGCAAACCTTCAAATATCTCCTAGGGAGCTTGGATGAAGCGATTCCCTAATACGAATCTTCATGATGTAAAAAGTAGCCAACGCACATGGTCCTGATGAAAGCCTATATCGCGAACACCAGGCGCCATTACCAAACCTAACATTTCCTAGAATCTCTGGAAACCCGGCCACAATTCTCAGAAAGGTCTAAAAATACTGAGACCTAAGAACAAATTATCTGTTGTAACTAAATCTAGCCAATTTGTATGTAAATAGCCCTTCTCTTCGCTCTCGACGATAGGTATATTTCCGATAGTAAAGTTAACCATGTTGATGTATTTTAAGTTGCCTTGAAATACCTAAGGCTAAGCTGCGGTGCTGACGTACCTTGACCATGCCTTGGTACGTCTTTCTGGTCCATATATTTATATCGATTTAAGGACATGGTAACTTTATTAAAATTACTAAGGTTTTAGGTACAACTGCAATAACGTTTTCTACGTTGTATCTGCCTCATAGTTCTCATACGGGTGTTTCGTTTAGCTACGGAAAAATTAAAAAATATATATAATCATAGCAAATTACTTAATTTAGATTTTCAATGCACTCTCCTGCGTTTACTTAGTCTCGTGACTATTTGCGTATACGTCCTAGCGGGCTATCCGTTCAAAAATAGAGACCCTGATCCCACTTGTGTAAATAAATCTTTTAAGGTTTGCTTATTTATGGGCTAGCTAGGATTCTTGCCGCCTTATGCGTCATCTTCTTCTCGGCTGGATTCATATTTTTTTTTTTTATTTAGAATAGGTTCGCACTGCCTGATGTTAAGCAGATGTGCGGTCTAGGTTGTAGCACGCTTACCTAGAAGATACCTATTTACTCGGGATTTGAAGACACCCACGTTGTACTTTAACGGGAAGACAGACCCAGGCAAAGCGTTCCACATTCCGGCAGTTCGTATGAGGAATGAGTATTCGAAACGCTTGGTTCTAACGCGCGGAATGTCCACCATAAAAGGGTGGCGCTTTGGTCGCGTCTGTCTAGCCGTACGATAGAAGAAAGGGGCAGGGGGGACCAGATTGTGCAACTCCTGGGCGCACTCTCGTAAGACAATTTTGTTTTATGACAACTAATACTTCCGATCCTAATAATGGGATTCTTACAAAACGATATCGTCATATAAGTATTGAATATTCGTATTATCTCACCGGTTAGCCGATTACGCCGGCCGCGTGGCTTTACGTAAACATTCTACTTTCTCCACGCTACACTCTCTACGCGTGTTTCGTGAGGTATACACGTTTGTGAGCTAAATGAACTGGTATAAATAACAAACTGCTTGATTGAACTTTAAGCAGTGTTGCCACTACTATTTTGGTGCTCTAGCTAAATGTAACCAAAAAGCGAAATCGAACCAAAAATAAAGTAGCAAAACGCTCTACATTTTTTGCAGTCTTAACTTCTTAGTATTTAATTATGGCATCCTTTCTGAGATGACCAGGATGACCTAATTAAACTAAAACACGGAGAAGTAAATGTTATCCTAAGTTAGCTTTTTTGCTCTTAATTGCTTAAATGCGAAGCACATCTTTGGACAATGTTTAGTAATTCCTGTAAAAGTGATAGATTAAATTGATATTTTGATTTTTTATGTTCCGTTAATCATTATGTACTTACCTACTGATATTTTTCTGTACTTTTGGAAGTCAAGTCTGCAACACAGTGCTGTGGTCCACTTATTTAAAAGGCAGAACTCCCAAAGTGGCAGTACTGGCACCATCGACTTGAAAATGTTTTTTTATTCCTTACTAATGACTGACTCTAATCAAATGGGCATTCACTTTTGCGTCACACTAATGATGCCTAGGTCTTTTGTAGCGTCAGCCTGGGAAAGTACCACACCTACGACTGTTATTCAACACTCAAACAGATGTGTGTTCTGAACACCGTTACTATGTCACAGAATTGTACTACAATATGTTCCGTAACTTTATCGCGAATAAGGTCGCGCTTGACCACGAACTACCCTGATTGTAAACGCCTTTGTGGTCGAAGATAAAGCACGCAGATTTAGAAGTTTTCTCAGTACACGCTGCATATATATATACATACATAAGACTTTTGAAAAGTTCAGATTATATTTTTCAGAAAACAAGAAAGCCGGCATTTTGTTCTATTCCCAGGTCGTACGGATCAGATACTTTAAGTCAAATTGCTTCCGCCGTGTAGAGATGGTAGTGAGGCGTCTTTCTATTTGTTCTGTAGTAAAAAGGAAGTGGTAGGATAAGGTACCTATGATGCACATTTTCCAATATGAATCCTATATAAAGTATAGAATATCGATAATCTCGCAACCTTACGGCGGCTATTTACTTAAGGCAATCGTGAGGCGCCAACTTGACCAAATAAAAATAATAAGCTGTTATCTACCTCTAAATATTTAAGTGTCTTTTTTTTCATGTAATCAATTTTTTAATCGTTAGGATTAAACGTGTCTTTAAAGTTAAACGTGTCTAAAAAGTCATATTTTTACGCAAAAACATGGCTGAAAAATGTTCATAAACTATAACCTTTTCTGAAAAAATAAGACGTACGAGCGTGCAATATTTCTTACTCAAGCGATTAACACCAAAAACATTTATAATTTTAGTTGGCCAAAAAATTGACCAAATCTGTGGTCATTGGAGTAATTGATATTCCAATTACCACCACATCATAGGATTTTACTTAATTATGTGGCATACACACTCATCGGTTACCTGGTATAAGTTTGTCAAGGTTTTACACACTTCATAGAGTTCGTATAAACTAGAAAACCCTTCCGGTTGGAAGGCGAATTAAAACCGTGTTATTGTAAATTCACGGGGAAGCCATATGTCCAGCAGGACGCCCTACGGCTGATATGATAATCTCCAAATTAATGATGTTCGAATTATGAGCTCTAAGCTACAGTATTATCAACTTAATTCTTTTCTATTGTTGATTAAGGAGACCAACTGCTTATAGTGTGTTCCATTACAATATCTACCAGATAAGATAAATAATAATGGCTTACAGTGAGTCATAAGCATAAAGTAATAAGTAAATGCTAATGATTATTTAAAACAAGGTTAAGAAAATCGATCTTTAGGCCCAGTTTTATTTGTGCCCAATTCTGTGGTACCTACCATCAACTTGCGTCTTTTTCGTATTAATGTGCGAGATGAAACAGCAAAAAAAAATATTTTTACGCTGCGATAAACAACATATAATTTAAAAAGCTTAATGAAATATGTGAAAATTTTACTATATATGTGGTCGTGGGTCGTTCAGCAGTAAGTTCGTGAATGGACGATATCGTCAATATTGCGGCTCTAACTTGGACATGATTGGCAAAGAAGAAGATCCGAGACAGATGGCACGGCAATAAAGAGGCCTATACCCAGCAGTGGATAAAAAAGACAATAGATTGTATCGTTGCTCTATTTGTGAAAAGTTTAATCGAATTTGCGACGCCACGCAGTAGCTACAATCTACGTGTTTTAAAAAGAACACGCATAAATCAATTGTTCAGTAATGAATCTGAAGTGATAAAATCATTATTACACTAGGGAATGATGAGGAAGAGGAAGATATTTTTGTCTGCGAGTAAAATGAATTGGTCTATTCAACAAATATACCTTAACCTTGAGTTCAAGGCCTACTTTGATTGTATGTAATTTTCCAATCATTAGATTGCGCCTAAATGCAACCTACTGTTTTATTTCCGGAACTTTAACTAATTTCCTAAAAGGTGACGGAACGCACCTGAGGAGCTTTATTTGTACCTTAAAAAATGGCTCTACTAAGTATCAACTGGTATTACGAAACAAATTGAAAGGCGTGCCAAGAAGTTAATAAGTGAGATACTTTGGTGAAGTCTTGGTTACAAATTATTGAGCATCCGCGCAGAGTTGCATGTCTATCGGTTACATTTTGGAAAAGATTTCCACTACATCTTCTTTTTCGTTGTGTCGTGACAGTACTTAACTAACCTTGTCAAAAGCCTCGTAGAACTCTTTAATAGTGCACGCATTCGGATACCGAGGACACGAAAGGAAGTGCGCACATTAATTGTGCGCTGGTGTGCCACAATCGCACTGCACTGCTGCAGTGTCCGAATTTCCTCACTTGGCCAGGTTGGTCCCGCAACGGCCCAATTAAGTCCTGGGTTCAGAGACTTCAAAGTGGGTAGCGGTCACTGCCTACTGAGAGTTTCTGTTTGTTTTTTTGTTTATTCTACAACTTAATTCCACTTTACCTTACCTTTTACTGGACAGTTAGAAACAAGCGAAAAAACTTGTGTATGCATTTTGACTCCACATTTTTAAGACTTCTTCTATATTACTGCGCTTCATAACGGCTGACAGTTCGACGTGTCCTGCCCAGTGCCAAATTGCTATAATTATTCATCTTAGGTCTTGTACCTACTCTATAAGGCCATCGAATATAATATTCATCAAACAGGAACTATATACATATAAACCTGAATACTCTATTATTGCGACTTCGCGTTTAATATCATCCGATCATCTCTACAGAAGAAATAATATAGTTAGCAGTCAGTTAATTTGCATAAGATATTTATGTAACAAATAGATACGAATTTCATATTTATTTTCTAACCAACTCTTTGCAACAATGTCTTAATTTGTTTAATTTATTCAAGAACAATCAATAGAAGAAACTAAAATAACAATGAATCAACTGTGTCTATAAATAAACAACTCAAGAAAACACATATTTACAGTTGCCCGTTTAAGATAAAAATACGATGCCCCTAATAATAGTCTGAGACAATCCACCAAAAACATATTCGTGTAAAAATGGCTGTAAGTAGACAATTATAGCTTGTACTGCCAAAAAAAAAGATATCACGCAGAGCCAAGCTTCAATTCTACACACCCTAACTCTATATCTTAGCTAAAACATGTGGCACTAACCGTGATAAATCCATATCCAAAGACTAAGATGCAGATATGCTCGAGATCTTGTCCAAAGATGTCAATTTTGCTGATGGAGCAATCTTTTACTATGCAAGGACCTACTTAAATTGAATTCCATAGAAAATTTATTGAACTCAAAATGGTCGATGTTCTTCTCCAAATTTATTTTATACTAAGTATTGTGGCAGTGCCCGACGGGACTTATACTTGTTCCTATTACTTCATACTTTTTACCACCTATCATCAGATTGTGGAAGTCAAATATGATTTTATGAATATGAATATTCCCATGTCAACATTGTGATAATAGCCACCCGGCCTATACGAACTTACTTACTTACTTATTGTGATAATTTTGTTTCAGTGTGCACAGGTGGCCACAAACGTGGTGGAACAGAAGCATCAAGTATCCAGAGCCAAGAGGAGCAGAGCTCTTGGCAGCAGAGCTTTCAGGGGCAGCACCGTTTGGTTCACGGGGCTGAGTGGCGCGGGCAAGACCAGCATCGCCTTCGCTCTTGAAGCCTATCTCGTATCCAAAGGTAAGGTTCACCTTATACTGGGGGCTATAATCAGGAATCCTCGAGACTGGTTCTCGGCCCAAGTTACAGTGGGAGTAGGAAAAACCCATGATGAATTGTTCACCTGAATTGAACAGACTGCCGGCTTTCCGATTTATTTCCTGAGAGATATGTTTTTCATTGTCAGAGGGTATCTTGTAAGTCTGTGTGCTTAATCTACGACGACAACGTCGCTTACCATCAAGTGAGTTGGTGGTGAAACACGGACGTATACTTGATAAAAAACACTTATTATACAAAGTGTATATTTTCTTTAATGGATGGACATGTTTAATGTTTATTCTAGGATGTCATTGAAACTAATTTTACTATTTGATCTTGGATCTGAATCCTCAATCGCGATACAATACTGCCATTACGTAGAAAAAGTATATGGACCATAAAAAAATAAAATTATCCCATAGTACCAAAATGTTAGTGAAACAGATTATGAACAATTATTTCTTAGAATAATATGTCCGTCGTTTTAATTAAGAAACATCCTATATTGGTTGCCGTTACTTTCTCTGTCTCACGTAAGAAAAGCATTGATAGAAAAGCAATAACCTAAATTATAGATAGTCTGTTTTCTGGTGGCATCTGCTTCGGGCATATGTACACTATTCGCTAGTCCTTGTGCTGATACATTCTATCCATTTCCTTTTTAAATGACCAATTATTAATCCTTTTCTTTTGCCTTGGGTACAAGCTACAATGCTTTTATTATTTACTGACACTTGATATCATCTATGTATGTATCAATCTGATTAATACAAGCAAAGATTTATAATAGAGGCATAATCATGTCATTAATGTTGTTGTACTGAAGCATAAACTTTATGTTATAGGGATTAATGTTGATCTATCTTAAACTTTGATTGGTATAATAAAATTATTAGTTTAATTAAAATTGCGCTTTAAATGTTTTTACTAAGTTAGGTATAGGTATATTTATTATGAATATTGCATTTATTGCAGTAAGATAAATGTTATGGCTTTGTTACGTTTAAATGTCTGCTATAAAATAAGAAATAAATTGGAATTAATTCTGTAGGTATTAGCCTACAAGTCTCACACGCCTTGGCGTCGCTGTTGACGACGCAGTGTGACGAGGAAGTAATATAAATAAGCAAATAAATAAGTAGTCCAGTTCCAGTGCAATAAGCACTGGAACGTATTGAAATCTCATTTTAGCTACTTACAGTCCAGTCATTTCTTGAAGTTACATAGGGGTGACCCCTCGGGCCCTCTCTTTTTCTCATGTACGCAATGTACCCGAAAAAAAAAACCGGACAAGTGCGAGTCAGGCTCGCACATCGAGGGTTCCGTACAAACACATTGTTAAAATAATTAAAAAGCTGTTTTAGCATGTGCTAATGAAGTTTTTTATATGACACCTTACATGATGCGATTTACTCACTTTGAATTTTGAACCCATATTTTGTGAATTATGAGGCCCTATTTTTTGTGATTTAAATAAAAATGTACAGTTTTCAGATTTATTCCTATATGTGTACTCTAAGACAATGCTTCTCGCCAAATTTCATAGTTCTATGTCAACGGGAAGTACCCTGTAGGTTTTGATTTTTGTGAGTGTCGAAATATGCGTTTTTTAGGACATAAACGGCTCTAACTTTTTCATACGATAACTGAGAACAAGCAACAACAAGCTTCTTGCTGCTTGTTGTTGCCATTACCGCGTTGCCGTTACCATAGATATACGTATACAGTTTAAATTTCAACTCGATATCTTTACGCGTTCCCGAGATAAAGAGTCTTGACATACACACAGACGGACAGATGGACAGACGGACAGACGGACAACAAATTGATCCTATAAGGGTTCCGTTTTTTCCATTTGACGTACGGAACCCTAATTAGGTGTGATGACAACATCGCATTGTTTTACAAATAATATGTGATCAGATGATCTCATGAAGACCGCAGGATCGCGCTGGATGCAAGCCGCTTTCAATCGATGTTATTGGACGTCCATAGGGGAGGCCTATGTCCAGTAGTGGAATTCCTATGGATGATGGGTGGATGACGTGAATAAATACTGTTGTATGAGGTATCAACTTAGAGGTATCAACTTCAATAACTTATCAACAAAAAAATCGGCTTATTAAATAAATATGTACTCACAAATTAATACATTAAACTTTGCAAAGAGCGCCCTACATCTTGAGCGTTATATCCACACCTGTGCAATTATACACAGCACAATTAAATGCCTTGCATATAATATATGCAAATATTAAAAAATCATCTCATTTTGTTGCATTTTTGTGGCGTGATGTAGCATTTTCAACCTTATATTTATTTAGTAAGGTAAAAAATTCCAATAGATACTTAATGCGTATCTATAAATACTACGTAACAAATTTATTACATAGGTACTGGATTTGCGTGTTCGGTAATTGCAGTCAAGTGGTACAGTTAATAATCAGCCTATAGCAGGCCATTATGTATTTACATGGTTTGTATTTTCTATGAAGGACGGTTGATGCAATGTCCCCCCTCACTGATTGTTTAGCTGGCTTAAAAAAGGAGGTTCTCAATTCGGTTCGTAGCCGCTAGTACAATCAACAGCTCCATGATGGAACTACTGTTAACAATTTACAACGTTAGTTTCATTTCAAATGGATCTCGAAGTAATGGAACTAGTGTTAATTTTGCGTTTGTATGTTTTTTTGTATGTATGTTACGCGATTACTCCGCCAATTACGATTATGGAAGCAAAGAGCAGCTGATTTGTTAATGAGATTTTGCAGTGGATCCCTTTGTTAAAGTTGTCTATAAAGATCAATTAGCATCCTCTTAGAGGCTTATTCTGTACATCAAAACTAACAACTTTTGTTTTGTGACTTTTGTCAAAACTCAAAAAAACAATGGTGTTCCATTCAAAAATATCGTTCACCCGCGACCAAATGTATGGAACAGCAGATTTTTTTTTGAGTTTTGACAAAAGTTGCAGAACAAAAGTTGTTAGTTTTGATGTACAGAATAAGCCCCTAAAAGGATGCTAATTGATTAGAAATAACCCTGTATACACCTCTGAAAGTATTTTTCAAACTATTCTTACTACTAATATAAATCCGTAAGTATATTGGTATCTCTTACATGCAGCAACAGATCCACTTGATATTTGCCATAAGATGATAAAATAAATATGATCAAAAAGTGACATCGCCTACTTTTTTGAAATGCCTTAAAATGTAGTATGATTTGCTTGTTTCTATCACAGGCAGCACACAAGCAAAATAATAGGCGCCATGACTGGAGTAAGATTATCGAAAAAAATTAGACACGTATTTTTTTGTTAATCAAACAACAAATGACAAAGATAAACCTTCTCAATGCTTGGGAGTAGGGGTCGTGACGTCACCTTTATTACAGAAGTCTATACATTTGTATGGCACTTGTGACGTCACGCAAAACTTTGACGGACTATATCTTCATCAATTTTTGTTTAATTGAGAAAATAAAAAAATACGTGTCTAAAATTTTTTGATAGTCTATCCGACGGACTAATTATATTTTTTTAGTCATCGTGCCTATTCAAAAGTTCAAGTTAATTGCATCAATCTTTGTAATAAGCTCCAAACGTAAACAATCATCGCGTTCCCAGTAAACCGATCCACAAATTCCATAACACGCACAGTAGCCTAGTAGCCTTGGTTATATCGGGCACAGCATTATCAGTAACATAATTTACTGTCGCTATCGGTATTGTAATGTAACCGACTATTTTCCCTTTCACCAATGTACGATATTGTACATAATTAATAACGATTTGATTTGGTTTATTGTCACTGTTTCTGGTTTCTTTTTAGACTTCCTTTCATTTTGTCCATTGAAAAGTACGCGGAATGATAATGATATTTTGTTTGGCATATAATTTTCAGTCTGTAGTCGCTCACTTCTGAGCATAGGTCTCTCTTTTTGTACGCCATTCATCTTAGTCCTCCGCCAATCGTGTCGGTCGGATACACGATTCTACAATCATTTCACTTGACACAAAGTTTGAAAAAATAAATAAACAAGTTGCGCTAACAACGCATACCTAAAAGTACGACGTTCACCGTTTTCCATAGATCCCTTCAGATATGTTTGGGAAGGTTTTGGCCATATATAATAATACTAGTTTTTACCCGCGGCTTCGCCCGCATACGCAATATATTATTATAATTTATTTATAGCCTATGTGTTATTCTGATATATAAGCTATATTATTACAAAGTTTCATCTCAATCCGTTCAGTAGTTTTTGCGTGAAAGAGTAACAAACATCCATACATCCATCCATCCATCCATCCATCCTCACAAACTTTCGCGTTTATAATATTAGTAGGATATATGTCACAGTCAAAGTCATTAATCTAGTTATTACGTATACTAACTAGCGATTATGTACAATTACTACTTGATTTAGTAAAAGTGATGAATGGCGCAGAATTAATCACTTTAATTAGTTATCATATATAATTACTGGGACGACTTAGTTACTTAGTTAAAAAAATTAACTAAGATTATAAAGTTTTATTTGACTCTGCTTTAAGTAATAATAATCATTTTTATATTCAAAGTTATCATATATTTCTAATAAAGTGCTAGAAGCGAACCGCCTGGATAGATTAGGTGTGAAACAAAAAATAGGTTAGGTTAGAACATGATAAACAACGCACGAGCCGAGCGAGCGAAGCGAGCGTGCTGCGGCAGCGGCCGGCGAAGTCCCAGAAGCGAACTGCCTTGATATATTAGGTATGAAACAAAGAATAGGTTAGGTAAGAACACGACAAACAACGCAGAAGCGAATTATTTGTAAAAAAAAAACTTACAAAACGAAACCCTAGTTGATATAATTGGTAAACAATAAACAACTAAATGAATATTACGCTAACTAAAACATTCTGCTACTTGAAAGTTGCCATTTTGAAAAGTTATTACTTTCACTAACCCTGACCAGATATTATAAATAATAACGGACTAATCACTTTGACTGTAACATATACATTTCGTAGGAAGCTCGGCCACATTCAGAATACGGAATCCAGGATCAACGAAGAGCAGACATGGCGGCGGTCTATCACTGTTGAATTTGTTGGGCTCCAAAACATTATATACTGACTTGGAATGAATAGAGAAGATTGGCGTAGGACTTGGTTGGCATTTGGCGTCGACCACGTAGGGACTCAGAATAGGCAGGGGGTTAAGCCATCGACTTGGCATTTTTTAAAATTGATAGGTTAGGCAGACTTATGTCAAAGAAGATACAATAATGCTTATGTGGACATTCCTGAGATGGAATAATAATTGCCATATTATGACTACGTATAATAATAAAAATTGAAGTTGGAGCTAAGAAATAAAATGGTTACCGCATGAAAATGTACACCAAATCATGACCTAAACAGATGGTTTCAACTTTCTCATCTTCTATTGCAGGCATTCCAGCATACGGGCTAGATGGCGACAACATCAGAACTGGTCTGAACAAGAACCTAGGCTTCTCCAAGGAAGATCGGGAAGAGAACATCAGAAGAGTGGCTGAAGTGGCCAAGCTATTCGCGGACAGCGGCGTGGTCTGCTTGTGCAGCTTCGTCTCTCCTTTCGCTGAGGTGAACTAAATATCCATCCGCCAGACGTAGGTCGTCCACTGCTGGACCTAGGCCTCCCCTATAGATTTCCAATGTTTCCGTTCGAGAACTTTACGGTCCTATCGACCATCCGGTCTTCGAACTATGTGCCATGTCCACTGTCGCTTTAAATTACATTGCTTAGTTCAAATATGCATTAAAAGCTATAATACAGTACGCACTAATTTTTTTAGATGACCAGAAATTAAAACAGCGACTTCACGTTTCTACTAGGGTAGTGACTAGTATTGAATTAGTTAAAAGTTTTAGATTACTGAATTCTGCAATTAATTATGATTCGTAAACTGAAAAATTACTAAAATTGGCTAATCCAGTTCAGAGATATAAGCTTGTAAAGATTTTGGTAGGGATTAAGAGGGGATGCTTTGTCCCTTTCCCACAAAGCATAACATAGTATAGCGAATGTATGACACTTACGGACCGTGACGTCATAATAATATTCTGCCATAGTGCGCTCTTTGTCTAGCAAGAAAATAAAATGCTTGTAAGTAAGTGTTCTTTATTTTTAACTTGATTTTATTTTTGTTTTTAGGGTTCCGTACCTCAAAAGGAAAAAACGGAACCCATAAGGGTTCCGTTTTTTCCTTTGACCTTGTTTGAGGATCACTTTGTTGTCCGTCTGTCCATCTGTTCGTCTGTTCGTCTGTCCGTCTGTCCGTCTGTGTGTATGTCAAGACTCTTTATCTCGGGAACGCGTAAAGATATCGAGTTGAAATTTAAACTGTATACGTATATATATGGTTTCTTGCAGTTGTATAAAAGAAAAACTTCTCAGTTATCGTTTGAAAAAGTTAGAGCCGTTTATGTCATAAAACACAGCATATTTCGACACTCACGAAAAACAAAACCTACAGGGTACTTCCCGTTGACATAGAACTATGAAATTTGGCGAGAAGCATTGTTTCAGAGTACACATGTAGGAATAAATCTAAAAGTTGTACATTTTTATTTAAATCACAAAAAAATAGGGCCTCAAAATTCACGAAATATAGGTTCAAAATTCATAGTGAGTAAATCGTATCATGTAAGGTATCATATAAAAGAACTTCATTGGTACATGCTAAAACAGGTTTTTAATTATTTTAACAATGTGTAATTTTCGAAGTATGACGAGAAAAGTGAAAAAATGAACTTTTTTATCGATGGTTATTATGTAGTACAGAGATTTTAACAACTTACTTCCCAATTTTGTGAAATTTTCTGGATTTGTACGGAACCTTTGGTGTGCGAGCCTGACTTGCACTTGTCCGGTTTTTTTTTTAATCGGCTCTGTTTATCGTTAGCTGTTACAAGAGCACAACTAGCTTATTTGAGCGTTTTCCAACTAGGTATAGCTTAGTTTGCCGACGGGACCAATCAGAGCGCTTGTTCACGGCAATTTGTTTCACCGGACAACGGACCGTTTTTGTCACCGGATTTACGATGGTGTATGGTTTATAATGAACGTGTGTTGAGTTGACGCACCGGACATCCATCCGGCAAAAAATGTAGGCATTTGTTTATTGACGGTCCGTTGTCCGATGAAAAACGGCCGTCAGCGCCAAGCGCTCTTAGAATTAGATTCTATTTTCTAATCAGATTATTATTATAGATATTGATTTTTTATTCAGGTATAATAAATTTAGTCATCTCACGTAGTTGAAGTTGTATTAGGATAGTGAAATTAATGAACACCGTCATAATTTTTAAAAAGTGCTACTATAAACCAGATTGTCGATTCATAATTTCACTTAGTCGGAAAACCCAAATGTTGATAATACTGCGGTGTCATTAAAACGGGTCGTTATCAAGTTTTGACAGGGTAATAATAACCTAGTCAGAATTTAATGAGAATTATAATGAAGTTTGATTAGAGTCATCGACCTATCGTAGCCTCGTTTGTGGTGTCATAATTAGGTTAAGAGAAGAGATAAAAAAAATGGGAAGTAAACTACTGTTCAGTTCAACTGTTCAGCTAAATATTTTAGGTTCTGTTTTCCTAGAATAACGGCGTCTGTTATATAATGGCCGTAATATAGCGGTGAATAACTTCACTAGAACGTTGTCTGTGAAAACTAAATGTCGCGTTTTCGTGAAGAGCGGTGCTTTATTGACACCGTAAAGTGAAAGAGAAATCATAACACCAGTAATATTATGGTCGTTATATGATAAAAAAAAAGCCGTGGTAGTCTAGTGGTAGTGACACCCGCCTTACAGTCTGAGGTCGTGGGTTCGAATCTCGGTCCCGTATCAATGAGTTATTTGAAATGTATGTACGGAATTTCACACTATTGGCTTTTCGGTGAAGAAAAACATTGTGAGGCAACCTGCATACTTCTATAAAAGAAATTCGATGGCGTATGCGAATCCACCAACCCGCACTGGGCTAGCCTGGTGGATATGGCCCAATCACCCTTCGTGGGTAGGCCTATGTCCTGCAGTGTATTTTAAAAAGGCTGGTACAAAGAGTACAGTATATGACGGCACCGCTGTTGTAGAAAACCTGAGGTAAATTGGTTAGTGTCGAGACATTGAAAAAAATCCGGTCAAGTGCGAGTCAGGCTCGCACATCGAGGGTTCCGTACCAACATATTGTTAAAATAATTAAAAACCTGTTTTAGCATGTGCTAATGAAGTTATTTTATATGAATTAGAATTTTGAACCCATATTTTATGAATTTTGAGGCCCTATTTTTATGTTATTTAAATTAAAATGTACAGTTTTCAGATTTATTCCTAGATGTGTTTTCTGAGACAATGCTCTTCGCCAAATTTCATAGTTCTATGTCAACGGGAAGTACCCGGTAGGTTTTGATTTTTGTGAGCGTTGAAATATGCGTCTTTTTTACTACCTACATAAACGGTTCACTTTTTTGCACGGTAACTGAGAAGCTTTTCTTTTACACAACTGCAAGAATTCATAGGTTTACGTATATAGTTTAAATTTCAACTTGATATCTTTAAGCGTTCCCGAGATAAAGAGTCTTGACATACACACGGCCGGACAGACGGACATCAAAGTGATCCTATAAGGGTTCCGTTTTTTCCTTTTGAGGTACGGAATCCTAAAAACGAATTGAAGTCGATCAGATAACCAATTAAAACATGTCAACTTAACTATTGGCATTGGTTTGTAATAGAATACAAACACTACTCTTTACTCGTACGACGACGAGTACGAGTAAAGAAATACATTTCACTATTTAAAACAAAGATTCGGTAGATAAAGTTTTTCATAATATGTAATTATATTCATAAGTTGAACAGTCACATGAAATAAAACAAAATTGTATAAATTTTAGAAAAACATACATATTAAATACAGTAGTTAAAATACAGGAAAGTTAAAAAAATAATAATAATGCGTTAAACAATCGTATAAAATACACAATTGTTAACAATTCTTCCACATTTTCACCTCAAAATGTAAATGTTGCCTCTCCCCATTGTTATTGTGAATGTCGTTCACAAGATTCTGTTATAAAAATACTTGTGAATGGTCCTGCTGAAAAAGGCTCATTGTAAAAATTTACTGATGATTTTATTTCTTCTGTAGGTTTAGTTTAATGACTCGAAATAATTATTTTCTTTTAATACATTTCCACTAGACGACAATTTCCTATTCACCCTATGGCACCCCAAAATCGCAAAAAAAAATTTGTTCCGAACAAAAAGGTTATCGATTCCCGGCAAATGATAGACAAGACTTTTAGAGACGCTGCCTGGTCAAGTCTGGTACAATGACTGCCTCGGTGGCTCAGTACGGGATACGGGATCAAAAACGCGTGGGTTCGATTCCCACCCAGGGCAAGTATTTATGTGATGAACATAGATGTTTGCTCAATGTCTGGGTGTTATTTAAGTATTAACTATACAGGGTTATTTCTAATCAATTAGCATCCTTTTAGGGGCTTATTCTGTACATCAAAACTAACAACTTTTCTTCTGCTACTTTTGTCTAAACTCATAAATAAAATCAACTGCTTTATACTTTTTGTCACGGGTGAACGATATTTTTCTATTGACAAACATTTTTTTTTCACACCACTGGCTTTTCGGTGAAGGAAAACATCGTGAGGCAACCTGCATATGTCCGTAGAAGAAATTCGATGGCGTATGTGAATCCACCAACCCGCACCGGGCCAGCGTGGTGGATATGGCCCAATCACCCTTCGTGGGTAGGCCTACGTCCAGCAGTGGACTATTAAAAAGGCTGATACAGTAAACATTTTTTTTTAGTTGTGACAAAAGTCGTACTACAAAAGTTGTTAGTTTCGAATAATTTCGATGTACAGAATAAGCCCCCTAAAAGGATGCTAATTGATTAGAAATAACTCTGTATAAGTATGTATTTAAAAATATGTTGCATATTAGTGGCAGCCATATTACAAGCTTTGCTTAGTTTGGTCTTAGTGACCGTGTGTAAGATGTCCCATAGTAGGTATTTATTTTATTTATTTATTTTATAGTACTGCTTATAAGCCGAATCAAACTTGTTTACGGCTGTGATGTTAACTACAAGCTCCGCAATATCCAATCTTGACTGAAGCTCGCACAAAGCCGCGTGTTGATTGAACCGCCAACTTGTGCCAACATCACAGCCACCAAAACAAATTGTTACACATTTTTAGACCGTCTTTAGTTTCTAAGTACTTTCTATTTATTCAAATAAAGAACTCCAATATTCTCATTGTTAGGACCGCGAAGTGGCGCGACGGATTCACACGGACTCGGAGCTGCCTTTCTTCGAGGTCTTCATCGACACGCCGTTGGAGGTCTGCGAACAGAGGGACACTAAGGGACTCTATAAGAAGGCCAGAGAAGGATCTATCAAGGTAACGATCCTGCTCCCCTGGTACATCACCTTAGCGCTAATATATATATTTTTCCTTAAAAAAATCCTTACTAATTATTATGGTAAGTAAGCTAGCCATGTCAGGGACCTCCAGGCGACTTAGAAACTCTGACGCCAGAGCTAGCCACCCATTCCTTACTCCCAATAATATATTTTAGATAGGTACTTCTAATTGTTCTAGATCAAAGAATCGGTCAAATCAACAATTAGGATGTTTTTTCATGTACATACCATTTTAGATTGAGTGCCTAATAAATAAAATCTGAAAGTTTGTTGGTTTTTTGTTTTACTCTTTCACGCAGCAACGAAGCTACGGATGGACCTAATTGTCTTTTTTATGGGTATAATAGGTCGGACAGTGTCATAAGGTATTAGGCTAAAGCGAAGTCGCGGATAAAAGCTAGTGAATTTATAACATAAAATCAAATGCGTTTAAAATATAAAACATCACTTATAGTGGTGATCGTACTTTTGATGTAGATTAAGGTCAAAGTTATCGCTGTGTTATTCCCTTACTTCCCCAATTATAACAATTTTGAGCTTTTAGTATGCCTCAAAAATCCATGAGTTTCTATTTTTTTTACTTAGTTTTGTAACAATCCTTCCGCATATTTTGTAACTACGTCGCGGAAACAAAATAGAATGCTGAGTATAAGATAAAATAAGACTCAAACGATTGTATATATAACATGACGTCAAATTTTCTATTCGATTAACTTTGATTGTAAACGCTTATCCAGGAGAACAATCGAGGGAGCAATAAACGTAAATGATGGATTAGAGATAATATTAAGATTAATGTTGCTAAGTAAGTAACGTGCCTGTGATAGTGTATAGATACAGTGTATTGACACAATTCCATTGTCGTCTCGGTGTGATAATAGACTAATAGACTGTTGAAGTAATCTTAAATGTACTTGCACTGATATTTTGTTCGAGCATGTTTGTTGACTCTTCGCTGCGATTGAACCAGCGACAGAAGAGTTGAAATCAATAGCATTTCTGTAACAGGAAATCTGTTCGACCATTTTTGGCTCATTTTCATTTTACAACCCCCTATACTAATACTAGCTTTTGGCCGCGGCTTCGCCCGCATAGTAGTTTGGTTATTGTGCTCCCATAGAAACCTTTTATTTTTCCGGCATAAAAGTACTCTATGACACTCTACGACTTTTAAGCCGCTATCCAATCTCAAAACACTCGTATAGAGCCCTAGTTAAACTGACTTTTCTACATCAAAGTTGAAATTGTCGAATAGTAAAAAAATACACAATATTTCAGCAATAAACGGTTGAGTATTCAATGAAATGATTTTTATCGTGCTTCACACACTAGGTGTATAGAAACTTTCTTTTTGTGATAAACATTTAAAAATTGACGCGTTCGCAGGATTTGAACCTGCATCTCTCTGGGATTCCGGCCCCGATGCTTTGTCCAATTAAGCTAAAACGCTGTCTGAGGATTCAATTACACGAAACACAATTCAAATTTAGATCGATAGAAATTAATGCGCAGAAACTGCTTTTTTTAGCACAAATTCATGTTTTCTTATAAAGTTTATTGCATTTTTGGGCACTTATCTACGCGTTTACAAATTATTATTAAATTTGTTATTTATGCACATGAATTGAACTATAGTTCTCATCCATAAAATTTAGCAAAAAGTGGTGTCACCAATTTTATATTGACTTTTGAATACAAAAATGCGGCGTAACCGGGGGCGTATTGGTTTTCACTCCCTTATAGGTCCCGGCACGTAAGTTAATCAAAAAATATCACTCTGTCCCTTTCGTTAGCAGAGAAAACAAAAGAGAGGTAGCTATGGTTTAACGTTCAAGTTGTTTGCCGGCTACTTATACATGAAAAATTACGCTGCTACTATGTCGCCTTAAACTATATCTATGCAAAAAACCAAGTCGATCACTCCCTCTATTGCAGCGGGGAAGAGTGACAACCAAACCAACAAACGCCATTTCGGATTTATAATATTAGCAAGGATAAGTAGCACCAAAATAGTTACTATTGCCTTCTCCCATTATACCTACATTGAGATACGATATCTGCTCAACAAGTTGCAGGAAGTGGTCAATTTCGAACCTATCTAGATAAAAAAGAAAAAACTGTGACACACCGAAAATATACAAATTCAAAGCAAAATATAAAATGGCAGCAGCAGCTTGTTGTCCTGATTTTATCTTCTATGTAATTTTACTTTTAAAAACATCATCCTTCAGACGTAGGACGTCCACTGCTAAACATAGGCCGCATTGTCGATTTTGATTGACACCCATCGGAAGCGGTATACTATTTCTGATCAATTAGCATCCTCTCAGGAGCTTATTCTATACATCAAAACTAACAACTTTTGTTCTGCGACTTTTGTCAAAACTAAAAAACATCAGCTGTTCCACACATTTTGCCGAGGTTGAACGATATTTTTCTATGGAACAACTTTTTTTTAGATTTGATAAAAGTCGTCGTTGTCGCCGTGCTATCCATAGGAGTCTTTTGTTTTTTCGGGATAAAAAGTACCCTATGTCAAAAATTAAGTTGCTCTGTCTACGTGAAAGTATACGAACCATCAAACACACCTTTATATTTATAATATTAGTAATGTTGTAATGTATATTTGCAGGGTTTCACAGGCATAACTCAAGTGTACGAAAAGCCCGAAGCGCCGGAGTTGGTCGTCCAAACTGTGGGCCATTCTATAGAGGAGTCTACCATGCAAGTGGTGCGGTTACTCGAGTCTTATGTAAGTATTGTTTAATCTCTACTTGTACAGAAAATCATTGTACTAAATATGATCAACTTTTATTATGGGAATAATCCTAAAATCATAAGAAATTCATCTATTCCTTAAAATTTGTTGACGAATACAATTTGTATGAGTCAAAAAAAATTTTGCATGAAAACATTTTTCGCGATTTCGAAAGTGGGCCCCATAGTAAAAGTTATGCATTATAATTGGTATGGATAGCTTAAATACAATTTCAAATTTTGTTATCCCCAAGTAACTTCAAATTATTTAAAAAAAACCGCCCCTTATCGTTCTCCAGTACAACATTACCTAAAACACTCTATGAATTAGATACCATAATAGATAAACACCAGAACGAGTAACTAACACAATGAAATCGAATATGCGTGCTAGTAGTGAGTAATATTACTTCTGTAATAAACAAATTAATAGGCAATAATCACCCATATCCAACCATAGTTATATCAAAATCGTGATTCATAAGTCCATATTACTATCGCGAAAATTCTTTGTTTTTTTTTCAGTTATTTTCCAGGCAATTTATTTAAAGACCTTGGGAAGTAACAATCTCCTCTCCGACCACATTATTTCCTTGAAAGGTTTGCCCTTGATGTAACAATGAATAGTTGAAAAAAAAACCAAGGAAAACATATTTAAAATAAAGTTTTTACGTTGAATTAAATCTCGGAATGCATTCAGGAAGCAGGTGGTAATACAAGTAATACTACGTAGTATGCCATTTTTTGTTTTATTTGAAATGATAAAATTAGCACGGGATACGACACCTGCACTGAAATGAGATTATTTGTATTCATACTTATTATTTTGTGAAATAAATCAACTGAGTAAGACTAATTTGCTAAAGCGACTTGAAGAAGTATCTTTACAACTTATTCATATTCTGACACCAAGTTTACTACCTAGTGGTGGTCCTGGTGGTGGTATTCTGATTCATAATCAGCATGTATCAACCCACTGCTGGGTCTAGGCCTCCTCTCCCTTGTACCAAATAGAGGAAGCCTAATTTGATTGAATTAAATATTTCGTAGAGAAGTTCAATACAAAAATTACACGTCACCTTCAGTAGATAACTCCCCCAATGACATCTGTAGGATTACGACGAATGTAAGCTGCTTACACTTACAACCAGTCTACACAGTCAGGTCATAAATTCTGTCACATGTTTAATATAAAATAATTGAAACAAGTTCATTCATTATGTGACCATTTATATACCAAAATGAACTTAACAAAACATAAATTCTTATGACAATAAAGTTTATTCAAAATGACCTCCGTGATTTTGAATACAGGCCTTCAATCTGCGCGGCCAGTCGTCTATCGCAGCACGAACGAGGTCCATGTCAATATCGGCGGCTGCCTTAATCAAGGATGTCTTGAGTGACTCCAAATTGAGATGAGGCTTTGAGCACGCCTTTTCCTCCAAGTGTTGCCATATCTTGTAATCTAACGGACTCAAATCTGGACTGGAGGAGGGCCAGTCTTCGTGCCGGATGAAGTCGATTTCACGCGCCGCCAGCCAGTCTTGTGTGCTCTTCGCTCTATGAGCTGGCGCCGAATCTTGTTGGAATACCCAGTGCCTGTTATTGAACATGGTATGAGAAACAGGTTCCACAAGGTTCGTCAGGACTGTATTTTGATACACAACTGCATTCGTTTTTACACCTTTCTCACAAAAATGTACCTCTGTTAAGCACCAATAAGAAACTCCCAACCATACCATGAGCGAGGATGGAAAATGACCTCGTTGGACACGCGGAATACGGTTGCTTGCTTCTTCACTACTGTGTGCGTACACCTTATCATTTTATTTGTTGTAGCTCTTCTACGGTAAAAAATTTTCATCTATTATATTATATTATATAAAATTTTCATTCATTATTTCCCGGTATTTTTTTCCCGCGTACCGCTTCAACAAAGGGCGGCATCTCTTCAGTCTCATGTCCATTAGACGAGCATTTAAATGATGTCCTGTTTTTCTTCGATGTGCCCGAAGCCCTAAGTCTTCATATAACACCCTTTTCACCGTGGTTCTGCTTAACCCTATCTGAAGGGCCAACAGTTTCTGCTTACGTTTGGGATTTCTTTGAATTCGCGCCTTCATAGCTTTTATCACTGCTGGAGTCCTAACAAATCGAGGGCGACCACTTCTTGACCTGTCATCTACACTAGAATCTTCAATGTATCGTTTGATGGTTCGATAAACGAATCTTTTGGTTATATTCGAATTTTTCAGTATGTCAAAAATTTGAATTGGCGCGTAACCGCAACGATGCAATGCAATAACTGCAACACGGTCTTCTTTAAGCGTCCACTTCATATTTAAAAATAAGTAAAATTCTAAAAAGCATACATTTTTATTTTCATGAACAATTCGAAATTCGAATTCAATAAACTTTTTTATGGCCAGCATTCTAAAAGAAAAGTTTTTACTGTGTGACAATACTTATGACCTGACTAGGTATATGCGACGTTGAACGCCCTAGGACCATTAAGTACCAAACCAAAAGGAGTCGACACTGAAAGCGTACCCCTCTGCCAAAAGTACGCGACCAGTGGTCATGCTCTTTGTATAAATATATGGGTCAGGTTGAGCTTGTGTTGCGTTAATTTTCAGCTAGTGTTAGTTAATTACATTTGTGTGCGTGTAAACTTGATTATATTTTGGTTTGTGTGCGTTTCTTTACCCCCCACTGACTTGGTAGAGTTCGGTGCTTAGGCGTGTCGACTTCTTTTGGTTAGGTACTTAATGCCTAGAACTGATATGATAAACACAATTTTTATAGTCTATGTAACCATACTATATTAATTTACTCAAGAATACAAAATGATGGAATAGAAGAGCATTTTAGACCAAATCTAAGAAAAAGCAGATACTTATTATATCGTAAAGGGAGATAGCTGGCGGAAAACCTTGGGGCCAGGAAGTTACTCCATCAATAACAGGCTCTCTTTTATATGCACTTATGGCGGTTATTATCATGCTAGCAAATTTATTGTATATTGCCAACTTCACTAATTTATGTAACACTTGAGTGCTAATGACATACTGATACAAATAATAAAATAACATATATTTTCGCTATTTCAAGGCTTATATTGATAAAATCAGATATCTGAACCACGATCAATACCCGATAAGATACCCTGTTCCTAAAAGAATGATTATCGTGTATAACACAACACTTGTGTTTGACAATAATAATTATTCTGAATTTCTCTCCCCTGTACATTCCTGTTAGTTTTAATGAATCCTTGCGCGTTTTTGTAGCCTGGATTAGATTATCTGACCACTTTGAGCGACTCCTTGACTATCCTACGCTGCGTATGCGTATCCTCAGTCGTAAGCGTTTTGGCAAACGCCAAAAATTTCATCAATTTTCTGACACAACTGTTTTAAAATTACTGAACCAACTACAACAACAAAATCTCGCGACAAATTGTAAAAAGAATTTCGGAACAAATTGTGAAAAGAATTTCGTAAATCCGCACCTTAACCACGGACATATGAGGTTACATTGAGACAACCAACGAATTAAAATACCTACTCCATCTTTTTGGAAATATGTAAAAATTTCACGATATTTTTTTTTATAAAATATCAAACGATTATTTTTTTTTTTGTATGTATGTTACGCGATTCCTCTTCCAATCATGCACTTACCGATGATTTTGATGATTATTTTTTGTTTAGTAGATCATACTTTAGTCCTATTTAAGTTTCATCGAAATTGGCAGAGTCGTTATTGAAAAATCATCAATAGTGTGAAAATTACTACATCGATGATACATATTACTGATCCGTGCGAAGTCTTCGAATTCTATATACGTCGCGTTACATAAAACGTTAGTGTCAAGCTCAAGGTATAAATAAATTTAAATCCTATTGCATATGTAATAGGAATTAAATCTCCTTGCTGCGGTGAAAGCTGCGTACTAGAAGATTTATCTCTTATTATCTGAGCAATAAGACTTAAAATTGCTTGTGCGCAGCTTGAAGCTCAAGCGTTCTTTTTACATGACGCGCCCTGTACACATCGATTGTGCTATTTTTGGCGAGTAATAATTATTTTACGTATTGTCATTGGTTTTCAGAGTATAATCCCGTGCTTCGAGAACAAGAACACCGTAGTGGAAGAGCTGTTCATATACGGCAACCGTCTGACGAGCGCCATCGAAGAGGCGCTCAGGCTGCCTCAGATCGAACTCAGTGAACTAGACTTGCAGTGGGTTCAGGTGAGATTAGTCTTTTTATAATTGTACCACAGACTCTAGGATCCATGTGCCGTTGGCCCTGATGCCGGGTTAGTAGAATATATCGTGCCTGTGGTAGAGATGGGGCTCCTGCCTTTTACTCAAACGGGCTCGGGGAGGAGTGTATAGCCGCATTGTCGTAGATGACCGTCAAGCCTAGGTAGGCTCGAGAAAACAAAACGCGTTACAATTTTGATGAACAGCTCAAGAAAACAACTAGCTACGCTGCGTTCTCCTAGAGAGCTAGAAATCCCGGAGCTCTCAAGAGCACACAAAGACCGACTACCTCGAAAAAAAATATCGGTCAAGTGCGAGTCGGACTCGCGTCCGAAGGGTTCCGTACCGTATGGCAGCCCCACTTAATATATTTTATGTAAATTTAGTTATTTATTTTTGAAGAGATATATACAACTTAATATTTTATGAATATTGCAAGCATCTTCCTGTTGACGTTATTATTATCGAGAGAAAAAGGGCTAAAAATGTATGTTTGTTGTATGGGAGAACCCCCCCCCCCCCCCCCCAATCCTTGAACATGTTTTTTATGTTTTTAATATTTGGTGTTATAGCAGCGACAAAAATACGTCATCTGTGAAAATTATTTCAACGTTCCAGCTATCTCCGTTCACGAGATAAAGCCTGGTGACAGACAGACGGACAGAGGATTCTTAGTAATAGGGTACCGTTTTTACCTTTTGGGTACGGAACCCTAATACATGTATTTTTGCGTGAAAGTAAAATCTAACAAATTATCAACAGTCGTAGAACCAACGTTGTCGTTTATGATGTTAGCTGACTAGTCCTGCGAAATACCTACATAAGGTGTTTTACAAGTGACCCTGTAGTACAAGACTGGAATCCTCCTTCCTAACATTATGATACCGAAAATATATTTGTTGTTGGTTTGTTTGTAACTCTTTCACGCAGCAACGGAGTGACGGATCGACTTGATTTTTTGCATAATAATACGCAGGCAAAGGTGCGCTAAAAAGCTAGTAATACAAAAAATAGGTAAAGCTAAACGTTTAGGTCGGCGAAATTCTAATATTCTGCTGTTTAAAATTTATAGCTCTAATACTCGTGCTGAGTAACTGGTTATGCTGAAATATAATCTATTGACAACTGACATTTACTAAACAACAAAGATAATAATCAAGCTATGATAAGACAAATTCTTCAACTAAAAAATAAAATTAAAATTAGCCTGTGCACATTTAACATATATTATATAATTTTAATGCCGTGTTATTAATCGTGTATTTGAACTGTAAGGGCAGACCAAACGATTTTAAATTTTTGATGTGTAAGTCGCAGAATTTACACTGATTTCGGTTTCATATTAAAATCTTGTTTGTAGTGTTACAAGATGGGTTCTTGGATAATCAGTTAAAACTTTATTGCACACAATCACTTCACAAAATCGCAAAACACACGACACAACTGGTTTGCTCAAAACACTTCACACTGGCACTGACATTCACATACACTTCACTGCACACGTGCACGAGATGCTTTCGCTTCTACGGTATTCGCGGAAATAACTGAGTCCGCCAAGGGTCGGCCGGTCTATTTATACCCCTTTAACCGTCTGGAATCTACTAGTTCATTCTCGACATTACTCGAATTAATTGGACGCTATTATGTTACAAAGTAAACAGGGTGATAGTAACTATCACTATAGGCTTTTCTAGAACTGTTCTAGAAAAAACTATTATTTTTCAATTAAAAAAAACACAATAGACCGTGCACAAAGAGCGCAACCCGCGAAGGTCGAAAAACCCCAGCTTAAGGCATAGGTACCACTCGCGCTTTAGATGTAAACAACTCGTCTAAAGCACCTACCGAGTGACAGTATCTTACAGCGGCCGAAAATGTGTCGACTCATTTTCCGACTTTTTTATAAAATCGAAAAAACGCGATTGCTCACGTCCCTCAAAATAACGCTCGTTTGGTCACCCTAAATTGTAAGAAAATGTAAAAAAAAAACTGTATTTCATGCACTGACTGAGTGCTTCCGTTATTTATGCAGACGTCATCATGATAAGTCCAATAGATACTGTTTATTACGGTGGATACTGTTTGTTTATGTCGCCATGTCGTTAAAAATGACAATCACGCTTTCTAGAAAAACAATATTTTATCAACTTAAAAGATTTGGCGATTATGTTAAAGTCCAATTTCGATAAGTGTTATCTCTTATCTTGCAATATTATGGCAAGATAATCTTTTTATTATGAAAATACTTTAAAACAATCGAACTGTAGGGGGTCCGTGCTTAAATTATAGCATAGAATCCGATAGCTTTTTACAGATTCATAAAAATATGTTTGCCTGCTAGTACCTAATACAGCTGCAGTACATAATACAAATAGTTTCTTAATAACAGCTCTACGGGCTGACTAAGTATTCATTAGCAAAGTATTATTTTTACTTGTGTGAGCCTCAAAGATAATATAATATCTTCGACGAATTCTTGACGAACTATTTTTATGGAGTTGTTTTTTTGCGATTTCGGGTTTGGTCCCATAGTGAAAGTAGGTCATAATGGCGAGCGCACTGTATCCTAGCCTAATGTTAATGAATTTGCAGTCACTCCTTCTAATGTTTTTACAACTAAAGTACCTGTATCTTCCAAAACATATGCAGAAATCTCAGGTACAAATACGAACTGTACGACTAGGTACGAACAGAGCGACTGTTTTTAGAATGGCTGTTTAATAATGATTATTTTTTGCAAAAAATAGCATGACCGACTTTACCCGTGTACAGAAACATTACATAATATAAAACAGTCGTTTCCCGTTGTCTGTCCCCATGTATGCTTATATCTTTAAAACTACACAACGGATTTTGATGCATTTTGTTTTAATAGATAGGGTAATTCCAAATAAATGTTTATATGTATAATACACCTGTGCGAAGCCGGGGCGCATCGTTAGATCGCAAATATTACGCACGGAACGATGTAGCATTTTTCACATTATTATTGATTTATCAAAAATGGCTAAGCCGTTTAAATTTCGATAAAATTTAAATGGGACCAATTTCAAAGTATACTCTTTCCAATAAAAAAAGAATTATTAAAATCGGACTGCTATGAAAAAAGTAAAGTGCGTGGTTACACATAAAAAAAAATGTACGCGTCGAATTGTACACCTCCTCCGGTTGTTCGTCGGTCAAAAATGATTATAACTTGAATCTGCTGATTATGAAACCGCCTGTTTCAAAAAGACTTAAACCATAATCTATCTCGCTGGTTGGTAGATAGAAAACTTAGTTTTGAATGGATTTACTGTTATTTTAAAGTAACAATTTGTTTACAGGTATTATCTGAGGGATGGGCGTATCCACTCAAAGGATTCATGCGTGAAACCGAGTATCTACAGGTGAGTGACTGTACAATTTATCTAACCACGATATTTCATATATTGCTAAATAGATAAGTGATCTTATGCCTAGTGAGTCATTCATTACCTTTGTAGTGTTTAATTTTTGGCGATATTTTCATAGGTCATTTGAAAGATAAGTGAACTTATGGGTGGTGACTCATTCATTATCTTTACATTAATTAATTTTTTGGCGATATTTCTAAGGTTTTTTGAAAGAAACGTGAAATTATGGTTGGTGATTCATTCATTATCTTCACAGTGATTAATTTTTTGGCGATCTTTCTTAGGTTATTTGAAAGATAAGTGAACTTATGGTTGGTGACTCATTCATTATCTTTACAGTGATTAATTTTTTGGCGATATTTCTAAGGTTTTTTGAAAGATACGTGAAATGATGGTTGGTGACTCATTCATTATCTTCACAGTGATTAATTTTTTGGCGATTTTTCTTGGGTTATTTGAAAGATAAGTGAACTTATGGTTGGTGACTCATTCATTATCTTTACAGTGATTAATTTTTGACGATATTTCTAAGGTTTTTTGAAAGATACGTGAAATGATGGTTGGTGACTCATTCATTATCTTCACAGTGATTAATTTTTTGGCGATTTTTCTTGGGTTATTTAAAAGATAAGTGAACTTATGGTTGGTGACTCATTCATTATCTTTACAGTGATTAATTTTTGGCGATATTTCTAAGGTTTTTTGAAAGATACGTGAAATGATGGTTGATGACTCATTCATTATCTTTACAGTGATTAATGTTTTGGCGATCTTTCTTAGGTTATTTGAAAGATAAGTGAACTTATGGTTGGTGACTCATTCATTACCTTTATAGTGATTAATTTTGGACTATATTGCATAGGTTAAAAAAATAAAATAATCTTACGGCTTATGTGATTCATTACTGCGATTCATTTTTTTAACTTAATTACCTACTATTAAGGTAAAGGTGAAACTCGTGCAGTACAAAAAGGAACAATTTGTCGATGTTGGTATAAGCAGAATCAAACTTAATGACGTCTGTGAAATGAGCTGCAAGCTATGCAAATCCCGTTTCCTCGCGCAGCTTATATAACGAATTTGATGCTGCGCAATGACTCGAATCGTGCTCACACACGCCATAAAGTTTGATTGGGCCGTATAAGCCGAATCAAATACATATTATAGATTATATCTTATTATAATGAAACAAAAAAGGGCTATAATTTTGACCGCTATGCATTTATGATTATCTGTCAAAGTCAAATTTTTTATTGCAGTTTGCATGTTACATTGGTGGTATATATATAATTATAATATACGTCGCTCAATACAAACTTCTAGGCGTGCAACGTTACTCGCAGCTTTATTTATTATTATTAAATGAAATCAAATTAATTTTACAAAAATAAAAGTCTACAATTGATTAGAATGTCAAGATTAGTTAGTCAATATTTGAAAAGGAGGAGATTCTATGTTCGTCTGTATATATATTTGTGTTTGTGATAATATTTTCGCCAATTGTGAACCGATTTAAAAAAAATCTTTGTCGAAATTAGCTGAGCCATTTTTGAAAAATGGACAATAATGTAAAAAAATATATGTCGATTCGGCGAACTATTCGAATTTTGTACACGATTTTTTTTTTTTTTATTTTATTTCAAATAGGTTTGCGTTTGACTACACACTGCCTGATGTAAAGCAGATATGCGGTCTAGGATGTAGCACGCTTACCTAGAAGATACCTATTTACTCGAGATTTGAAGACACCTACATTGTACTTTAACGGAAAGACAGACTTAGGCAAAGCGTTCCACATTCTGGCAGTTCGTATGAGGAATGTGGACTCAAAACGCTTTGTTCTAACGCGTGGGATGTCCACCATAAAAGGGTGGCGCTTTGGTCGCGTCTGTCTAGCCGTACGATAGAAGAAAGGGGCAGGTGGGACCAAATCGTGCAACTCCTGGGCGCACTCACCGAAGTGTATCCGATAGTAGGCGGACAGACACGCCACCCTACGTCGATGCTCAAGACTTTGCAGCTTCGACTCAGTCAAGGTTTCGTTGCCTATCAGCCTCCTGGCTCGCCTTTCAATGGACTCCAAAGCCTCCAACTGGTATTTGGCAGAGCCATCCCAAAGGTGAGAGCAGTATTCCATGCAAGACCTGACTTGCGCTTTATAAAGACTGAGCAGTTGCTCAGGTGTGAAATACCGTCTCACCTTAGAGAGAACACCAAGTTTTTTTGAGGCTAATTGGGCTTTTGACTCTATATAAGACTCTATAAGTTCCAGACTGTTAGTTACCGGAACGGATACACCACGGGAAGCAGGAGACATTTGGAAGGGCCTCTTTTTGGCCGAAAACAAACAGCTTTGAGTTTTCGTGGCATTAAACTTGACCAGGTTAGCAACACCCCAGTCAGATACCGCCTCCAGACTCAATTTGAGCCGTTCGACCATAGCCTCTCTGAGTGACTCGATCTGTGCCCCGCTCGTTCTTGCTTCGGATGTGTAGCTCTCCATGACTGTACTGTCGTCTGCGTACCCAAAAATACCAGGCTTTAGCAAGTCGTTAATATGCAGTAGGAAAAGCGTCGCAGAGAGCACTGACCCTTGAGGAACACCGGCATTGATATCCATTTGGTCTGACGAGAAACCATCTACAACCACTCGTATCGACCGATTCCTCAAGAAATCTTATATCCATGCGCAGAAATCAGCAGGCAGGCCGTAAGATGGAAGCTTGCCAATAAGGCTCTCATGCCAGACCCTGTCAAAAGCTTTCGAGATGTCCAAGGAGACGGCCAGCGCCTCCCCGTGCTTCTCAATGACCTCACTCCAAATGTGTGTGGCGTACGCCAGAAGGTCCCCAGTAGACCGGTTTCGGCGAAAGCCGTACTGGCGGTCACTGAGTAGGTCATTTGCTTCCAGGTAGGCCAGGAGCCTGTTGTTAAGAACACGTTCCATACTCTTGCAAAGTATGGACGTGATCGAAATCGGTCTGTAATTGGCAGGGTCAGCACGGCTACCTTTTTTTGGTACGATGGAAGTTGGTTGTGCCATTTTTGCGAAAAATAATAATTTCACAGATGTCATCAAGTCTGAATCGACCCATTACATGTTCCCATGATTGACCAGTTTGTAACGTGGTGCGTAGCGCTTAACTTTATTCGAACGCATGCTCTTCCCGTCACTCAATCGTTTACATAAACACAGTTATTTGGTGCGAGTTTTATCAATCGCTTTACCTTATTTATATCAATTGTTCCAGGCGCTTCATTCCAATTGCCTCACCCTACCCGACGGGTCGATCATCAACCAGTCCATCCCAGTAGTGCTGCCGGTCGACACCGAGACCAAAGACCGACTAACCGGCGCCGACGCAATCGCTCTCTCTTACAATGGGAGACCTATAGCGGTTCTCAGAGCGCCAGAGTTCTATCCGCATAAAAAAGAAGAAAGATGCTCAAGGCAGTTCGGAATTTATCACGCGGGGCATCCTTATATCAAGGTAAGAAGGTCTTGTGTTGTGTAGCTTCTTTTATATATAAATATCTCCTCTCACTCTCATTTTCAATGGGAGACCTTTAGACGTTCAGAGAGCGCCAGAGTTTTATCCGCATAGGAAGGAAGAGAAATGTTTACGGCAATCACTTCATTAAAACTCGCGTGAGAATTCATTATACTAAAGAAAACACCGGTTTTTACTCACGTATAATATCGCGGCCGGGCCGCTGGGAACCAGACCGGTTTCAGAGTAATTAGTACTCCTTCGTCAGGGAATACGCGCGCTCCCGTCGACTGGCGCACGCGCACCCATGGAGTGCTAATTACTCTGAAACCGGTCGAGTTCCCAGCGGCCCGGCCGCGATATTATACGTGAGTAAAAACAGGTGTTTTCTTTAGTATAGATGTTTACGGCAGTTTGGCATTTATCTTGCGGGACATCCTATATCAAGGTGAGGTCTAGTGTTGTGTGGTTTCTTACAACGGGAGACCCATAGCAGTTCTCAGAGCGACAGAGTTCTACCCACATCGGAAAGAGGAGAGATGCTTGGGGTAGCTTGGCATTTCTCGCGCGGGAAATTTTCGCTCTTTTGAATCTACATTAAGAAAGATCAAAGGGTAGATGAAATTTGTCAAAATTCAACGCAACATTATTGTGTCTGTCGACCGTCGATTATTTCAGATTAAAAAGCAGTTTAATTTGTTATTTGCAATTCTATTCAAATTTTAAAAAAAACATTTCAGTAATAGGATTTTCACTACTGGACAAAAAAGTTTCAGCGTCGATTTCCAAATAGTATCTGTTGCTGTTTATAGCGTGTAATTGATTCAACGAGAACTCTATCAACCAAACAAACGCAGAAAGAAAAGTAGGTAAACATTTTGTTATTCCAGATGATCAAAGAATCCGGCGACTGGCTAGTGGGCGGCCCTCTCGAAGTGTTCGAGCGTATCCGGTGGAACGACGGACTCGACTCCTACCGCCTCACGCCCAACGAACTGCGGGAGAAATTCCGGGAGTTGGGCGCTGATGCCGTCTTCGCCTTCCAGGTAAATTTTCAATTCAGGTCTAAAGGCGAAAAAAAAATACTGTTGATGAAAATATCAGTTGATCAAAGTTCCAGGGTACCATTTCAAGGAGTACAACAGTTTCCAAAAAGCCATCGATGTTTCCTAATCTAATTACCAGCAAGTCTAAAACTGCAAATTACTAGAGACTGTAGAGCCGAGTTAATGTTTACAGAAGATGAAAACGTTGTCACCGTATATCAGATACATGTGCAGCATTATAAAAGGTGACGTCCACAAGTGGTAGGTATATTATTCAGAGAAAAATCGAACCAAGATGATATATACATAATTAGCTTTCACTCAATTTATGGGCTACTCAAAAATATTTAAATTAGATTTTTTTATCCCTCTATTTTTTTTAAATGTGTAAAATAAATTGTATGAAAAATAATAATACAGCTCTGTATTTTTTCTAGTTTAGCAATAATAAAATGCTTCTATCGTTATTTTATTTGCATTCGTAGCTGATTCTTTCACATTCATGTGATACTTTGCTAAAATTACAAATTATAACCTACCAGTGTGACCAGTTAGTAGGTACAGTGTGAAAAAAATCACTAAAAAAACTGTGTCTAATTGGTCTAAATGCTTCTTTTTAACAATTTGGAGGTTACTCAAGGACTTTGTATACTATCTGGACTGCGCACAAACGAAATTTGGCTCAAAGTTAGTTTAGGAAAATTCAACCTTAAATCGTTGCAACAAAACATATATTCCTTTGAAATGCCATAAGAGAGACGCTGTGCCGAGTGAGACTTCCCAAAGTGATGAAGTTGTCCCGCTCGCACTATTGCCATTTCAAAAAGACACTTATATATGGTAGAATTATTAACTGTAAAGCCGCGACTCTCTTAACCATTTCTAAGTTTTTATAACAATGTAGTTTGATGAGAATTTAGTTAAAATTGCGAATAGATGCTAATAAAACAGTGTTTGATATTTATTTTCTATGAATATAACTACGTCTTTATGGTTAATGGTTATTTTTTAATTTTTACTAGAGTATCACCGTCGATTGCAAATGGCGTACTATGGTGTATACAAAGAAGTGTGGTAGGGTGACAATGCTTGATATATTTCTTAAACATGCTGGGTGTACAGTAGAAGTATAGTCGTGGGTGTCGTTGTTCATTTTCTTGGGTTGAAGATTTCAAAAATGTCATTCATTTTGAAATTAAATAAAGCGGAAGTCACTTTTTGCAAAAAGTTGTCATTGGTGTCGTTTTTTAGGTATTTGGAGGTGTAGATTTCAAAAATGGCATCCATTTTAAAATTAAAGATGGCTGACGTCACTTTTTTGAAAAAGTCGTCATGGGTGTAATTTTCGAGGTTTTTGGGGGTGCAGATTTCAAAACTAGCATCCATTTTAGAATTAAAGATGGTGGACGTCACATTTTTGAAAAAGTCATCATGGGTGTAGTTTTCGAGGTTTTTAGGGGTGTAAATTTCAAAAATGACATCCATTTTGAACTTAAAGATGGCGGATGTCGCTTTTTTGCAAAAAGTCGTCATGGGTATCGTTTAATAGGTTTTTGGGGGTGTAGATTTCAAAATTGGCCTCCATTTTGAAATTAAAGATGGTGGACGTCACTTTTTTGATAAAGTCGTCATAGGTGTAATTTTCGAGGTTTTTGAGGTGTAGATTTCAAATATGGCATCCATTTTGAACTTAAAGATGGCGGATGACACTTTTTGCAAAAAGTCGTCATGGGTGTCGGTTTTTTAGGTTTAAGGGGGTAGAGATTCCAAAACTAGCATCCATTTAGGAATTAAAGTTGGTAGACGTTACTTTTATGAAAAAGTCGTCATGGGTATAGTTTTCGAGGTTTTTGGGGGTGTACATTCAAAAAATAGCATCTATTTTGGAATTAGAGATAGCGGATGTTTCTTTTTTGAAAAAGTCGTCTTGGGCGTCGTTTTTGAGAATTTGGGGGTGTATATTTCAAAATTAGCATTCATTTTGGAATTAAAGATAGCGAGCATTACTTCAAAATGGATGCCATTTTTGAAATCTACCAAAGACTTCGAAAACTACACCCATGACGACTTTTTCAATTCGATAACGAAGGACGACGAGTTAGGGGTAAGATAACTGCGATTCCTGCGTGCAGTAACATTCCAAAGAAATATTATATCCCAAGATGATCGAGATGTTTTGGTCAACCTACTTGGAAAAGAGACACAATCATCTGATGTGGTATCCTTGTCAGCACGTTTTTCTTTGCCAGTACTCAATCCTGTTTATATGATAAATCCATGAGGTTACTTAATCAGGGTTGCTAGAGATAAACTACTTATTGAGCCAAATATATTTATTTATCCTACTAGATTCAAAATTAATTTAAAAAAAAACGGAGGGCTCTTTTTTGGTTTTAACTGATGTAATAGACTCAGAAAAATATGAACTTTCTCGAAATGTAACGAGTGTTGTGGTTAGAATTTTTGATTATTATTATACCAGCCTCCATACATTTTGTGGACATGTCCTTTTACGGTTCTTCAAGGGAAAACTTGGTTTATTAGTGGACTTCCTATGACTGAAATACTTAATGATGACCCTCACTCCTTTCAGCTCCGCAACCCCATCCACAACGGACACGCCTTGCTAATGCAGGACACGCACCGACAGCTCACTGAGCGGGGATACAAGAAACCTGTGCTGTTGTTACACCCGCTAGGTAAGATTGATGTAAGCTAGCGTAGTGTAAGATGTCACGTACATAGATAAAAGATCTGAAAAGTAAGGGGACGCATATTAGGCCTTTAAAAAATTTTGTTGGCTCATATGACACGATAAATTGTAAATCCCAGCTGTTCTAACCGTTTAGTAGTGTTAATCCACAGGCTTACAGCTTAAAAGATCAATATTCAATATACTCTCATTAAAATTAGACCGAGCGTCATTTCAACGCATTCAATTGCAGTTGATTCAGCCCCCCGACCGCCTAAGCAATAGCAATCGTTTAAAACTTCATTTTAGTCATTTGCCACCGCCTATGTGACGTTAGCTATCAAAGTTGTTCATTCAACGATTGCTTTCGCAATCCGCGCAAAACAATTGATGGCTAACGTCACATAGGCGGTGCCAAATGACTAAAATGAAGTCATAAACGATTGCTATTGCTTAGGCGGTCGCCAGGCTGACCTTCAATCGAGGGGTAACCACTGCAGGTTCACTTCTTGAATGTACTCTGGCCCGGAATCAGATTTACGAAACGAGGAAGCAATGCGTAAGGCATTGCCTTTTCATAAAAGAAGCTGTTTTTATGTAGAATAGGTCTACATTTGGCCTCCAACTCGCCTGATGGAAAGCGAAGTTGTAGCCGAAGATGGAGTATGTAGACCTAGAAGATACCTATTCACTCTTGACTTGAATATATTCAAATTGTAATTGTCAGGAAACGATGACGGAGGCAGGGCATTCTAATCCCTTGCGGTCCGCATTATGAAAGAAGAAGCGAATCGCTTAGTACGAGCAGGTGGCACGTCAACTATGTAGGCATGGTATTATGCGACTTCCGGCTTGTTATATTATTATTGCACGGGCTACTGTATAGTTTAATATCTGATTATTTCAGGCGGTTGGACGAAGGACGACGACGTGCCCCTAGACGTCCGCATGCAGCAGCACAAGGCCGTGCTCAACGAGCGCGTACTCGACCCGCAGGCCACCATACTCGCCATATTCCCCTCGCCCATGATGTACGCCGGACCGACAGAGGTAACACTTACAGCTCTTCACAAGAAAAAAGAGGGGTGTAAAGCCATGTAGGTATTCACTAGGGGACAAAGTCGCTCCACATGTCGCGGGATAATAAGTAAGAAGAAAAGAGATATTAGTAGGAATAAACACCTTGTTAAAGTAGGTACTAAAGGCACGAAGTAATCGACAGGTACAAACTTGTTTCTGGCTCTTATATATAGGTATTCTTGTTGTCATTTTTATAAATTAAAGGAATGCTATTTATTGTGCATAGATAATTTAGTTAAGTCCATATTATCTCTTTATATACATATTCCGTAATGGGCACTTTGCATTTATAAGTGAGAACTGTTTTGGCTTATGTATTGTCATTTAACATCTTCTTACTGTGTTTGTTAGAAAGCCGTTTGTTTTCCATGTAAAATAAAAATAAAAAATAAAAATAATTACGTGAGACTGCCCCGCCATGCGATCAAGATTTCGCTCGTCCACGCACCCAAATTGTGGTGGAGATGTCGCCCGAGGAAGTGATGTTTTTGCCAGTGTTGCCAACCACAGAAAACTAAAAAACTAATAAAAAAAGGAAAAGAAAACAGTATATAAAGTGAAAAGAGGCAGATTTTTTTACTTTTCTTTTATTATTAAAACAATTATCTACTTTTATTAGTTACTAAGACTCACAAACACTTTAAAATTAACAATAACTAAGGATTACAACCTAAAATACAAAGATCAAGGTAAGATTATGCCTCAGCTTCAGTATTTTCAGACTTTTTCTTATATTTCATTGTGTAATCAGGTGGTGCTGAACGCTAATTGAAAAACAGTATAAATTTGGAGGAAACAGAAAACGTGATCATCAATGTGAAAACAGCAAATCTACTGTTGAATCAGTAGATTGGCAACACTGGTTCTTGCCGTAGTCGCGGACAGTTACGGAAGTCAGAGCGACACGCATCCTTACTACTCAAATCCTGTCGGGCGACTGTCGCGGGACATGAATACGCGCAAGGTCGTCTCGGACGCTCTCGGAGCGTCACACGACAAGCGACATGTCCCGCGACACGTAGATGTCGCCTGCGATGTCGACTTAAGCCACGTTTTTCACTAGGGGACATGTCGCGGAGACAAGTCGTCCGACATTCACATAGTTTGTCTCTGCAACTTTGTCCCTCGACATATGACTTGTTCACACTAGCCAGTAGTGATCAGTATGTCGCCCTACTACTGCCATTTTCAAACACATATCTACACGCGTCCTCCCTACTCAAAGGCTGTCGGACGACTGTCGAGGGACCCGAAGATCGCGCGTGTCGACGCTCGCAGAGCATCGACTAGCGACTAGTCGCGCGACCCGTAGATGTCCCGCGCGACGTCGGGCGACATCGCGCGGACACGTGAATTTCGTGTTCAGAGTCGCGGGACAAATGTCCCCTAGTGAAAACGCGGCTTTAGAAATTCTCTCGGGCAACAAAGACGCGGGACAAATGTTCCCTAGTGAATACGGGACTTAAAACTCCCCACTGTGATTATGTCATTTGTTTGTTTGGAAAGCTATCTGATAGACCATAGTTTCCAAACGATGTGTGATCTTTGATTTGTGTGTGATCTTTTGTTTCAGGTGCAATGGCATGCCAAGTGCCGTATGAACGCTGGCGCGAACCATTACATCGTGGGTCGCGACCCAGCCGGCCTTCCGCACCCGGCTGGCGGCGGCGACCTGTACGACCCGCGACATGGTGGCATCGTGCTCAAGCAGGCTCCCGGCCTTAATGACCTCGAGGTCAGTGTCCTTCATACATTACATCGTGGGTCGCGACCCGACCGGCGGCGACCAGTACGACCCGCGACATGTGGCATCGTGCTCAAGCAGGCTCCCGGCCTTAACGACCTCGAGGTCAGTGTCTTTCATACATTACATCGTGGGTAGTGACCTGGCCGGCGGCGACCTGTACGACCCGCGACATGGTGACATCGTACTCAAGCAGGCTCCCGGCCTTAATTACCTCGAGGTCAGTGTCCTTCATACATTACATCGTGGGTCACGACCCGACCGGCGGCGACCTGTACGACCCGCGACATGGTGACATCGTACTCAAGCAGGCTCCCGACCATCGTGGCTCGCAACCCTACCGGTAGAGGTGACCTCTACTACCCACGGAATGGAGGCATTGTTCTGAAGCAAGCTGTCCTTTAGTGTTACTAGCCCCCCTACCGCCTAAGCAATAGCAATCGTAATAGCAATCGTTTATGACTTCATTTTAGTCATTTGGCACCATCTATGTGACGTTAGCCATCAATTGCTTTGCGCGTTTGAATGAACGAACTTTGATGGCTAACGTCACACAGGCGGTGCCAAATGACTAAAATGAAGTCATAAACGATTGCTATTGCTTAGGCGGTCGGGGGGCAGAAGATATTACTTTACGGCTTAGGTACGATTTCGCGCTGCCGCATCTTAGAGCTTCACTTCACATACTATAAGCACTTAACGAAGCACCCTCCCCTCTCTTGAAGCTTGAAGTTTAACCTCAGCGAAACGAAACAAATTATGTTCCTATCGTGCTACGCATATACCTTTTCCTCTGTTTTACATGACAGGGGGACGATTGAATTTCTCTAGGAGCGGACCTTTTCTTTTCTAGCAGAAGACGAGACGCAGTCGTAGAAATGAGCTTTAAAGTTAATCTTAATAATAATTTTCTTCTTTTTCTAGATAATCCCATTCCGCGTGGCAGCGTACGACACGTCCGTCGGTAAAATGGCGTTCTTCGACCCCACGAGGAAGGAAGACTTTGACTTCATCTCGGGCACTAGAATGAGAGGTAAATAGCTGTCATTTCATTTCATTTATTTACGCTTCCGTACAGTACAAGATGTTAATTACAAAGATTGGGAACAACGTTAAGTGTGGACCCTGTCGAGCTCTACATACTCGGATGAGAGTGGTCAATAATATTTTAGATAAATCTGTTTCAAGGTTTTTTTATTGTTTTAATTTTAGTTTCAAAATAACAGTTTACTATTACTGCCTGTCTGTCTACCAACATTTTTAGGAGAATTACTTTTATATGGTATGAAGAAAGCCATGAGTTTTAAAGAGATCCAAAGCTTATCGAACTCAGTGGAATAGAAGATCAAGATGAAAAAACAGAACTCAAGACAGAACAATGAGGTCGTGAAGTTTTGGTATGGAGAATGCGTAAGACGTTCACCCACAGGATCAATAGACCGTAGGATCGCATTGAATGCAAGCTGCTTGCAACCGGTCATATTGGAAACCTATAAGGGAGGGAGACCTATGTCCAGCCGACGTGCTACGCCTGAAATTACAGTAGATGACTAGATATTGCTTGTAGCCTGTAGGTTTGTTTATGCGTCCCACTGCTGGGCAAAGGCTTCCCCTCGAGCTTTCCAGTTTTGACGGTCTTGTGCTGATGCCTGCCAATTTGGAACAAAGATCCAAAATTTATTAGTGTGTAAGATGTCCCAAAAATATTTATTTATTATTTATGAGATTATTTATACAGCCTTGGCCAAAAGTATTAGGCACCTTTAAAAAATCAAAATGCATGTTTACTACTTAACCAATAACTGAGTGCTTATCTTAAATGACTTAACGGGGTCATAAATAACTTCTTAGAATATTAAGCGGCTCTTTGTTAAGGTCATAAAACACCTGGTGACCGAAGGACTCCCTATTTATCGGTTCTTATCAGTCAGTGTTTGTTCACTTGTGTTCTGGACTCTAACAAGTAAACAAGCTTTCATTTCTGTTGATGTGATTAAATTGACACCTAATTGTGTTAAAAATGCCAAAAAGGAGTGAAATAAGTTTAGAAAATAGAGTAAAAATACAGGGTGCCTATTACTTTTGGCCAAGGCTGTATATAATAGTTGTGCTTAACAGAAGTTATTTTTTAGGACTGGCGAGAGCGGGCAAGGAACCTCCCAAAGGCTTCATGGCACCGAGCGCGTGGAAAGTTCTCTCGGACTACTATCAGTCCTTAAAATCCAAAATGGACACTAACTAATGTATACGACACTTGTAGCTTTAAATTCTATAGTTTTACTTTACTGGCCTAATATCTAGCAAGGATATAACTTTAGCTGTGCATCTGTACATAGTAATATTTTAGTTATCCTCACTGACGTTGATTTTGATATACAATAGCATATAACAGGACAGTAAGTATAGTATAGGCCGAATCAAACTTGTTGGCGGCTGTGAAGTTTGCTGCGTTACACAATCCTCGCTGAAGCTTACTTAACAGCTGCGGCGAGGATTGGTTTTCGGATTGGCTTGTAGCCAACTTCGGTCTATAACGGCTACATGTATCATTGCCAACATAAGTCTTATAAGTCTTTCTAATTAAAAAGAATCTCTTGTTACGGATAAATCGTGATTTTTCTATGAAATCCATTCGAATCCAACAAAACTAACATTAAGTCTTACTGCCCTATGCCCTAGTATGATAGAAACTTTTTAAAAGATTGTATATCAAAATGGACGTCTTTTCTCGCACAATAGAATGCATATCACTGAATATTGAATTTCAAAAATTGCACTAAAATTACGTTTCTCATACTAAAATGTTTGTAAAAAGTAATGGTTGCATAATATAATGCATTGGACCAAGAATGTTTAAGAATTTGTCGCCTTATTAATAAATGCAGTGTCTATATATTTTAGAGAAGTTAGTCCGTCTTTTGTCTCTTTCTTTCCTTGACAATTTTAATTCAATTGTAAAGGACAAAAGACGGGACTAAGTAAAGTAACTACGTTTATTATAAGGCGGTTGGAATGAAGATACATAGTGGTTGTGGTGTTGAAAATACATTACAACATAATTATGTTATGTATGTGTAAAGCGTACTGTATAAAGAATGACGTTTAGTTGTATTATCTAGAGTGATAAATTGGATGTGCATTATAAATAAACCAATCACAAGCCAGTGATTTTAGTTTCGGCGGCAATGATTGGTCAATAAGGAATTTGCATAAGATATAGTTTAACAGAAAGGACTCAACCCAAAAATGTTATTTTTGAGCTATGGCCATTTAAACATTCAGATTGCATAACATTTATTTGAGTCTGCGAGATGAAAACAGCTGTTATTGTCCATGTATGACTGCTTTTTGAAAATCTGTTTTTTATAATAAAGACTTTAAGGTCACTTAAGTATCATTAACTCATTTTTAACCAAAGAGTGGTTTGAGTCCTTTTTGCTAAACTACGTCCAATTAATAAACAGTTCGTAAACCGTCCTAGTGTCGAGGTAAGTTTTGTTATTCACTAGCAAAACAATGCTCCACAAAAAAATATATCTAGGTTTTTACTAAATAAAACACCGGTTTCCACTCACGTATGATATACGGCCAGGCCGCTGGGTACCCGACCGGTTTCGGAGTAAATAAGTACTCCTTCATCAGGGAATACGCGCGCTCCTGTCGACTCGCGCACGCGCACCCCCAGCCCAGTGGCCTGGCCAAATATCATACGTGAGTGAAAACCGGTGTTTTATTTAGTATAATGATTTCTCACGCGAGTTTTAATGATTTTTTTTGTTCAATTATTCAAAAATTTTCCCTAAAAATGCCTTAGATGCTTATAGAAACAAGTGAAACCTATCTTTATAATATGGCCTATTTTCTCCTAATAAATGTAAAGTTAGTTAAAAAGTTATGGTTAATGAAATTACTAGTTAATAAGAAATATCTTGGCTATTTGTGTAGTTATTGAACTGAGCAGCTCTAAAAGTTATTGCTATCTCTTTCTTTTTTATGAAAGAGATGCAGATAGATTTTAGTGTTGTGAGAATCGACATCATTCACAATTAATTAACGATCGAAATAATTATGTACGTTATTTATTGATTAAATTGAAAAGTTAATTTGATAATATAATATTTCAACAATTATTATGTGAGATACTTGTAAAAGTACTTAAACTTTGTGTGCAATACCAAATTTTTACTAAATTATTTATATAATGTTTGACATTCCTATTTTATTCTTTGTAAAAAATATGTGTAGAAAGTACACATTCCATCGTGTTTGTATTTATTTTTGTAGTAAAAATTGTCAATTGTAATTTTTTTGTACAGAGTCTTTAGTATTTTTTACATTTACTTATTATAACATACTTTATGTATTTACGGTTTACTAACGTAACTCCCTAACTTAATAAAACAAGTATAAATTTGTAAATCATATTTTTTTATTATTGTGAAGATATTTTTACTGAGTATTCTTATTTTTCGTTCAAAATATTGTGATGGGACGTATTGTTATTTAATAAGAGATTTAGATAACTAAATTGTTGTAATTAATTATGGTGCTTGTAAAGCTAATAGTTTTATTATACAAATAAAATATATAAATGTACGTAGACATTGTTTTATTTCGATTGAAACAAGTACATTATGTACGCCGGGCAAGTATATGCTCCACGAAATAATAACTTTGGACGTGTTAGAACGAGACAAAGTTATGGTAAAGTATACAGGGTTATTTCTCATTGATTAGAAATAACATTTGATGTACAGAATAAGCCCACAGAGGGATGCTAATTGATTAAGAATAACCTGTATATCTGTCACTTTTTACACTTCGAAAGAGTTTTTTTCGTGATCGTATGCTATAGCTTACCATAGCTGATTAAATATAGGTATTATATAGACACTCAAAGTATCTAACGTGGTCTCTCATGTATATCTTATTACTAACCTCCGAGTAGCCCATAGAGCTAATGGGAGGGCTATGCTTGGAGTATCTATGAAACCGAATCAAAAATCCGTAGAACCGACATAGCCCAGCAGGGGATCGGTAAGTTGAAATGGGGTGAGCAGGGCACATAGCACGGAGGTCTGATGATCGATGGAGTCGAAATGTTCTCGAGTAGAGATCACGTACCTACTGGCAATCGCAGCATAGGACATCCACCCACAAGGTTGACGGATGATCTCATCAAGATCGCTGGATGTAACCCGCTTCCGACCATTATTGGAGATCTATAAAAATTGTTTCATTTCAATGTAACTAAATATAAAGTCGTTAAGCAATCGTTGAATGAACAACTTTGATGGCTAACGTCACATAGGCGGTGCCAAATGACTAAAATGAAGTCATAAACGATTGCTATTGCTTAGGCGGTCGGGGGGCAGGAAGGATGAATCAAAATAATAAATATAATTATACTTAGTTTAAAAAAAAACTAAAAAGCACGCTTAGGAGTCATATTGCTTTTTTTTTTATAAATGCATTGTCATCGGTCTTCGATAGATGTGCAAAGTTTAAAGAAAATCTGATCGCTCAAAGTAGGTCAAAATCGAGCTCAAAGGGGTTGGTTACAAGCAAGCAAACATACAGGTGAAACTAATAAAAGCGTGTTAAAAATAGCCACCTCTGCCACTCAGGTATTAATAAAGTAATTACCAGATTAAAAACCTGTACTCGGTTGCCTCAACTACCTATATTTAGCGTTAGAAGGTAGGTTTCAGAAACAATAAAATGAAGGAAAAAAATAATGATGCAATTTACGATAATGGTGCGGTGCGACCTTCAGAAGTTCAGACGGCTTTTTGACACCGGGGCTAGACATCAGGCCTATGTTATATAGGCCTGATGTCTATTATTATTTATTTATTTCACCATTTACGATTTAATAAAATATTTATAGATTACGAGGAATTGAAGAACCTATCTAATATTTAATTCCATAAGAGACCTATTGGAATATAAGCCTGGTCTCTCTACCCATTGATTATTTAGTGTGAAAGCCTCTACCATATTTGGTATAATCCACGATTGATATTCTAAAAAAATAAATTATGCTTTACGTGGCACATAAATATTAATACCTAATACCTACGGCGTGACGTGCAATATAATTTATCAGATATTAATTCAGCTTTGAGCAACTAGATTTAAAAATCACTTAAATAATTAATAATCTACAATCAGATGGCAATCAAACCGCATAGCCACAACGTAGCAACAATCAACAACCAAATTATTATTTGACTTCAAAATAACAATTAGGTAGGTACGATACCACTATCACTGAACCTTATCAGTTTGGTAAATTATCATAATCACATTCAACAATACATCATTCCAAATGAGCTCTTATAACATTGTTTGTAAAGTCCAAAGTAGCGTTTGTAATGCATTTGTTTTTGAACTTATTTATTCAGTGTAGAGCAAGTAGCGCACGGGAGTGGACATCATGCTCGTTTTAGTGAAAAAAATAGTACGATCCAGTCGAAATATTCGGTGTCTCTCTCGCTATCCGATAGACGAAAATGTGTTTGGCTTATCAAGTGAACAACAACAAGTAAGTTTAATTTAAGTTTACTTTGGAATAATTCGTATTTTAAACAGAATAAACAAAGTATACGTTATCATTATCAAACAAAATATCGATAAACAGACCCCTAAAAGCGTTCAAACGTGCCACTACCAACTTTATTAAGAAAATAATAAGCTTAATTTAAGTCATGAATAAGTTTTAAAAGTTGGTGAAAGCAAAGAAGATTAAAAAACTATGTAGGTAAGTTCCTAAACTTGAAGTAGAGTTCGAGCCGAGCGTCGCGTCGCGTCGATCTATAACACACACACTTGCGATTATGATGTTGATCAGTTGCTGACGTAATACTAACAAAACCGGTCAAGTAGGTGTCTGGCCACGCGATGTAGGGTTCCGTATCCCCATACCGAAAAGTAGTTTTCGCATAGGTACTCGTAATATTTTTGAATGAGGTAACAACGAGACCGCACACCATGAAGACAGTCGGCTGAGAGCGTGAAACATGACAATTTACAGATTTCTAGAGAAACTAAGCCACGAACAGAACAGACATACCCCTGGTGTTGCTTACACGTTACATTTAAAGAGGTAAACATAAGTAATATAATATTCATTATGAACAATATTATCTATACCCGCTGAAGGACTAACCCTGAAATACTTAGGTATTTTTTGCATTTTCGAAGCTGATCCCATGGTAAAAGCCGTTCATGATCATAAGTAAAGAAGTACGTATCTATAGATACGAGTACCTACTTCTTTATATGTTTGCATAATGCCAAGCAGAAGTTTGTGAGGGAAGGAGGTAGGTACTACTTACCTAATATGGCGAAAATAGTGATAACAATTCCTTATTGACTACGGAACCCTATAAATGAAATTACAATGCAAAATACATTCTAATATGCATATTATACCCAATGGCAGGTAAGTAAATAAATACGCGCGTAGAATGAATTAGGTTTTTTTTGAAATCACATGAATTAATTTAAAAGCATCACTTTCAGTTAAAGCCTAGTAAAAAAGTACGTATTTTGTATCTAATTTATTTAAATTAGGTACAAAATACGTACCTAAGTGAGAACTTAATTTTTTATAGCGCCTGCTAATTTTAGAAGCCATAGTGGCGTAGCGATATTATGTATATTATAGCTAGCCATGCAATCGTGATTTTAGTAGGTTCAAATCTGGTCTCGTACTTTAAATAAATTTATTAAAATTACGTCTAAAAAAATTATTAAATACTTATAACATTTATTTAGAAGGTACGGATTTCCACTCTTGCCATGAGAAAACCTACATAGATGAAATTCGATGGCGTATGTGAATCCATATGGGAGGTTTATGCCCAGCAGTGGACGTGGCTGATGGATGGACGTGAATCCACCAAGCCGCACTGGGCCAGAATATTGGATATTTTATTTTATTTCCCGACCGTAGCTGGGTAAGCTATAATTAGTCAAGATATATCCCAACCGTGAATAGGCTATGTTTAAGCCTACGTAGATATATTCAATGGACTATTTCAAGATCGGTAAAGTACCTACAGTAATTAGTAGGTACCTAATGTCACATTGATTTCAGCTCAGAAAAACAGTGTTCGACTTCGCACAGAAAGAATTGGCGCCTAAAGCAGCTCAGATAGACAAAGAAAACAACTTCAAGGAAGTCAGGGAGTTTTGGAAGAAGCTCGGCGAATTGGGCGCTTTAGGTATGTTCGATAATAATTTACATTAATTTACTCTAAATAAATAAAAAAAAAACGCAAAAACCACTACTTCTCTAGATATATTTTTTTTTTTTTTTGGTGGACAAGAGAAAGTTAAGAGTTCTGAAGGTTTCCCCCGTTAGGAGCAGTAGTTGCAGAATTTTGGTGCCAAGAGATATTCAACAAACCATTGACTCGAGGCAGATATATCTTACTCGAGTCGATGGTTCGTCAAATTTTGAAAATTGAAAGTCCGTTCTTGATCCCATTGCTCTTTAGCAATAACATAATAATATGAGATGTGGAGAGGGCTATATTCGGAGTCTCTCTGCGAGATCGAATCAGGAATAAGGAGATCCGTAGGAGGATCCAGAGGATTGACAAGTTGAGATGGCAATGGGTAGGGCACATAGCACTAAGGACTGATGACCGATGGGGCCGTAAAATTCTTGAGTGGAGACCACGTCCCGGCAAGCGCAGCATAGGACGTCCACCCACAAGGTGGACGGATGACTGCATCAAGACCGCATGATCGCGCTGGATGCAAGCCGGTACCAACCGGTCTTATTGGAGATCGTTAAGGGAAGCCTATGTCCAGCAGTGGACGTCCTAAGGCTGAAAAGGAGAAGAAAAACAATATAATATTCTTCCAGGTATAACTGCAAACCCTGACTATGGCGGGACCGGAGGGAAATACTCGGATCACTGCGTCATTATGGAGGAGTTATCAAGGTGAGACTGTAGCTTCTAGACTAGACTAGATTTGTAGCCGACGGTTTCCAAAATATGCCTAAAAATCATACTTTATTTTATTTATTAATAGGACATAGGTATCTAGAGACAACACGACGGATCTATTCTATATTATAGGTAGCGCCACACAAGCCGGCGGACGAGAAGTTGTAGCTAACTTCTCATCCGCCGACTTGTGTGGCGCTTTGCCATGATTCGCTAATTATTGCGCATGTCTGCACAATGCCGACGCCGCGTGGCGTAGTGGTGAGCACGGCCCTAGAGAGCGCGCGGGAGGCATGAGGTTGCCGGGCGGGTGTGCCCCGACGACTCATCTCTCTGGCTTCCGCGCATATTTCGGCTTTTGCGCAGCGTTCTGCGCATAACTTCCCATCCGCCGATTTGTGTGGCGCTTAGTAGGTATATCTTTGTAGTAAAAGAAAGGAAGTTCATATAAGCCGGATGTCAGAGTTTTTAAGCCGCTCTAAGTTCTCTGACATAGCTAAACTGTTAGAATAAACGGGAGCTACAATTTAACGTGTCCTCCGAGCCACAGTAGTATCTTTGTACCTACATATCTTTGTAGTGATGAATACCTTCGGCCACTTTATCTTTCCATCTATACTTGGGATGTCCAACAGGTCTTCGCCCTTCCGGCATGCCCAAATAAGCCTTCTTTACGGCACGATCTTCTCCCATCCGTTCCAGGTCTCCGAGCCAGCAGAGTCTGTGGGATTTAATTTCACCTGTTGGAGATTGGAGTGCAAGACTGGCACCTACTCGCGCAGATTAGGGACATATGGCGAAACTTGGTATCGGAGGCCAAAGACCCACTTTGCGTCGCTGTGCCAACAAAAATAGATAGATAAATATCTTTCTAACTGGCCTAGCCTGAAATCGAAAAATAAATCTGCTCTTCCATATACATTCCATACATTTTCTTGTGAGAGTTGTAAGTCTAGAAAAAAGATCTTGAAAGAAAACTTACTGTAGTATACCTATGGAACAGAACAGCAGATGGCCCCATATTAAAATTGGCCATAGTGATGAGTGCAATAATCAGTACATAGTATAAAACAAAGTCCCTTCCCGCTCTGTTTATCCCTATGTATGCTAATATCTTCAAAACTACGCTACGGATTTTGATGCGGTTTTCTTTAATAGATAGTGATTCAAGAGGAAGGTATGTGGGAAGCCGGGGCGGGTCGCTAGTGTACCTAATATATATTGTCCTAGAATGCCAGATTTGTCATTGCTAAAAAAACAAACCTGATTTCAGAGCCAGCGGCAGCATAGCGCTTTCATACGGAGCCCACTCAAACTTGTGCGTGAACCAGATCAACAGAAATGGCAACGACGAGCAGAAAAGCAAATATTTGCCTAAGGTAAGCCAAAAAAACATTGTGAGCCACCAAGAGCTTTTAATAATAAATAATATATTAATGTAATAAGAGAGATTATAATTTCAGTTACTTATAATGAATGAACAGTAGGTAACCCAAACTTTTATCAGAACGACGCCTTGGATAATGTCATATTGTATAAATGCAATTAAAATATTGCCTAATTTGCTTTTACTTCTGCCTACATTTAACAAGACAAGTTAACTGCCTATTACTTTATTACCTGATGCTTTATTGTTACCTACTACTGACGAAGTAGGCTGCTCTTAAAATGTACCTACCTCCACTTCTTTCATTACCACGGAGGAAGCCAGAGAGGTTTAATGAGATTCTTTAAAAACGTTAAGTAGGTAGTGGAAATACTTCCTCACTTGCTAAGATCGCGCATTACTTATAATTTTCTCTTGAAGTCTTGATGTATCTAGCACATTACAGTTAGGTAACCCCGGCGTAAAACTAACAAAAATAGCATTATATACATTTCGTTACAAATCGAGAAAATTTCACAAAATTGGGAAGTAAGTTGTTAACATCTCTATATTGTAACCAACCACCGACAAAAAGTTTTTTTTTCTTCACTTTTCTCGTCATACCTACATCGAAAATTACACATTGTTAAAATAATTAAAAGCCTGTTTTAGCATGTGCTGATGAAGTTCTTTTATGTGATCTTACATGATACGATTTACTCACTTTAAATTTTGAACCCATATTTTGTGAATTTTGAGGCTCTTTTTTTATGATTTAGATAAAAATGTACAGTTTTCAGATTTATTCCTATATGTGTACTCTGAGACAATGATTCTCGCCAAATTTCATAGTTCTATGTCAACGGGAAGTACCCTGTAGGTTTTGATTTTTGTGAGTGTCGAAATATGCGTTTTTATACAATATAAACGACTCTAACTTTTTAAAACGATAACTGAGAAGTTTTTCTTTTGCACAACTGCAAGAAATCATAGATATACGTATACAGTTTAAATTTCAACTCGATATCTTAACGCGTTTCCGAGATAAAGAGTCTTGACATACACACAGACGGATAGACAACAAAGTGATCCTATAAGGGTTCCGTTTTTTCCGTTTGAGGTACGGAACGCTAAAAACTATGAAAAATTTTCGCGCCCGTTGCGCTCACGCTCTGTACAAATTGAATTTTTATTGGGAAATTCCCGTGGCAAATTCTTTAGATGGGCCCCCCATCTAAAGAATTTGCCACGGGCCTCAGATGATATAGTTACGCCACTGGTTGTTTTGTTGTTCTATCTTTTATTTCGAAAAACATTAGTATATTTTCGCGTTCGCTGCACTCTATACTCTACATAATATTAAGACCTTTGACACCAGGGCTAAACAACCCGGCCTATACGAACTTACACAATATTTACGTCTTTGGTAGGCACGTTTTTAAAAGTCGTTAAGCTGAACCGGATGGCAGATGTCAATGAGTGTTCATTGTGTTAATTAATACGTGAGACAATGCCCTTTATAGTCCACAGCCTTCGAGTAAATATCTACAGAGCCTCAGTTCCTAAGTGAAAATAGTAAAAAAATGTCCGAGCGCCCCGTCATGCATACTTAGATATATACATAAATTAAATAATTCACAATAACTCATTTTCTCGAATCTGGACGTTATGTCACCTAATTAGTGCTTGTAACCGAGCACTTTGGTATCGCGCGGCGTTGTAGTCGGCTTGCAGTAACTTACGACTAACTGAAAAGCCTGCCCACTACGTAGCTAGGGCAAGGTTTTGGCTTGGACACTTATTTTGCACGATTGTGACTCTATAGATACTTGCTCGATGTTCACAGCACACCAAGCTTAGTGTTGCTGTTTTCATCTCTCGTAAATTCAAAAAAAAAACCTAGGTATTGAGGTATACTAGGTACCTACCTACTCCTCGGCGCTAGCCTCCATTCGGTTAACTTGGAAGCCAACGACTCTGAGACTGACCATCAATATTTTTTCACTATTTGTTGTAACTTTTCAGTTATGTAGCGGGGAACATATCGGTGCCCTGGCCATGTCGGAGCCCGGCGCAGGCAGCGACGTGGTCTCCATGAAGCTCAGAGCCGACAAGAAGGGGGACTACTACGTGCTCAATGGAAACAAGTTCTGGATCACGAACGGACCTATTGCTGACGTTTTGGTGGTAAGCCATTATTTTTTGGATCAAATAATATGCCTCTAGATAAAAACAGTTCAATGTTAGTTGGCAATGCTTGAACTGGCACTCATTCATTCATTCATCTCGTGTCGTGTCGTTCAATGGCTAGACAATATTTTTTTCTGAACTGGCACTGTTCAATGTTCATAAAGACTACAAGTGGAAAATGTTGATGTGGCCAGTAACATAAAGCAAGTACTTTGCCCACTCTCCTCCGTACTATGGACTGGATCATGATTGTTGTCATGACTAGATTTATCAAAGTATTATTTTTGACCGACGAACCGGAGGAGGTACTCAATTCGACGCGTATATATATATTTTTTATGTATAACCACGCATAACTTTTTTCGTAGTAGTCCGATTTCAATAATTATTTTTTATTGGAAAGAGTATACTTCGAGATTGGTCCCATTTAAATTTTATCGAAATAGGCTGAGCCATATTTGATAAAACAACAATAATGTGAAAAATACTACATCGATCCGTGCGAAATATTCGCGAATTCTGTACACGGGTGAAGTCGGTCATGTTAATTTTTGCAAAAAAAAAAATCTTGTTCATTTTGGTTACAGTCTTGTTTCTTCGCTCATAGCGGAGTTTGACTAGGTGTTTGTCAGCGATCACCAAAGTTAAGCAACGTTCGGCAGGGTCAGTCTTCGGATGGGTGACCGCGGGTGGCATTTACAAGTTAGCGCTACCATGGCTCGGACCACACGCTAAATTGTCGGCTCCGGTTGTATTTAACCGTTTAGCCATGTCACAGCCCGGATACTCCGCGTTTCTTTATACAAAATCTGCTGTCTTACGCACACAACACTATATTTATTCACAGACACTACACATACGCACGAACGCTACACGGGTATTTGCAGCGGCCTGTGCAGCCCGCGCGCAGAGTAGTAAATCGTGTCCTGACGCGGGGTGGAAGTGAGGAAGAATCAAACGGGTGGGGGGTAACGAGTGGCCGTTCTATACGTAGTATTATTATATCTTCTTTGGCCATGTCAGAAGCCTTGAGGCCGCTTAAAAACTCTGACACCAGGGCTGGCCACCCGGGCTATACGAACTTACTCGTACTTAGTGACTGACATATTGATAAAGTGGTCGTTGTTTACGTAATTTTTTGTCTTCCAACAGGTTTACGCAAAAACAGATCTGACATCCAAACCTCAACACGGCATCACAGCTTTCCTAATCGAGAAAGACTTCCCGGGGTTCTCGACGGCGCAGAAACTGGACAAATTCGGCATGAGGGGCTCAGACACCGGAGAGCTGGTGTTTGAAGACTGCAAGGTGATTTTCTACATTCTTATACGTGATTTGAACTTCAGAATGGGCCCCAAAACGAGCGTGTTGCCACCTCGCATCAGAAATTGTAATCGCAGCCTGCATTCAACGCGATCCAGCGGTCATAATCAGATAACACATCCCCGTTGTGAAAAATCTTATAGCTACTTATATCAACTTTATACTAGGTATAAAGTGAACAAGACCTCGTAAAGATTATCAGCTCAGCTCTTTGCTGGACGCTTAGTTCATCGCAAAATTTTCAGCAATCAAAATAGTCTATTGTCGGTTGGGAATTTGTGATTCCATTATATCCCAGGTTTAAGAAGTGTCAACAGCTACCCCTCAATCCATATTTTGTATATACAAATGGATTGAGAATAAAGAATTTATTACTTAACTTCCAGGTCCCAGTCAAGAATATCCTGGGTCAAGAGAATAAAGGCGTATACGTACTAATGTCCGGTCTAGACCTGGAGAGGCTGGTTCTGGCCGCGGGGCCTGTGGGTCTAATGCAGGCAGCCGTAGACGTGGCTTTCGAGTACGCTCACACCAGGCAGCAGTTCGGGAAGAACATCGGCGAGTTCCAGCTCATACAGGTTGGTATAGGTAGCGCCACACAAGTCGGCGGATGAGAAGTTAGCCGCAGATGATTCGCCGTAATTCGCTAATTATTGCGCATGTGTGCATAATGCCGACGCAAGTGGCGTAGTGGCGAGCACGGGCGTAGGGAACGCGCGGGAGCCATGAGGTTGGCGGGCGGGTATGCCCCGGCGTCTCGTCTCTTTGGCTCCCGCGCATACCTATATTTTGCCTGCGCCTGCGCAGCGTTTTGCGACTAACTTCCCATCCGCCGACTTGTGTGGCGCGGATTATAACTAGATTGAAACGACTACTTACATAGATTCTAGCTAAGAACATCTTACGTCGGGATAGTAAGGGCATGTAAGTGCTAGGTCTAGTCTAGATCGAAAAAGGCTGGTTCTGGCCGCGGGGCACGTGAGTCTGATGCAGGCAGCCGTAGACGTGGCTTTCTAGTACGCTGACACCAGGCAGCAGTTTGGGAAGAACATTGGCGAGTTCCAGCTCGTACAGGTCGTTTTGAATTTTTGAATTTTTGAGCTAAGAAAATTCTAGGTCAGGAGACAGAAGGTAACTGAAAAGATGGAAACTGCTAAATAGGGGTACCTATATATCTGGAGAGGAAAGTTCCATATAATAAAACACTATGGATACAATTAGGGAAGATTATGTGTGGTATTTGCGGAAAGGTTGAACCAGTGTGTCCTCACAGCATCGACTTGGCATTTTTCTGTTTCCTCACAGTCACGAGCGCCGACCCTAGAAGAAGACGCGGTTACTAGCACTCTTCTTCTTGTACGAAAAACTTCGGTGGCGGCGTTTGTGGCTGTGACGACACTCATTTGTGTCGGCAATTTTCAAACAACTATGTAACGTAAAAATGTATAATTTCAGGGTAAAATGGCAGATATGTACACGACTCTGTCAGCCTGCCGCAGCTACCTGTACAGCGTGGCGCGGGCTTGCGACGAGGGACACGTCAATAGCAAGGACTGCGCGGGGGTCATCTTGTATTGCGCTGAGAAGGCCACGCAGATCGCACTAGACGCCATTCAGATACTTGGTAAGAGTTCTTGTTTACCTTATCAGATAGTCGAACAACCCAGTCAAAGCCTGTGACGATAGCTATATCAACAGTAAAAAACTGTGCCGTGGTCATCTTCTACTGCGCTGTATGGTGCTATAGATGCCATTCTTTAACATTTCATTTTTATTTGGTAAGAGCTCCTGTTCTTGTTATCCTCTATTGTGCTGGCACGCAAATCACTATTCGGATACTCGATGCAAGCTCTTCCTGTGGTCATTCTGTATCCTGAAAATCGTAAGGATTTTGTACTTCCAACACTTAAATTCTTTATCATCAGTTTATTATGGTCTATACCAATCACAAAATCATTTATCATCATTTAGACCTATAAAACTGTTCGGAATTTTATCATACATATCTGTATACTCTACAGTCTACATAGTAGATATAATATCAAGATAAGATTTACTAGTAACTTGAAGGGTGTGAAATAGACAGTCCCCAAAAGATAATGAAGTATGAATACAACAGCTTTCTTCCAATATTAATTTTAATTAATATGCCCCATACTCTTTGTATAAACTGTAAACTGTATTTCTTACTCTTGAGGTCTTCTTTAAGCCTTTAAATTTTATGTAAATAATAAAACCATTTATTTTTTACAGGAGGCAATGGCTACATCAACGACTACCCAACAGGCAGGATACTTAGAGACGCAAAGCTTTACGAAATCGGGGCAGGGACCTCAGAAGTGCGAAGAATGCTTATAGGAAGAGCATTGAACAATGAATACAAGTGATAGACATTAATTAATTTAATTATCTTTTACCCGCGGCTTGGCGCGCGTGGTGTTATATAAACTTTGGTCTATATTGCTCTTCGACCTTTAAATTATATCCATACAATATTGAAGTTGATCTGTGGCTCCATGCTACGTAAAAGAAGTCTCAAACTCTTTTGAATTTATAACATGAAGTAAGGAAATTATAAAATAAAGATGAGAGAGACAATCTAGGCAGAAGCATTTTCACCTAAGAGATACTCCCTAGTTACAAAATATATCTAAGTCCCTATCTATATATTCAACCTGTATCTACCCTTTGCTGGGGATAGAATCTATATAGTTACGAAATTCTTTACTGAAAATACAGACTCTGATATATAGTTTAATCTTCTCAATGTAAATGTCTGTGTTAAAAAAAGAATGTATTCATTGTTTATGTGAGAAACAAATTGAATGTGCGTTTTTCAGTAGTGCCTTGTGTGTGTGTTTTAAGACTATGAAACATCTAATGAACAAAAACAACCTTGAATGTCATAATATGTAATGTGTATGCTGGTCTTACTGTACTTGCATTTTAATAGTCCATTGTTTGCACAAGATAGGCCTACCAAAAAAAAGACATCATTGATATAAAATAAATAAATAAATCTTTATTTCAGACACAAAGATCCATATCACAAAACAAATAATATTAAAAGAAAAATACATATGAAATGCTGTTTCTTTACTCCTTATTATACAAGTCAAGAATAATGAAATGCAGTAATTTTAAAGAAAAATCCAGATACTTTTGAATTTTAAAAATTATTAGTTATCCAAAGTTAAACCCACTTATTCATACACATTTAACATGCCATAATATATGCTGAATAATTATACAGAGAGTGATTTATAAAATTAGCCATAATTATATTGAAAAACTTTAAGATAAATTATTACTTTTGCTAAAGCAGGCATTCAATCTTAAATTTTCATAGTAGTAAAATACATACATTAATAAAAATCCATTACCTGTATTTCCACTTTTATTTGTCATTCCCACCAAAAACTGACTGAGAAGCTTATAGAGAGAGATTCCACAAAATGCCACCATTTCGGAGGTATGTAGAGCATTTGACCCGGTTTCAATATGCAATAATGGGCTTTAGCATCTTTGTATTTAGGATATTTTTCTAAATCTGCATCCCTAGGGTCTACTTGGGCTGTGTTGTTTAACAGCTCATGTCCATGAGGGTATAAGTATTCTGAATCTAAAGGTGAGAATAAGAAGAGCCGTTTTTCTCCAACCACTTGAGCTAGTAAATTTTTCTTTGGATCATGATGGAGCGGAGAGACTGTACCTTTAGGACCATACCACGCATTTATATCTATAGGATCATCTTTTTCTGAAAAACAGCAGTACTCCGGCTCTACTATATCATCTTTCAACTCGGGTATTTGGTCAAAGAGTTGGTACTGAGCGAGATAGCCAGTAGGACCATTTGATTGGTAAATATACCCTTTTATGAATTCTTCTATCGTCATAAGTTTCTGCGTCCAATCCTGGTCTGTATACTTACTTCCTAATTCTACAGCCACAGTTCTAAATCCAGCCAGATTAATGAAGTAATTCTGGTCTTTCCATTTAGTCAATGCTGGCCAATGATTCATGCAATTACTTAAAACAACTGGCTTTTCTGCTAAAATATAGTTTTTGTAAAAGTATTCCATGCTCGGACAATCTATAACTTCAACTATTGTAGCATTAAGTACATTTGAAGCATCAGGTGATGATATTTCTTCTTGGATCACATTTGTCTTAGTTATATTACTACTGCATACAGAATGTATTACAGATGCACATTTTTGTAGAAGCTGAGGTTCGGCATTCACTGGGCAACCAAACATAATGCCAAAGTCTATTATTTTAAAAGATTCTTTAACAATATCTTCATTTTCACAACACTTAATGAGTGCCAGGAGTCTGAGAAAAGACGCTATTGTTATGGTTTTCCTAATAAATGTTGGTACCTCTTTCCAGTTTCCAATGTTCACTTTCTCATACATACGGTCGAGAACTGCCTGGATTTTTATCACAGAAGGTATATTTATTAAGTTGATATCATTTAAGTATAGCCGAAGTATGGATTTGCAAGTCACATCAAGATCTACTATCTCTTGTAATGATGATTCAACAATGATTTGAAATGTTTCCAATTTTTTTAGTATTTCTAGATGTCCCCCCATGGTGAGATATATGGGAATTTAAATAGATTATGCTAGACTTCAAAAAATTGTGGGCAAGGCAATCCCTACAAGCGGCAGAAGTCCAACTAATTACCTTTCTTTTATCAACTTTTCTGATTCGATTCTGTATATATTTATTTACAATTTCACATAAACATAACCTCACTTTTGAAAAGTATTGAAACATATGTTTTTTGACAGTTACGTTTCTACTTACGTTATTGCTTCTAATCTTCCTGTCTATTTTTCTAATCTAATATGATTAAATCGGTAGTAAATAACTAAATGTGTAAGCTAAGAATAAAAGCACTATGCAGTTGACAACTGGTTTTAGACAATTAATACCCCTTATGATCGAAGGCCATTAAACAAGATTTCTTAATCTAAAACATAGGTAGACTCTAAATGGAATGTTTTATCACTTTCTGCGTTAGTGGAAATGTCCCTGTGCCTACTGGGGTCTATTGTCTTTGGTTCGGTCCGAAAACAAAGTCCAAATAAACAAAGCGAACAGGAAAGAAACTACATGGCGCACAGTATAAAGCCGGAAACATACTATCGGACGCGGCTGACGGACGCGACTGACAGCCGCAACTTAGCAATGTGCACAGTCTTAAAAAATCCGGTGTGCCAGATCGCTCTCGGACGTCCGAAAGTGACGTTCGCGACTTATGCCCGATAGTGTGCACGGCTCAGTGTACTTTCATAGTCTAGGTCGCGGCTGTCAGTCGCGTCCGATAGTATATTTTTCGAGCTTTAGTCCACTGCACTATTTCGGTTCTTAACAGCATTAACTACAATAACTACAAGAATTTTGAACAGCATAAGAAAATATGAGATATTTTGAACACGCTCATAGCGTACTTTGACTAGGTGTTTCTTGGCGACCATTAAAGTTAAGAAACTTTGGGAACGGACCACGGTTAGGTTAGTCTTATAACCCCTCTGCGTACCCATCTTGTTGTGGCAGAGGGGTTTATCAGTCGTGGCCTGAGGCCTGAGCCAGGGGCTCCACGGTGAAGCTATGAGGGACCTGGTTTTGTCTCCAAGCCCCTGATGAAGCGGACGGTCGGTTGGGCGCACAGAACAGCAGTTCTCTCTAATATTTTCACTGTTTCTAATACATTTGTAACGTCTTTATATGTATAAAAAAAAAATATTTTTATTATTTAATTTAAGCGATGGGAAACTTCCTTATTGTAGTGCAACTCAGGCCACTGAGGGTTGGCCTCAGGCCTCAACAGGAGAGGACTGTTGGTGTGTCGTCGTTACCACTTTCCCTACTTTCCGCACCCTCGACAGGGAACATTTGCCACCGTTCGATGGCGGACGCGGTGGAGTTGCGGGGGTAGAGGAGTATCGGTATTGCGAAATTGCGCTCTCCTTATCCTCTGCAGTCGCAATGACAGCTGGTGCGGGGCCACTTTAATTGCTCCGATGCACTAGGGCCAGGATATTCATATATATGGGTGTGGTGTCCGATACCCAGTTACAGACTGGTATGGTCTCATGGTGCGAGGATGACGACGACGTGTCGTGTGTACCGTCACCTCGTCATCGTGGCGAAGTGGAGCGCAAGCTCCAAGGTGGAGCCATTGAACTGGTGGAGCCCGATTATAATGGAAAACTAGTTTTTCAGTAATATCAGGGTAGGAAGTATGATGACGTTCTTATATATCGAGGACAATGACCCCTTGAATTTTATAGACAGCCCTATTTGTTTAGCTTCAGTAGTTGCGCAATACCTATTTTTTGGATGGATCGCATCATGAAAAGCATTATTTAACTCATTGATGTAATTAAGAAACGGTTTTATTAATTACATCAATGGTTTAACTTAACATAATTACTAGTTTTTGAATACAAATCAACAATGCCTTTGAATTTTAAAACAATACCACGAATATAAAACCTTGACCTTTCACTAAAAGTTGCAATATTGTCTATGTATGGCGAATCATATGACTTCCTCACGTGATCTGTCAGATTATTTACATCGAAAAACGAAAAGTGATACAAAAAAGTTTTCGATGAATTTTTCGGTTAATTAGAGATAAACATGCAAGTAAAACCGAGTATGAAAATGCCTTAAAATGCTGGGCGTGACGCAATGGCACTATTTGACAAACTGTTCTCCTTAAAGAGACGGCTCGACGCAGACTGCGATACGAAAGACCGGAGAAGGTACGTCAGACAAAAGCTTTTCATTAATTTTTTCTATTTCTGAGTGGTGCGAGAGGTTGACGCACGGAGTGGGCACTCGTGTCGGAAGCCGGGAGTCTCACTGGGTGAACCTTCGCCGTAGCGTTGACGCACGCGAGTCAGTGAGACTGGCAGCGGCGCGGCGAGCATGTGACGACTGCGCGGGGCGAGGGCCGCGGGCGTGGGCGGCGGTCACGTCACTCTCGCCGAGAGGGGCGGGTCGCGTTCAATGTTTGCTTATTATTTACTCGCGACCTGAGTTAGTCACTGAGACTTAGTACACCAGCACATTCCACTCAAACCGGACGGCCGGTCGCCGTCATTCGCCTATCGATGTGCATTTAGTGAGACCACCGAAATCGTTGCATTTCCAGTGTGGTGCGTGCATGTGAAAACAGTTTCTCTTTGTGTACATTGCCACTAGTGTCCAAACAGCTGTGTGGACAGCTGATGCGAGCATGAAATAAAATGAAAAATAGGTAATGTTTATTTCTCATAAAGCATATGTGTTTGATGTTTGAGTGATACTGAAGTTAGTTGATTAAAGCAAGTGTGAAGTGCAGATTGTGGCAGTGTGAACATGTTTCATCTGATCTCAATGACAAGACGAGTGAGCCATCTTATTGGGATGATGAGTAGCCATAATAATACTTGACATTAGTTGCCAAACCTGTTTTCAATCATGGTATTGTGGCAGTCAATATATTGTCATCATTATGAGTTGATAACACTTCATGTACCAACTTCCATGGATCTGTCTTGGAAGTGAAAGTGCGTATATTGTTTACTTAGCATTCAACACATGAACGGTATGTACTATGTATTGCATCAAGTGCAGTGTTGAGTCAAGAGTCTTTGAACTTTTTGCTCACCTACTTATAATACATAAAGTTAAAGACCCTATAATAAATATAAGCATGTTTGAAATCTGATAATAAATGAAACTTTAATTGCCTGCTTTTGTTACCAAATACTTAATAATAAAAAATGTTAAATACGAATGTTTCTATTGTGATAATGACCTATTTTATAGTCCAGTTAGTAAGATACCACTTATGGTGTAGAGAGTCCATTAGTTTTATCCTGTCTTGCAGGATATATTGACATCTCCAAAGTATTAAGTAGTAAACATCTCCGATGCATTGTGCCAAGTATTCAATTATTTTAAGGATTCTGCATTGTTAAGGCAGATAGGAATGCATGAAGCACTCAAGATACAAGATGCCATTTTAGTTTTTAATGCCACATAGAATTCATATGTCTTAGGTCAATGCATGTTAGAGTCCAGTTCTTCAAAGATGCTCACACTTTGCCCTCTATAATCTACCATAACATGAATATACAAGAAACATGTCAGGCATATGATGATGGCATATGATGGAGTGGGCATAGTAGTCATATTATTTAGTTGTTTCCATGCCTGGCATGTTCTTAGTATGGTCATGGTTTGTTATGTTTTTAATTTTGTTTGACTTCCTATTTATGATTGTTTATAAGTACTTTCTATTTCTATTTTAATTTTGGTAATGACACACTCGGACCCCAAGATACAAGCATAGAGCTTAGTTTGGGGTTTGCTGTCCAACATGCTTGAAAAAAATGTTTATACCTACACTTTGTTTTGTTAAATTAGTACAGAACCATTGTATTTCGTTTCTCTTTTTGGTTTTGGTAATAAAGATCTATCTATCTATCTATCTGTACCTTAATATAGTACTTCTACCTGTCCAAGTCCACTTTGCTATTGTTAAATTGAGTGAGAGTGTATAATGTAAATATATTTTGAGCTAATGTAATATCAAGTAGGATTTAGAACAGTGATTCCACTTGACACATAAACTACACACATGTATTTCTATTTGCATGTCTGTCATTTGCCTTGTGGCAAATGCAGACGGATGTGCAAATATTACCTGAAAATGTTTAACTTGCTAAAGTAGTGGCTAATGTGTTTGTAATATCCAGCTACAAACTTATACATAGCAAGAAATCATTCATACCTGTGTAGTAGGGTATAGGCCGAAACCCAATCAACGCGCAGTTTGTAGTTAACTTAAATTTGCTGACTTGTATGATAAGTTTGATAAGAGATGAGCAGAATTTGACTTAGTTTTCTTGATTCCATCTAATCTAAGTCTATACATAGACTTATTGAGTGTGTAAAATATGTATCATGAAAACATTTTTTATACATGAATTTATTTAAGATTTTTTGCAATATATGACCTTAAAAAAATATATTACAAAAAACTTAAAAATTAGGGTGCCGCTGGCAGGAGGCCAGGAATCAGGCTCTATTATAATTATTTATTATATCAGTCTGCATTGTCCCACTAATAGACAAAGGCCTGCCTTCCCTCTTTCCAGACTTGATCTAATGCTGTGGTGGCAAAGTGCTTGATGATTGATTTTTTATATCAATCATAAATTCTATCAGATTTATTAAATCATAACTAAAAACCTCACACCTTGTATACTACAAAATTTTTAACTAATGTCTACCCAAAACTTTTTTGTATTACCTCTAAAAGGCTGACATATTCTGATGTTATATAAATAATCTTTGGTACTAATCATTATGATCAAATTTTAGCCTGAGACTAAAATAAAATAATTATTTTACATTGGAATAGGAATAATAATATAAAAAAAAAGAATGTCAGATAACAGATTACAGTTAAATTTAAAAAGAAAAGTCAAGTTACAACCACAAGTACAATCCTAGTTGGGCTCAAGTTGTCCTATAAAGTGCTGGGAGCACCGGTGAGTTCCCCTGAAAATCCCGTAGCTTTTAAGAGCGCACAAAGGCCGGCCACCGACGAAGTTTTAGTGGGTACAATCCCACAAAACCTGGCTTCACTACATACTTTGATCAGGAATTACATAGCAGCCGAGTATCTTTCGAAGATTTCCCACTCGTAAAAAAAAAGTGCAAGCCGCGTCAAAACGTTCTTATTAGAAAATCTTACTACAAAATTAATTACTTGTAGCGCTCGTAGCGTAGTTTGACTAGGTGTTTGTCAGCGATCACCGAAATTAAGCAACGTTCCGCACGGTCAGTATTTGGATGGGTGACCGCGGGTGGCATTTTCCAACTGAGCGCTACTGTGGCTCGGATGATACGTAAAATTGTAGGTCCCGGTTGTTTTAACCGTTTAGCCATGTCAGAGGCCTTCAGGCGGCCTAAAAACTCTGACACCAGGGCTAGCCACCCGGCCTATACGAACTTACTTACTACAAAATGGATTGCTAATAAGAAGGCTTATGTCCAGCAGTAAACGTCCTACGATACGACGGCGGATGTAGGCGGAAACACAAGTCGTCGGATGTGAAGTTAGCTACAACTTGCGCAATCGCGCAGCTTATAGCTAACGTCACATCCGCCGACTTGTATGATTCGACCTATACCATGATGACGCCTCAAAGGAAACTAACAGGGCCAACGTTCCAGGTCCTACCAAATAAATCCGGAGCAAGTGCGTCTGCTTCTATTCAAGGAGTGCGACTGGCGAGGCAGGAGGCTCCTCTTCGACTCCGCTGCCATACAGCGCGTGCCCGCGGGGAAACATGACGCCCCTAGTGTCAGGAAGGACGAGCTGCCTTGCTGCGTCGAGGTCGCTGATGGATTCAGCTATATGGTGAGAATCTTTAACCCGTCTGTTGACTATCTTAATTTCTCTAACGTCGTGTTTATAGCGTAGTTCGATGCGGCCTATACAGGTCGCGGCATATAAGTCTAGCGCTTTAGCCCGAGATAAAAAGTAGCCTATATGTTAATCCAAGGTCTAAGCTACTTTCATACCGAATTTTATCCAAAACTGTTCAGCCGTTTGTGCGTGAAAGAGTAACAAACATCCATCCATACAAATTTTCGCGTTTTGATATTAGTAGGATTAAGAACAATTTTTGTACAATACAATACAACAACACTTTATTGACACCAACAAGAAAACATAACAAAAGAAACAAAGACAGAAAAGGCACAAAAGGCGGTCTTATCGCTAAAAGCGATTTCTTCCAGACAACCTCTCTTAGATGCGAGGAAACGTAAAGACGACTAGGACGGTGTAAACGTAAAAATAAAATAATAATAAAACTATTACTGAACAGCAAATTTTCTTTCACGATTTCGATGTTGGTACCGTAGTAAAAGTTGTTCATAATAATAAGTACCTATGTATAAAACTTGAAAGTCTTTGTTAAGCAACAACTTATAGTTATCGGGCATTCGTGAAAATACTACCTTTTTTGTAACATTTTGAATTCTCTACTCCACTTGTATACAAGTACCTATGGAGCTGTTTCTGGAGTCATTTACCTCAGTACCGTTAGTGACCATACCTATATACCATCCTCACGGACCATTGAGGCTTTAAGTTTACTGCTTATCGAATGAATCTTTATTTTTCCACTGCATGGTGCACGATTAAAGATCGTTGTACTTGTTTATTTGTAGGACGAAATAAAAACGGCAGTTTTTATAGTTTTCAAGCGTTCGGTTAATTAACTCTTTTAGTGTTTACGTTATTGAACATTAGCACAAAAACATGGCAGTCGAGTTCAACTGCTTTCGTAATGTTCCTTACCAAAAAAGCACTGTATTATACTCTTGGTTGTAACATTTTGTGCCGATATAGAGCACTAGTAGAGTTGTGGAACAAAATTTTACAAGTAGTTTTAGAAACTTCGCATAATAGGAAATCTTTCTACCGAAGCTATAAAAAAATCGATTCGTTATTGCATGATATCAAGTAGGTAGGTATTTTATATATTATCTTTGATTTTAATAACTGTCAAATTTACCTTTCACTGCAGGCGTTCTCTTTATTATTAGCGTTCCCATAGAATAAGGACAAAGTACTAGATAGAAACAGTACTAAAATAGCAAGAGATATACATCAATTTGTCCCATTTTAAATATGAAATTTAAAAGGTGTTAGATAAAGATGCACGTACACCCGAACTTACGTAATTTCAAACTAGCATTGAGCTATCTCGGGTGTCCAAATTCAAAAAGGTAAAAAGTAGGAAGGTTAAATGATCAGTGATTTGAACCTTCTTACTGGAATTAGAGGGTTCAAATTTCCGTAAAAGACAAATTACCTAATCTAACCAAATTTTAACCATTTTGACATTCCAACTGGTGATTTTGATGTATGCGACTGACATTGCGTTTTTTTTGTTCCACTCAGTCTCGCGTATGCTGTATAACCAGATATGAATAAGACAGCTGTAACGTAGTTTTTATTTGAGTAAATATTTGCAATACTTCTATTACTTGTAATTCTTCTGGGAGCGTTCCTCTCCGTGTTAAACCTATGCGTTGAGAAACACAAAATACTTGAACCTAGGAATCATGGGTTCAAATCTCGGTACTGTAACAACAAATAGTTTTTTGGAATATATATTTTAGTCATAGGTATTAAACGCAAAACCTTTTAAGGGCGGATCTAGTACATCTAGACAAACAACTTTTGTACCACGACTTAAACATTACTTAAAAATAATTTGCTTCTCCATACATTTTGCCGCGCGTTTAACTAACTTTTGTATGAAAAAGCTGACTAACTTTTGTATGAAAAAGCTGATTTTATCTTTGTGATTTTCCAAAAGTCCTAGAACAAAAGTTGTTTGTTTAGATGTACTAGACCCGCCCTTAAAAGGTTTTGCGTTTAATACCTATGACCCTTGATATGAAGCCGTGGTGGCCTAGAGGTATTGACACTCGCCTTGCAATCGTGAGGTCGTGGGTTCAAATCTCGGTCCCGTACCAATGAGTTCTTTGGAAATTATGTACGGAATTTAACACCACTGGCTTTTTGGTGAAGGAAAACATCGTCAGGCAACCTGTATGCGTCCGTAGAAGAAATTTGATGGCGTAATGTGAATCCACCAACCCGCACTGGGCTAGCGTGGTGGATATGGCCCTATCAACCCTTCGTGGGTAGGCCTACGTCCTGGACGCAGTGGACTATTAAAAAGGATGGTACAAAAATAAATACCTATGACCCTGTATACTTACATATAGGTATGAATCTTCGTACGAGTAGGTACCACTGGCTTTTCAATGAAGGAAAACATATTGACGAAACATGCATAATATGTACCACCCGCATTGGTCCTTCCTGCTAGTATATACAACTGAATATAAGCCCCAAAGGGTAGGCAAGGCATATGTTTAACAGTGGTCTGTCTAAAAACAACGATGGACCCAACTAATTAAAAACATCCTTTACATAAAATTTGGCACTCTCAGCTTTAACAACCTCTCTGTTATACCAAACAATTATATCATTAATTATTTGTATTATTACGCAAGTGAATATTTACATATCTATTACATGGTGGAAAATCATGTCAATGAATATTTGATGCGGTAATTGTTAGGCTAGGTCGCTACGGAGGCGTTTCAACCGGTGGCATGTCAGTTGGCACAATGGCATAGCCAATCTATACACGCTGTCATAACATGCAGTTTTTTGTTCTTCACTTCGGTATTTTCTTTAGCTTTTTATTCTTATAACAGAGGATGAGTAATACTTACGGGAGAAATCGAGAAGGCTTTCAATACTTAACAAGAGACACGCTCATTCATGTGAGAGTATACATTATAGTAGCGAGAGATTTTATCTCGTGGGGCCCACTTTTGCCCGCCTCAGAAAATAACAATAAATCGCTATTTTGTATTTTTTGCTGTTTAGCATTAATCTTAAAATTTTCGGTACATTCTGATTTGCCAGTGCCGGATTTATCCCCCGGGGGATAGATCGCACAAAATAAGTTGGATCTGTCCCCTGATCATCAAAGAGGGGACAGTTCGAACCTTATTCACTCCTTAATGGTTCATCTGTCCCCCTATCAATATTCGGATATTCCAATTTTTCTAGGGGGGTAAAGAAGTTTTTAAGGACGTCGCCATACATCCGTGCCCCTCCCCCTGGCTACATCTATGTGAACAGAATCCTGTTCCAGCCACGCCTCGGGTGTTAGCGTTATCTATACCTACCTCTTACCATCAGGCTCTTTATCCTGTTTGTCACTTTGTCATGTAAAATAATCGGCCAAGTGCGAGTCAGACACGCGCACGTTCCGTACTATATGAGAGCCCTCCTTCAAATACTTATTTTATTTTCATTTAATTATTTATTATTGAAGCATCTACCTGTTATCATTATTAATATCGAGCGAAAAACGGCAAAAAAATCAAGTTTGTTGTATGGGAGCACCCCTTCCCTTAAATATAAATTTTATTCTGTTTTTAGTATGTATTTGTGGTTATAGTGGCAACAGAAATACATCATCTGTGAAAATATCAGCTTTCTAGTTATAATGGTACTTGAGATACAGCCTGGTGACAGACAGACAGGCAGACGGACAGCGGAGTCTTAATATAGGGTCCCGTTTTTACCTTTTGGGTACGGGACCCTAAAATGGTCCGGTTGCAATTCAGTCTTCGCATTTTCAACTAAATAATAATCGAAATTTTATACTCGAAGTCCAGATTAAGAAATGTACCCAAGGCACAATCGATGACATCGAATAAGATGATTTAATCCGATGTTTTTTTAACGTGAATAAGTCCGCGCTTGACCGCCAATTCGCCTCATGGTAAGCGACGTTGTGGTCGAAGATGAAGCACGCAGACTTAGAAGATACCTATTAACAAATACTAATAATTTTGTTTTGGCATTCTGAAAACTCTGTTGATATCTATACTTACTTCACCATTCAATAAAATGTCAATATACATGATGTTATTAATTAGACTACAAAACAACCGTTAACTGCACTTGTGCTAATAAATATAAACAAGTTGTTTATCAGAACCAGGGTTGATAACATGATAGGCATAGCTATGTGCGTGATAACAGTTTATCTTCGATTAGATCCCTCCCCATCGCAACATGTTTTTCCGACAGTAACGTGGTTTTTCCAACATCAAATATGTAATATTCTTATTTTAGTTTGTAATTATAAATTATGTTGATAAATCAGAACGTGAACGATCATGTTTAGAAAACAAAACTTTGTGGTTCTTACGAAAGATGATCTATATCTTATTATTTCTGTAGGATATCTACAACTGGACATAGGCCTCCCTGACTTTTGATTTCGATTGTGAGAACCAGTTGACTTAGTCTGCGATTTCTTACGCAGTTTTTATTTTCTTCGTGATTCCATACAGTTTCTTTTATTTTACTCGTGCTTAGAGTTTATAGCTTTTAATTAAACTTAAAAAACATTTCATAAACTATAACCATTAAAATAAACCTACTAATACTAAACACTACAATTTATATTACTAAAATAAAAATAAAACTAATCTAAAAGACCCGGGGCAGAGGGTAACGTGGCCAGAATGCTGGCGGCGTTGCCTCGCTGAATAGCAATACATACTAATTTTTTGGCCAAAGTAGATGCCAGCATTCTGGTCACGTGTCACCTCTACCAGTCGCCTATATAAATCGCCGCGCCTCGTGCTTAGATAAATATTAGATATTGTAATATAGAACGAATCAAACTCCTTGGCGGTTGTAATGTTAGCTCTGAGAAATCTTCGCCCAGCTGTTATGTGAGCTTAATCAGGATTGGGTTTTGTGCAGCTTGTAGCTAACTTGTAGCTAAACTTGATTCGGCCTTTACTATCCTAGAGATTTACGTTCGATCTTGTAGATATTTTGTAAAGACAGACTAGACCACTTACCAGAGGATTTAGGCTCTTTATAAGGACCCTAGCATGTCTTTTTTTATCATCAAAGCATTCACCGCTTCTAAACTATTTCTGTAACTGTAGGTACAAATATTTTTTTTATCACTATCAGCTATAAAAATAACCCAACAATTGACAGATGTTGAAGTCACAAGACATGCAGAAGCTCGCGTATTCACACTTGGGCTAAATTTAGACCACTTAAGGATGATAGCACAATTGATTATACACCCAGATATAAACGGTCCTGAAGTCCTCATAATACAATATTATTTATACGTATGTATACAATACTCGTGGGACTGGATTGGTTTAATTTTAGCTTGATTTTAATTAAAAGATGTCACATGGCCGTCGGTGACAATATACTTTTGTTCTATTTTTGTTAGCAAGCTAGGAAATAGTCACGTGAGAAATAAACGGTTTTGAAGGTAAACTGTTTAGCTAGGCCTGACGATTGTTTTATTTTTGGATGAGATAATGAAATACTGTCTAGATACGCCCTGTAATAAGACATAAGAACACATGACATAATATCATCTTGTCAAGATTGTTTTTCTTAAAATTATGCAATTGTAGTGCGGATAACAATCGCCAGAAGACAGTTTTTAATTATCGCTTGGATACAGGGCCTGATTTAGAGGTCAAGCCGCCCTAGGCTAATCAGGAAGAGCCTCCGCCAGGTGTATCCAATATCCAGGTGTATTCCAATAGGTACCTATTGGAATTCGACAAGAATTTCACACTATCGGGACAAAAACACGACAACTAGCCACTGAATCGAGATATTTTTAATGTCTCTTTTTTACTTATTTTATATTAAATCAATTCTTCTCTTTCTTTCTTTTTTCGAACAACCAATTTTCCCTCTGGTATCTCTGTGGCATTTCACAGAGCTATGTATCTTTGTGGCGCATTTCGTTTTAGTGTTTTGTCTCGGTCTAGTTGAAATATTGTGTCGGTATGTAGGATGCAATGAGTGCGATGACACGATTTCAGCGCGCCGCGCCGCCCCCCGTTCCTCGCGCCCTAGGCTGCTGCATGATCATTAAAGATGCTGATTATGTCGTACCATTAACTAATTCTGATGGCTCTTATTATTTATACGCTTCCTTTCATATCACTGTGTGAGAAAAAAGTGTCACCATAAAATTGTACAACATTAAGACACTATTGACTGTACCTCAATTTTAAAGAACAACTTCAATAAATGCCGGATAAAAAAGGGATAACTCTAGATCTATATGTAACAAAGCATAATGGAGCTTCGTTTGATGCAAAACTTGAAAAAAAGGAAAAAACCCACGTTTTCTCGGAAATTCCGCTTATGTGGATAAACTTGTCAAAAAGCTAAATATCGCTAAATTTAAAATCGTTTATGTGCAAAAAGAAACATTTTGAGAAAAAATAAACTGATTAACAGTTCTTAGTAGGCTGTCACATAAGGCAATTTATAAATGCACCGTGTGTCAGTAAAATATTAAGATATTCACATAAGAGTTTTTGCAAACGATAGCTCCTAAAATAATCTTGCAAAAAATTTGAAAATCTAATTTATAAAAAAAATGTCACATTTTAAATTTGCAACGACGATATCAAATTTTATCTAAATCGTTAGAGCCGTTTCGGAGATCCGAATTCAAAATATATAAATATACAAGAATTGCTCGCCACGCCATGCTGTGCTACGTTTGAACTGTTAGAATTTCAAAAGTATTGCGGATCTGTCATGGTCATGTGTGATACTTATCATCAAGTGAGCGTATTAATCGTCTTGTTTGTTCGTTAGTTCGTTCGTCCTGTTTGTTTTCAATACACACGACTTACAAACTAGAAATAATAGAACAAATAGTATTGTGTCTAAAGAAATATACCTACTTATGAAAGCTTTCTGCTAGTTTCTTTTCCAAACATAAACACATTTCGCCGCGGTCATCTATTTATCATCTTATCACTCTATTTCACGTGATCTGACGCGCTTTTTCTGCTCTACAAACACATGGACATTATCATTTAGCAGTCGCCTCAAAATATCCGATCTCTATTGATATAGTGACTATTATTTCTATTCTTAGCTATATTACTAGCGTCCGGTAAACACGACTCCTTTTGTGGTCACCCTCTGAGTGGTACACCAAATATAACGAATCGTTTATGGACTTTTAAATTAATTTTCGTGTTCAAAAATAAGTTTAGACCAATTTTGGTGATGATTATGGTGATTTGATATGGTGGTTTTAGCGCTGTTACTTTTATTAGTGTTGGAACTACGTAGTAATATCGTCAGTGATACTTCAATACCGCATATGAGCACTTTGTATCTACATTTTGAAAATCTTACGGGATGGAAAAAACCTGTATATTTCAACAGTTTCTGAATGTTTTTTGACTGGACTCTTTTGTGACATCACTTTGCACTATTTTACAAAGATGTCACACAAGAGTTCAGTCAAAAAAAAAATGAGAAACTAATGAAATCAAAAGTTTTATTTTCCTCCGGCAAAAATTAGAAAATGTAGCTATGAGGTATTTACAAAATGCTCATAAGCAGTATTGAAGTATCACCGACGATATATTTTTTTAAACCGGATGTTTGAATGAGGTTAAGACATCTTCCTAAGGATTTTTCCTTCGCATCGTCATCTGTGTACTAGAGCCACTGCAGATTTTTTTTCAATTCCTTTATACAGGCTCATTTTGCTCGGAGAAAAATCATGTGAATCGAAATACAACCCTAAAACGTAAAAATAATGAAGTTTAATTTGAGGTGTTCCATTATTTTGGCTGGTCTTGTAATCTGTGAAATCTTATACCAAGAAGACACAAAATCTTAATCTTATCTGAGAAAATATTGAAAACAATATTAAACAAGTATAAAAAGTAAATATTTTTAATTTAAACTAGTCTTTGTACAAATTGAATACAATTTAAAACACATATAACTCAGTTTCAAACTTGTAACAAGTAACAATGATGTACAAAACTTTAGTAAAAATACAAAATCAGTAAAAAAATATCACGCAATCAAGTCGTAGGCGGAGCAGCTAAGAATAATGTTTTATTTATAGGCAGTCACGTGCTGTTTCGTGGAGCTATATCTGTCACAATCAATCTGTAAACTCTTACGGATAATGCCTTCTGATGTTGATGCATTGCTCGATAATAAGCTTCCATGTTACTCATACCATTCATCGTGTAATCTATTGGCTTATACTTTAAGTATTTACTTCGTACCTATAAGCTGTTGGCTTGTGTTTGAAGTATGTATACTTGAACCTGTAAGCTGGTAGATTATACTGAAATACCTGTCTCTCGATGGTACATTATTATGCTAGTGGTTTGCTCTGGAATTACTTGAAATTTCTTCTAAGTGAGTCACTCAAAATTGCTTTTTAAATTTTTATAGGCTGGAGTCGCTTTCATCTGTCTTTTTGGGTAACAATAGGGGAGGCCTATGTGTAGCAGTCTTACAGTTGATATTCAAATTCAAATTTATTTATTTACAATAAATATAGCTTGACAGACTTACATCCAATACGCTACATTTATAGAGTTTAAATACTATACCTATATACAATTATGCTAAAACAGAAGCAAGGAAACAAAACGAGACATAATATATCTTAAATCATAATTAGGTACAACGAATTAATCAGTTTAAAAAAAAATCAGTTAGATATGAAAATTATTTAGCTTAGGCTGTAGCGTATATATTATTTATCAGAAATATTACTTACCATTTAGTCCACGTGTCGTGTTGATTGATGACTTTTATCTGAAATCTTTCTATCTAACCTATAAGTACTATTAGTAAAAAAAAACTGAATGTTGAATTGTTGATAAAAATATCGCTTACTTATTGTATGATCTCGTAGTCTCGTCGAATCACTAAATGGCAACAAAATACCTCTAAGAAACGGCTATAAAATGCAATTTTTGGGTTCCGTACCCAAAGGGTAAAAACGGGACCGTATTACCAAGACTCCGCTGTCCGTCTGTCTGTTTGTCTCCAGGCTGTATCTCATAAACCGTTATAGCTAGAAAGCTGATTTTTTCAGAGATGATGTATTTCTGTTGCTGCTATGACAACAAATACTAAAAACAGAATAAAATTAATATTTAGAGGGGTTGTATTAATTTTAATTAAATTTATAATTTAATTAAAATTAATACAACATATCTGAATTTTTAACCATTTTTCGCTCGATATTAATAATGGTAACAGGTGAATGCTTGAAATATTCACAGAATGTTTAGTTGTATATACAATTCAATTATAAATAATTAAATTAAAATAAAATAAATATTTAAAAGGAGGGCTCCCATAGAGTACGGAACACTGCAAGTGCGAGTCCTACTCGTACTTGACCGATTATTATTATATCCGATCCATAACCAAATAACCTTTGCTCTCAGAACTAAACGATCTAATTCACATCACATGTCTGCTTAGTAGGTTACAGTTCAAGGTTCTTATTTATGAAAGTAATTTAATATAGGTTTTTATGCAACTGTATAAAGAGACTGGTAAGGCGCTAGTAGAGCGATAAGCATCATGTAGGTACTTTGCGTGGGTTTTGAGTCAATACTAGAGTAATAGGCTGAAAGGCTATCTTTGGTATGGTGAAGCCTTTTGAAGGCCCCTGTCATGACTACCAAAAAAAAGCCTAACCGAAGACCCCCTCTTCGTCTTCGGTTAGGCTTTTTTTTAGTTTACGTGGTCTCTAGCGCGGTTTCATACAAATGTGCTCCGCGTGTTGACGTAGCCTGGAATGTTCTCTAGATGCAGTAGTTGTCTATTTTGGCCCACCTCAGAAAAATGTTATGTGCAAGTTTTTTTGGATAGGCACAGAAGGTTCTATAATGCTCAAGGACAACCTGTGCCCCCCTAGCTAAACCCATGGGTACGCGACTGAGCAAGGAGGGTTTTAACAATCGCGCGGGGGCCAGCGTAACGCTGTTTCTACACTTAGGTACATGCCCGCACCGATCCTTATGTATTCTTTGGTGAAGTTATTCGGGTTGTACGTTATCTTTTCTAATGTGCATGAGCCTCTTTATGTTGAATTTTCATTTTAAGTTCACCCAACATCGGCTGCAAATATCACTCACATGATGCGAGCGGAAAACTAGCGTTAGCTGACCTTATGTCGCTTCCGGAGTGTTTCGATCTCTTTCCGGTTGGCATCACTTTGTAATTCGTACGTACTATTTGAAGTACTACGGAAGATGTTGGAGTGCATCCTGTATGAAGTATGATTCATGGCTCGGGTATGAAACACTTCCAACCAAAAAGAAATATTTTTTTAAGTGGAAATCTTTGCGAGATATTCGAATTGTAACCGCTAAAACCACTTCCTTGGACGGCTTTTGTGTGCTTTTGGGGAACTCGGGGTTCTTCAGGGGAACCCATCTGGAGCTCTCATTCAGGTGGACTTTCCGAGGCGAAACTTCCTTGACAGCTACTAAACAAAATGCTGCACAACTGTGTGATTTTTAAACTATGTACAAAATACATTGCAATGCGGTTTTTCCTATCTTTAAGAATGATTTCTCCCGAAATGTTTTTAGCCATTTAATTCATTCGTAGCCGGACCAAGCCAAAACAAGCTCCTAGTTTAATATAAAATGAAGCAAAGTTTTGAATTGTGTGTTGGTTTCAGTACAAGGGCCCGAAGGAGGATGCCACCGTGCTCGGTGAGATGATATTCGGCGCGGTCGCGATGAACTACAAGAGTGTGTCGCTCAAAATACATATCATGGATGAACCTAGAAGGTAATTCATATTAATTTCTCACTGTATTACAATTACTGATCTAGATAGGTCTATGGTATAACAATAGGTGTCCATCTGAAGGAAGAAATAAAACAGAATTATAGACCACTAGTTTTTACCCGCGGCTTCGCCCGCATGATATTTTGAATTTTTTACGCAATATCATTATAATTTATAGCCTATGTGTTATTCTGATATATAAGCTATATTATTGCAAAGTTTCATCTCAATCCGTTCAGTAGTTTTTGCGTTAAAGAGTATCAAACATCCATACATCCATCCATCCTCACAAACTTTCGCGCTTATAATATTAGTAGGAAGTAGGATTCTCGCTTGCTTATTCGTTCCTTATAGAGTGGTCTATGGAACCCGCGAAGCACCCTTATAATACTTCACAACTTATTAACTCTTTTGAATAGAATAATGAATGAATTTTATAACTTGGGTTATTTCAAATGTACAGGATCCTCACTCTGAGGAGTTGGTTAAGGCCTCCGTTGTTGCAGCGTGGTCTATAAGCTGCATAACTTTCTACCATGAGGAGACCCGTAGGCATTTTTGCCATTTTATCATGTCAAAAACCTATTTGCCTTCGTATCGATATCCAAATTTAAAATGTATATTTATCAAAGAATGTTCACAACGAGTTGTCCCTGTATTTTGCCACTGCTACTCCGCGAGGGGATACAAACGTATATAAATATCTTTATAGAAAGCCTTAAAAATCCTACTTCCCCAGGTTGATGTGCACAAAAGTGTTCTGCGTGCCCGCTTCACGAAAAATCAGTCGCGTGGAAAGAAAGACCAGCGACCGAACCGATGCCTCCGCAAACTCTGTACGAAACCTGAGCATGCTGAGGAATGCGTCTAAACCACTCAACGTTCCATCTTTGGGGGAAGACGGTGTAGCGCTCAGTTTCTCCATGGATCGAGGAGATTCAGGTAGGTCCGATCTTTTACTCGTTTATCCTGATCCCGTTCTTAAATGTTCTGCATACTTGTTCTCGAAGACTCAGCCACGTGGAGCTAGAGACTAGCGACCGAATCGAGGCCTCCGCCAACTTGTTGCGCAGTGAAATACCTAGCTGCTTAAACTACCGAAAAATGTAGGAAAAGGTTTTTGTTTTCCTGGAAAGCCTGTTCTTAAATGTTTTCCATACTCAGGATTTGCCGTGCGGAGTGAAAGACTAGCGGAGTGAAATAAGACTGAATGGAAGCGTTTTGCATTCAGTGCGTTACTCCGGTCTTAATCGGTACGCCTATAATCCTACCGCTTAACTTAAGGGGCACCGGGGGAGACGTCAAAGGGGACTGAGACAGGTGCGGGAGGCGGGTGCCCGGCGCCTGCACATGTCTCAATCCCCTTTGAGACTAGGTTTCTTAGGAGGACTAAGTTAAGCGGGAGGATTATAGCACACAGATTACGTACTTAGCAAGCGTAGCAAAACGATAGCCTTTTACGATTGTCAAGAAAAATAACAAGATTATTTTTTGCAAAAATTAGCATGACCGACTTCACCCGTGTACAGAATTCGCGACTATTTTGCACGGATCGATGGAGCATTTTTCACATTATTGTCGATTTATCAAAAATAGCTCAGCCGATTTCGATAAAATTTAAATGGGACCAATTTTGAAGTATACTCTTTCCAATAAAAAAATAATTATTGAAATCGGACTACTATGAAAAAAGTTATGCGAATTGTATACCTCCTCCGGTGGTTCGTCGGTCAAAAAAGAACAGACATTTGATTTTGTCAAACAAGGAACAACTAAGTCAAGTGGTAAGATGCAGATTAGGTAACATTTTCGAATATAAAGTATTCCTTAATATGGTTAATGTTAACGTTAATGTCTTGTTTCCCCCGGCAGGTTTTTGCGGGGACCAGTCATCTTACAGCAGCGTGGGTTCAACGTACGACTACTTCTCAATGTTCGACGCTTGGGACGGCAGCGCCTCGCAGGAAGACTTCTACTCTTTTCACTGTAAGTAAATATGTTATCACTTCATCAAAACTTGCGTGAGAATTCATTACACTAAAGAAAACACCGGTTTTTACTCGCGTATAATATCGCCATGTGCGCGTGCGCCAGTCGATGGGAGCGCGCGTATTCCCTGACGAAGGAGTACCAATTACTCTGAAACCGGTCGGGTTCCCAGCGGCCCGTCCGCGATATTATACGTGAGTAAAAACCGGTGTTTTCTTTAGTATGAATATGTTATGTACCTACTAAAAGTGATCATCCCCTGATGGCTTATACTGCTCAATGGGGACGGCATTACACCTATCGCTTTTCCACTTCACTCTATCATACGCCACTTAGTTCTTAGTAGGTATCTACTTCAGTTACATTAATTGCTTTAAGTAGGTACCTATTCCTGCCTGTATAAAATATTATTGTTAAGTCGGTACTTTGACGTTTCGTGAGTCCTTATTTTTGTAAAGAAGAAAAATAGTTTAGCCTAATAGTTTTGTAGAATAATAAGTTGTGTTCACACCTGCTATTTAATCTAGCACTAATCTAGTTTGTATTTTCTCTCATAAGTGAATTTTATGTAATTCTTTGAGAAAATAAATATCTTAAACCATATATCATAACAATCAAGACCTAAGATATACATGACTTTTCGGTGAAGAAAAACATTAAAAATCTCTATACAGGGTTATCCAGAACTGGCGTGAAGAAAAAGGAAGGTGTATCCGAAAGGAGGCCATTCTGACTATCATTATAAACAACTTTTTCCAAGGGTGGCCCCGAATTAGAGAAAAATAATCAGCTGTTTCAAATATTTTGTCGTATCCGAGTTTCAACTTTGTTACCTGGCAGAGATCGCTATTAGCGATAAGGCCATTTCTAGTTTAATTATATTTTTGTGTGTATATTTCTTTGTGTTAACATTAAAGAATTCATCTATCTATCCATGCTACATATGTGTTTATTTTGTATCGCTGTGAAAAATAAAGATTATCTATTTATCTATCTACCTATATATTTTCTTACATTCAAATTGAAGATTCAACTGATACAGTCAGTGATGCTATACGGATTTCAATAATGTGTCCGATAATAATTATTATCATTGTGACTGATAAAGCATTTTTAAAAGTATTGGATAATAGTACTGTGAACTTTAGATGGCTTCTAGGTCTTTCTTTTTAGATCAAATTGTATAAAAAATTGAACACAATATTTTTTTCGAAAATATGTGGAATCTGTCTATCCCTGTTTGGTTATACAAGTCGATAGTTTAACCCTTCCCTTATCGTAACGATCTTTTCGATTACATCAACAATCGAACAAAAGTACTAATAGACGACTGCAGCTGAAAAAAAAATAGTTATAAATACCACGAGCAGTCATTGTTATTTGGAATTTATGTACGGATTTACACACCACTGGCGCTTCGGTGAAAGAAAACATCATAAAGAAACCGACATACGTCCGTTGAAGAAATTCTATATCGTATCTGAATCGCACTGGGCCAGCATGGTTGAGTGATGTGGCCCAAATTGTCCTTTAATGGTAGAAGTATGTTCAGATGGGCTATTAGAAGGCTGTTACAGATACATTATCCATCCATTCATCAGCCGTAGGACGATCACTGGACTTAGGCCCTCTCTATGGGTTTCTTATAAGCCGGGTTGGAAGAGGCTTGCTCCAGCGCGTTCCTATCGTAGGTCCATCCAGTGGGTGGACTTCGCTGCGCTTGCCAGTACGTGGTTTCCACTTGAAATCTTTACGGACTTATTGGCCATTCGTTCTTTAAACTATGCTCCTGCCCACTGCCATTTCGACTTGATAATCTGATAATTACGAGCCCGGAGCATTCATGCTCGCCATCGAAGGTGCCTTATTGCGGAGACGTTGTGTATCAGGTCGTTCGCTTCCTTCAAATTTTGGGCTAAGATTAAATTAACCTCCTCCATGTGTAGTGTTCTTTTTATAATTGTTAAATCTTATACAGGGTTACAGGCTTAGTCGACCTATTCCCGTTAAGCGTGTGTAGTTTACTACGTTTCTGACTGATTTGACTATGAAACACCATATCCTAAATCTCACAGTTTTCGAGATATTTGAATTCAAATACTTATTATAAAAGTTTAATTTTACGGACAATATTGGGTAGTGAGGTTATAAAACATTATTTTACATAAAAATCAAATAAAAATAATAATATCACTTACACGTTTCAAAATATCTGAGCTGATAGTCGACAATTGGGAATTTTATAAATACCAATTTCGAATATCTGTTTTTTTTTTTTTATTTAGAATAGTGTATTTCATAGTCAGATTAGTCAGAAACAAAGTACGAGTAAACTACACACCCTTAACGGGAATAGGTCGACTTACCCTGTAACTCTGTATAACAAAGGACTTAAACCCTGAAGTCTACAGAGCGGAAAGAAAAAGCAGGTTGCTAAATATTATATTATGTTTGTTCAGCACTGCCCGGACGGAAACTCAGTACATCAAGCAATGGCAGCTGGCAGAGAAGAACCTTCCAGAACATCGCAACACGCTTCGAGTTGGGACACAGCTCGCAACACCTCAATGTACCAAGTGGGAGTGACTCGCAGGTGAGCATTTATATGTATCACTAGCTGCCCGCCCCGGCTTCGCCCGGATATGATTGGCAAAAGGCAGACATTATAAGTATTGTGCATTTATATACCTACCACGTAATGTTGCTAAAGGTCATACACATGAACACCAACCAGATCTTCGATTCACGTGAAGACCTTCTCTATACTTGCAAAGTTGCCAATACATTGTCTACATTCGAGAACTTTAAAGCCCCATCGATCATTCGTTTTACGAACTATGTGTGTAACTACACATACCTATTCACTATCACTACAACATAAATTATAAATCGTCTGTATGTCGGTTCGCCTAACTAAGGTTTTCCAAATCTGTAGGTCCTACTACATAAATCGTCGCTTAAATAGAGGTGGTATATCCGTATATAGCCGTGGTAATCTAGTGGTAGTAACATCTATCTTATAATCCTGATGTGGTAGTTTCAAATCCTGATCCCATATCAATGAGTTTCTTTGGAACTTATCTACGCAATTTCACACCACTGGCTTTCCCGTGGAGGAACATATCGTGTGGCAATCTGCATCCTTACGTCTGTAGAAGAAACTGGATGACATATAGGAATCCACCAACCCGCACTGGGTCAGCGTGGTGGATATTATTTTGAAAAGGATTAATACCAAGATATAAATTAAGAGCCCTTTATTGCAGTGGCATTTCTATGTAATTTTTCAAATAAAAGAATACTTATTGTGGCTTAACTATAACAGTTAGACATATGTCACTAATTTTTTTGTACTTAAATGATTCGATAGTTTTCGCAGCGTACGCGATGCAAAGAATATTTTAGGTAATTTTTTACACCTTGGGATACATTATGGGAGTTATAGTAAGGATCCCTATTTTTTTAGGGTTCCGTACCTCAAACGCCAAAAAAAGAACCCTTATAGGATCATTTTGTTGTCCGTCTGTACGCCTGTCCGTCTGTCTGTCTGTCTGTCTGTCTGTCCGTCTGTGTATGTCAAGACTCTTTATCTCGGGAACGCGTAAAAATATCGAGTTGAAATTTAAACGTATATACGTATATCTATGGTCTGTTGCATTTGTGTAAAAAAAAACTTCTCAGTTATCTTTTAAAAAAGTTAGAGCCGTTTATGTCGTAAAAAAACCGCATATTTAGCACTCACAAAAATCAAAACCTACAGGGTACTTCCCGTTGACATAGAACTATAAAATTTGGTGAGAAGCATTGTCTCAGAGTACACATAAAGGAATAAGTCTGAAAACTGTACATTTTTAGTTAAATCACTAAAAATAGGGCCTATGCATATAAAACTGTACATTTTAGTTAAATCACTAAAAATAGGGCCTATCACATAAAATATGGGCTTAAAAATTCAAAGTGAGTAAATCGTATCATGTAAGATATCATATATATTAACTTTATTAGCACATCCTAAACAGGTAATTATTTTAATAACGTGATTGTACGGAACCCTCGATGTGCGAGCCTGACTCGCACTTGTCCAGTTTTTTTTAAATATTATATTATGTATCTTTCTATCAGTGAAAGAATTTTTCAAATCAGTTCAGAATTTTTGAGCCTATTCGATGCAAACAAACAATCAAATATTTCATCTTTATAATATTGGTATAGATTCGATTCGAGGTATAGATCGATAAACACGTCCGATAGCTGCTAATCATAAAGTCCTGGGGAGAAGCGCGGCCTCCGACGCGTTATTTGTAGGCACGCGCCGCCGGCCGGCCGGTAGGTAGGTACCTCCGCACCGCTATGTCCCTGCATTTTAAATCTGTAATATCTTCGGAAATATTAATTTAAATTACATGCTGTAAAGGACCATATTGATTTATATTGAATGGACAATGTATTGAAGGTACTTAATTGGATAAGGATTAATGTTGTGTTGCTTAAAATAACCTCCTCAATAATCCATTTTTTTTTCGTAAAATTTAAAGTTTTTATCCTTTAAATTCCTGGTTATTGTGGGTTATCCTTAAGAGATAGACATATACCATCGCGGACTTTTTTGTTGACCTTTTTAAGGTGTACAATACTGTAGTACATTATTTTGATTTATCTCGTGGGGTTCAGTCAGCGTTTGCAATGTAAGCGCAAAAAAATGTGTTTATTTACGACATCACATGAGAAACCTGTAAATTCATCAGTGTTTCTCTGCAATATTATGCATGTATTACAACATATAAACCATCCTCTTGAATCACTCTATCTACTAAAAAAAAGCGCTTCAAAATCCGTTGTGTAGTTTTGAAGATTTAAGGAAACATAGGGACGGACAGACAGCGACAGCGACTTTGTTTTATACTATGTAGTGATATGCGAGCATTCAGATACATCGAGCAACGGCATCTGGCAGAAAATAACCTTACAGAATATCGCCAGTAGCTTCGAGTTGGGTCTCAGCTCGCAACACCTGAACGTGCCGAGCGGCAGCGACTCGCAGGTGAGCGTTACATGACCGTGTATCATATGTGAGCGCAATGTACATTTAGATACATCGAGCAAGGGCAGCTGGCAGAGAACATCCTTACAGAATATCGCCGTTAAAAATAAATAGTGGAACACCATGTACCTACAATGTACATTCAAATAATGAGCGCCAAATTGTCTGGGTAAGAATGCGGCTGGAGATGAACTTAAGGATCACAGTAAAGGTTACAGTTTGCAACGACCACCATACTCAGTGGTGTGACTCGCAAGTGCACAGGTGTGAAACAACCGTGTATCAAATATTATCACTTCGATGTGTGAGTGAATCAAACTAGAACACGGCTTGCAAAACCTCAACCTCAAAATGACTTGCAGACAGCAGTTGACAGCAGATCAAAGATAAATCTTGATTATTTTTGTTGCGTTGAAGACGTTTTCTCCATTTTCCTAGCCGCAGTACTTCAAAAGTGTTTTCTTTGAAATATCAGCTTTTTCCATGAAATCATGTTTATACTAAAGTCAAGGTTACCGTCACACCACCCCCACACTGACACACCCGGATGGATATATTCGATTTTAACAAACCGCTTTCTCAACTATAATAACTTCGCGTCATAAACATACCCGAATTAACGTTTTTACTACAATAGCACTGGTGATATAAAATTCTATTTTTCCTCGAGTGATATAGCACCGGTTAAAAAGATTAATAAATCAGTTTAACGGCGAACACTCGCTCGTCAACTATTTAGTTTATGACCTGTGAAAATGTTTAGCTGCTATGAAATGTCGGGTGACGTGCGCGTATTTCGGTAAACTAGCATTGTTGTAGCATTGTAGCACTCAAGGCTTTATCATCGTTATTTCAGTTTTAGGATCTCCACTGTTGCACATAGGTTTCCCCTATACCGGTAAAAGTAGCTTGTATCCAGTGCGATTCTCATTCGCGTGGCTATATACGTCACTTTTGACAGGTCATCCAGTCAATTTGAGGTTCGTGTCTCAAGCGACCGATTTTAGCGGTATGACGGCATTTTATACCATTCGTCTGTCTTTGTTTTTCCGTACCTTTTTTCCTTTTTGTGGTGTCACAGACGTCACAATGTTATTGTATTGGGTCATTTCATTAGGTAGATCTAGTTGCCATAATTATTATACAATGTAAGGTGATTAAAAGTCAAAGGTGTTTAGAAGATAGACACCTTATAAACCTTTTGTGGGTCACACGTCAAAAATATAATTAGCAGTTATTTTTTCAATTTCGGTACCATAGTAAAAATTGTTTATAATGTGTATGTAAATAGGTACCTCTAAAATATTTGCATTTTTCTAAACAAAACCCCATATTTATGTATATAGTGTTCTATTTTAAAACCTAATACACGAGCAATGATAAACGAACCAGATAAACTCCACAGAGTTGCTAACTAATAATGATTACAACAAAGTGCAATCAGATCTATAGGAATAATGCGCCCGCGCTCCTTTTGTTTACAAACCCATTAATTTTATCAATTACTTTGAACAATGTTGCACATTGTATGTTATAAAATGTATCCCTTTCTAAATAACATTTAAGACGTAAATAATATGCTATTTTAAGATCTACTTATTACACGCGTAACTATAAACAAATCAGTTAATTTCCATAGTGTTAATGATTGTAAATTGCAATCAGATCTACAGGCTGTTGTTTTGAAAAGTGTAAGTAACTTTCTGAGATATGTTATATTCGTCACTACTTGCCCCTACCGGCTTCGCAGGAGTGCGATATAAGTCGCTACATTACTCGCAAATATTGTAGCTTTCTACAAAAAAATATCTATAATAGAATACGGCTAAAACTCACGTTATGATTATACGGTCGATCCGCAAGGAATCCGACCAGTTTCGGAGTATTTAGTACTCCATCCTCAGGGAATACGCGCACCCCGTGCGATGACCCCGTTATGATGAATACTCACGGTAGTTTTAATGAAAAAAAAATCTAGCTGTAAAATATTGTTTTTTTTTTTGTTTGTTACTGGCCCAGTAGTTTTAGAGCCTCCTAAGGTAATAATGAAAAATCCAAAAAATAAAAACGACAAATAACTTCTATTTATAATAATAGTGCACCTGTTTAGAATCAAAGACTTTTACTATGGAGCCAGCCACGAAATCGCGTAAAAAATCATCTGTTCCATACAAAAAGTTCATCGCTCTCGATGTAATGTGCAATCGCATATCGTAGCGCTCATGGCGTGGTTTGACCTAGGTTTGTCAGCGATCACCAAAGTTAAGCAACGTTCGGCACAGTCAGTTTTCAGATGGGTGACCGCGGGTGGCATTTACAACTGAGCGCTACCGTGTACAAAACCGTGATTTGAATTGTAGGTCCCGGTTGTTTCAACCATTTAGCCATGTCAGAGGCCTTCAGGCTTAAAAACTCTGACACCAGGGCTAGCCACCCGGCCTATACGAACTTACATATAGCAAAAGTTGTACTTATTGAAAAGTATATACACTTTAGAAGTCCGTGCATATTGCAAAACAACTATACCTATAGGAACAATGCGCCCGCGCCGCTTTTGTTTACAAACATGTTATCTCTGAGCGCGTGACGGCCCGTCACATGAGTGACCGGTATCGGCGTCATGTGAGCACTTATCAATACCTCTTATCACATATACGATCGACAGTAACTCAGCTTGTGATATTTTGATACATTTGCGACCTTAGACAATGTGACTAGTATTACAGTCAATAGTAATTATTTTTCGCCAAAATGCCAAAACCGACTTCAACCATGTACAGAATTCGAATTGTTTGCTATCAATGTATAATCGACGTAGTATTCAACGACTCAACCGATTTCGATAAATTTATATGGACCCACCTCGGAAGTAAGATCAATAAAAAAAAACATTAAAATCGGTTCATAATTGGCGAAGTAATCGCGTAACATAACAAAAAAACATACAGACTAATTGAGAACGTTCTTTTTTGAAGTTAAATACCTGCATCAAGACTGTAGGAGCGCGCTGGATGCGTGTCGCTCCTAAAGTCTTAAATTGGAGATCAATAGAGGAGGCCTATGTTCGGCAGTGAACGTTATTTGGCTGATGAATGGATGGGTTAGCGCCTGTGAAAGATACAGGGATAAAGATTTCACGAACACTTTGGATACAAACACTTTCCAACTGAAAAGGATATTGCTGTGGTAGACATTTAAAAAAAAATCTGCTAACACAGGATTTGATCCTGCATTTTCGAAATACCGTTCTAGGTGGCTTATCCAATTAAGCTAGTCCGTTTACCGACGCCTACGTCAAATTTTGTAAAGCACCAATTATCTTTAATACCATTACAGCAATACTGCTTTCCAACTGGTAATTTTGAAAAGCTCTAGGAGAGGCTTACATCTTGTTGTAAGCATTTTTTAAAGCTGCTGACATTATGAACCTGCCAGCTGTAAGGCCGTCGATTGTTACATTGTTATTTATTAATGTTTCCATCACATATCTAGTTTAGTTTTCTATCTTATCCAACCGAAAATCTTCTTGGTATAACGAGGGCTAATCTACGATCCGTATGTATATTTGTATAACCGACTTTTTTGAACCGCACGAGAGTTCAGCACTTTTGCTTAATCTAAAGTATAGACCGAGCTGGGCTATCCGCAGCTTGTTATTTACTTACATTTGTTAGTTTGTGAAATAACATATTGGTATCATAAATCAAGTCTCACTAGATTAAATACTGTTTATACTGTTTAGTCAACCCAATAAGGTAAACTTAGTCACAGTCATTGTACTGAATGTAAATAATTATAAAGCCTTGTTTGCGAGACCGATTCGTATGCCTTAAGAATTTCAATAAAACATAAGAGAGGTTTAAAACGGTACCAACTTGTTATCTAGACAATAAAGTGTGACACAACAGATATCGCGAGATAGGACATGTCTCGATCTAGCGGGGATCTCATTTAGCATGAAACTGTTTAAATTACAACTACGCGTAACGCCAATATAAGCCGTGATGGTCTAGAGGTAGTGACACCCGCCTTACAATCGTGAGGTCGTGAGTTCAAATCCCCGGTCCCGTACCAATGAGTTCTTTGAAATTTATGTACGGAATTTCACACCACTGGCTTTTCGGTGAAGGAAAACATCGTGAGGACAACCTGCATACGTCCGTAGAAGAAATTCGATGGCGTATGTAAATCCACCAACCCGCACTGGGCCAGCGTGGTGGATATAGCCCAATCACCCTTCGTGGGTAGGCCTACGTCCTGCAGTGGACTATTAAAAGGCTGATATAGTACAGTAATGCCAATGTTACACAATTTTTATTTATTAATCATATCATTAGCAGCGGTAGAACGTCCACTGCTGAACATAAATAAATAAATAAATATTTTGGGACATCTTACACACGGTATCTGACCCACATAGACACTGCTATGTCGGTAACTTTGGTTCGTCTACGAATCTCATTCCAGATTGATGACGTAGGGAGACTGCGAGTATATCCCTCTCCATAGCACCTTTGGCAACTTTGAGCTTCCTTAATAAGGCCTACAGTGATAACTCACAGAGTCCAACAAGTAACTTATTCATATGCGTTTACGCTTACACAACTGCATCCTGAAATGTACCCATAATAACATACTAATCGGTGTACGAACAATTGCTACATATAAGTGTCTCGCAAAAGTAATCAGAAGGCCACTCTCTAGATTTCTATGATATGCTCATATACTTATCAAGTTTGACACTCGAAGGCGAGCGATCATGTGACCGGTGGTGCCCATGTGTGTGTGGAAGGTATGACTTTTTGTTGGATGACATCACGACAAAATAAGCGGCCGATTAGGTATATCCGTTCAAGGTTCCAAGCTTAATGTGATGGAAATCATATTCATTTGGCATTTGTGATTAATTTGCGGTCTTTTTTGTTTAATTTTTATTTGAAAGCTGAAAAAAGGGTCCCGAAATGTCATACGGCCAAATATCTCTAGTTTTTTAAGGCCTTGTTGACCTTGATGATTGCACAGTTGCACACTCAAAGTATACGACCTCGCTTCGTGTGCAATAGATGGTTTCCACAATAAATCGTGGAAATGATCCTAAAAAAAATCATCAATTTTCGTTAAAATCTATGGAATAGCTGTTTTTTTTTATCGCGATTTATGTGCTGTACTGTACTGTACCAGCCTTTTTAATAGTCCACTGCAGGACGTAGGCCTACCCACGAAGGGTGATTGGGCCATATCCACCACGGCCCAGTGCGGGTTGGTGGATTCACATACGCCATCGAAATTCTTCTACGGACGCATGTAGGTTGCCTCACGATGTTTTCCTTCACCGAAAAGCCAGTGATGTGAAATTCCGTACTTATATAAATTCCAAAGAACTCCTTGGTACGGGACCGGGGATTCGAACCCATATTTATACCGATTGTAAGGCGGGTGTCACTACCTCTTGACCACCACGGCTACTTCTATGCTGGCTCCGTAGTAAAAGTTGTTTACAATGATGATTATTCCTTGTAGCCCTCTGGAAAATCCTACGCTTTGCAAAGAAACAGCATGTGCCCTGGTTTCTCTTGTGTGCCTTAAACACTCGTGGCTCCGCCCGCGTTTTTTTTGTGCCATTTGCTGTTCAATATTTTCTGGAGTAAAAAAAAGTCCCGGTTTCGGTTTTGAAACAAGTCCAGCCATCTCTCCGTTGCTGCCTGAAAGGTTAACAAACAAACCAATAAACACACTTTTAGATTTATATGTAAGGATAAATAATTTCAGATAGTAAAATGTTCAAAAGAGATATTTATGCGTAAAAAACAAAGCAGGGTAGAGCTTCTTATTGGAAACATACGTTGAGGGATCTTTCGGATCTTTTGGATTTATAGTATTAGTTACTCGTATTACCGTTTAGCCATGTCAGAGGCGGTTCAGTTGGTTTAAAAACTGATACCAGGGCTAGCCATAGAGACCATACGAACTTACTTGTTATAGTGTTAATAAAAAAGTATAGATTTGAAATGATAGTAAAAGTAGCCCTTTCTTTCCTAGATATACAGCAACAGTTCTGCGAGCGGCACTAGCGAGAGTCTCGCCAGCGGGTCGTCGCTGCCGCCGCGGAAAAGCAAGCTGGGGCTCGCTGTGCTGATCTCCGTTTCTGACGCCGCTCAGATGTGAGTAACTCTCCATAAATGACATTGTCATGTCACCCGTAGGACATTGAGGCTTGGAGCAGACGGGTCTGCGAATACAGCCACTGGTGGCTAGCGCCAATCAGCAGTTCACACGATTTTCATACATTTTGTTAAAACGCGGCGCACACGTGTGGCCAGTGGCGGCCACTCGCTGCAGTAGTATCTGCGATACATACAGATGCAGCGGTAGCGCGCGGCCATCACCGGTGGCTGTGGTCAGTGGCCCTTCTGTGCGAGCCTAAATCATGCAGTATAAGTCTGGGTTGCAAACGCTTGCAAAGCATATGCAAGCTCGATCTAAACTCCCAAATCTTTTTCAAGAATTGAGAAATCCCTAAAGTGAAAGTTGATGAAGGAAAAATGATGATTTGATAAAATCGGCGGCAACACTGACACCTTTTAAATCGCTTAATTGTAAATCTATGACCTCAGAGCAAATAAAAAAATCCAGAGGGAACGTCGTTGAACAGTCAAGTGAAGCCGGTTTTTTTATAAATGTGTGAGTGCGTCGCTGTTGCGCCGCCATAGTTTGACTGACAAGCCAAGGCGTAGTTTCATAGTTACCTGGATGTGTGTGTAATTGTCTGTACACGGCGAGGCGTAGTTTTGGTTGGCTTCACTTGTTTGTTCACAACATTTTCTCTTGATTTTTTATTTGCTCTGAGTCTATGACCTATTTTACAATCTATGTCAAGCAGTGAACATCCTCTTTTACTTACCTACTTCGTACCTACGCGCTAAAAATATTTATTATCTTTAAAGAATAACAGCTTTATTCAAGTATTTTTTTGTCTCGTGTACGAGCGGCATGGTAATGAAAAGTTCTTCGTCTTCTACGATCTATTGGACAGAAGCCGTCACAAGTAGTCCTATTTTTCAGGCCGACGCGGCGACGTACCAGTTTGTTTTAGACGTCATATCAATCATCATTAAAGTCAAACAAACAATAGTCCATGTACGGCGTTAATTGCACACTGTCCGTCACTTCTCATTGTACAAATTTGCATGTTGCAGCTAATTTTAATAATTACATTGCTCTGACACGACTGAATACTTATTAACCGGTCATGTGATTCGTTTTAAATAAATGATAAAAATAACCACTTGGATAGCGTTTGATAACGAGGGATGTTCTAGATTTTTTTAATTATGGCACCAATTGGTTTCATCACTGAATAATTTTAGTTTTGTGTACATTTTACGGATATTTCCAAATATAATTACTGATTATGTAGTCTATTGTAATGGAAAATGCGTTGCGTTCACGGTCACTCTCGCTTTGTACAAACACGTGCAGAAAAATTGTATTGAATTGTATCAAAGTGATCTCATCTCGTTTTTATTTCGGCTATGAAAATGTAGGTACATAAAAAATAACAGTTTTGATCTTTTTTCGTCTGTAAATGCCAGTTTTAGACGATTGTTGGATGACAAAAATTAATTGTGTATTGCTTGTCAAACGATAATCTACGTGGAGCTCTTGGGATTAAAAAAAGATTTTTGAGTAGTTAGGTTCCAAATCACTTACTCGTCATTTGTGTGTTTGTGGATTCGTTTAACACTACATTTGAAACGGGTCTGATCCGAAACCGTGAAAATTCGGTCTGGAGTAGTCGTAGAACTATTTTTATGGTATTTTACGAGTAAGATTTCTGTCATCCGATATCTAAGTATAATTCTAATAACGGATCGGATGGGATTCGTTTCAGTCGTTGTGCAAATCATTGGAATTATGCTGTTCCCATTGATTTGTTCGCGGGGGTGTGCTATAATTACGTCCGTTTTGTAGGGATCTAGTCCGGAAATGCATGGAGCATTCGCCGCAGCTGCAGGCGCTGGTGTGCCGGCTTCGGCTGGCTACGCTGGCAGCCGGCGCAGGAGAATCCTTCGTCTCCACGCTGCACAGGGCTTCGGAAGACGCAGCGAGGTGGTACGTGCCTTCATCGTAACTCAATGCGTCGAGCATTCATTACAGCTGCAGGCGCTGGTGTGCCGGCTGCGATTAGCCACGCAGGCGGCCGGCGCAGGAGAATCCTCCGTCTCCACTATATACACGGCTTCAAAAGACGCTGTGAGGTGGTACGTGCCTTTATCGTAACTGTGTTAATAGCGACACATGTGTAGAGCATTCGCAGCAACTAAAGGAGCTTGTGACTGGCGCTAGCTAGAGAATCCTTTGTCTCCGCTCTACTTCGTCTACACTCTTCGAAAGGCGCTGCGAGATGGTTCGTGCTTTCATCGTTAACTGTGTTAGTAGCGGCACTGGGGAATCCTTCGTCTCTACGCCGTACACTTGTACAGGGCCTTGGAAGATGCCGTGAGGTGGTACGTGCCTTCATCGTAACTCGCATAGAGCATGCGTAGAGCATATTATATACTCTAAAGTACCTTATGCATAAAGTTACAATGTTGTATATCCTTCGCAGAACGCGTTAACTTGTCACGCATAAACGATCCGTTATATAAAAGAGGTCCAAAGTTGTATCAGAACGCTGATGATGAAGATATGATCTATAGACTATTTTACCCTAAATATAAGGCTACAAGGTCGCGTTTCCCCGCAACTCATATACGGCCCGCGGCTGCAGCCGGCGTGGCAGGCGATGGTGACGAGTGATGTGAAGGCTTCCTCCAAGTAAGCAGACACGCTGACCTCTGCTCTATTGACTATTGTACCCTAAATGTAAAGCTACAAGGTTGCATTTCTCCCGGCAGGCTATCAGATCTTATATACGGTCCGCGGCTGCAGCCGGCGTGGCTGGCGCTGTTGACGAGTGACGTGAAGGCTTCCTCCAAGCTAGCCGACACGCTGCTCGCTGATCTCTGCTCTGTGTTGGCTGTAGGGGACACGAAGACTACCAACTTGTAAGTATTGGACGTCGCGTCATTCGATCATTGTACTATATTGGTTCTTTACCGTTTGCCGCCCCACGCCCCGCTACCGCTCATGGCGGCAAACTCGTGGCCGAGCGGGTAATGTATTCGTCTCGCGTGGGGGACTTTGTACATTTTCCCCTCCAACGTTTATCCGAGCGAGCTTTTTAAAGTAACAGAGTGCGACTTTGGACATCATAGTAATAATATTCTTTGTTTCAAGGGTACACGATAGACATGTAGGAACCCAGAATCGATATTCCTATAATCGTAACTCGAGACTCCCCGCATCGAAGGCAGATGTATTGCTAACTATGCCAAGAGAGTCTTCGTTATTACCTCATGACTATGCTATTGACAGAATGGTCATGGTTATCATGTAACTAACTAACCATGGTATTTGTAGGGACAGATGTATCGTAGATATATTAATGTATCTTGCCCTCTTTCTCTCGTTTAGAAATCATTTGGGTGTGCTGTGTTCTCAATACTTATGCATGGGACGAAAACAGAAAAGTAGATGATAATTAAATAGGTAATTCGGTCTGTAAAACAGTTTGCAATACCTGAATACCAGGTTGATACGAAGCTGGACACTCAGGTTTTGTGAGTCGAGGCAAAAAAAATCAAAAATAAAATTTAAATGTCCCACATAGCTTCCTAAAAAAATCTAGCATAGATATTCTAAAGTAAATTTTTATAGCTCAAAACAAATCTTACTATTTTTAGTTTATTTGGTTCCGCACATTTATGTATTTGTAAAGCGTAGCGGTTTTGCACTCTTTGCTCGTACAGAAAGCGTGAAATGTTTACACAATTATGAAATCGGATCCCTTCTCTTAAAAGCAGCGACATTTACCCAAAGTTCACACGCAGTTTTCTCTTTTGCTCGCGATAACACTAAAATAACATGAAAGGAAAAACAATATGGCGACTGACATTGAAATGTGGCATTAAAAGTTGAACGAACTTGTGACCTAATAACCTACAATGTAGAGTTTACAATGATTTCTAGTCTAGCATAATTATCATAGCGTAGCATACATCTTATCTTATTATTCAGGTTATCCAGAACTGGTGTACATTTTTGACCGACGAAACGGAGGAGGTACTCTATTCGACGCGTATATATGTATTTTTTTATGTGTAACCACGCATAACTTTTTACGTAGTTCTCCGATTTCGATAATTATTTTTTATTAGAAAGAGTAGTATACTTTGAAATTGGTCCCATTTAAATTTTACCTAAATTGGCTGAGCCATATTTGATAAATCAATAATAATGTGAAAAATGTTACATCCGTGCGAAATATTCGCGAATTCTGTACACGGCTGAAGTCGGTCATGCCATATTTTGCAAAAAAATAATGTCGCTTTCAAGTTGCATTTTTGTACGGAACAGCTGATTTCTTTCTCTAAAATTTTGGATTGCCCCCATAGTAAAACTTGTTTATGATGATGAATGATGGTCTAAATAGTAAAGGGTAAGCAGATAACACTATATTTTTTAATATTTATGAATTAGGCTAACCCTATAGCTATGAGATGATGATGGTCATAATAATTTTATCTTGGGAGTTACCACAAAAGAGGCCTAGAGGTAGTGACACCCGCCTTGCATTCGTGAGGTCGTGGGTTCAAATCCTGGTCCCGTACCAATGAGTTCTTTGGAATTTATGTACGGAATTCCACACCACTGGCTATTCGGTGAAGGAAAACATCGTGAGGCAACCTGCATGCGTCCGTAGGAGAAATTCGATGGCGTATGTGAATCCACCAACCCGCACTGGGCCAGCGTGGTGTATATGGCCCAATCACCCTTCGTGGGTAGGCCTACATTCTGCAGTGGACTATTAAATAGGTTGTTACAGTACCACAAAAGACACCACTAAATTAATTATACCTATTGATTTAAAATGAAACATTTGATTTCCATTATAAATTAAATAAGTATTAAGAAATGTGTTAATTGTCGATTTTTGTGTAAAATGATTAACCAGAAAAAAAATCTGTACTAGTAACATTTATTTCGCATGCACATTAATTTATTTTCAACTTTTATATACCTCGATCTACATTATCATTAGTTTAATATTTCTGAACACTTCCTACAGTACATATTTCGTTTCAAGATACAACAATAAAAATAAGTAAACATCAAGTCACATTGTCAAATACTCATAAATAGATGACGAATCCAAGATGTTCTTTTCCTTATTTATCGAGTATGTGTATACAATAAGTATATATTATGTACATTCTCTCACGTGATCGGTGGTATTAAGAGCGATAAGGGGGCGTCCATAAACGATAGCAAAATTTGTTACATTTTGTCGATTTTTCGACTCTTCTCGTACTAGTGAGATATCAAATGATTTGATGCAAAACCTAACCTACGCGTGAGATTTTTAAAATGGGTCTTTATCTGAGTTTGATTGGTGTTGGATTAACATAAAAAATGACCATAAATCCATAGTAGATAGATAATTTATTTTGATAGATAAAACTTATTTAGCTCGGCTCTTTTGCAATTTAAGTCTCTTGCGAAATAAATAAATAATATATTATGATATTTGCTGAGATCCTCTCTCCTTCCTCGTGAAATTGAGGTTTAATTTGGTGTGAAGTCCTTATTTTAAGAAAGATATTGATTTGCTTCAAAGTGCACAAAGAAAAGCGACCAGGATATCATATGCTCTGCGTCGCAAAACCTATGAAGATAGGTTAAATGCTCTTAGTTTCACGACACTCGAAGAACGACGATTGCGTGGAGACTTGAGTTGATTCTATAATCTTCCGGATCTTGAAGGAAAACATACGCGACAGCAGACGCCATAAGTTCCTCTTACAGCCTACACCATCACAAACCAACACTGCACACCACATCCTCAGCAACAGAGTGGTTTACAACTGGAACAGGTTGTCAGAGGATGTAATCTCAGCAAGGACTCTTAACACGTTTAAAATAGACTGGATCTTTGGATAAAAAATAAAAAAATCCATGACAGATAAATACTAATTTTATTCGACTCTGCTTGATATAGGCACATCAGTTTATACTGCTCGCCTATAAACAAGTAAATAAAAAAAAATAATTCGACCCGTTGGCAGTTGCCGTATTACTTTGAGAGTTTAAGTGGGAGTGGTTCCTCACCATGGGCGTCCATAAATCACCCCACGTAATTAATGGACGTTCCTGTATATTTTACAACGCGCGAACACACTTTTGGATCGCAGAACTTGTGACTGGTTTTACAACCGGTTAGATAACTGCGCGCATCACATGATTTTAACGGTATAATTTATTAGTTTACCTATTGCATGCAAATATATACGACGCGAGGATTATAAAAATAATATTAGCACTTAGAAACTGAAACTGAGACATGAAGTGTGTGCGGATGTTTTATTTTTGTTTGTGTCGTGGGGGACGACGTTATTGATCGGATTATTTTGTCGTGTTTGAGATTTTGATGGTTTTCTTATTATACAATCGTGGGCTTTCTGAAATAATATGATTGGAATACGTCAGAATTTCTCTTCGATATTAATGAATTTAAAGAATATAAAATGCAAAACTAGACTGAAAACAGCAAAGTAATATGGATAGGTGTTGTTAGGGTATTTTTTTGATGAATGATTGTGTAGTTGATTTGTTTCACGGGTTTGATGTGTTATAGCGTGTGAGTAGCGACCAACTAGCATTCTAAATGCACTTGGTCCTAGCAAACTCGTAGTGTGAAAATTGATTTCAATTATTTACATTGACGGAGAAAACTTTGATTTTTTTGATGTTGCAGAATCAATCTTAGAATAACCTTTGCGATGAAATTACGGAATCGAAAAACTAGTACAACCAAAACCTAGAAGCGCTGGCATTGTCAGTTATTTAGGTGGGTCGTTCCTGTAAGTTCTAGTAGTAGAACTACTTACACGATAAACATATATTTACGAAAACAATAAAACCCAAACATCTCATTTCACCGTCTCAAAAATGTCTACCCACTTCAATGCAGCTCAATACTAGCTACCAATTAATCACTTTGATACATTACATGAAAAAACCGCGTTCTTCACTTGTTTGCTAGACGCAATAAAATCCCACTCGGTAGTTATGTCATTTCTATATCTCTTTATATCTGGATCTTGATATTCATTACTTGTATTTTCCGGGTTGGACGTCGAGTCAGCTGATCTGCCGGTGAATGAATATTTCTATTAATTTGGGTCGACGTGGGCGTACGCGTATGGTGCTAAGGTTAGCTAGACTACGGGAAGCGTACGCGGGCGGGTTAGCATTCGCACCGCGACATAATTTTATCGACGTATCAAACAAAATTAAAACAAGATTACGGTTAAGTATGTATCTGTCGCTTTACCACGCGTCGATACAAATTATGCTGTAGTGCGTATGCTAGGCTAGCTATCAGCTAGGGTGTATTACAACGGGAAGCGAGCGCGTTGTGTGCAAGGGTTTATTGACTGAATTGTACGTAAGCAGAGGGTGCTATGGTTATCTAGACAGCGGGAAGCGTACGTACGCGTTATTTGCTAGGGTGTATTAACTGGTTGGTACGTACACAAAGGGTGCTATGGTTAATATTTTATGGGTAGTTATTTTGTTAAAGAAAAATAGGTTGTTTTGACTTGTCCAAACAATGTTCCCATTAAATAAATATTGATCCCAAACTAAGCAAAGCTTGTGATATGGCTGCCAGAGACTGATAAACTACTACATATTTTTAAATACATACTTTCATTGTATAGATAGTACCTAATTAACACCCAGACACAGAGCAAACAACTACGTTCATCACATAAATACTTGCCCGAACCCACGCCTCTTTGACCCAGTAGCTAGGGTCACTAACCACTGAGCCACCGAGGCAGTCAAGGCATCACATCCTATTGCTTTCATTTTCTAAGTAATTTGCCCAAAACTAAAAAATAATCAGCGTTAGTAGTCGGCTGACATTGAGACTTGACCTCTATCGGTGGAAAGTTTTGGGAAAAAAAGCGAAAATGTATTCCAGTCCACGATAATTTGCATTGGTGACAAGTGACATTGTCAGACAACTTACCTCCAAGACTAAACGAGTGCACCTAGCCAAGACTTGGCATGAAACTAATGTTTGTTTAGGATTGTCATAAGGCATTTTTTATCTGAAGAAAATGCGTAAATTTCGTAAAATCGCGCCAAGATTACAAAGTGCAACCGGTTTTACGCAGATTGCATGGACAGTTGGCGTACCACTGACGTTGAAAATGACGGATAGGGCATTGTACTTGCAAACACGTATGCATTTCTGACACGTTCCCGGCTCACGTTTGCCGACGCTTGGACGTAAGCGAAAGTGTTTGTGCCAATATTTTTATTTCACCATGCTAACTGGAAAGTCGTCAAAAGTTATACAACGATCCCTAGGCATTTGATGGAGCGCGTCAGTACGCAGCTGTGGTGGATTTACATGCGTATTGTTTTGATGTATGCGTTTATGGGCTGTCGTTTATCCCCGTTGAGCTTATTTTAACTCGGTGATAGTAACTGGCAATTCGATCGACTCACAAGATGTGAAAGTCTACCACGTAACATACCATTGAGCTGTACCATCATAAGAAAGTTTAGGACAGAAATGACTTAGAAAATGTTATTTATTACAATATTTTCAGAAATTTAAGCACCAAAATGAAATATTTTTCTGACGTTGCAATTTTTTAAGGCGAATTAGTCCGCGCTTGACCACCAACTCGCCTGATGGTAAGCGACGTTTTGGTGGAAGATGAAGCATGCAGACTGCCTGGGTGGCTCAGTGGTTAGTGAACCTAACTTCTGAATCAAAGCGTGGGTTCGATCCCCACCCAGGGCAAATATGTGATGATCATAAGTGTTTGCTCTGTGTCTGGGTGTTATTTAGTTACTATCTATATAAGTATGTATTTAAAAATAAGTATAGGTATGTAGTATATATCAGTCTCTGGCAGCCATATCACAAGCTTTGCTTAGTTTGGGCACAGCCCGGACACTCCGCGTTTCTTCATACAAAATCTGCTGTCTTACGCACACAACACTATATTTATTCACAGACACTACACATACGCACGAACGCTACACGGGTATTTGCAGCGGCCAGTGCAGCCCGCGCGCAGAGTAGTAAATGTAGGAAACGTAACGTAGGAAATGTAGGTTTTCTATTTGGGGTTGCCAATTGAGGAGACAGTCTATTTGTACTCCGAGATATTTGATATTATCTGTTTTAGTTAAAGCAACACAAGCACAGCTCGCTTGGGGTAAATCTTCACATGTGTGGGCGGTGATTAAAAATGAGTCTGGGCTTGGTTGAAGATTTGATCTGAGAGAGAAGGTGATATAATTGGTCTTAGGAATGTTCAATGTAAGAAGGTTCGAAGAGAGCCAATTCATGACCGTTCTCAAAGCGTTTTCAGCATTAATTTTTGCATCATTCCAAGTTTTGCCTCTGATAATCAAAGCAGTATCATCTGCGTATGTGAAAATATTACAATTTGGAATATTAAGGCGACAGAGGTCGTTTACATAGATAAGAAATAAGATAGGCCCTAAAATACTGCCTTGTGGAATTCCAAAATTTAAAAACATATCATCACTTAAGTGACCGTCGACCTTTACGCATTGGGAGCGATCTGTCAGATAGTTCCCAAAAATTTTCAGTGCAAGACCTCGAATCCCTAGCCTTTCCAATCTCAATAAGAGCTTCGGGACAGAAACAGTGTCAAAAGCTTTGGATAAATCGAGAAAAATTCCAATTGATTTGTGCTTAGTATCGAGATAATGAACAATTGTATGTGTGAGGTCTAATACTGCATCCTCAGTAGACTTTCCACTGCGGAAACCATACTGGTTATTAGCTAAGATATTATGTTTATCCAAGTATTTAGTGAGTCTTATGTTTAACAATTTTTCGAGAATTTTAGAAATAGAACTTAAGATGGAAATTGGCCTATAATTGTTGACACTGTCTCTGTCTCCACCCTTAAAAACTGGCAAAACCAGTGCTTTTTTTAATGACCTGGGAAAATTCCCCGTTGAGAGACAAAGGTTGAATATATGGGTTAGTGGGGAAACCAAAACATCACAAGCATCAATGATAAGGCCGGCAGGAATACCATCCCACCCGATTGCACAGTTTCTTTTTAGTCCACGTATGATACGTGCTACCTCCGCACGATCGATTTAGGAGGTGTCATATTAATTAGACTGCAGTATATTACTATTGCTAGGAAAATTCAAAGCTACTAATATCGGGCTGATTTATTTGAGTTTGTTGATCAAAAATTTGTTTTTGTTGATCAAAAATTTGTTTTGACATTGAGGTTGTAACGATGAAATATTAAAAATATTTTTCAACAAACAACTATAATAATTCGAATACTTCTAAAATATATGAAGTTTTTTCTCACGTAGTCCTTAGTTGGCATCATTCCAAACGATTACTTTCTACCATTGTAATAAATTCTGGATTAAATCCAATCAGTTATATTATAACATTATGTGACAGCCGGACGTACATTTTGGACGTCGGAGTGACCGTGTTGTACTAAAACGACGTGTGAATGAAATTCCCTGTCCATCCGCACTTTATAAATAACAGGTACGTGTATTTTCGTACGCTGTGTTTACGTGTTTTTCACGTGATTTCGAATGGTTTTTTTTAATGGTTTGACGTTCACAAATTGTTCGTTATTGTTGTGCAACCGTGGGTGGTGCAAATTAACTGCTAATAACGCTAGGAATACGCGAATAATGTTTTATCATCCGCTGATTGCGTATTGATTCGAGGATATTTTGTCTGGGATTTTGTTTATAAACTGTGATAGATTTCGGGAAGAAATTCTTTGTTTGCTTTACCATGATAAAAACGTCTAGACAATGGTCTAAGTACACCAGCGGTATCAAATAACTCTCAAACAACGGTTATCAACTCAAATAACGGTTATTTCTCATAAGTGTGTTTTGACTAAATTGGAGAGACGAAGTGTGAATGCAAAATTATGGCTGAAAATGTCCCTCAGTATTTCGCGGAGTAAGTTTGTTATGTGTTTATATGTGAAATGATTCTGTAAAGGTTCTAAAAATAAAAAAGAAATGATCCAATTGATTAGATTTAAAAGAATCGGTTCGACTGACTGATTAGAAGTTGTTTTTCTGACGAAATCGTATTGTTGCGAAGTCTCGGTTTCGTCAGAAGCATCTGTTGTTGAGTTCGTAGAGTATTTTATTACTCGCCCACGAGGTGATCAGCTGATCGGGTAGTTTATTGGGATACGGATAATCAAGTAGTTGATTGAGAGCTCTATTGAGTGTGTTCTACTTATACTTATTAGTAATACCTAAACCGAAACATCTAGATTAGTTTTGCTGTTGCATATTAGAGCAACTATTGAACATTTTTAGTTCATTAATTATCAGTTTTGATTCTTGCTTAAAATTCCAGCACCCTGGGGCAAAGGAATAAAACCATTTTATCGCCTTTTAACCCTAGTTCGGTCGCATGGGGTCTTTGAAAGCACAGAGTTCAGAAAAACTGTCATATCTTTTTTTATTGTTAAGGTATAAATTTCTGTTTTATGGTAGCTTCCTAAATAATACTAACATTCAAAATAGTACAGTTACTGCTTAGTTAGTGTTTAGTAATTACATATTCATTTTAAATTACACTTTATTACCTGCTTATTCAATAAACAAAAATTAAAAATATGCAATGGAATTATATAAAATAAAAAACAGGGCTTTCAAAGACCCCATGCGACCGATGCAGTTAAAATAATTAGCGCGACCGACCTAGGGTTAATGTTAGTCCATACTTTGTTTCCTTTCCTTAAACTGATGAAAATGCAATTTGTCCCTTTGCGGGAGCGGAGGTCTAAGAAACTTTTAATCATTTTACTTGACACAGTAATTAAAATGTATAAGCCGAATCAATCATAGTCGATGGATGTGAAGTTTGTTACGAGCTGCCAAATATCCAATCCTGACTGAAGCATAAAGCTGCGTGTTGATTGCGTTGTACGCAGCTTGTAGCTAACTTCACAGCCGCCAAGAAGTTTGATTCGGCCTATAGACATGATTTAGTCGATGACACAAAAGACCACATAGTTTTATTATTAAAATTTATATGAACACCGGATACAACTCACGATTATTTGAGCGGTCGAGCCGCTATGCGTCCGACCGGTTTCAGAGTAGTTAGTACTCTTTCTTCAGGGAATACGCGCGCCCCCGACAACGGACGCCCGCAATAATATTCCTCACGCTAGTTTTAATGTATTAATAATGAATCCTCACGCTAGTTTTAATGTAGTTTTATTATATTAAGAAATTGACCAATCGTTCTCTCGTTCCAGCTTCATCAGCACGCTGCTAACCCACATGCTGACCTACCACCTCGGATGGGTGACCACCGTCAGTCCCTACGACACCGTTGAGCACAAACCACCATCCAACCCGAGGAGGCCGTACAACGCACTATGGGCCCAACTCGGAGACCTCTGCGGGAGCATAGGCTTCCCCCCGCGCGCCGCCCGCACCATCATCAGCGGGGAAAAAAACACCCCCTTCGTCACCCGACTACTCTCCATCCTCACATACTTCCTCCGCTGCGGCGACGTCAAAAGAACAGAATTCCGTTACCAACAGTGCGCGATCAAAGAAACAAAAACGATCAGTGTAACTCGTGAACTGCACGCGGCAGTGGTCAATACTCAAAACAGTGATAGTAGTAGTACTCTAGTCGCGAGCGGTGTTAGTTTTAAGAAAACGGCGACGCTCGCGGATTTAAGACAACAGCTCTCTACTAGCCCCGAGTGCGGGAGCAGTTCCGCCGGTCCTAAACCATCCGGTGCTCTTAAAAGGAATCCTACGATGATGCTTTCATCTCTCAAGGCTTCCTCCGATTCTAGTCTAAACTCGACGGTGTCGAACGATTCCGTGCCGGAACATGTGGTGTTCGTTTTGGGCGACGACGAAAAACTCGTCGGCCTCAAGAACAAATCGACCAACGGAAAGTGCGTCAAGAAATCGTCCAGAGTACAAACCGAGCCCGTCGAGCGAGACGAGTGCGAGAGAGAAGGCTGCGAAGTGAGGAGCACCGAGAGCCCGTCCAAGTGCTGCGGGCAAACGCTTCAACATTCCAAACCCATAAAACATTCCGGTTTTAAGTTCGAGTTCGATAAGTACCCACAGATAGTCACTAATTATATGAAGAGCAAGAATTTAGAGATTTTAGATAGGCACTATATCGGGAAACCGGGGAATTTGAAGTTGGACAACTTCCAGTTCGATCCGATGATCGTTCCGCCGATACAGGAGGAAAAATGCGATGCCTGTGAGAAGTGTCAGCTCATGGAGTCCATGCTTCAGACTCCTACCAACGCTTCCGAAATGGAATATATGAACGATATGCCGCGGATATCAGAACCCCAATACGCGAAAGAGACCGTAGTAACAGAAACGGACAGAAATCACAGAGAACTGTCACCGAAAACGTTCGTAAGAAGAAGAAAAGTCAACGTCGTGGTTGTGAATGCGAATAGGAATGCGTCTAATTGCATGGCGGGCGCGTGTGAAAGAACAGACACCGATGAGACTGAAGGACTGTTAGCTGATAGAACCGTACCCGTAGCCCCTGTTAGTGTATCACAAACTCCGAAAATTTCCATTCAAGATGTAACTGAAGATGCACAGACAAAGACAGAGTCGAGGCCTTTACAGAGGTCGAAGTTAAAATTCACCAAGTCAACAAACAATCTTAATTCCTTACTTCAATTAGACGATACATCGCAGGCAGATTGTAATGAATTCGATACTACTGAAAAATTACATATGGAATCGTCAATGGAATCGTCTACATCTTGTGTGAAAGAATCGAATACAGAACACGGATCAAATTTCAATTGTAACCTTATAGAATCAAAGTCTAATTCACAAATATCGAATCACACAAAACTTAGCACAAATGAAACCTCATCAAATCTATTGTCTTCTAATGAAGTAAAGTTTACTATACCACCGTTATTGAAGCCTATAGAGTTGCATAGACCGGAATCTAGGAGAGTGAGTCGAGAGAATGAGAGGGGCAAAGTTGTAGGAGTGAAGAGAGTGACGGAGTTAACTTTGCCGGAGCTGTGCGAGTGTAAAGTGAAGAGGCAAAGTTCTGGCTTTGATGGCTCGTTGCTGGGCGGGCTCAGTGATCATTATGTACCTGATTTAATATTACAAGGTGAGTTTTTTCTAATAACTTTATTAAAGCTTGTTTTATGTAATGTGCTACATATTAGTGTGCACCTATAACATTTTAAGGTGTTATGGTATTGTTGTGTTTTCTTCGTAGGTTCAGCGGCTATTTGTTACTGAATTCTGAGTCTGATCTTTGATCCAAATAAGTCCGTAGTCCCTAATGCTTCGATTGCTAAAACTATGACCAATGTGTGTAATAATGGCTTAATTTCATTACCGAGGCGCGGGTTTTATAATACGCCAAAAACTCAAAGCGCAAAAAGGATAAAAGGAAGCGCGATAAAAAGTACCCTATGTCATTTTACAACTTTTTAACAAGGTGTATCCATGCTATAAATCAAGTCCACCTGTGTCGTTGCTTCGTATCTGCGTAAAAGAATAACAGACCAACAAACACACTTTCGGATTTATATATTGTATAATAAATGTTGATATGTGTGTCTGTGTGTGATTAGTGTATCCTCAAAGTCTATATACTAAGCCCGATTATAGAGGCACCAGCGTAAATTAACGTAAAAAGCGTTATCTCTATCGAATGCCTAAAGTGAAAAAGAAACAGAACTTTGCTCTTTATTATAATTACGATGGCGCCTCTGTAATCGGGCAAATTGTATATTTAGCGAAATAATCTTAATATATATAAATCTCGTGTCACAATGTTTGTCCTCAATGGACTCCTAAACCACTTAACCGATTATAATAAAATTCGCACACCATGTGCAGTTCGATCCAACTTGAGAGATAGGATAGTTTAAATCTCAAATTATAGTCGCAATTTTAACTTATTTAGCCACAGCAACGCGTGGCCGGGCAGCTAGTATAAATAAAGATTTAATTTGAATCGTTTGCAGGAACAATCGAGAAGCCTTCCCTATGGGAGGGCCAGTTGCGGCGAGACCTGGGCGTGACGTCATACCTCAACAAGCAACTCGACGCCGCGCCCGTCGCGGCTGTAGCTATCATCGGGGACACTAACACGTGGTAAATACTTATTTTTCATAGTAAGTTCGTATAGGCCGGGTGGCTAGCCCTGGTGTCAGAGTTTTTAAGCCGCCTAATAATGGCTAAACGGTTAAAAAAACCGGGACCTACAGTTTAACGTGTCATCCGAGCCACGGTCGCGCTCACTTGTAAATGCCATCTGCGGTTACCTATCCGTAGACTGACCGTTGCTTAACTTCGATGATCGCTAACGAACACCTAGTCAAACTACGATATGAGCTGATGATACATGATTTCTCTAGTATTTTCTCTAAATGTATTAACTGACGAGTTGATTATAGTAATCGTTTTTATATTTAATCACGTAATCAATTAATTCAATTTTGCCGTGGTGGTCTAGAGGTAGTGACACCCGCCTTACAATCGTGAGGTCGTGGGTTCAAATCCCCGGTCCCGTACCAATGAGTTCTTTGGAATTTATGTACGGAATTTCAACCCCTGGCTTTTCGGTGAAGGAAAACATCGTGAGGCAACCTGCATACGTCCATAGAAGAAATTCGATGGCGTATGTGAATCCACCAACCCGCACTGGGCCAGCGTGATGAATATGGCCCAAACAACCTTCGTGGGTAGACCTACGTCCTGCAGTGAACTATTAAATAAGGCTGGTACAGTTACAAGAGATTTACTTAATGACAATAAATATTATCTTATGCAAAAAATGTAGTGTCTTTCTAACTTGAGGTTTGAATGTGTTGCAGGGAAGTTCGTGTAGTGGGCAGGGAGCGAGGATCAAGCGGGATGTCTTCTCTAGTGGGCGGGATGCTGGACGCGCTGCCGCACATGTGGAGAGCCCGCGTGCCCGCGCATCAGGTATCCAACGACAAAATTTGTCTAGTTGTAATATCTCTTGTATACATCATCATCTGTACAATAATAAGCTTCACTAGGGAAGGCTATCCATCAAAACAGGTGTGAACTCACCTAGTTTGCATGGCTATGGCTGCACTATCCATGTTTGTACAAAGTTTTGAAATAAAATGATTTTTGTTTTTTTTTTTGTTTTTATACTAGTACTTATCCGAACAGTAGACCTCACGGCACATCTCTATAACTAAACCTGTATCTTGACTCGATCTTGACTGATTTGGTATATGTGGTATCGTACAAGTCAGCGGATATGAAGTTCGATACAAGCTCCGTAAAACCCAATCAACGCGCAGCTTTATGTGAGCTTCTGTCAAAATTGGAAATTGCGTAGCTTGTAGCTAACTTCACATCCGTCGATTTGTATGATTCACCTATATTTTAGTGAATTTTGATTTTTTACGCAAATCTTTATTCGCGTACTCGTATTTCACTTTTACCCAGTACACTCATCAATCATCTATCATCGATATCTTGACAGTTATTCAAAATTAAAAAAAAATATTATATTATACAGTGTTATTTTTAATCAATTAGCATCCTTCTAGGTGCTTATTCTGTACATCAAAACTAACAACTTTTGTTCTACAACTTTCGATAAAACTAAAAAAAAAATCAGGTGTTCCATACATTTTGTTGCGGGTGAACCATATTTTTCTATGGAATAACAAAAAAAATTTTTGAGTTTTGATGCAAGTCGAAGAACAAAAGTTGTTAGTTTTGATGTACAGAATAAGCCCCTAGAAGGATGCTAATTGATTAGAAATAACCCTGTATATTATAAAAAAAAATACTATGTTAGCCTATTTTTTTATTATATTAACTCCTTTGTTTCAGTGTCTATCATTCCTCGAGCACAAACTGCGCGAATTCTGCGTCCTGTCCAAAACGCTAGCCGACATGCTGATGACCACCGACTTCTGTGACATCGCCACACTCACCAAGTCTCTCAACATCGACGTCAACGACGTGCCTTTACTCTTAGCTGTTGCTACTACACATACGCCTCAAGTTGCTACGAGATACGGCATCAGCTATAGGTAGATTCAACTCTATTGCTATAGGAATAAGTCTCAATATTGAAGTCAACGATATTACTTTACTCCTAGCTGTCGCTAGCACTCGCACGCCTCAACTTGCTACGAGATACGGTATCAGCTATAGTTAAATTCAACTCTATTGCTCTAGAAATAAAGACGGTATTACGACGTCCCCTTACTGTCTGTTGGCTGTTGCTACAAAACACACGCCTCAATTTGCTACGAGATACGGTATCAGCTATAGGTAGATTCAACTCTATTACTATAGGAATAAGACTCAATATTGACGTCAACGATGTTCCTTTACTCTTAGCTGTTGCTACAACACATACGCCTCAAGTTGCTACGAGATACGGCATCAGCTATAGGTAGATTCAACTCTATTGCTATAGGAATAAGTCTCAATATTGATGTCAACGATGTTCCTTTACTCTTAGCTGTCGCTACCACTCGCACACCTCGAGTTGCTACGAGATACGCTATAGGTAAATTTAACTCTAATGCTCTAGAAATAAAGACGGTATTACGACGTCCCCTTACTGTCTGTTGGCTGTTGCTACAAAACACACGCCTCAATTTGCTACGAGATACGGCATCAGCTATAGGTAGATTCAACTCTATTGCTATAAGAATAAATCTCAAAATTGACGTCAACGACGTTCCTTTATTGTTGGCTGTTGCTACCACCAACACGCCGCAAGTCGCCACTAGATACGGTATCACCTATAGGTAAATTTAACTCTATTACTCTAGGAATAAAAACGGTATTTCATTGTTAGGTGTTATGAGTGGTGGAGGGGCGCGGGCGGCGAGCGATAAGAAACTAATGTACTAAATTGTTCGAATGACGCCACGAGGTTCCGCTCTGAGCGCTCGTAGACCCCGCTTCTAAAGCCCGAGCTTTTGGCCGAACGGTTATAAATTCGCTGCGACATAGCTTATCAACTAACTTATTAAAGGGTTAATCTTCAAGCTACGCGTGCTTACGAGATGCAGTGTCAGCCTTAGGCAAATTGCAAAGACTATCGCCAATACGAGAATTTCAGTATCGGTGAATGCTTATTTAGTGAAGATTAGATTACTTTACCAAGACTTCTGACTCCACAGCTTCAGACCAAACTACTCAAATAGTTACGGGGTGTGATAAGAGCTATTTGTAGTAGGAACTTCATTTGCCATAATAGTAAAATTGAATTTTCAATACAAATAAGTCGTTGGGAAGTACGAAATTATGTTTGGTATTATCTCTAGTCTGAACTTTATTGCCATGGTGGTAAAGTTGAAGTTTCACTGTAAACAAGTTTCTGAGACGACACTGAATAATGTATTTTAAAGCGGTAAAGATTTTATTCCTTTATCAGGTCTAGAAATAAATCTGCTTCGTTCTCAATCACGGTATTATTGAAAATTTTGTTATCAAAAATAAGCTATCACTTATTTATAATGCAGTAATTTGAATATGTATAACTAAAAATTAATAAAAACTATCAATGGATTAAAATTAAAAGGAATTACGCTGCGTCTAATTTTACAGACCTTATGATTTGACAAGCCATTTCTTATTATTTTCAATCTTCAATTTGAACCTTAAATAATTCAATAAATAATAGCTCATTGATTTATTATAATAATTTAGAAAAGGGTGTCAAATATCATTAAAATCTAATAATGTCTAAGTAATGGGCAAAGTAGTCGCTGCGTTGTTTTTTTTTGTACTTTAAACTATGTAGTTACGATTTTCATTAACTAAACTTTAACTGATTTTCTAAAATTTCGATAATGTATTGAGGCAAAGGTTTTTGTATTAAAGTATTGGTTTGGGAAAGAACTACGATATGCGTAAGGTAGGTGGGATTTTGTGTTATATTTAACAGTATTGATTTACTAGGATACCCTTTATGTTTCGAAAAATAAATGAAACGGCGGGTTGTTTCTTTTACAATCGCCCGTGTAAATAGATAATATGAGACAAAGATGTATTTACAAAATGTAGAGAGTATATCAAAATTTCAAACCAGACAACAAGTAGTTGGTCTAATTCTAATTGGTAAAAGTAAGTTTTGGTTTCAAGCAAGAGAGAAAAAAAGAAGATGAGTTCTCTGATACCAAATTACTGAAAAATCATAAAAAATCCTTTTGTAAATCTTTATCGCTATGCATAATTTAATTCATATTCTTAATAATTATGGACAAAATCAATTCAAGTATATTAGCTTGGCAATCTGCAAGCAGCTCTAAATCTTAAACGTTAGTTTATAAGGCACATATCACAATAAAACTATCTTGCTAAATGTTGGTATAAAATGTATTAAATCAAAGTATATCATGTAGAATAAACATTTTTGAACTGTATTGTCTTTGAATAACGCTTGCATCGCACTGCGTGTTTTAAAGAATATTGCAATAATAACTATTATCTATAAAATTTAACTTGATCTCTGCGACAGCTGTCAGAAAAATCACGTCTATGAAGTCCTGAATTTCTTGATAGTACAGACAGTACTTGACAATGTCATACTTTATGGGCATGCTTAGAGTTTTAATTAAAATATCGATAGTTTATACTGACGATATTTTAAATTAAACTTGATTTATCATTAATTTTATTGTATATTTTAATATCATAACATTTTTTACACACGTGTAATTAAATTAAACCCAATTATATGTTACATTAGCATCGATAATAGTGAAAAACGTCGATAAATACTATTGTTACATTATTATGAGTATTTAATTAATATCATAACATTATTTACATGTGTACATACTTGATCTTTAATAATAGCAAGTAAATAAAATCCTAATCTCACCTTCAACTACTCATTCGATTTCATTACAACATTGTTTGAAAATCGATTTTTTCCACCACTATCTCAACTCTAAATATGTCGATATGTCACTGTCGCAGAGATCAAGTTAAATTTTATAGAGTATAAAGGGTTTATTAGATTAGTCAATATGCAGACAATTTTATTGTGACTGTCTCACTCCTGTTAGTAAGACATACAGCCTTGGCCAAAAGCATTAGGCACCCTGTATTTTCACTATATGTTCTAAACTAATTTCACTCCTTTTTGGCATTTTTAATAAAATTAGGTGTCAATTTAATAACATCAACAGAAATGAAAGCTTGTTTACTTGTTAGAGTTCAGGACACAAGTGACCAAACATTGACTGATAAGACCGAAAGAAAGCCGAATCCTTTGTTTTAGTTCATCAGGTGTTTTATGACCTTAACAAAGAGCCGCTTGATATTAAGAAGTTATTTAAGACCCCGGTAAGTCATGTAAGATAAGCACCAATTATTGGTTAAGTAGTAAACATGAATTTTGATTTTTTAAAGGTGCCTAATACTTTTGGCCAAGGCTGTATATGAGATATAATAGCTACAAGGAGTAAGACTGTATGCATGTTATAGTATAGGTATAGTCTAATAACCCTTTTAAGATCACTGTGATCATATATTATTCAATATTGTCAGATGTAACGAAATCCATGTCATATTTGTGGAGGTGTAGGTGTAGGTGAGTAAGGTAAGGTAAGGTAAGAGTAAGGTATTGATTAAAGTCTGTATTAGCTTGTGATACTCAATTATTGTTTTATTGGTATGAGTAATTTGAACAGAAAGTTTTCATGAAATTAAAAAAAAACCTATTATTTTTAATGTCTTCAAACCTCTGACGTGGCTTTCAGTACACCTATATAATTTATTACGTTTATATAAATTTCTATATATGTGATAAGAACGCATGTTTGACATTAAATGGGTTTTCAAAAGGCCTGCTAAATGTGATAGTCAATAATATGTAGTGAAATAATTTTATTTACAATGTTTAAAGCTTAAAAGCTTAATTTTATATTCGATATTGTTATAAACGCTAGCTATTGTAAATTAATTAACAAAAATTGTCATCTTGCCAAACACTGCTCGGACGATATTAATCATTATAATAAAATTATAATTTAAATCGCGGATGCAAGCTTTACGTTTTTGTCAGCGTCGCTATGCGCTTAAAGAATATAAAATATCATGACCCACTGACGATGCGTCCGCATCGATGGCTTCCAAATGAGTAAATGTGTCTTTAGAGTTGCAAGTTTCTTGAAGTCTATTTGGCTCGATATTTTCTACAATCATGGCAAAAAATATTATAATCTTAATCATCCACAGCATGTGGTAGCCCGATGTTGAGCATGAGATCTCTCTCCTTGTACGACACTCCTTTCGGTTCTGTGCCACAACAATGGACACTACTGAAGATATAAATAAACATGTCATATAGATAAGTCCACAGAAGTTGAAGGGATCTGTAATAGGATCATTAGAATGGCTGAACGTATGCGTAAATGGTCACGTGACCGAAGAGACCATAGATCAGAAGCGAGAATTAAAAAATAAAATCCATACCTCTGCGAACGTTAGAATAAAAATAAATGTTGCTAATCAGTTGCTAAAATATTTCATTCTCCAAAACTTATTCGGACGCTAAGCCCCGGTTCACACTGGTCTCCGTTTTACTGGTCCGTTTTATCTGATACTTTAAATGTACCCGAAATCCGTATCGGAGTATATGTGTGTAAAGTCGCCCATACAACTCCATACGCCATCGATGAAAAAAAAAACGTAGATATCCGATAAAACCGACAGCTTGTGTTTTATACCTTGAATACAAAGAAAAGTTGTCGTTACAAATTGGGTCGCATCTTCAGTGGAGATCCTTATTATAGGCGCGCCCGACGTCATCGTAGAAGAAATTTAAACCTAATGTTTGAATTGTTTTAACATGATTTTTAAGTTTGATAATAATTTTCTGTCGTGCGGAAATTTACACGCACGCATATTGTTTACAAATGGTTTATTTTTATTGTTCCATATATTTCACCATGTATAAATTAAATAGTTTCAATATTCTCTGGCAACTACAAAACTCGACCTACCTCGTGCTAGCGCATGCATACAAAATTTAATTGCCTCAAAATACTCGAATGAATGTAATGGTACCTAATAATTTTGTAACAATTATGTTATTACTCTACAGTTAATATTTATAAGACATTTTAATCTGTACAGGAGGGATTTAAGCAATTCCACAAATCAAAAAAAGATTATGTGATTTTCGATAAAGTGTACTAAAGTTATTGCACAAAATGAAAACTATGAGTTTTCGTTTTGTGTAATACGTCTGAATGCGTACTTATACGTACATCTAGTTATCATTTTGTAAGTATACGTATTCAGTAGAATGTCTGTATCCAAAGCATGCTTTTGAATATTTGTCCTAGCACACGAAATACTTCGGATCCGTATGGACGCGGCCTTTTTTCGAGGCATTCACTAAGTATTCTTTTAATTCACTGCAATAAAATACAGCAAACACACAGTAATACTATTCACACGCATACACAGTTCAGCATGCTGCAACATTTTATTCACCTTGTAAGCGTTGTGTAACGATAGCAAAATGAATCCTGAATAATTAAAATTTCAAGTTGACCAACCACCATTGTTGTTTTTTTCAACACGTATAATTGAATATTTGTACGCCACCACGGCAAGAACATGCGCTCTATATATATAGGTATATATATCGCTTTGAACATCTGTATACAACTTTGTATGTTGTTTGCATTACCATGTTTTCTTACAAATAAATAATCTTGAATCTTGAACCATTCAGTAGGTATCTATATTCTATCGTTACGCGACGCGAAAGGAAAATGTTATGTACTAGGCAAACCTGTGGACGTAACTGTAACTTTTTCTTTTATGGGATAAAAATCTTACATATCCATCCACCCAGCCAGCCATATCCACCACGCTGGCCCAGTGTCTGGGTGGTATTTTTCTTTCTTCTGTCTATGAACGTAACTATATCTACTTACACTACATCCGTGTCTATGGTTACCTACGTGAGCTATCGAGCGACTACAATTATGATAAATTCAAATATGGAACTTTCTTGCTGGGGTAGTATGCTTGTCCCTAAAAGTGAAGTCCTATTACCTCAGGAAAAATTGAATTGAAGAAAACTGCACTAAATTTCCGATCCAATTTTTTGTTTTCCAAAGTTGAAAGTTGACCAAAAAAACATCTATTTTTCCTGAGGCCTATATGAAGGCTTATATGAAGGCCGTACAGATTCGAGACGAAACAATATAGGTCATCAGATCTCGAAGGATTGGTATGCTGTGACTATAAATCACAATAGACATTGCGAATGGTTTACGTAATAGCTTTGTATTAACGGTTCTGTATTTGAATCTGTATTAATTCAAAATTATGAGCGAAAGAGAACTCTTTGTTTTGAAAGAAAACATCAGATTCGCAATAAAGTCCCTAGTCAATGAATTTTTTTACAACTTCGGAATGGAAATTTTCAACATCTGTACCGAACTGTACTCTACATATCTATATAAATATTGTACTATGAAGAAAAACATGAAAATTGGTGTTGATTTTGTTATCGTTCTTTATAGTTTACATAATATATTTGAAAACCGGAAGTTATTGACTTGCTTTACAAGTTGGTGATATAATATCATTGTATAGATATTTTTTAAGTTTCATATTTAATATAATATTTTTATACGTTAATCCAGTAATACATTTTTTTCATATTGACTTAATGCCTTTTACTATGCCATCCCTTATTATATCCCTTAATTGTTTTAAAAGTTTGCATTTCCTGAAATGAACTGAAATGTGTGCACTATACTCTATAAAATTTAACTTGATCTCTGCGACAGCTGTCGGAAAAATTACGCCTATGAAGTCCTGAATGACAGTACCTGTCAATGTCATACTTTATAGACATGCCGATTAGTGATGGGAGACGAATGATTGTACCACAGAGTTTTAGATAGAGTTTTATTTAAAATATCGATAGTTTATAGTGACGATATTTTAAATTAAACTTTAATATCATAACATTTTTTACATGTGTAATTGAATTAAAACCAATTATATGTTACATTAGCATCGATAATAGTGAAAAAGTCGATAAATACTATCGTTACATTATTATGAGTATATATTTAATATCATAACATTATTTACATGTGTACATACTTGATCTTAAATAATAGTAAGTAAATGAAATCCAATTTCTCACCTTAAACTACTCATTCGATTTCATTACAATATTGTTTGAAAATCGATTTTTTCCGCCTCTATCCCAACTCTAAATATGTCAATCTTCTACTGTCGCAGAGATCAAGTTAAATTTTATAGAGTATAGATACACAATACAGTCGAGAGTATTTTGCATTGTAAGAAGCATGCAGTACATCATGACCCCAGAAGTGATTTTCATAATGCACTTAACGATTAGGTCAGGTTAAACTAATTCTGGCAGCAGGCAAGGAAATACGTAATAAAACTGCAAAAAAATTAATGCAATAAATCAATCAAATAAGATACGAACCAGATTAACAAATTAACACAAATATAAACCGTTAACAGAATAAAAACATCAGATAAACGCCTAAATTACGTAAGTAAAAGAAGAAAATACACGACGATAGTGTAAAAAGTCAAAGTAGATTTTCGTTTCTATCTGTTACATACGAAAACACTTCCTCAAATGTATTATTATACCTACTAACAACTAAACTTGCTCTCCGCTTTGGCCCCAGTTATCTTCAAAGAAATTGCACGCAACAAAAGATAATTGCAAAAGTTTCAAACTACCCACGTCATGTTGAAATTGTTCAAAAGTTCCGGTGCTCGGGCCTTTAGTGAGATCACCGAACACTGCTGAGCTAGACGTTACATCGTGCCGGAAAAGTCGGACAAAAAAGCAGTAGGTAAGAGTTCATATACCTAAATAAAAATAACGCCTGAGTATTAGGTATAGCTCTAACGCTATAGTTACTATTAAATAGTCGGTATCTGGGTGGTGTCTGGTATTTTTCTTTCTTCTATCTATGAACGTAACTATATCTACCTACACTACATCCATGTCTATAGTTACCTACGTTAGCTAACGAGCGACTACAATTATGATAAATTAAAATAACAAAAAAAAATTTTTTTTTTTTGAGGACGTTATGACACAGTTTATAATAATCTAGTAACTAATCTAGAAAAATAATTTCAGGTTTTGTCAAAATTGTTTCTGTAGATACGTTAATTCTAGGTACTTACAAAACCTACCACCTCTACCCTTACAAAAAAACCGGACAAGTGCAAGTCAGGCTCGCACATCGAGGGTTCCGTACAAACATATTGTAAAAATAATTAAAAATCTGTTTTAGCATGTGCTAATGAAGTTATTTAATATGATACCTTACATGATACGATTTACTCACTTTGAATTTTGAACCCATATTTTGTGAATTTTGAGGCCCTATTTTTATGAGTTATAAATAAAAATGTACGATTTTTAGATTTATTCCTATATGTGTACTCTAAGACAATGCTCTTCGCCAAATTTCATAGTTCTATGTCAACGGGAAGTACCCTGTAGGTTTTGATTTTTGTGAGCGTTGAAATATGCGTTTTTTTACGACATAAATGGCTCTAACTTTTTTATACGGTAACTGAGAAGCTTTTCTTTTACACAACTGCAAGAATTCATAGGTTTACGTATATAGTTTAAATTTCAACTCGATATCTTTACGCGTTCCCCAGATAAAGAGTCTTGACATACACACAGACGGACAACAAAGTGATCCTATAAGGGTTCCGTTTTTTCCTTTTGAGGTACGGAACCCTAAAAACAGGCAAATTGAAAATATTTACTTTAAAAAGTGCAATGGGACAGCCAGCGTTTTATTTTGTGTAGGCACAATTTTTACTTGTTTTGTCTTAATTACGATGTCTACATTTATCTAAGTTGAAAGCTTCTAATAGCCTTACAAAATAATTCCGCGAAAGGCCTATTTAAAAGTTAGCTGTTTCATTCGCCCAAAGAAGATTAAAGAAACGCAAACTTGTTCTCATTTCGTCCTGTTTTGCCAAAATGCGCATTTATTTTGTAATTCGACGTGATATTGGACGAGGAAAAACCGCTTTGTACAGAATTTATTTCAATTTTATGCTTTCCACCGAAAAATTAAAAAGTTTGTGAAAGCAAAATTGCTGTCGAATCTTTTGCTCATTTGGTGAACTTTGTAAGTATAGATAAATACCTACTTACCTCTTAGTTGGTAGGCATGTGGATACTTAAATAACAAAGGTTAAGTTTCTGTGTAGCAATAATTTACTCTGTTACGTATTAATTTTCCACAGAAAAAAATATCTCAACAAACCTAGAGTACCTAAGTACCTAAAATGGAAATGTAAAAACCTTTCTAGCTTTACTCTAGGATAGAATAGTAGATTATACTTATCATACGGGAGCAAAATAATATTTTCACGGCGAGGGCGTTTTTTTGAATCCAGAGCGAAGTGGGGATTCTAGAGTAGAATCCTGAACGTAGCGAGGGATTTAAAGTACGCCGCCCGAGCCAAAAATATATTTTGCGCCCGAGTGGTATACTCTCCTTTTCATCACCTCTGTGAGAAAATGTAAGGCGCCTCATGTTATATTGTAATACAATTGTATTATTATTTAATAAAACGTAAAGTAACAACTAAATTGAAATTAAATGGTATCTAATAATAAAACAAATGAAAACTTATATTTACATTCTTTTCATTCATTTTCTTGGCGCTGAACGCTCACATTACAAATACTTCCAAATTTAAAAGTGCGTGGCAAAGATCATTCCGTCGCACTTATTTGTTCCAAATTCAAAAAGTGCGCGGCAAAGATAATTCCGGCGCACTTATAAAGTTCCTTATAGAAAACACCTAATTTGGGCGCACTTAAAGGCGAATCAAGTAGTCCTTTTCGAATAGATGTGATGAAAAAATAGATTCATTTCTATCTAACTTTAGGTAGTATGTGCTTGTAAGGAAATACTTAAGTACCTTCTACGAGAGCTGTCTGAAATATAACCATGTTATCAATTCTCGAGGTTTACCAAAATCTGGCTTAATAGATGGAGATAAGCAGGACGCGTGCTTCACTTAAGGAGAAAACAGGGAAGAGCTACAACAAGGATATAAAGCAACAACTTACAAAGCGACCACCACAACTTACCTACTTCGTGCTTAATTAACTTCATATGGGCCAGGTGACTAGCCCGGCTATGATACGCACCACGATATAATAATTTTATTGACGTGTCAAAACGAGATAGTGTTATACTGAAGTAAACAGGGTTATTTTTTACCCTATACCTACTAAGCTGAAAGACGGTGGTTAAGACCATCATTATGAACCAGTTTTATTATGGGCCCAACGAAAATTGGGAATAAAATCAACTGTTCCATACAAAATTGCAACTCATATGTGCATGTATGAAACAGCAGTTTTGGTCTCGTATTCCGGGTTGGTCCTATTGTAAAAATGGTTCATAATGATGGTCTGAATCACCTCCTTTTAGCTCAGTACACTAGTTCTGAATAACCCTGTATATCTGTGACGGATATTTAATGATATCGATTCCTAAGTTTGAAGAGAGTTCGCTAATTACTCTCATCTCGAAGACAGGGACGAAAGATCGAGCTGATTTGTGGGAGGAAGAGGGAAGATTCTCCGTATCAAGTTTACGCATCATTACTCTGATTGCATCCTTGTTGCGTGTATGTCTCGTACTAGCTTTTGCCCGCGGCTTAGCCCGCGTGATGTTTTGATTTTTGTGCTATCCCATAGGAACCTTTTATTTTTTAGGGATAAAAAGTAGCTTGTGTCACTTTCCGTCTTTCAAACTATGTCCATATTGTCCATGCCAAAAAACAAGTCAATCCGTTGCTGTGTGAAAGTGGAACATATCAATAAACTAACAACACCGTACTTTCTGATTTCTAATATGTATTAGCAAGAAAGTAAGTAAATTTTTTTCAAGTTCAAAGAAAATATTTGTTGCATCACTCGCAAGTGAATATGTATTTTCGCCGCTTGGCGTCGAAACTTTTGGTCCGTGGAGTCTATCACTAAAAAAAATTTTTAAGACAATTTCGCCAAAGCTTGTTGACGCTGCTGATGACAAGAGAGCTGGCTCATTCCTCGCACAGAGAATGTCTTTAGCCATTCAGCGTAGGAATGCAGCCAGCGTTTTTGGCACCCTACCACAAGGACACAGTATTTGTTTCGATTTTTAGCCTTTTTTAGTATAGAGGTAGGATGTATTTTTATAGGTCCACTACCTTACCTTACCTTATGGTAAATACAAATTAAAATTCAATGTTTTTTAAGTTATATAAGTATATTTGATTTTGCTGCATCACTGTAACACACCAGTCGCACAGGCCGTGGAACACTTTAGTAATTAGCTATGCTGGCGTGGGGCCCGCCATTAGTGGGATTGCCTTAATGTCTAATATTTAATGAAAAGCTCTGCCGCCCTGCCGACATCTCATGTGTATTGTAGAGTAGAATTATTGTGCTTAATGATATGTTACCCTAGTTACAGGTATAAGTTCGGTCGGTTACATTAGGTATTTATATAAAGGTCTTTAATATTCGGTCGGATATATCTCCTGCAGGACATAGGCCTCTCCTTTGTAATTGTAAGACATGTTGAAAGCGGCTTGCATCCAGCTCGTTTCTGCAGTCTTAATTAGGCCGTCTGTCCATCTAGTCGGTGGACGTCTTACGCACCGCATGCCTGTATGTAGTCTCCATTTGAGAACTTTGCGGCTTCATCGGCCATCAGCTCTTATCGCTATGGCTATTTCCTCAGATGTTCGCTTTTGATTCATAGATTTATCTTTATGATTTTTTATACTAGAGCTCCAAATCTAAGACCTGTAATTGCTAAAATAATAATAAACGTTTACATCTCTCATGTTCGGTAAGTAGGTTCTTATTACCTCCAAATGGGGCTTGTAGGTGACTAATTAGCGCTCTAGGGTAATAATGTAACTAGAAAAGCCCTAGGGCGGTAAGTAATCTACTATTAAAGGTCGATGAAACGTTATCGTCAGCATTATGTAGAATGAGAGAACTCGTAACTTCGTAAGTGAATAAAAGGTGAGATTTGACGATGTATAAATTGATCTTGTCCTATATTTCAATTTCAATTTCCTCTCAATTTCAATAAAATGTGTTATTCTTGTAATGCCGGGTTTTTTCTACTTACCTCACAATCGAGATGTAAAGCAGAATAGTTAGCTCGGGTGTAAGCAGCAATTGCACCCTCGAACTATATCTCGATATAAATATCTCGGGCTGCAATTGATGCCTTACAGCCCTTGGCTACTAATCTACTATTATTAAACAAAACATAGGGGTGTTTGCATACAAACATAACAATTCCGGTCTCCCGGATGCTAACGTTTTCCTCTATGCACAGGAAAGTTAGTATGAAGTTGTAGATGTAGAGACAGACGTAAAACACTACATAAGTTTACAAGGTTTACGAAACTATGACTCACCCCAACTAAAGTCATTTTATTTTATTACACGGCCGTCTAAAACCGCTTAAAGCGCGAGCACAATGTAACTGAAAAACTCCGCAGACTTTTTAACAAAGATTATAAAAGAACTTTCGCCGGCAGACACCGTGGCTTCTTGTAGGCACTTGTCTGGATTATATGCTGAAACTTTCAAGGAATATATTTTGAAAACTCTCGTTAAAAGTTTCGCTTTTTCTCTAAGTTTTTTATGCGGACAAAAGGTTTCCTTGGAGTGAATACTTACAAAGTTTTTCAACTGTGAATAGACGATAAAAATAAAGTGGAATATCATGTCGAGGAAAATACAAGATGTTTATTGATATCTCATAAAATATGAACGGTGGTAAATTCATCTTCCAGTTTCTTTATAAATGAAAATTGTAGATATTTTTGTAGTGGTATGAAAATTTCAATTAAATGTAGGTTACATAGGTACAATACCTAACTTAGGAATAAGTCAAGAGTAAGTTTTAAGTTACTATCGTCGCACTACTCTAGCCACTTTAATTGCTTACATGTGTGTACATTTTCAAAAATGATGGAAAAGCCTAAATTTTCTTCTTCACTCTATAGATCCATAAAACAGAAAAAATGCCTCCGTATTATTAAGTTCTCGAGTGGAGACCACGTACCGGCAAGCGCAACGTAGGACGTCCACCCACAAAGCGGACGGATGACCTTATTAGGACCGCAGGATCGCGTTGGATGCAAGCCGCTATCAACCGGTCTTATTGGAAATCATTAGGGGAGGCCTATGTCCAGCAGGGGACGTCTTATGGCTGAAATGATGATGATGATGATGATTATTATTATAAATATCCGACAACGTCAGAGCTGCAAACCCCACTTTAAAGAACAAAAAAAATTGACTCTACCCTGCCTATACATATTGGAAGCAGCAATATTTACCAAAAAACACTCACATCTATTCACCGCCTCAACAAACCCTAGACGCCAGAAACAACTAGTGGCACCCGAACCACTATTAGAAATAGTCAGGAAGGGTCCAGAGTATATGCTAATAAAAATATTCAACAAGCTACCAACTAACATCAGAAACGAAACAAGCGCGAACGTTTTTAAAAGAAAGATAAAAGATATTCTCATAGCCAAAAGCTACTACACAATACAGGACTTCTTAGACGATAAACGTTTCGAAACCGCGAATCAGACATAGATCCTAACCGTAACCGGTAACTGTCCCTACGATTACCTTAGTGTTTAAGTCAATTGCAATACCTTAAAACAGGGTCCATAACTAGTGTAAATAATATGTAACTCTAAGTTTATAAATTAGACTAAGAGATGTATGGTGTTTTTGGTGCAATAAATGATTGAATATTGAATATTGGATCTATCCATTACACAGATAATATTACAATTAACGAATAGATTCACAGAGACATCGCGTATTTCTTGGAGAAGCACCACGGATACCTCATCAACCTGTTGAAACGTTTGAGCTCAAAGCCCAGGAAATGAGGGTACCCGACAATGAATTCTTTTGACGCTGCGACTTTTCTCATTTCGCTGCGAATTTTTACAAAGCCCTCAAATTAAATACCTCCGAGCGAAAGAGATACGACGACCCGGATGTTTCAAGTGAGTGGAACTTGCAAACAAATTGTTTGCTTAGGTATGTTGTGCGTGGTTTTTAAGATCTGTGTCAAGTTTTTCAGGATTTCGTAATACACACTACAGTTAGTTCTAAACGTTTTATTTGGTTACGAAAGTTTATTTTTACCTCAGTTGTATCTATCCGCCGCTACTGACTTGCTTACTATTTTAATTACTTACAATTATTTGCAGACTTCAGAATAGGCTATTTGACTAGTTTTTGGAAATCGTTTCAAATTATTCGTTAGTACATAATAAGCACACTACATTTATGTTTCCGAGAGATCTAATGTATTAACAATGAAAATCAAGTGTCAAAGAATAGATATTCAAGATCCCGCCAAAACGACATTCTTTAATGGCGCTGGTTTGTGACGTCACACACTAGTAAATAACGTTAGTTAATACTAGTAAATACGCTAGTTCACATCTAAAAATTGACAAAAAATACTTTAAAAGTAACTTACAGATCCAATAATATTACTCCAAAAACACAAATTACACAAACAACAGTCAATCGAGAAATTTTTGTTTACTAGCATGTAACGTCACCAGAGGTGCCGCCCTTCTTAGAGCCTTCACGACACAGATAAAATATCAAAAAAATATCGTATTTTATTTCGTTAGATTTGCAAAAATTAGACGTATTTTAGTTTAAATAAAGTGCAAAATGCCTTTTATACTACACCTGCTCGGAAAGTACCTTGATACTTTATCAAATTTACGGTAGAAAGTACGTCATTGCATATCGAACAAATATGCGGCGAGAAAACGCATCTGAGCGGGAGAGAAAAGTGTATGAAAATCCATTTCTTACGTGGTTTTTCTTTTTTAATTTTGGGTAAGACTATGCGCTGGTAACCTAAATATCAAAAGCCAAAAAGTTTTTACAGTGAGTTTTTATCTCCAAGTTCGCAAAATGACACTGGCCACTAGCTGTGTGTTGGATGGTGTCAAACAATTTGAAAAAAGAACATGTGAAAATTGCAGACGCCATTGGCGCCATTTTCAATTTGTGTGTTGTTTGAGGATTCAGTTTTCGTAGCATTTATTTTCCTCGTAGGTGTAGTATAAAGCACTATGTATCACTCGAGGGAAAGTGCGATTCCCGATCTCGGGTGTTTTAAAGCCCTCGCCTACGGCTCGGGCTTCAAACGACACCCTCGACGGTAATCGGTCACTTTCTCCTCTCGGTGAACAATGTACTATTTCAGGCTATTATCTGTATGGATAACCACAATCAATACTATATTTTCAATGTTGTCAAATAGCCTATTGTATTAGAATTAATTGGCAATCTGGTTAAAATAATGAACTAACTTGGTAAAGCTAACTTGACTGATGAAGGAAACTTTTCAATTTAAGCTATGATTCTATAACCCTACCGCTTAACTTAGTCCTCGCCTGCGCGGTACAGGGGTGCCGGGGGAGACGACAAAGGGGACAGAGATAGGTGCGGGCAGCGGGTGCCACCTGTCTCAGTCCACCTCCCCCAGCGTCCCTGTACCGCGCAGGCGAGGACTAAGTTAAGCGGTAGGATTATAGCAAAATACGTGTACCTATGTTGGGTTCTATCAAAAATATCTTTTCATATTTTTGATATGAGTGCTGAAGCGAAGAATACGCTCGTCTATTGTCAAAAGTTACTTATAGCCAGGGTAGTAAAAATACCTGAGTTCCAGATCAGTGAAGAAAAAATGGCACAGCAGAATTACTCGTTTGAAACAACTGGCATTCAGCGCGTCTGTGCAATTAGGATTCAGTTGCGAACAAAACTAAGTAAGTCAACTTAACGTAAGCTCTACCAAGCCACAAAGTGGAGAAGCGTACACTAAATCCTTCCAGAGGGCTTCTCTAAAGTTGCATTACAGATGCATGTCTTAAACAGAGTGAGTGGCGTGCGGGGAGCCGGGAGAAAGCTAACTTCGTTAATAATGCTTAATTTGGTATTGTTACCGTACACTTCTTTACGTACTTACACATTATTAGTACGGGATTGGAATATGAATTCACAATCTTACGGTTCTCCACGGATTCACAGTTTTAGATCGGTAGGAAAATTACGTGACGTGACGTAAAAACATGCAACCGAATGGAAAAGGTTATTTTTTAAGTATTTAAAACTAAGCCAGTAAAGTATACTGGCACATAAACTGCGGTTGTTGTTAGTATAAGCCGATGTACTCTACCAAGCCACAAAGTAGAGGAACGTACACTAAATCCTTCCAGAGGGTTTCTCTAAAGTTGCATTAGAGATGCATGTTCTAAACAGAGAGAGAGTGGCGCGCAGGGAGCCAGGGGAAAGCTAACTCTGGTGAATAATGCATAATTTGTCGCGCCGGGCGTTTCGGGCGCAGACGAGTCTTATGCGGGCTAATCTCGCCTAAGCTGGGCGGCTTGTGGGATCTACGGAGCCTAGACCACGTAGCAAACATTGAGTATCTCTAGATACCTGCTTACTATATTATAGATAGGTTGACTTGTAGGTACTGTTCTTTTATCTACCTCTACGTCTATTAATCCTTTTTCCGTAATTGATAGCTACTTAATTTTTCATTGAATGCACCACGTGATGTACAAAATTACTCCTATTTAAAACGTAGCCAGTTCAATTTAGAACAAGTGTGTAAAAATAAAACAGAGAAATTAAACCTCTATAAAGTTTTGATTATTTTGAATCTGGAATGATTTTTATCTTGACACAAAGATTTGTTTTAAGATAAAGTTTTCTGTGGTTTTAAGATTAGAGTGGAAATTGAATTTATAACTCTTTACTTTAGAGTCTCTCGTTACGCTCGAGCTCAGGGTCCAATACGAAAACGAACCCGTGTCTCAAGAGACGACTTTATTCTTTAGGTGCACAACTTATTATTATTATTTCGTACAATAAGTATCCGCTTATATGCCTAAATGGATGAACGAAGCAGGAAATAAAAAAAGTAATATCAAAAGTTTTAAGCTCGTTGAAATCACAAAGGGTCAAGGTTTCTTAAAAAGGTTAAGTACCTCGTCCTCCACAATGGTAGTCGGTAGTAAATCCGAAAAGGTGCCGAGTTCCGTAAGCCCTTACAGTAGTCGAAATTTACGGGTGGGAGAACTTTTTACATCGGTCACGTAATCTAGGCTTAGAGAGTAAAGAGCGTAGAGTTTTTGATAGAATCACTGATGGTGTTTAATTTTGTATAGCAGTTGCCCCGGTTGTGGCCACTGACTCGGTTGTGACCACTTTTGTGTCAAAATTGTTATCGTAAATGGTAATTGTAAACAATGCAACCACATAAATATTGTTTGTGTGAATCTTAATTTATAATTTATTTTAAGTATTATTTGAACATTAAATTGTTTAATTCATCATTACAATTCAAAGTGGCCACAAATGATACTAAGATGGCCATGCACAGCCGGGGCACCTGCCTACTTAACTGAGTACATAGAAAAGAGTTGAAAAGGTGTTTGCTATGAGAGTCTTGTCATAGTCAAATATACAAGTTATTTTGAATGGAAAATTCTTGTAATGCTAGACTTTTCCAAAAATAAAGGTGACTATGAGTCATTAGCTTTATATTCCACTGGAAGTTTTTTGGAAGTAGGTATGGAAAGTTGAAAGTGTTGCCAGTGATGACTTATGGCACTGAAATGTGGTCTCTCACTATGGGCCTTATTAGTAAGCTCCAAGTAGCCCAACGAGCTATGGAGAGGGCTATGCTCGGAGTCTCTCTGCGGGATCGAATCAGGAATGAGGAGATCCGTAGAAGAACCAAAGTTACCGACATAGCTCAACGGATTGGCAAGTTGAAATGGCAATGCGCAGGGCACGTAGCGCGGAGGACTGATGACCGGTGGAGTCGAAAAGTTCTCGAGTGGAGACCACGTACCGGCAAGCTAAGCGTAGGACGTCCACCCACAAGGTGGACGGATGACCTCATTAAGACCGCAGGATTGCGCTGGATGCAAGCCGCTTCCAACCGGTCTTATTGGAGATCCATAGGGGAGGCCTATGTCCAGCAGTGGACGTCCTTTAGTCAAAAACATTTATTTCCGTAGGAACACATATGAGAACACTTGGACTTTGGCTGATGGATGGATGGATGGAAAGTTTGTTAAAGCATATCTCTACACCAGTGGTTCCAAAAGTCGTCTGGCCTACGATCTAAAATAAGTTTACAAACCCGGAACCCACTTCTAGGAAATTTAACTATTACCAATATGTATAAACAGTTTTTCAAGTAACTAGATAAAAAAAGTTATTTTCATCGAAGGGTGAAATTGTTTTCTGTGTTTTGCTGTTGCAGTTTTGAGATCGACTTCAACTCAAGTTACTTTTAAACGTAGTTAGTTTTATAAGTTTAATTTAGTTCGGTATTAACTTGAAACGTAGTAGCCCACTCAATATTCGCTCGCGATTCACTAGTATAGTTCGTGACCCATAGTTTGGGCAATCCGGCTTTACACTGTCTGTGAATCTACTTATATTCTTTTTTCTATGTATGTATGTCATAATCTTCAGTTTTGCAGTAATTTTTAACCAGGAAGTAAAAGTGTTTATTTTAATTTTAGTTCCGTACAAATCCAGAAAATTTCACAAAATTGGGAAGTAAGTTTTTAAAATCTCTATACTATCTAACTATCATCACTACTAACCATCGACAAAAAAGTTTTATTTTTTTTCACTTTTATCGTCATACATCGATAATAACACATTTTTAAAATAATTGAAAACCTGTTTTAGCATGTGCTAATGAAGTTATTTTATTTGATACCTCACATGATACGATTTACTCACTTTGAATTTTGAACCCATATTTTGTGAATTTTGAGGCCCTATTTTTTTGTGATTTAAATAAAAATGTACAGTTTTCAGATTTATTCCTATATGTATACTCTGAGACAATGCTTCTCGCCAAATTTCATAGTTCTATGTCAACGGGAAGTACCCTGTAGGTTTTGATTTTGATAGTGAGTGTCGAAAAATGCGGTTTTTTACGACATAAGCGGCTCTAACTTTTTTAAACGATAACTGAGAAGTTTTTCTTTTACACAACTGCAAGAGACCATAAATATACAAGTACAGTTTAAATTTCAACTCGATATATTTACGCGTTCCCGAGATAAAGAGTCTTGACATACACACAGACGGACAACAAAGTGATCCTATAAGGGTTCCGTTTGAGGTACGAAGCCCTAAAAAAAGTGTGTATTACTTTTTATGTTTCACATATTTGTCGATTCTGAGTTGATTCTCGGATTCGGGGTTGACCTCAGGTTAAACGTTGTTCTACGTTCCTGTAGAGTGTAGGGCAGCGATTTAGAAAGTTGATACAATCTCATTGACATAGCTACTTACCAAGTCTTATATCTGTAACGCCATGTAAGTACTTATATGTAAGTAATATGTACCTAAATATTACGTACAAGTAGGTATGAAATTGGATCCGCTCATGTTCATAATCCCTGAAATCGAATTTTGTATTTTCATCTGAAGTAAATGGGCGCGTAATCGGATTGGCTAAATTGATACATTAATTCTGCGCCTGTAGGAATTAAGCCGTAACCGAGTTATTGGTTATGAATACAGCTCCTTTTAGTAAACTTCTCAGAAAGTAATGTATAATCTAAGGAAGTTGTGATGTAGAGCTACATAGACAGAATAGCGGTGTGGGTTAAAGTATCTTTTAAAAACTTCTACTTTTGATAAAAATATGCCTTCTACTCAATTATGAGACGTTTCGTCCAATAGTAGAACTTAAGGGAAAGACTCTTATTTAAGTCCTAGGCTTGAAGATATTGTAAATCTTAAATCCTAATAATATTATAAACGCGAAAGTTTGTATCTATGGATGTTTGTTCCTCTTTCACGCAAAAGATGAAACTATGCAATAGTCATGTTTATACATCGGAATAACATATAATTTATAAAGATATTTCGTGAAACGAAGTTCGCCGGGTTAGCTAGTACTTCATATAGTTTGACGTGTGACCAAAATTCTGCTGTTTGCATAGTTCAATGTGCAAGGATGACAATCCAACGTGGCAATGCTGCCAGCGTACTGTAGCATACACTACAATTACTGGGGGACAGCATACGCTGTCAATAGACAATGGGTTGAGCATTTAGATAACTTCTCAGTAATGTCACGGTAATGGTATCTAACAGTATTGTGACTCGACCCTGTCCTGGAAAATATACCTACAGCGCCACGTGACCACGCAGAACGTATCACGCACTAGGGCTGCCCGCCTTCAGTATTTTAATTTACTATACTTACTTTTTACCCACTTGAGTTTCTTTCTAGTTTCTATCTATTATGCTGTTAAATTATAATATTTATTACTGAAAAGAAATTCGTTCTGAATGAAAGAGAGAGTGTTCAATAAAAATACATTTTGTGTTTTTTGATGTTTTTAGGGTTTCGTAGTAAAACGACACATGTAATATTTGTTGTAGGGAATTAACGCACTTGCCTTATTAAACATCGAATTTAGTAGGAAACTATTTTAATACTTGGTAAGAAAATATTTTAATGGACAGTTATATTGGTACTATATTTTATAGACAGGGAAATAAAAATAACATATCCTACCTACACTTATTCATATCAATTATAAAGCCGTGTAAATACATAAAGCAAGGCATATTTCACTTCAAAAAATGCCGTGTAGAGTACCTTATAACAATTTTCATTGTGTCGCAACCAACGCAGGGCAGCTGCCGTGAAAAATATTCCTCTCTTTTAAAATAGGTCAAGTGGCCTTTATGAAGGAGGCCGTTGTTAAGTCACAAAGAGGTTTGAAAAGGATGTGGACAGCGGCTTGAGGCTCGAGGATGGAGGAGATGCTTTTCAGCTGCTGCCGCGAGGTGTTTTATGAGGGGAGGAATATTTACCTTGTTGTCCGACTTCCAACAGGGAAGTTTTAAATTTGACTGTATTTTTCTTCTTTATTTTCGATAACGAGTAGAGTTGTAGTTTTTGCGTGTGTTACGCGATATCCTTGCTGTCAACGATATCGGGATGATTATTTTTGTGCTATGAGAGTAGAGAAATAGTACTGCCGTGACGTGATATTTATGAACGGCTTCAGTAATACAAAATAAAAAATTAGTTGGCAACAATACTCGCTAAGTACGTACGTACCGAGGCTTGTCGGAATTCATTTGTTATTTTTTAGTCGGAAAATAAAGATTAAAGCTCGAAACATACTATCGGACGCGGCTTACGGACGCGACTGACAGCCGCGGCCTCGACTATGAAAGTACACTGAGCCGTGCACACTATCGGACATCAGTCGCGGACGTCACCTTCGGACGACCTTGAGCGTTCGAACGTCCGAGAGATCTGGCACACCGGATGTTTTAAGACTGTGCACATTGCTAAGTCGCGGTTGTCAGTCGCGTCCGATAGTATGTTTCGAGCTTATTTCAATAAATCTGTCCCATTTTGAACAGGGGAGATATATATATACAGGGCACTACAGACCACTTATTTTGTTGAAATAAGTGAGTGGTCTCTACTCCAATTCTATCATCCAACTTAATTGGTTGTTTAGCGAGCTTAGGTATGCTGTACCTCGAAAAAAAATCTAATCAATGATCTCGATATTGAATAAGACATTCTCAATTAGAAACTGTATGTCAAATTCCTTTGTAAATAAATAAATGAAAAGCCTAGGTAACTACAGAGAGCTAGATAGAAAGCCTTTCTTCTCAGATCCGTAGCAAAGCAGGCTGGCGAGAGGAGAAAATAATCTCATTAGTTAGTTATACAGCCTGGATCCCTTCTGTTACTTTAGTTTTATTTACCCGGGAAAATGAGACGGGACGGCGGAGAGAAAAGGTTTTAATCTTATTAGTAACCTCTTCGCTGGGGCATTCAGTTGAACTTAGCTTAAGATGGCGTTAAGTTGACGTTTGAGAGGTAGCTGAACTTGTAACTTGCATGGAAGTTACTTAGTAGGTACTTATAGTACCTACGTAGGCGAATAGGAAAAAATGTTTTTTGCAAAAAATGGCACAAACAACTACAACCGTGTACAAAATTCGAATATTTCACTCGAAACGGAGTATCAAATTATTGTTGATTTCTTTCAAAAACGGCTCAGTCGATTTTGATTAAATTTAAATGGGACCACCTGGTATACCCTTTTGAACTGAAATATAGTTTTTTAAATTGATTCACAATTGGCGATAATTTTGTTGAACACACCCAAAAAATACATACAGACGAACATACAACCTCCTCCTTTTTCAGTTAAAAATTAGAAATCACACGAAGTGTATGGTTTAGAATTGAATAATATTTGGCAAAATTTATTGCGCCTTTACAAAATAAAGGACACTTAAGTAAGGTTTGTTTCATTTTAAAACTAGTGAAAACTGTAAAATTTACATTTCTTGTTACTTGAATACGATCTTGTATATGATTTGCATACACAAAAGAAACGTCACGTAAACAATCTAAGGACGTGTACCTACTTTTTTGTCATACAGAAGTAGGTAAATGGTAATTTTAAAATTGGGTCATTGTCTTTTAACCAAATATTTCATCGTCAGTTGCAAAGGAATCCGCTATGCCTAGCGCATTTCTTTTTTCTTCTCAAAAATGAGCTGTCGCTAGTAGGTATAAGGGATTTTTATGACTAATCACTACACAGTAAAAAACAAAGTCGCTTCCGGCTGTCTGTCTGTCCCTATGTATGGTTATATCATTATACTTAAAAAACTACGGAACGGATGATTTGATGCAGTTTTTTAATAGATAGAGCGGTTCAAGAGGCAAGTTTATATGTACATATAATACAACTGTGCAAACCTAGGGCGGATCCCTAGATAATGTAGTAGTGTGTTGCCATGCAAACTAATATTCTACAGATACCTTATTATATTCTCTACATCGACGGAAGACATCGCCTACCCGATGCTATCTCATCACGACGGCTCTGTCTATCTTCATGTTTACACAATAATAATTGAATTCCCCGAATGCTGTCTATTAAGGCAACCCGGATCTAAGGGAAGGGTTGAACTTAAACAAAACACGGGTGTGAAATATCAATATTAAATGCTCTTTTATTTCAGCCGTATTTTAAAATTTGTTCGCTATATAAGTAAGTATGAAGCATAGAATCTAACTATGTACACTTTTAATTAATTTATTTTTAATAAGTATTGTAAATTCTGCGGTGTTGGTGTTTATTCAAGTTCCAAGTTTATGTTTTTGCTAGCTTTTTGAAGCTACGAAATAAAAACCAGATTTAAATTAAACTCTGAAACCAGATTTTGTTTAATCTTAACCTAAAAACACAAAATAAAAGAAGCTAAGAACAATAAGTAAACATTCCTGACTACATTATGAACCAAATTAATAGAATAGGTTAATTTGATTAGATGCTAACATGTTACATTCAGATATATAGACAACTTGAAACTTTAAGAGTTTACCTCAAGTCGAAAATTTAAAATATAATGTAAAAAGTAGAGTTGTATAAAATGACTTACTTTTATTAAAGATGGTTTCATATCCATCCATCAGCCAAAGGACATCCGCTGCTGGACATATGCTTTCCCTATGAATCTCCAAGACCTGTTGGACGCGGCTTTCATCCAGCGCGATCCTGCGGTCATCCGTCCTAGTTGTGGGTGGACGTCCTACGCCGCGCTTGCCGGTACGTGGTCTCCACTTGAGTGGTTGAAAGGTTTCATCTAGACCAAGCTAATAAATCTTTTAACTTAGCTTACTTCGCTGTCATTTGCAAATTGCACCTGTAAATAAGCAAGACAAAAGGTGACAAGAGAGCTGGCTCATTCCTCGCACAGAGAATCTCTTTAACCATTCAGCGTGGGAATGCAGCCAGCGTTCTTGGCACCCTACCACACGGACACAATATTTGTTTCGATTTTTAGCCTTTTTTTATATATAGGTAGGATATATTTATATAGGTAGTTAAGAATTGAATTTCTATGTTTTTTAAGTTATGTAAATAAATATTTAGACAAAAGCGACTCAACTTTGAATAACAATTACGCCTCTCAGTATGGACCTAATCCTAATTAATTTCGTAAATAATGCAACTTTCATTGTACAGAATTTAAATGAAAAATAACCGCCACCTAAAGTACTCATCAGAGACCTGAAAACGGCAGAGTTATTAATCTTAATAAATTATGGAACGAAAGTAATTACACTTAATTCATTTTAATTACTTAAAACAAAGTCGACGTAAGGTCGAGGATATTGAAATTTATTAAGTTTGTTCGGCTTCATGTCACTGGTACTGCTTTTGATGGTTTCATTTGAGTTGATTTTATTTTATTTTGGAAATCGAGGTACAATATATATTTTGTCGTCGGTCGATCTTGGAGGTTATTATTTTCGATGTTGGTCAATTGGTTATTATCATCTCATGATTTAACGCTTATTTTCGCGTCGCGATTTCGTAGATATTTATTGTATTCGTGAATTCATATTAGAAATAACAATGGTTTTATTAATTTGTTTGTGCTGTTTAGGTCAATGCATGTCCACTCTGGGTTATGCTAAATAAAAATATAGTAAAGTTATTGTAAAGCAATATTGCAATTGTAAAGTTCTCGAATGGAGACCACGGGTCAGCAAGCGCAGCGTAGGACTTCCACCAACTAGGTGGACTGACGATGTAATAAAGATCGCAGGAACGCGCTGGATGCAGGCTTACAACTGGCCTTAATGGAAATCCATGGGAGAGGCCTATGTCCAGCAGTAGACATCCTACGGCTAAAAGATGGATGGATGGGTTATGCTAAAATTCGTCTGTTTTAAGACCTCATTACTGTATATATTGAAACTAATGTCAGCCTGCACAAGAAACTCTGAGATAGGAATTGATGCTGCGGGCTATTGGAGAAAACAATGCGCTGCACTTGCATCGAGACTAATAATCTATGGGCGCTATCATAAAATGTACAAATAAATAATATCTCAAATATATTCAGCCCATACTGCCGTAAGCATTTGTTCGGCTGAAATTCAGAGTGAGTGAAACCACGTCTCGTAGGTACGGCCTCGTATCTTATCTAACCGGTTCGCTTCCCCAACTCGAGCCACTTGCGGCGCACAGTCTAACTTATGCAGGGCACTGTAAGCTCGAGGCAGGCACGACTCGTGTGTTACTATTTGTTGTTGGAAACTGTTCAAATGGTTAGCTGTAACCTAACTTAGAACTCACTTTTTTAAATGATAGATACTCTTATAATCGAATGCTATGTTATCCCGTTCGAGCTAAGCGCTAACATCATCATCCATCCGCCGTAGGACGTTCACTGCTGGACATAGCATTATATTTATATATTATAACGTATACCTATACATATATGTAAGTATATTTATAACTAAAATTGAATTAAGTACGTTTAATTTATTATTTATAGGTGTTTTCTTTGTTAATATCTAGTTAAGGCCACTATTTTTTGTTCTTGTCAGTTCATATTCGTGCATGGTTGCCTGGAAGAAATCGCCATGGGTGATTAGGCCGCCACTTTATAATCATATTTTTTGTCGTATATGTGTAAATAGTGTTTATTTTTCATATTGTGGTTGTAAATAAAGAGTTTTGTCTGTCTGTCTGTCTGTTTGTCTGTTTGTCTGTCTGTCTGTCTGTCTGTCTGTCGTAGGCCATGGATTTTCAAGCGCTAACATAGATTGTCATTGCTCGCCTGCTTTTAGTTGTTCTTATGATAATTTATGCATACGTCCTAACAAGCTATCGGTTCAAAACTAAAGCCCATAATACCTATATAACAAATATTTAGCAGCTTCTAGTATGTTTGTGTTTACCTACTGAAAAGTAGAGTGAAACTTCAAATATATGTACAGGTAGAGCCAAATAAAACCAGCGCGAAAGACAATTATTGGGTCTCTTATCAAAAGGACTGTGCAAGCAGTATGCGTTGTACTAGGTTCAGATGCGCAGACTGCCATGCATTTTGGCATTATTTAACGTGAACTATAGATAATTTGATATGAGTTACTTATACGCATAAATGTGTAAATAAAAAAATTGAATCAGAGTTCGTTCGTTTCGTCTAAAGTAGAAGATAAGAAGACGATGATGATCAACAAAATGACTCTGTGACATGACAACAGAGTACTACCTATTTTATCTAGATTTAGGTAGATAGTTTATTAAGTAAGCAGTAGTTTAATAATATAAGCAGTAGTAGTTTACTTTAAAAATTAATTGCCGACCGTTTAAATTGTACCTTTTATTGTTTGTAATTTAGTAGTTTTAGTGTACATCTGGCGCCATAATAGGTACCTATTAAGCTGATTTATAGCTTATTTTCAGTACCAAATCAAGGTAAATTATCAGATATATTATCTGTGAATTTACATGCTCATTAAATTTAGAGAAATAATTTGACGTGATGTGTTCGTAATATAAAATTTTTAAACCGATAATACGATTGCAAGAAATCAATAAAATAAAAATCTAGTAGGTATTACGAGTCCTAATAAAGTAAGCCTACATATTGTATTGCAATTTTGCTGTGACTTAGACTCGGTCCCTGTAACGTTTCTAGTGCCCGAAACAGATTAATTTCATTGTCTCTGTTTCTTATCTGAGACAGATACAGGACCGGATTTAGGGGAGGGTATCCGGGCCTACAGCTGGCTAGCAGCGGGCCATTCAAAATAGCAGGTCCCCACAATAGAGACTTCAAAAAAAAATTCTTTCAATTTTTATGAGATTACCTCGGTTATGAAATATGTTACAAATTTTTAAGGTTGTGGAAGCATCCGATTTTTTCTCTTACTCAACTGTAACTAAATGAAATGTTTCTAAATTATCTGTAACTAGATTTTAAAATTGTTACAGATAATTCTTGTCCTTGATTTTATTTAAATGTGTGTGTTACATGTTAAAATACCATCTATTTTTCACAATAAATTGTTTAAATGAAAATCTCGATTGAAAAATAACTTTTTTTTTCGGAAAATAATATGTGGCCAAAGTGTTTCCACTTCTTTGCTTCCGCGAGAACTCCAGATCGCTAAATCAAGCCCTGAACAGGTACCATCTAGTACTATTATATCTTGTGTAGAGGTGGCTTGTGGTTGATAGTGTCTCAGCGTTTCAGGTTTAGAAATACGTATCTAGAGAAAACTTAGCCTCAGAAATGGTTTTTTGTTTGTATTTAGGTCTGTTTTTTGCACCGTACTATAGATGCCATTAAACAAAGTTTTACATGGATCAACAATTACCTAAGTAGTTATATGTAAATGTATACTGAGTTGGATAAACAAAATATGTTTAATGATGTATTGGGTTTATTTTAATTATGTTTGTGATATAATTTATCTCTGCGAGGTTTTCGGGCGATTAATTTATTACTATGGTATTCGGCCCGGTGTAGATAATATGAAACGGTTTTATCATGTAAAGGGCTTGATGGATCAATTCTAATCGCGAGGCATGTCAAGACGAAAAATTTAGACGAATGTTTATTCAAAACAACTCTACAATAGAGTACTTTATATTACTTTATAGCGTACTATCTTTGTCTTTCACAGCGGAATCCAAATAGGTACTGATCGTGCGGAACGATGTTTAATTTTGGTGATCGCTGACAAACACCTAGTCAAACTACGCTACGAGCGCTACAGTCAGTATTTGGATGGGTGACCGCGGATGGCATTTTCTAACTGAGCGCTACCATGGTAAAGATAACACGTTAAATTGTAAACCGTTTAGCTATGTCAAAGGCCTTAAGGTAACTATAAAACTCTGACTCCCGGTCTATACGAACAATGTCAATGTCAATTTGGGAAAAACGCATGATTCCATTAAAATGTATCTAGAAAGTTTATCTATATTACATTACATATTATCTATATTACAATAATATAAGTATATCTGTCTTGCTCAAGAAGCGCTGGTCGGATTGAACGCCACGCCAGCCTTAATGATGTCATACGCAGGGCTTTTGTCACCGCCAATATCGCAGCCGTACTCGAACCGAGTGGGTTGGCGCGTGGTGATGGCAAAAGGCCTGATGGCATGACGCTGGTCCCGTGGAAGTGTGGACGGCCCTTAGTATGGGACGCAACTTGCGTCGATACTTTGGCACCGTCACATCTTCCTGAGACTCAGAGTAGGGCTGGAGCGGCGCCCAATTCGGCTGAGCAGCACAAGCGGCGCAAATATGCTAACCTCGGTAGTGGTTACATATTTGAGCCATTTGGAGTTGAGACTTTGGCTCCGTAGGGGCCGGGAGCTCATCTCGTTTTCAAAAGTCTTTCTGAGCGTCTGGTGGACGCGACGCGTGACCAAAATGCTGGTGTTTATTTGGCTCAACGTATAAGCATTGCCATTCAGCGTGGCAACGCTGCCAGCATGCTGGGCACGCTGCCAACTGGCAGTGGGCTTGAGCACTTGGATTATCTTTAGACCTTCAAGGGTCTGTGGATGATCCAATTGCTTTCTATGTAGTAGTAGTGTAGTATATATATTATTGTAATATAGGTAATATACAGGGTTATTTCTAATCAATCAGCATCCTTTTATGGGCTTATTCTGTACATCAAAGCTAACAACTTTTGTTCTACAACTTTTGTGAAAACTCAAAAAATATCAGGTGTTCCATACATTTGGCGCGGGTGAACGATATTTTTCTATGGAACAACAAAATTTTTTTTTTAGTTTTGACAAAAGTCACAGAACAAAAGTTGTTCGTTTTGATGTACAGAATAAGCGCCTAAAAGGATGCTAATTGATTAGAAATAACTCTGTATATTACAGAAAGTTGTATTTTCTCACTAGGCGCGCCAAAACATAAAAGGAGCTTGTAATTCGGTACCAAGAAGTTATCAACAACTCAATTGTCAAAATAAATAAAGCTCTCATATTTCAGCAAATATAAAAATAATCAAGCAAGATTTGGTTGTTCCAATTTCGTTTGGCACGTTGAGCGCAACATTTTGCGAGCAAACATTCTGTTCACGCAAACATGGCTCGTGGAGCGATGCTCAACGCCCGCGCCGTGGAATCACTTTGATTACACGGAGTCAAACTGAACAAATAAAAAATTCTAGCAAGTATAGCTTATTATTTTTCTATGAAAAATTCTATATAAAATCCACCCTATAATTAATTTTTATAATTTTTGACTTAGTGATATGATGAGTTAGCGATAAGACCGCCTTTTGTGCCTTTTCCGTCTTCGTTTCTTCTGTTATGTTTTTCTGTGTTGGTGTCAATAAAGTGTTGTTGTATTGTATTGTATGATTAAATTTGAAGGGACTAGGGGTCCATCATCATCATCATTAGTTTGATGCGCATACGCGCGTGGGCTATATAAGGGGCGAGGACATATAACTTGCTTGTAACACTGTATCACGGCTTGTTCTGGTCTCAAATCACTTTCCTGTTCAAAAGTTCATAGTAATAACACTATCACATTATAATGATCACTGCTGGCTGGGCGTTTCGCTAGAGTGGTTGTTCACTCTCAATGCACTAGATGGTGCTAATATCGATTCAAATTTATTTTTCTCCAAACTACCTACAAGAGAAAACAATTGTAGGCAAAATAATAACCAAACCTACGAGATGAAAAGTAATTGTATTATTTACAGACCTCCGATCATCTCGAGTACTTTTCAAACATTTTCTTGACAATTATTTATCAGCTGGAATCAACACATTGTTGAGAGTAGGTGATTTTTTTTGTATGGAACCGATGATTTTGTTTTCTAGATTCCGTGGTTCAACCAATAGTAAAAGTATGATAGTACAGGCTGAAAATTCCCGTATTTTGCAAAGCTAAAGCCTGAAGACTTGAAGTAATAATCAGTCGACATTTTTACAGGGTTTCAGTTTGAGAGCCACAGCACAAAAGTACAAGCAAAGAGGATGTAAACATCCTGAGTAGAGTTCCTGCATGCAATATTAAATCCAACTTCCGTATCGCCAAAATTCGTAGACAAACGAATTCTAAACGGATAATTTTTGTAAGTATGAAGGTGCTACTTCACATCAGATAAGGTTTTTAAAAAAAATATTTGTGAGTTAAAACTTAGTTGGTAATTGGCTATAGCAGTTTCGCTTACACATTTGCAAGTTTGAGTAAAGCACATTGAATTTGTTGCATTTGATTTCTTCAACTACTACCTCACTCAGATCTCACCTCATATTTCTGACTGCAGGACCGCGTTGGTGGCAAGCCGCTACCAACCGGTCTAATTGGAAATCTTTAGGGGTGGCCGATGGCCAGCAGTGAACGTCCCATAACTGAAACAACGATTACGACTACTACTACATAAGTATAACAGGCTTTTAATAGATCACTTCTAAACAAAGGCTTATAAATCCACCACGCTGCATATGAGTAGGTACTTCCGTACAGGAAATTCGACGACCTATATGAAACCAAATGCACATTGGGCCAGTGGCCCAATCCCCTTCGTGGTTACACCTATTACACCTACAGTATAGTCATCTGAAGGAGCATCTTATAAACAGCTGAATATAAAGCTTCCGAGATTGCTATTCATTTCATAAAAAGGATGTACGGATGTAAAAGAGGAAAATAATGTACAGTAATAGAGGAAAAATGTTGTGAAAAAATGTATTATGACGCACTTAATGTACCCATTTCTGTGTGTCGGCGAATGTATCTAAGTAAGCATATAATTTTATTGCTTAAGTTTTATACATAACTAGATTTCATGAGCTTGAAGGTAGATAAGTTTTTTTTTTTTTTTTTTCAATTCATTTCTTTATTGGTATAAAACTAAGTAATATGCCAGTGTTTAATACTAAAGCGTTACTTATTCTTAATTTACCTACTTTAATTATCTATGAGATCATACATACTTATTCAAAAAAGAAAAAGAACAGCAGCGATAAAAATTAGACTAATAAATAATTTAAAGCAAATGATTATAACAATGTTTTATGTACACATTAGGATCAGGATATAATATATAACCAGAAAACATACTTATATAATAATAGAGTGTCTCTCGCTGTACACAAGCGAATATTTGAGTATTGTTTGCCATGTATCGGCAAATGTTTTATCGCGTTGGATGAAATTCGCCCCCAACAGATTATATTAGAAATCTATAGAGGAGGCCTATGTCCAGCAGTGAATGTCTATGGTTCGACTGTTTGACTTATCGTGGCAATTAAAAGACAGGGTATGAGTAGTTACTCTGTCTTTCTATTGCCTCGAAACATGGTGCCGCTCTGATAATTTCAGCCTTCATTTCCCACAAATCGCACGATTATACGAAACACCTATTCCACGTAGCCGAGTGCTGTTAATGACATTAGCTTCGTAATGGCTCTTTCCCTAAATGATTACGTGTGAAACCCAGGAGCCTGAGAGCACTTAGCTCGTGTTGGCACAAGACAAGGTACGGAGGTGTTGGTACCTAAGTGTAGGTTTTGCTCGTTGACGCTCACTTCTGATTTTAGTACCTACTTTAGTATCTTAGTAAATAATTTTAAAGGTGTCTGTCTACTACCTACAACATACCATACCATGACTGTGGTACTATGCCCAATTACCAAATTACAAACCACCACAACGAACCATGAACGTACGTCAACAATAGTTGACGTACAACTACGTTTGAGCAACTATATTTTTGAAGTGAAACTTCTAATGCGACTTTCAACAAGGTTGCGTTAAACGTGTAACTAAAGCACTGTAGCGTCAAAGTTTCACTTCTTCCGCGCGGAAGGATTCCACGCACTATTTTGTTTCTTTTTACCGACTTCCAAAAAGGAGGAGGTACTATGTTCGTCTGTATGTATTTTTTTGTGTATGTTCATCGATATTTTCGCTAATTGTGAGCCGAAATAATAAACTCTTTTTGAGTTCGTAAGAGTATAATTTCAAGGTTGCATTTAAATTTTATTGAAATCGGCTGAGCCGTTTTTGATAAATAATCAGTAATGTATATGGTTGTCACATCAATTCGTGCAAATCATTCGTACCTACTAGAGATTGCAAACCGGGCCCGGTGCCCTTTAAGGCACCTACCGGGCCCGGCCATTCTTACCGGGCCCGGTCACCTATACCCACCTTGTGGATGGACATCCTATTAGAATAGATACATATTTGAGCCATTTAGAGTTGAGACTTTGGGTCCGTGGGGGCCGGGAGCTCATCTCGTTTTCAAAAGTCTTTCTGAGCGTCTGGTGGACGCGACGCGTGACCAAAATGCTGGTGTTTATTTGGCTCAACGTATAAGCATTGCCATTCAGCGTGGCAATGCTGCCAGCATGCTGGGCACGCTGCCAACTGGCAGTGGGCTTGAGCACTTGGATTATCTTTAGACCTTCAAGGGTCTGTGGGTTGTCAAATTAAAAAAAAAAATTAGAATAGTAGATGTCACTACTCACATTGCATTTGTCGATACGTGGACACGATAACCCACAGAACAGAGAACTAATTGTCATAGATTTCCTTTCTAATTAGTTCTCTTTGCTGTGCGATAACCTATATTTACTGGGGATGGTCTAGCTTTCCAACAGTGAAATAATTTTTCATATCGGTTCAGTACTTTCGATGCAAATACACAATCAAATTTCCTCTTTATAATATTGGTATAGACGACAAAATAAAGAGTAAAACTTTTTTTTATCAAAATCGCTTACTACTTCTAAAAAAAATGTGGAGATATACGATTAGGGACCCAATTTTACCTTTCCTTGGATTAAGAGGGTTTTGACCCTTAAAAAGATTATGTCTGAAGTTAAAGTGGGGTTTTGCTAATAAGTTCGTATAATAAGAGTAGTTTTTCAATTTAGGGTAATCCAAGTTCTCGTGACTAGTTTATTTTATCACAATTTAATTTTTTGATAGCTCTTATAAAAGCGAAAAAAAAAATTTCAGGTAGTATATAAATATATCAACGTACGGTACGGTACTGGCCTTTTTAATAGTTCACTATTGAACAGATTACTTACTCACGAACGCCGATGGAGCCATCCCTCTGGACCAGTGCAGGTTGGTAGGTCCAAATAGGTACGCCATTGAATTTCTTCTACAGACGCACTATGCAGGTTGTGTCACGATGTTTTCATTGACCGAAAAGGCAGTGATGTGTAAATCCGTACATACATTCCAAAGAACTGATCAGTAGGTATACTGTAGGTATACGTAGGAAAACTGTAATACGAGACCGAGTTAGAATAAGCGCATTACGCTTAAAAGGTAACTGTTTTCCCATACAACTAGTACTTAGCACTTCAAATTAGTTATATAAGTATTATGGTTGTTTTTTTAGTTTTCGTTTCGATGTCACTATACCATCGACGTACCTACTTACCTAATTCAAAATCAAATCAGTGAATTCTCTCTCGCTCGACACTGATTGCAAATTAAGAGGGGATTTATTCGATCCTTCGGAAATCAAATTGACGGGAATTCTGAATGTTTAATAAAATTCCTGCAATACATAACGTAAGTATAGGTATATTGGGATGAAAGTTACGATGATCAAAAAATCTATTAGGATCATCAGCTAAATGAATTATGCAACGCGAGCACCTGTTGATACATAAAATAGAAGTAGATATAAGCCAAATCATACGGTCGGATGTGAAGTTATCTGCAAGCTATACAGGGTTATTCCTAATCAATGAACATCCTTTTAGGAGCTTATTCTGTATATCAAAACTATCAACTTTTGTTCTGCAACTTTTGTCAAAACTAAAAAAAATCTATGGAGCAACCACTTTTTTTTTGAGATTTGACAAAAGTCGTTAAATCATAATGATGATGATGTTCTAGGACATGTAATTAATTATCAATATGACCAACCTTTGGTTTGAAATCAACCACGTAGGTACTTAAAATAGAAAAGAAACAGAGAGCTGTTTATCGTAATAGGGATTATTTCCTTCGTAAAACTTGTGTATAATGATGACTACTTTGATATCTAAGAATATTTTTGTCACGAGAAATATTTTGTTTGAAATATTTTTTTCATTTATGTTCAGGAAATATAACTTCGCTAGATAATGACACACAAGCTGTTCGGTGTTAATATCGCATAATCCGCTACTTTGTGTATTTTTCGAGTGGCACATAAGCCCAAAAATCCTACACGTACTTACCCAAGTCCAACAACACCATAAAAAGCTCGTTACAAATTCTGAAGCATACTAATCTTAGCAACACCCGAAAATCGGGAAAAGAAGATTCGGAACGTTTTTCCGGGCTAAAAATGGTATCTGTCACTGTCTATTTAGGTAGGGATTGTGTGAGAGTGAAAGAGAAATAGATTTAAATGCGCGATAATAGAGATGCGGTAAACGAATTCAAGACAGACTCTACAATTGGTAAGAATTAAATTTTTAACTCGCCGTCCCGAGGTTTTCAATTATTTATTTACCAAGAGAATATAGCTTAATGTGCGAAAATTGGGTGCTTCTAGCTTAACTTAGCTTAGGGAAGACGAAAGGTTTTATAAAAAAGCTTTCTGTAAAATCTTGTCCTAGTTTGAGGCGCATCTTACTCTCCGAGGTTCATCAAGGTACAAATGAATAAAATCAACAATTTGCATTTGATTTTTAATATAATTTAAGTTTTAAAAATTTTTCTTTAAATAAATATTTCATTATCATAACCTGCGTGAATGCAATAGCAATTTTTTTATTGTTCTTTAAATTCGAAGTTGCTCCGTAAACTTTAAGAAAATACCATTCTACATTCTACACAGTTGTATGTATCGAACGAAGAATATGCAAACTTGAAACAGTGGTTTCTCTATCAATGATTACACTGTCTGGCATCAATGCTTACTAAATTATATCTAATTATGCCATGTCTAACAAAGTAGGGTAAACATGTACATTTACGAGTACATAATAAATAATTAATTAATAATTGACTTAGCGCTATTAAGTACTTAGTTATCTACTAACTAAGTATTCATGTGTATCTTGCATTAGTTCGAAAACACATGAACGTAAATTATGTTTTTTCAAGCAAATGCAACGTTCGCGTTGCAAGTTTTTTATTATAAGAAGGGGAAAATCAAGTAAATCATCCATCATTCAATATCAAGCGAGGTAGCTGGTATCTATACAGGGTCATAGGTATTAAATGCAAAACATTTTAAGGGCGGGTCTAGTGCATCTAGATGCACTAGACCCGCCCTTACAAAAAGTTGTTACAAAGGGGCTTAAGGGCTTTTGGAAAATCACGAATAAAAATTAAGTCAAAAATCTATTGGATTTAGAATGAAGTCACATTATTTTTAAATGTTTTCAACATTATTTTTCAAGTTACTCTCAACTATCCCTTTCATTTGATACCCATATTGTAGAAGTGCATTAAAAATAACAATTTTTTTTTTAATTAATACACTCTACAGACTCCAGAGTGTGCTTTTTAAGATATATTACCTACATTTTTTAAAAATAAGATTTGAACAATATTGCTTTATAACTAATAGCTTTACAAGAGGACTCTACGCTAAAATAAATCTAATAAACATTTAAAAATACGATTTTAAGCTACGATGATTTAAAAAAACGGATTATCAATGTTGCGTGTATGCAGCACCCGTTCACGAGTTCATCAAACTTCAAAATTGAGTTGGAAGATTCCACCCGTACAGACATACTTACATACATACATAGCAAGTTAAATAAAAGCTTTTAACTAAAAAAAAACAGCTTTTTCATACAAAAAGTTCGTCAACGCGCGGCAAAATGTCGAGAAGCGAATTTTTTTTTGCGAATTTTCATAAGTCGTAGTCCAAAATTGGTTTGCCTAGATATTCTAGACCCGCCCTTTTGCGTTAAATACCTATGACCCGGTATATAAGCGGATATATATAACTATCATCTTATACTTCCTGTTGTTTCATGAACAAAGAAGTGGGTAAACGGGTAGCATCAATATGGAATGTAAGGAAAAAATGCCAAGTCGATGACGAGTAGCGAGCCAAACTGTGGTTCAATGCGGGCTCACCAATACAGAGATAAAGTGTCTCTTTGTCCTTGAAAAGCTGCGTATTAGGTAGTTGTAATGTTTCATATTCAGTAAGTTTTTAGGTAGAAAATGGTGAAAAATGAATTCTATAATTTTTTGCGTAAGTACCTATATTTTATTTTGATGATGGTTGCGTTTGGCCTCCCAATTTAAGAGAAAATTGCATGGAGGATGCCCCCCATGCAATTTTATACATGCAATTTTATACCCAAGGCACGCACCTTGCGTGTTAGGGTGGGTATGTGCAATGTGCCACATTAAAAGTATTCAGACAGTTTACCCCATAGACTCGAGATACACAGCTGAAAGTTCAGTTCAGTTCAACAAAATTCCTAACCTAGCGAGATCTAAAGAGCCACCCAATTCGTACAAACCAAAAAAGTAAAGTATTCAGACAGTTTACCTCATAGAGTCGGATACACAGCTGAAAGTTCAGTGCAGGTCAACAAAATTCCTTAGCTAGCAGAACCTAAACAGCCACCCAATTCGTACAAACCAATTGTAGTCGACGGGAATTGAGTTAGCTCGGCCATTCTATCGCAGAATCTAGAACAAACTAATTACTCGACTGCGACAGTGTTCCAATTCCTTCGGGCTCTCGAAACGGCAGAAATAAGTGGCCCGAGCTTCGAGGGATTCGGCAAACTTTCACAATTAATCCTTATCTCAATCACTTTGAAATTTCGGTAAAATGAAGGTATTGGCTTGAGATAACATACTCTCCGTTGGATTTATTACGTGGCAGTAGAATTTGTGATAAAAGAGGGTAAATACTGGAGGTAATAAATATTGTATTTTTGAAGTGAAAACTTATCTTAACTTAGCGGCGTTGTGCACTTTTTGGGATGGGTAAAAAAATTAAACACGCGTCAGGACACGTAAATGGTCGGAAATTCGTAAGACGGAGGGAGAGTACACCACCGGCGCGACTTTGAGAGGAAGTAATATCCCTCTCTTTTTCTACCGCGCGGCGAAAACGTAGCAAGCTTACGTTTCCTGAACCTGCTGTTTCGTCAAAGAAGATATCATATTACTGGTTTCGTTTAAGCAACGCAGGCGCATTATTCCATAATATTCAAATATTCACAACGTTAACGTTCAAGTTTTCACTTCTGCTGTCACACTTGTTGTTTTTTTATTTTTGAATCCGGAAGTTTCTATAATCTCGTAGGATATGATTCTAAGGAACATTATATTATTATGGAATTTATAAATAATAGTAGCGAGGTAAAAGTAGCTGTCGTTACTCCATTAATAAGTACTTAAATTCGTATAGGCCTGGTGACTTGCCCTGTATTAGACCTTTTGAATCGCCATGACTTAAAAACATTCCGGTATTTGCCTTGATTTATTATTAGAATAATAGAGGTCATAGCGCTTCTATAGTGAAATATCAATACTTGTGGTATTGAATATGGCGTGGAAGCGCCAAAGACGATAAAAGCTTTCAATACTGTTGAATCGATATCACATTATAAATTCAAGCAGGTACGATTGGGCCATTGTTTGGTCGTGGCCAGCCACCTTGGCCGCCATTGTCTGTTTTAATTGAAATGGAAATCGCGGGTTGGTGTAGTTCGCCAATTAATCGCTCTAACTGTCGTCCTTTGTGGCTAACTATACCTATTATTATAGTAAAGTTATGAATCGAGTGGGAGGGGGGAGTTTGGCTATGACTCGATTGAACAATATGTATGTGACAGGTAGGTAGGTACGGAGTCTCAGAACTTGAAATATAAAGAAAGAACGAAGAACTAAAATACTGAAAGATTTATGAAATCAATTGTTAAAGAGATAATTTATTTACACAAAACTTAAGTAACATTTCATAAACTTATAACTATATATGACAAAAAAAACACTTGAACTAAAAAAATTAGTATGTATAGATGACGATAAAAACCCTAATATAAAAGCCCACTACAAGCGGGCATAGTTCCCAAAATGCTGGCCCCATTGCCACGTTGGATAGCAATACTGATCCTTTGGGCAAAATAGAGGCCAGCATTTTGGTCACGTGTTGCGTCGACCAGGCGTGATGAAAGATCTTTGTAAATCAATATAATACAACAACACTTTACTGAAATCACAAAAAGGAACAACCAAGAACAAGACCAACAAACAAGAAGAAGTCAGAAAATAGGCACAACAGGCGGTTTTATCGCTAAAATAAATTGTGGATAAATAGTGAAGGCGTAAAAAGGATGGCATGAGTCCAAATATGTACTTGTATAAATTTACACAGATTAATCGATACGGATAAAGTTTATTTACTACTTATTGATATATTCAAAGATGGAAACGAAAAATATACATACCTAATCAGGGACTAGTTTAGTGAAAGAATCTGAAAAGCTTCATTTTCGTTCTGCGAATTTTACAAGAAAACAGTTTTAGAAAGCAATTAAGTAGTAATGCTGTTACAGACGGTACTTATACAAATACAAACCTGAGCGTTTCAGTGATTTTTCAAAATGAAAAATTACTTGCAGAATTGTATCTTTAGGTAGGTAGTAGGTAGGTTAGGTACACGTAGGCAGAATTTTACCCTATTAGGTAAGGGTGCTTAAAACTCCCCTTGTTACAATTTAGTAGATTCAATAGATTTTCTGTGGAATGAAATAATTTTACTGAATGTTTGTTTGCGTAGAGCCTGTTTACAGAGTATTTTGGTTTTGCATAATTTATTCGAGAGTAGCAACCGCAGGGATTGCGGTCGTGGGAGCAGATGTTTTCGTATTGGTGTGTTTATTGTTAATATTTTTATGTAGATGGTAACACACCAATTTTGATTAAAAAGATATAAAAAGACCAAGGACCGAAAATCTGTAAATAATAGGAAACAAAAATAAATAGTTTATTCAGGCGTGTACTAAGTAGGTAGGTACAATTTTTTTAGTGTATAGTAACTAAGTAGAAGTACTCTACCTGCAAAATGACCTATCATCGGTTTAAAATTGTTGGTTTCAAAATTTGAGCTCTTATTTGAAATAAGGTTAAATATATTATTTGATAGCTTTCAGATCATGCTGATCAAAACGCAATGCGATCATCCTAAATGTTTGATTTTCAAATATTCAGTTACTATACAGGGTTATTTCTAATCAATTAGCATCTTTTTAGGGGCTTATTCTGTACATCCAAACTAACAACTTTTGTTCTGCGACTTTTGTCAAACATAAAAAAAATTGATGTTATATAAAAAATATCGTTCACCCGTGGACAAATGTATGGAACAGCTGATTTTTTTTTAGTTTTGACAAAAGTCGCAGAACAAAAGTTGTTAGTTTTGATGTACAGCCTCTAAAAGATGCTAATTGATTAGAAAAAATCCTGTATACTGGGTAGGTGAAACGGATGCCAATTGAAATGAATTTCATATTATTCATTATTTTATATTTTTCTCTCTCTAAGGACGTAACATATTAGGAATACTAAGGTATCCTACGCTCATATGTTATACTGAAGTACTCAACCTTATCAAAACGTAATTCTGCGTCGTCTGTTGTTATCAAACGACAGAACTTTGTCAAGGCGTTATCTTTACTGTCTGGGGTCACATATAACGACGGTTGCAAAACAAGAAGGGTACGCGATAAAAACATTAGATGGCACGGAAATATGGCGGCCAATTATTTTTTTCATTATCCTCTGGGATGCCGCGCTGGCCATTTGTCGGAAGACGTTGAAAAATGCGGGTAGATTGTAAAGAGGAACTGGGATTAGTTCAGTGAGATTCCGTATCAGAAAAGTGATGGAGCTACCATCATATACTCTAAAACTTTATATGTAACTTAGCACTTGCACAAACTCTACTAGGTAACTCGCACAATGTGGACTAATTTTTTTTTGCGATAGAGTGAAATCTTCTTCTTCTTTTGTTTGACGTCGCCTTGTAGTGCATTTGCCAGTGTCAAGTAAGTATTAAGTTTTGATATTTTATCAAAATAGTCAGTCGTAGTCACGTCATAGTCCAATAAAGTCGCGGTCAAGTCCAAACATGGTCCAAGTCATACCTCATTAAAGCAGTGTAGACTTTGAGGCCTATAATTATGGAGTTTTGGTAACAACACGGAACGACATGATACGTCACATTATATCACTTGCGTACACTTATGCACGTAAATCAGCTCATAATCAACGAAATACCACAATTTTTCACTACTTATCACTAATAAAAACACAAGATTAACAAAATAATATAATGAGGCGACATGACTTTTCCGCATTCCCTCCAAAACACATCTGCGTAATCAGACCAAAAACCCAATGTTCAGCGACACCTAGAATTTCGAATCATACCAGTTCAACAACACCAATCAACTCAAAATAATTTTCGATTGAAAAAAATTGTTTCGATTCATCATCATTGAAATTACTGATAGTAATTTTAATAATAGCAGATATCATAACTGATTTAGCAAGTGAAGTGAGTCTGACAGTAGATGTATAAATGAATATAGCCTTAAAACACAATCTGACAGTAAGTACATATCCATTAAACAGTTTCATCAAGTTCCCTACTAGTCAGTCCCTCCGTACTCCCTACCTACATAATATATTACACTGCACTTAAACAAGGCAAGAGCCCCTTCAGCTCGAGTATAATTACTGGTTCGGTTTCCGTAGATGCAGAAGCTATTAAGAAGTTTAAGTTTAAACGCTTGTCTGGGAGCCACTCAACTGTTTCCATTAAAATAATGATAGTTGTTCTACTGGCATTGACTGATGGCTGTGGCATACGATTTATTAGCAAAGTTGTTTTATTAAAAGTTGAATGAGCTTTGCTCTTATACCGCGCACAGAGTTTTAGTTAGTTCAGGTATTTGCAGATGCTTAGAAATGTAGTTCGTGACAATATTAAACGTGTTTTAGAGCCTATATTTTAACCGACTACAAATAAGGGCCTCCCCTTACGGATACCGTTAAATACAATCTCTCTCAGTTTGACTGTGTTGTTTTTGTATGTATGTTATGCGATCATTCTGCTAATTATAAATCGATTCTGATGTTTTTTTCTTTGTTTGGTAGATCATAAATACATACATACCTACATACCTATTTCAGAGGTTTCATTTGAATTTTATTGAAATCGGATGAGCGGTATTTGGAAAATCAATTAATTACATTAATTAGTTTTGAGTTGAGACATTGGGTCCGTGGTGGCCGGGAGCTCATTTTGTTTTCAAAAGTTTTTTTGAGCTGCTGGTGGACGCGACGCGTGACCAAAATGCTTGTGTTTATTTGGCTCAACATATAAGCATTGTTATTCAGCGCGGCAATGCTGCCAGCACTGCCAACTGGCAGTGGGATCGAGCATTTGAAGTATCTTTAGACTTTCAAGGGTTTATGGATGATCCAATTGCTAGTTATGTAGTAGTAGTTTTATGCAGTTTTAGATTATGTAAGTCTTGTATTAGTGGTAGTTAATAAAGGCATTAATTACATAATTTAATTTGCATTAGGTTTTATCGGTTTCATCGCAATTTTATTTATCAATCATCAAGTTATTTGATGATGGATATTCAACATTATCAATGTTGACGTACTTCACATTTCGTGAATGTGACTATCGACGCACACTATTGTTGTAACACTGAGCGTACTTATTTATGTATTTTGTTTATCGTACTAAATTCAAAGGAAAGAAATTTTATCGTTGCTATTTAAGCTGTTAATCGGTTTGTACATACTTTGGTAGAATTGTTGCTAATTATGAATGCCCAGTGTAATAGGGCCTATTCTGTGATTATGAAGTGAAATATAGGTGCCAAGAGTTTGATTTTCTAGTACTTATTCGTTTTTTTTAGCTAAATGTCAGTATATGCCTACTAAAATAAACTTGCGAAGATGTGTGAAGAAAATGGCAAATGCGCCGACCGCGCGAAGTCAAATGCCCCCAATGGGTAAAGAAGAAAAAAACACAAAACCTCACTAAAGCCGATAGTATGTTTCCAACATACTATCGGACGCGGCTGACGGACGCGACTGAAAGCCGCGACTGATAGGTATCTAGATAATGAATGTACACTGAGCCATTCACACTATCGGACATAAGTCGCAGGCGTCACCTTGGCTTGATCTTGAGCGTTCGGACGTCCTAGAGAGATTTGGCACACCGGAGGTTTTAAGACTGCACACTGCTAAGTCGCGACCATCAGCCGCGTCCGATAGTTTGTTTCCTGCTTAATGCAAGAGTCCTCCTCTCACTACAAGTTACCACAGCTTCAGCACTCTAATGGCAGCTTCCAAGTCAATGACCAACGGCGTAAAGTTTTCTAAAAGACACCATGTATCAGCAAGCGCATCATAAGACGCACTTCTAAATGACGGACAGACGATCTGACCAAAACCGCAAGATGACGTGATATTGGAGGTCTGAGCCCAGCTGGACTCCCTAATGACGAACTTATATAGCTGCAGTAGGCTGTTAAAGTACTTATTAAAGGAAAAAAATATTTTACTGGTACTGAATCTTTCAATTCACAATCGCAATATTATATTTTTCTTCAATATATTTGTTAACAAACTCGGTGGGGCTGCAGGGGAAGAGGAGTGTCGGTATTGCGACGGCCGTTCTCCTATCCTCTACAACCGTAGTGGCAGGCGCGGGGCCACTTAAATTGACCCGTTCCATTGGGACCAAGGCGTTCTGACACGGGCGCTGTCCGACGCCTAGTGCTGGTTGGTCGTTAGTTGTGTGATGATGATGTTACTGGTGTTCCGACATATCGTCATCGAGGAGGAGATTGGGCTAGCGCTGTCGAGTGCCGCGCGTGTGAGTGCGGAAGCGCGTGCTTCCGCACTCACACGTGCGGCACCCGACAGCGCGGGCGTCCGTAGCCCCGATACCAGGCGCAGTAGTAGAACATACAGAGTTTTAAGTGGTTATACCGACCCGTCAGCGGGGACTCCTACGTAACCACCCGCCTTCGAGGTGTGGTGATATCGATAAAGAATTTTCCCTGGTGAAAAAATGGCTTTAGTCTACTCAGCCTTTTGGTGAACTAATCCGCCGTCGTCCGACGTCCGGTACGTCCTACGGTTCACTTGATGATGATGATTGTATGATAACAGGCACCAACACATGTCAAACGATCTGACAGCGATCCCCTCAGGTACCTGGGGTCGCGACCACCGGCAGCTCCATTCAACGTTACACAATGGCGCCCAACACATTGATTGATCGAAGCAAATTCCTCTGTTGTGAGCTTCAGAAATCACTTTTTAGGGTTCCGTGCTCGAAATGTGGATCCTATTGTTGTTGCTCTGCTATCTGTCTGTCTGCTCGTTTGTCACAACTATCTACAGGTTGTTAATATATATCAAACTAAGTATATTTTTTAGTCTTTGCTGGAACGAAATCACTATAGTAGAGTTTCATTGTAAGCAGAATACAGGGTTAGTCAGAAAACATGTCGTAAGCCGAAAGAGGATGATTCAGACCATCGTTATGAACAACTTTTACTATATGTACCAACCCAGGTTGTGTTCTTGGTAAAAATGGCAGTGACAAAATGTAAGAAACTGACGTTTTTATCTCGAATTTCGCGTTGGCCTCATAGTAAAAGAGGTTTATAATATTGGATTGGATCCCTTCACCCCCATTTGAACTTAGTACGCTTTTTCAGCATAGCCCTAATATAATATCGTTTGCGTCACATTTTCGCAAAAAGTTTGTAAGTAATTAACGACTCCGAAACTTAATCGTTCTTACGGGCACGATCCTTAAAACTCTCTAATTAGTGAGAAAAAAAGAAATTACGAAACTGAATAGGCCTCCAATTAGTCAAAATTACCACTTAAACCTCTCAGAACGCCTTCCATAATGATCATTTATATAAAATTTTGCTTACGACATGCCTTTGATCTTAACCTGAGCTTGTTGCTTGCTAAATGAAAAGCCTTCTCCGGTTTTTGTATTAAGTGAAACCTTTTTTACTGATTTTTTTTCTAAACGAAATTTTGTAGTAATTATCTTTTAGTTTTAGTGATAAGTTTAATAGACGGCGCCAACTTGTTGAAGTAGATAGATACATACAAAAATACAACGTTAGTCAGCGTAGTACAACCGTTCTATAATTCGGGCCCATTGTAGATGTCAGCCGATTAAATCACAGCGTTCCATCAAAGTTTTCCGTTGGATTTATTTCCTTTTGTGGCTAGCTACAAAGCGCAGCCCTACCGCTATCCGCAAGCTGACCACGGAGTGGTCTCGACATGTCGCCGTCACCGCCAGATGCGAGCACAATGGCTGGCTTCAATTAAACTGTAGAATTGTTTTACTACATAGTGGATGGATGACGATAGATTGTGGCCCGATATACGGGGCGATAAGCTTAGGGAACATACCCAGCAGGTTATGTGATATGACAGGTTCAAGGGTGGGATCTTCAAAGTACCACGCTTTTTAACACGCTTTTATTGGTTTCACCTGTATGTTTGCTTGCTTGCTTGTAACCAACCCCTATGAGCTCGATTTTGCCCTAGTTTGAGCGATCAGATTTTCTTTAAACTTTGCACACGTATCAAAGACTAATGACAATGCATTTATTTGATTACTAAAAAGTGAAAAATGAAGATTAATAGGTATTAATATTTTTCGTTCATTATTATTTTCTGCCTATATTGAAAATTATTTTACACTTTTTAGTTTGATATGCTATGAATGCATGTTTTTTAGTTTTTTTAAACTGTATTTATTATTCATGCAATGGTTGGTAAAGAGGTGTAATAAATGGGACACATATAGGTACCTACATCCTTTACAATGAAAGAAACGAAAACGATGTCTTTTTGACCGACGAACCACCGGAGGAGGTAGGTATATAATTCGACGCGTATATATATATATTTTATGTATAACCACGCATAACTTTTTTCATAGTAGGCCTATTTCAATAATTCTTTTTGTATTGATAAGAGTATACTTTGAAATTGGTCCCATTTAAATTTTATAGAAATTGGCTGAGCCATTTTTGATAAATCAACAATACTGTGAAAAATGTTACATCTATTAGCGATGTGCCCCGGCTTCGCAAAGGTGTATTATACATATAAACATTTCTCTTGAATTACTCTATCTATTAAAACAAACTGCATTAAAATCCGTTGCGTAATTTTAAAGATTTAAGCATACATGGGAACAGATAGCGAAAAAGCGACTTTGTTTTATACTAAGTCTCATGATGTCTGATTTGCACCTCAACCGCCAGAACAACACCACGGGCGTCTTCACGCTAGCGCCCAGCTAGCGCACATGCGCCTCCACCTCAAGCGCCAGATCAACACCATGGGCGTATTCACGCTAACGCCCAGCTGGCGCTACAGGCGCCCCTATCTCAAGCGCCCTGCTGGCGCTACGACTATCGGCGGGTCCAGCTTGTCTACACACCAACCTCGGCCAGCCTCCAGTGTGGTTCTTTGAGTGCTACCTTCTCCCCTGTTTGGCTAACATTCCACGGACTTCTTTTCGTTCCAAAAAAATTTTCTCTCTATTCGCTTCAAGAAGAACATATCGACGCTTGAAAGGCAAAAATTACCAAGCGACAGTTTGGGCGATATTGAGTTATATATATCACTGAAATCAGAAAAAAATACTGCATCGATTGGTTTTACTCTCACGGCGCTAGGACGAAGTTTGTTGTCGTTTGGTAAATTAAAAAAAGACACATTTTCACAGTTTTCGGCGTCCAAGCGACTAAAATTTTAATGATTTATGAATATTTTTCACATAGTATGGATTAGATTTTTATAATTTACACTTAGTAATTTTTGCCTCGACTCTAAATAATGCATCTAAACATAAAGTATTTTCTGCCTTGCGAGTACCCAAGAATTAGCATTACTTAAGAATTTTTACCTGATTGTTTTTTTTCTCTCTCTTAATTTAAGACTTTTTAACACACCTTCAATAGATATTCTTTATCATTTAGTACTTTTTACCTCAATGTAATTTATTTAAAAATGTGAAGAAGTGAATATCTACCTGCCTAAAACAGGATATATTTTGTCGTTAAGTCATTTTCTACCCGTCGATTTTTTAAAAGTTTATGTTACTTAGATAACTATTTCTGATATGAGATTTCTCTAAAAGTGACCTTATCCATACAGCACCTTTTTTGTTTTGTCACTTATCCGCACTGTAAATCAGATTCTAAGTGACTGTTGGTAACAAAATAACGATTACGTCTTCACCGAACTGTCGCATAGACAACACGCATGCGTGCGCGCAGGGTGCAAAGTGCTTAATCTCGTAGCTTGTTTGTGTACTCGGTAAGTGCATTATTAAGATTTTCAGATATGACTTTATACATTATATTAGATCATTAAATTCATATTATACATTGATTTAAATCTATTGTTAAAAGTACATAAAAATCGAAAAAAGCGAGTAAATAACATCATTAAGCGAGCTTTGTCAGACGCCAGTGTGGCTTGGTAATTTGGTGTGTTTCAGCGTGTTTAGCATATGTGAACTTTGAGATAGCCATTGATTCGGTCGAGACATGCTGTGCTTGAGTCTATCCAGCGAGGCCACAAGTAGTCCAGCCTGTCTCGAGACAGGTCAGTTCCTAAATTTATGGAAGACGGATAGGTTAGTCCTTCTGAGGAAAGACGGGCGCCCTGCGGACTCTCCCTCCGCGTACTGCCCTCTAGTGCTGCTGGATGAGGTGGACACGCTGTTCGAATGCGTGATAGCTGCTTGCCTCATCCAGCATCTTGATAGGATTGGTCCACACTTGTCCGACGAGCAATTTGGTTTCCGGGCGGGCCGGTCTACAATCGACGCTGTTAAACGTGTCAAAGCCCTCTCGGACGAGGCGGTAGCTCATGGTCAAGTGTTGGGGCGGTATCTCTAGACATCGCCAACGCATTTAATACACTGCCATGGGTTTGTGTAGAGAACCTACGAAGAGGCTGCCAGTCTTGCGATGGCAACGGTGCAGGTGGTGGTGAGAAGGATAGTGAATCTAGGACTCCGGGTAGCGCTGAACAAGTCGGAGGCCCTGGTATTTCATGGCCCTCGACGAGCGCCAGAATCACTAGGGAGTGAATCGATTAAGGTGAAGCCTACGATGAAGTATCTAGGACTACACTTCGATGAAAAGTGGAACTTTTGGGAGCATTTCGCCCAGTTAGTTCCTCGAATAATGGGTGCGGCTGGGTCACTTAAACGCCTTCTTTCTAATCTTGGACAACCAATAGCCGCTAGTCGTCACCTTTATCTTGGGGTCGTGGTCGATGGCCTTGTACGGGGTGCCTATATGGGCGGAAGCTCTAAACCGAGAAACGGTCGCTTTTCTAAAGTGACCACAACGCGCAATGGCCATCGGGGTAGTCAGAGGTTATTGCACTATTTTGTCTGACGCGACACGCCTTTTGGCTGAATCACCTCAATGGGATTTAGAAGTGGAGGTAAATAAATAAATAACTTTATTTTTAGACAACACAGTAAATCATTAAAATCATTAAACACATGGTTCATGCGAACATGTACTCGTGGCGCACGGAGCTCCACCAACGCGGGCAGAATCCAGCACTCGCATGCATGCTCAAGGAGTGGAAGGAGGAGCTGGCCCAGCATACAGCTGGCAGCTGGACCGTCGAAGCTATACAGCCCGTCCTCGTTGACTGGCTGGACAGGGCGCATGGGTCGCTTACCTTCCGGCTCGTGCAACATTCGCAGGTGCTTTCTGGGCATGGATGCTTCGGAAAGTACTTGTGCCGCATAGCCGGAAGAGAACCGACAACAGAGTGCCACCACTGCGGCTGCGACGAGGATTCGGCGCAACACACTTTGGAGGAGTGTTCAGCATGGGCGAATGAGCGCCGAAGCCTCGTCGCAGGTGTAGGAACTGATATCTCGCTTCCAGCATTGATTCAGTCAATGCTTGGTTGTGAGAGATCGTGGGAGATGGCCGTTTCCTTTTGCGAACAAGTTATGTTGCGCTAGCGTCGAAAGAGACGGTGGAGCGCAAAAAGGAGAACTTCTCGGAACTCCCGATGCGCCGCCGAAGAACTGGGCGTCGGAGGAGGATTTTCCACGTTCTCCTTCGACCCCGTAACCTGCGTTGCCTGAAAAGCGTAGCCCGGGGACTACGCTAGGAAGAGCGTGCGGTATTTCTCCGCGCCACTTAAGGAAAGAAGGGTAAAAATCCACCCTTAAACAGGGCAAGGTCCTAGGGGATCAGTGCTACTGGAGCCGCGGACGAGTGCGTAAGCGTCCCCGCAGCTCCGGCTCTTAGGCGCTAGGCAGCAACATCCCAGGGTTTGTAGTGGGTACACTGATCAGCGGTACTCCCAGCTAGTCCAGCTAGGTAAATCCAACTTCAAGAAGGAGGTCAATCGCTGAATCCAACTCGGCTCGGCAGCGTTCGGTATAACCACGTGATGTCTTTTCATCCGATAAACCACAGTGCCTCAAGACGAGAGTTGCAACAGTTGTGTGTTCCCGAAACGTGATCTTTTACTGTGGGCCTAAGCGCAGCGTAGTCTTGATAAGATCATGCATCCGCCTTCGAGATGAACGGAAGATCTCATCAAGACCGCAGCATCGTGCTGGAACCAAGCCGTTTGAAATGAAAATGAAATTTATTGGCTTTAACAAACATTACTTATCAATAATTATCTTAATCAAATTGAGAAACATTGCCATCCAAGCTAGGAACTAAGCTGTGTTTTGGAATAGCAATTCCAACCAGTCTTATTGGAAATCTATAGGGGAGGCCTTAGTCCAGCTGTGGATGTGCAATGTCTGCAAAGACAACGACGACGACAAACTAATAGAAACAATAATTAACAATAAAATAGGTAATGATTTGACATGGTTAATTTTTATAATAAATATTTAGATAGGTTTTCCAGAAACCGATGTCAACTTTTTAGTTTTAAGTAGTTTTTATTGTGACAATATTTTTGATAGCCTTGTTTTTCATTCACCATCAGATGAGGTTCATACTCAGTAGAGCGTGATTGTTGATGACTACAAGGGCTGTTTAAGAATTGGTGATGACAATATCCGTTGAAAACTTTTGCAAAAGTTTCTAATGTAGTGTACTAAAACCTGAATTTTTGTTAGGTTGTTCCAAAAAGTCCTACACTTACCTTATTTAAATAGGACTATGGTTGAAATTGCCTGGCAGTAAAGTGGTTAATCTTATTATTTCGATCATTTTACCTATTTGTTAAACATCCGTTTATTCTGGATGCATCATTTTGCTTCAAATATAATCATAAAATATTGGGGTTTAGTTAATTTTACATGTTTTATGATAAAATTTTGTTTTTGGTTAGTAATTTTTACCTTAAATTATTTTAATTTTATAGTGCATCCCACACTAGGTTTATCTCAAAGAGTTATTTTTGTGATAAACAGAGCGTCGGGCTAGTGTTCCGAAGACGCAAGGTTCGAGTCCTGCATCCGTGAATAATTTTGAATTGTTTATCACAAAAATAACTCTTTAATTTTTACCTGTTTGTGATTTTGATCAAAATTTTACTAACCGACACCATCTCTTAAATTATTGAGAAAATTCATATTTTTTAAATGACAGTTCACAAAGCTTTTAAATTTCATTTAAAATCTATTAGAACTGTGTAGAAATGAGTAATAGAAAATTTTATATGATTTTGTTTCCAAAAAATAAAACTTTAAATCGCTCTGGTGTAAAGTTGCCAATATGTCGCTTGGTAATTATTGCCTTTCAACCGTCGATATAGACTATAAGTGCAGTGTTATTTCTATGGTGAAATGAATAAATGTGTAAACATTATGGTTAGTTTTCTATATTAATCTTCTTTCTCCGAACCGATAGGAATCCTAACCACTAGGCAGGACTCTTTGGGTAGGTTCTCTGACGTCTCGTAACCTGTGGTGCTGCAACCGGCTTCCCGGCTTGCAACATTACCGGTTCTTACTCTGATACTCTTAACCTGTGGTGCTGCAACCGGCTCCCCCGCTTGCCACATTACAGGTGTCCTCCCTCTCTAATCCTCTCTTAACTTGTGGTGCTGCAAACAGCTACCCCGTTTGCAACGCTACAACATAAGAAGCGTTTTACTCAAGAGTTTTTCAAAGCTCTTGTGCTCGTGGCTACAAAACCAATAATAGGAACCTCTGTTGTGGTAAAATCACCATTTGTATACAACAATGTCGTATGATGGATCACAAAAACAAAATAAAAACATAATAATATTATGGACAGTTATCACTTTACAGTGAGACTGAGTATAGGTACGTACGAGTAAATAATACGCATACTCGCATAGGTAAATTATTTATTTAACACTATAGTTGTACGTAGTGCGTTGATAAAATAGGTTTTTTTATTTATTGCTTCTTTAACATTAGATTTTTCTTTGTTCGGTGTTAAAAAGATGGCATAAAATATATACCTAACTAGTTTTTACCCGCGGCTTCGCCCGCATACTTAATATATCATTATAATTTATAGCCTATGTGTAATTTTGATATATAAGCTATATTATTGCAAAGTTTCATCTCAATCCGTTCAGTAGTTTTTGCGTGAAAGAGTAACAAACATTCATACATCCATTCATCCTCACAAACTTTCGCGTATATAATATTAAGTAGGATGATAGAGACAGCTTTTAGATTCATCACTTTTGTAGCGTTCTAATAGTGCGCTTGTCCACACCATCTTGTTTCCGTTCAAAGCGCCAATCGTTTCCAGTTGGCTTCATTTGAAAATTGCCAGCCAGTTCGAAGATTGAACAGAAAACTGCTTTCTTATCAAACACATAATAGTCACAAATAGTAGATTATGTACTAAGATAACCAAGTCGTGTCTTACGTCACGAGCGACATATTGGACTCTGAGCGTAGCGAAGGACTCTATAGTTAAATCCCGAGCGCAGCGAGGGTTTTGGCCGACTTGAATCCCTCGCTTCACTTAGGATTCTAAATATTTACCTGGAAATTAAATGGAATTAACTAAGATGAACTCCCTCACTACGCTCAGGGTCCAATATGTTGCCCGTGACGTTTGACACGACTTGGTTCTTTTGGTACATAATCTATTATTATTTTCGCATACTTACGATTACAATAGGTCTTAGTTACCAGTTATTGTTCACCGAACAGCTCACAGTGCATCATAAGAAATGCTTCTCATCGTCATCATGTCATCCGTAAAGTGTCCAGTAATGGTCATTGGCTTCGTTATGCACCTAGATGTGAATGGAATACAAAACAAAAGGGTATGAAAACCATTCTTTTTATGACAAATAAATTCACGACACGCCACTCGCCAGATGCTAAGTGACATTGTAGTCTAAGATGAAGCTCGCAGACTTAGAAGATACCTATACGCTCTGACTTTGAAAACCTTATAAATTTATATATACTTATCATTTTTTTAAATTTTGATATAAAAAAGAGCGAAACGGTAAGTAACGGTTGAAAATTTGGTCTCAGCATCTGTTGAATTACGAGTATCTGACTTCTGATTTCAGCGGGTCGACAGCAAAGGCAAAGCGACTCGAAACAAAGGGCAAGAGGAGTGTCAGTTTTCGTGTGGGTTAATTTCAATTTAGGTTGTTGTAAATTACTTTCTTTTCCTTAATTGTGGCACGTTTTAATTATAGATTTCTGTTACTCTATAATAGAGGGTAGTTGACTGGTATTAAATTATTTAAAAATATTAGGATTAGTGAATAGGTAATGCAATTAATCATAAACTGAAAAAATAATTAAAATTGGCTGGTCAAGTTCAGAGATATAAGCTTGTAAAGATTTTGGTAGGGATAAAGAGGGGATGCCTTGTCCCTTTCTCACAAAACATAACACAGAATGGCGAATGTATGACACTGCAGTGACGTCATAGCATGCCATAATGCGCTCTTTGTCTAGCAAGAAAACAAATATGCTCGTAACTTCTTTGTTTCTGTGATGATTTGATTGATGTGATGAAAAAATATTTTCGTTGTGAAAAATGTTTCGAAATGGCGCGAAAAAATAACCAGTTTCCTAACCGACCTTCCGACTAAAAGAACGAGGTTTCATATGTACATTAATTTAATTGTACCTACTATTGAACACGATCTTTTTTGTATCTACACTTTTTTTTAGAAAAAAGCAACTCAACCCATAAAACAAAATAAAAAACTATAACTCACTTGTGAATAATAGCAATAAAAAAGACACAGTTTAATTACAACAGGTGTCATTATGTGCCTAATTGCGGTGAAATTAGAGCCACTTTATGAGCAAAAGTGTTAAAAATAATATAACTTTATAATTTGTGGATCACTATAAAATTAGTTTCTTTCATCCAGCTTATTTTTGTGTTTGGTAGTTTTATTTTTGTGTACTGTGTGTGTGTGTGTGTGAACTTAAACTTGTACTCTAAAGTTTTTTCTCACTAATGTTTCTGTATGAGAAGAAACTATAGATGTTACGCGTTTTACTTGCCTTATTCATTGAATTTGATCACAATTATGGTGGCTTGATAAAATATATAATGTACTTATATGTCCTTTAAAATGCTAAACATATTGCCGTTTCTTCCGCTCAATACAGAGTACAGTAATATTGAAGGCTGAAAAACTGACATGGGAGAGGTGAATCTGTAAAAAAAGCCCAACAAGAACCACTAAAATTCGTCTTATTTGTGATAGCTGTCCCTGCAGATTTCTCTCTAATTCGACGACGTTAATGGCCTGACCGCAGCAGGTAGCCCCTTTGACAACGGTGCTGACAGACTCAATCAAAGGCTTTGCCATCACAGGGTTGAGGTCTTACCTTCGATTTTGTGAGACAGGAAATAAACAGGGGCGTAGCTACCGCCGTATCTGCCGTATCAATTATACGGGGCCCCCGGGCCACTGGGGCCCCCGACGTGCCTAAGCAAAAAATAATAAAATTAGAAAAACTGAAGTCATCATCAGCTATAAATGATTTACTAATTCAGTTTGCCGAAAAAAGCCAAAGAAAGCGTATATTAATTTGAATTGCAAAAAAAATTTTTCTTTCGTTAAGGGCCCCCAAACAAATGTTTATACGGGGCCCCGCTAAGGCACGCTGCGCCACTGGAAATAAACTACCTACTACGGTAAGTAGTTCGATTCCTACAGATTGTTTCTAACTTAGTTATATTATATGAGTATTATTCATATTGTGTTATCTTTATTATTTTAAGGAATAAGCTAAATCAGCATTCTGACTATGTAATTATGTTTGGACGATTGACGTTATTTGTGTTTTCTTACATTGTATAGTCTTAAAGCTATTTACGAATCAAAATATAAATAAGGAATAAAATAAAAATAACAGAAAATTTACGAGTAACTGCATTAAAAATGGCCCAATTATTGATAACCTCGAAAAGGATATTATTTTCAATTATAAATAGTTTTTGTTTGAAGTAAGACCACTTATCTCACTAAATTTCTTTTGAATAGAGTTCCTAACATACGAGTATTATTTATTCGTAGTTTTGAAGACAGAAAGAAAGTTTGAGAAGGATATATTGATAGGAAGATTTTCTTCTTACCATTGGATACGCGTTTGGCTACATCTAATTTTAATCAAAGATTTAGTATGAACCAGATTCAGAACATTTATTTGCACCAACAAGAGAGTATTAACATATAGAACTTAATATATATGCTTACGTCTACTTGAGGACCCTGTTGTATAGGGTAGGATATAGCAAAACAAGGTAAATCTTATTAGCTAAATTTAAATCTAAATTATAGTGTGACAAAATGTTGTATAATATGACAGTTTATCTGTTAAGTGTCTTTGTACTGTACTGTGCCAGCCTTTTTAATAGTCCACTGCAGGACGTAGGCCTACCCACGAAGGGTGATTGGGCCATATCCACCTCGCTGGCCCAGTGCGGGTTGGTGGATTCACATACGCCATCGAATTTCTTCTAAGGACGTACGCAGGTTGCCTCACGATGTTTTCCTGCACCGAAAAGCCAGTGGTGTGAAATTCCGTACCTCTTGACCACCACGGCTATAGTGTCTTTGTATAACCTATGTAATATATATTGTTTTATTTTTATTCTTTGTATAATATATGTAGATAGGTAATATCGTGATATCAAAGCGCTACTACGCGCTATATGGTAGGTACTTACCTGTTTACTGTAAGTGTTTACTCTGTGTCTGTATGTATGGTAGGTAATTAACTAAGTCAAGTCTTTTGAGCGTTAATTTTAGTATCTAAGTAGAAACAAAGGACATGTCCACAAAATATATGGAGGCTGGTATAATAATAATCAAAAATTCTAACCACAACACTCGTTACATTTCGAGAAAGGTCATATTTTTCCGAGCCTATTACAACAGTTAAAAACAAAATAGACCCCTCCGATTCTTTTAAAATTAATTTTGAATTTATTAGAAAAAATAAATATATTTCGCTCAATAGGTAGTTTATCTCTAAAAACCATGATTAAGTAACCTCCAAATTGTTAAATAAAAGCATTTTTACCAATCAGACACACTTTTTAAGTGATTTTTTGTCACATTGTACCTACTAACTGGTCACACTGGTAGGTTATAATTTTTAATTTTAGCAAATTAAGAGATGAATGTGGAAGAATCAGCTACGAATGCAAGTAAAATAACGATAGAAGCACTTTGTTATTGCTAAACTAGAAAAAATAATAAGTTGTATTGTTATTTTTCATACAATTTATTTTTCGCATTTAAAAAAATATGGAGGGGTGAAAAAATCTATATTAAATATTTTTGAGGAGCCCATATAACAAGCTTTCCAATGTTGTATATATCATCTTGGTTCGATTTTTCTCTGAATAATATACCACTTATGGACGTCACCTTTAAAATATATGTAGGTACTTGTGCTTTTTTGACTGTTGTAAGCTTTTCCGTAACTGCCGATAAACACCACATAAAGAAATCAGTAACTTCTGTTTACCGTTGATACTTTATGGGTCATTATTTTTATGATCCATAATCGTCCTGGGAGTTTCATTAAGAGAACGCCATCCATAAAAATATTATTTATTGTGACAGTTGTGATCGATTTCAGTTTAATAGTTCGAATAACGAACACGTTTCATTTACGACTTGCATTGGATGCAGTTTTACTACTGAAGAAATATAACTTTTTAATAGAAAAAGTATTTCATTGTAAGTATCTACTTACTATCTATAGTTATAATTAGTATCTATCTATCTAGATAGATTAATACTTTATTGTTCATACCAGATAATAATAACAAAGCGTGAGTAACCAAGTTGGTATTTAGAAAATTGTTGATTTTTATTGAAAATTGTTGAAATTATGAATATTCTTAAAATGTACACCAATATAAAATGAAATTATTGTACAGAACAAAGATTAAGGCAAAAAAAGGAATAATCTAATGTCAACGTGCCGGCCATATTGGAGCCGAACGGTATTGCACGTGATGATGGTAAGAGACCCGACGGTATGACTTTAGTTCCATGGAGTCGTGGTAGACCGCTTGTGTGGGATGCTACCTGCGTCGATACGTTGGCGGCATCTCACATACCTTCCACCTCTAAATCGGCAGGCGCGGCGGCAACAACGGCCGAAAACCACAAAAGGCAGAAATATGAATCGCTCGGCGATGGATACATGTTTATGCCTTTTGGAGTAGAAACTTTAGGTCCGTGGGGTCCTAGTGCCTGGCGCTTGTATAAAGATCTATCAAAAAAATTAATAGAAAGAGCAAACGACCCAAGGGCTGGTGCTTACCTCGGTCAAAGACTTAGCCTTGCTATCCAACGGGGTAATGTCACCAGCCTCTTAGGTACTTTGCCCGCGGACAGCGACCTCAAAGCAGTTTTTTATTTATAATGTAAATATACCTATAGTCCTATACCCTATAATAAGTAATTGTTTTAGATATAACTATCGCTGCTACTTGTAATATATTAATAATCTAATGTAAGCTAAGCATACATTGATGACCTAAGTAACCATAGAACAAATTTGCGTAGCACATCGTAGATCTTTGCTACGGAGGATTAGGAAACTATTTTTTAGAAATGGTATTATTTACACAGGCATGCAAGCACGCATACGACTTGTATGGGTGCGCACTAGCGCACCCATACAAGTCGTTAGCTGTGTGTCAGTTTTAGTAATCATTGAATAACTAACTTTTTATAATTCATATTTAAATTAATTAAAACTTACTTTCATTTGATCAGCGATACTCTTCTTGAAGTGAGTAAATTAAGTTTATGAGTAAGAAGTCAATACCAGCAGTACCAAAATTAGTATTTTATTTAAAGCATAACTTCTAGTCATGCGCCCTTAGTACATCTGCTCTACAATCTAAATACCTACCTAGATACTGCTGGCACTGCCCTATTACGGCGCTGCTCTATAGTAAAACAATTTAAATTAATTTGATACTTCAATTTTCCAATATTGGAGCATTAATAAATTTAATAATCGTAACACGCGATTTCTCATAAAATATTTATTTTGTTTATAGGCGAGCAGTGTATACTGATATGCCTATATCAAGCAGAGTCGAATTAAATTAGTATTTTTCTGACAAAGAAATGTTTTCCTTCTTTGTGTTGTGTTGTAATGTGTTTATAGTTCTTGAGTCTACCCGTGACCACGGTCGATGCAACTCGGCCGAAACGTCGGGATGAGGAAGTATTTATTTATCTCGTAATTTTAGTGCGCGATTACTCCCGTAGTATAAAATAATAATCTTGCTGAGATGACATCCTCAGGCAACCTATTCCAATTGTAGACAACTCTATTGCATAGTATGTGGTGTCCAGTGTTGGTTTGTGATGGTGTAGGCTGCAAGAGAAACTTATGGCGTCTGCTATCGCGCATATTTTCCTTCAAGGTATACATGTAACACACAATATAACTAAAAAGCATTTCTTTATTATAAAATTACACACTTTTGTAGTATTTTTTGTTTTTGAATATCTTAATTTGACATATAAGAAAAAAAAAAATCAAAAAACTTTCTTTGTTCTCTTTAGCCAAACATAAAGATATCGGAATTATACATGTTATCATTGAGTATTGCTTATTAGGGTTTTTTTAAGAAATTCAATGGTTTTATACTTAAACTTGCAAATGTGAGAGTGAAACAGCTGTGGCCGGTTTAAAAGCCGTTAAGACAATTGTGAAGCGCCAACTTGTCCATACAAAAACAATAAGCTATCTCTCTCTAAATATTACCCGATTTCAGTGTTTTTTTTTTCATGTAATTCAGCCCTTCAATAGCTAGGTTTACGTCTTAGTTTTTACTAAAGCATAAAGTTATAAGCCTCTAAAAAGTCATATTTTCGCGCAAATCTTTGGCTGAAAAGTATACAGAAACTGAAAAAAATAAGACGTACGAGCGTGTAATATTTCTTACTCAAGCGATTGATTTCAAAATCTAACATTTTATTACAATCTAATATGTTAGTGGTGAAGAGAGTTTTATCCCAGAGCGTAAAACTGAGAACCCTAAAACACTGGTCGATTCAGAATCCTCTTAATACAAGATCGCAAAAAATAAGCCACTTGATACGTCCACTGATAGTAACTTTCGATATAACCTCTCCAACACGCTGAATACAAGCCGCTTCGGAGCTTTTGATAAATCTATCAGGAAGGCTATTTTTGGAGTGGCCTTACTGCTGCTGCCATCATACGAGTAATGATGTGCAAAAGATTATTCTAATTACTGATATAATACGTAATTAAATAAAACTAATGGCTCGCCCCGAAATTTCTTGGGTTGATTTATCTAGAGCTTATGAATAAATACAAGCCAAAAATATCAGCTAATCATTTTGAACAGCTTTGATATGATTTTTTTGTGGAATTCTTATTTTCACAATTTTTGGGATGCTTTTAGAGTAACATCCTAAAGTTTGTGAGGATGGATGGATGGATGGATGTTTGTTACTCTTTCACGCAAAAACTACTGAACGGATTAAGATGAAACTTTGCAATAACATAGGTTATATATCAGAATAACACATAGGTTATAAATTATAATGATGTTGCGTCAAAAATCAAAATATCATGCGGGCGAAACCTAAAAAAACTAGTAAAAACTAATAAAACCGCGGGTAAAAACTAGTTCAACTATAATTATTTTTAAATTCGAGGATATATTATTACCTTTTTTCAACTCTAGCTCTACTCTACTACTCTAGACCGGTATCTATTAATAACAAGACAAGGGTCTGATATACGTAAAGTTTCGCTTTTCTGCAATGTCGTAAATTGTTTATCAATATTAAGGATAATGGCGTCTACGGCTGATAAAGAAAAAACAGATAAACTACACCGTGGATTCAACTTGATAATATTTTTTGATATTTCTATATTATGTTTGTGTGAACGCGATTATTTAGATATTAAAATTCTCAAAAGCTGATTTCTCAAAAATCGCACCGCGGTTCCCAGAGGAACCGGTAGCGGCTAAGTGAAGATTACTCTTGGGTCAAACAGGAACCGGGAGCGTCCAAGTGGATATACATTTATTTTTCTAAGCTTAATGTTACAAAACAAAGTGTACTTAATATGAATAGTGATAAACACAGAGATACCAGAGGGATAATGTGGTCGATCGACAGGAGAAAGAAAGAGATGCAACGATTTAATATGGCAAGAGTTAGAAAGATATATATGAAAAATATCTCTATTCAGTGGCTAGTTGCCGGTTTTTCTCTCAGTAGTGCCAATTCCCAATTCATATTTGACAGTTTTGACAGCTCTGAGCAAGATTTTCCATACATTATTGTAGTTCCGAATTGACTCAAGCGACAACAGCGCTATTTCTTTAGTGGTGACAAAAAAAATTACGGCTATTATTTTATATTATATTTTATGTCTCGTTCATATTTAATGACACTGAAAATTAATTACATATTAAGATTTTTCTCACTATTTCTAATTTCATCGTTAATTTTAATACTAGTGTATCTGTGATTTTGATAATTTTTAATTACGATTACTCTGCCAATTATACCTAAACCGATTTTGATGATTCTATTTTTGTTGTTTTTAAACTTTCGCGATTTGAACACACTATTATTATATACTACGGGACTAATCGCGCAAAGTCAGTCTACCAGTGACCACGGCCGATGCAACTCGGTCGAAACGTCGGGATGATGAGGTATTTATTTATCTCGTAATTTTAGTGCGCGATTAGTCCCGTAGTATATAATAATAATGTATTATTTTTTTGATTGGTAAAACATACCTTAGAGGTTTAGTTTTGGATTGGGTTTGGGTTAATTTATTATTTTTACTTTAGCTATTTTTGCGCCTAAAATTATGTCAGGGAGCTGAAAACTGTTTATCTTAGGCTAGGCACTCTGTTGCGTTATTTGGTTTCACACAAATGAGCTTCACGATAGAGCTAAAGACGGAGACTTTTGCATGAAACCACAGTGGCAGATTTACCACTAGCTTGGGTAGGCAGCTTAGAGCGGCAGATTTTAGGGAGCGGCAAATTTCAAAATCTTTTATATAATTATCAAAAAATATTTTTAAACCTAAAAATATTAGGTCTACAAAAATATTTATGTTTTACCGCTTAGAATTAAAGTCCGAAATATATTATGCAAACGGTAGTAATAAAACTACCGTTTGCATAATCGCATACTAGAGAGGCAGATCTTCGAAGGAGGGGGGAGCTATTCAATACCCTACTAGCGGCAAATACGAAAATCAGCCACTGTGAAACTACCAGCCCCTGAAAGTTTCTAACCTTTGAAAATCAATTTACTAAAAATGTCGCGTTCGTTGCATTAACGCTATCATAATTGCTATGATAACACGTAGTTATCAAGAAATTGTGCCATGTTATAGTAATGTATGTTACTCGCTAAAATTATCCAACCCGCACTGGGCCAGCGTGGTGGATATGGCCCAAACACCCTTCGTGGGTTGGCCTGCGTCCTGCAGTGGACTATTAAAAAGGCTGGTGCAGTACAGTACAGTACTAAAATTATTACTTTTTCCTGCTTCGCTATCATTACATAATAATAATCATGTCCAATTAATAATAATGATAATAATTATGTAGTATAAAACAAAGTCGCTTCCCGCTGTCTGTTTGTATCTATGTTGTAGACTTTTAAAACTACGCAACGGATTTTGATACGGTTTTCACTGTCTTTAAGAATATTTCTTCCGAAAGGTTTATAGTTCATGGCAATTTAATAAACAGATAGTAAATAACAAATGAAATATTTGCTGTCATGGCGGAAAAAATGTGCACCCGGACGGTTACGTCTGACAAATACAGTATTAGTGCTAATAAAATAGAATACTTGAATTAGCTTGACCATTTCATAAAAATAAAAATTGCCATTCACACTAAATCATTTCAATGAATGTTTTGGAAGATAGGTAGCTTTAATATCATAACAAAAAAATATTGCCGCGCGCTGTAGGACGACGCGTCATAGTTACTAATAAACATTATGTGTTCACGACAGGTCGCAGAACTCTGTGGTTGCAGAAATAACGATTTTATATTCATATATATCTCGTAGAAAGCTAATTATTCTACTTTGGTTTAAAGTTCTCTAGTAAAGACCGCGTACCGACCAGCGAAGCATAAAATAACACTCACGCACGAGGTGGACAGATGACCTCATAATGACCGCTAGCATCCAGTGTTTTTCAATGGTTTCATTCGGTTCAAGTTACAATAGGGAACCCTATGACCAGCAGTAGGCGTTGACTGAATTAGTGTTTATTCTGTTGACGCCACTGTAATATGAATACGCGCGAAAATAACATGACGTGGTAGGTAGGCACAACTTACCCACAATCCGTCAAAATCCAATCGTACCAGTGTTTCCACTTTTAGGAATTTCAAAGTGCATATAGGACCTTTTTTGTTGGAACAGGGATTTAGGAGTTTTTAGGGTTAAATGATTTTAGGCCCAAATTAAGGCTGGAGGGAGAGGTACTTTGGTGAAGCCAAATACTGATAATGAGAAAGGGATAGCTTTTACAAAATTTGTAGCAAAGAAAAAATCTTATGAGTAAACACTGAATCATACCCGGGCGAAGCCGCGACGGGCAGTTAGAAGATAATTAAAACAGAAAACAGTCTAACCATAAACTTATTCTTCCATCTTATTAGCAAAATTCTTTTGTTTGGGTTTTAAGGTAACAAAATTATACTTGTAGATATTTTTGTACCTAAAGTAGTTCACTTAAAACAGATATTTAGATAGATAAGATAGACAATGTTCTTACCCATATAGAAAATTCTGGTAAAGTATATATTATGATAAGTTGATCCATTAATATGTGTAAATGGACAATAAGCCCGATTACAGAGGCGCCATCGTAATTATAATAGCTAAATAGCATAGTTCTGTTTCGTTTTCACTTAAAGCATTCGATAGAGAAAATGCTTTTTACGTTGCTATTAATTTTCCGCTTTGGCGCTTCTGTGATCGGGCTTAATATATCACAGACTGCTTGTTGAAAAATTTAAAGTTTTAATTGTGGTATCTAATACTAAAATCAAAGGTATCAGAGCATTAAAAAAATTAAAATACATATTCAGTTAGCAAAGCATTTTAATAAATGTATTAGCTTATAAACACTAACTTACTTGGTTGTGTCGAAACTAGACTGCGGAGAGAGAGGAACTTTTTTGACACAACAAAATTTGTTCCTCCACAATTTTCTAGTTCTCGCGTTTCCAAAAACCCAAAACATTACACAAAACACACAATGATACATTGTGCCTACATGAATAATTAACAATAAAAATGATGGTATATCCAGAAATGAAACAAATATTAGTTTATACACATCCACGAAGACTTGCTGGAAACAAAAAGACCATAACAAAAACGTCATGGTTACTACTAATCGAGTGTTGTCGATTCTGATCCCATTATTAACATTTTTCGACTTTAATGATTTCAATATCTTGATCAGTATGACAGCGTTGGCGATGAGAATGGGCCATTTGATAATGGTAATATACAAGAAATATACCAAGATATCTTTTCCGGTTTGCCACTTGAAAGATGCATGCATCACTGCTGTCACAAAAATCGGTGCGATCCAAGTGGTAAATGATACTAACCAGATATTAGGGATCTTCGGATTTATAATGACTACTAGACTCTGGTACATCTGTTTACTAAAGGCAAACATCCACGCCACGAGGACGATTTCTGAGTAGATCATCATCACTTCGTCCATATAAATTAAACATTCTTTCTCCGGACATATTCCCGATGCTAATCGGAGATCGTAGGCATATCTCACGAACGTATACAGGCATCTGGCGACGATGAACTGGATCAAGAGTTGATTTTTATGTGTATCTCTCCATTCTTTAAACAAAAGAGCAGTTATTATCAACAATAGTAATCCCAATACAGAGAAACTCAATCCAATTGTGCTTACGAAGAAACTTATTGTTGTCAAGGTATTGCTGCTATTGCCGGGGGCGAAGATTGTACTGCCTTCTTCCAAAAGGTGAAAGTTATCTATCATTTTTACTTCTTTTTTTCTGATCAGTTCGTATTAGATTATTTTATTCTTGAAACTCTTATCTTCTTTAATCTGATTTTTATTCTCTTTCGTAGCAGATTTTTACGTCGACGGTTCCACATTTCCTTTTATTCTTTGTTTCATTTAAAACGTCATGCGCGTTGATTGATTTCCTTCTTTTATAACAAGTTCACGTTAATTCACTTTAATTATTATTTACAAAAAGCGATAATAGTAACTCATAATGTACTTTTTGATCCTGAGTTTAGGTGAATACTATTAAAATCTATCAAGATAATTACCCTTTATCGCTCATTGATTAGATATGAGGTATTAATCACTATGTTCGAGTATAAACGTTGTTTATGTTATGTGACGATTTTTCGAAAAAGGAATTATATTGAAATAATTATTGATAATGCAATAAAACAAGATAATAGAAACACAGAGAATATATTTTATCAGATATAATGCCGACAGGTCAAAAATAAAACTCACATTCGTGAGGAGTACGAAACGATAAATATTATAAAATTCTATACAAATAGTTAACAAGGTGATAGTGTCTAACGATTAGGTTATATTTTTTCTAGCAAATAAATAAAAACAATAATAATATTCGTGATGAAATGTTTTGAATTTTGACATCCAATACAATTTCAGGCAATTTGATAATTCGTAACACAAGTAAAATTTAACGAAGGCGATGTACATGGTAACATTTCTTTTTTTGTGGAATACAGATAACAAAGCGACAATTTCTGTGAGTTTTCTGTACCTTTTGAAAAGAAGGAGCATCCAAATTCTTAAAAACATCTACGAGCGTGTGCATCTACTTATGAAATATTATTGCATCTCCTAAATATTTAACATCTATTACCACAACATTTAATCATTTTATACGAAAATTTCCTACAGAATTACGCTATAAATAAAGTATTTTGAATAACATAATCGATTAAACTTTTGTGGCTTCGTTCGAGACTTTCTTTACGTCAAAACAATACTTCTAAAGCTACATAAAACGTGAATATTTTTAAATAAACGGTGCTTAAATAACAACATTATTTTCTAATTATTCATAAGGGTAACATGTACTTTGATTATTATGTGTACTTACATAGAAGTCTTTATAAGGGATCACAGTTTGGAAACGCTAAATCGAAACGTCGCTCGATCGGGGAGATACTTTACAAGTAGACCTACATTTAGTTTAAATCACTAGCAGTTACTTTTTAATGGAAACAAACATAGTTTACGATAGCTTCACCTGTTGCAATCTCGTAAACAAAAAGTTTCGTCTTAACGCCCAAATGAAATAGTGTAGTTTGAGAGACTTGTAAATCAAATTAAATTATATTTACTATACGAACTTTGGTTGTAAAAGTTAATATTGCACAAAGACTGAGGCAAAATTTAATATAAGTCTGGCATAGATTAATCCCTAAATGCATAAAGTTTTTCTTTAATAACTTACAGCTGTGCGTCAAGATTACTCTTATGTTGGTAAATAGCTTTAAACAAAAGATCGAACTTTAGTTTTACAATACCTACACGATATTAAGTTTTCTACAAAATGAGCTTAGCTCCCATTGAAACACTAGGAAAAAATTGTGCGCACTAAAATACCGCCAAGGTTTATCAATTCGAGCCACAAAGACACAAAACACTTAAAATCTGTATTTTTGTTGATATACACGTTGGTTATATTTCTAGTTGTTCTAAGATTTTCACTTGAATAGAAAACTAAGATCCAATCTATTTGTCAGCATTACAGTGTGCGCAATTTTTTGTGTCAGGCAATTAAAGCTTAATTTAATGTATTCACCGGGAATTAAGCTCAATGTCTACCTGCCTACTCCTCTAGAGCCCAAGTGCTCAACATTTCAGCTAAGTAATAGGTATTCGTATAACGAATATTGCTTCTCTGATCTAAGCCATACAAAGTTCACACTTTACTGCAACCACTACAAAAATTACGAAAGGTTTTTGAATTTTAAAACAATGAAAATGTTTAAAGATTTCGCAATCAAAATCCTATCTTTAAGTTTCAGTTAACCTCTAATTTGCAATGGTAATTAAAGGTAATCTTAGCAAGGTAAATTTGTGAGAACATAGCCAAGATTACGCTATGCTTCAAAAGTAATTCCAATACGCTTTACTTATTAATGAAAATTACAACTACATCGATAGAAGCTATAACTAGAAGATCACATTGCATAGAGGCTAGAGTCCTAAGATTACTTATCACTACCTACTGCTTATACTAATTTCGATTCAACAAATCTCAAATACGAACTTAACAAAATCAACAATTCAATTTAAGCTTATTAAACTTAACATCTCCGACGAACCAATAAACAATTTAATGAATGAAATAAACAATTGAATTAATTTGCGGCGAATGAAATGGGACCAGCTCACGCGGAGTTAAATGCGGTAATTAAATAAAACGAGTGGAATTAAAATTTCTCACGCGCCAATCCCTCATTCCACCATGTGTTCTGCAAAGAGCGATTACGTCATTAATACTAGTAATTATAAAAACAGTCGTAATTTGGGACGTTGGAACAATTACAGGGTATTTATGAACAGTTTAAAATGGTCGTGTAATTGAGTCTACCTTTGGTTTGGACAAAGACTGTCGTCGACTCAAAACGTTACGAAAATTTGGTTACCAATGCTTTGTACAGGAATATTTAAGCACTGGCAAATTAAAGACGAAATGAGAATGAAACATTTTGTTTTCAAAGTATGCGGAGGAAAAGGCTCTTTTGATATGGAAACTGAATTACGTACTTAATTTTAGCAAAAGTTAAGAACAGAAAAGAAAATTTCGCATAGAAATCCGAACTTTTCCGTTTTAGCCACGAGTTGAACTTCAAAGGTACATGGGAAAAAATTTGATTCCTTTGAAATAACTTTTGCCAAGGGGAAGTAAAAAGTTAAAGCCAAGAATATGCAAGTATTACCTACTTACTAAGGCATTGCGCAAACGTGTACACGTTTTGCTAACGATAAGACAACTGTTGCGTCTGGTTGTTACAATCGGACACAGTCATTAGTTGCCTGTTAGCGACGTGAAACGCTGAAAGAAACCGAACAATCTTTGTAGTCAAAGAGCTCTACAATTTTATCAAATTTGTTATTGAAGCTTGTTTCCAAAAGGCAATTTTAGTTTCACATTTATAAAAGTATTTTTATTTTTCAATCGGATTGTATCAAATGGAATCTATTTAACACAACATTTTTTTTAGTGGTTCCATCTGCATAGGTAGTGATTATTTTCATACCGTTTATGATGCAAATAAATCGTCAAATGTAATTAAATTAATCCAACGCTAAACATAAAAGTGTTTACGTTTGCGCAGTGACTTAGTTCCAATATTATTTGTATTCCTTACCTTGTTCCTCGACCGGCGTGTGTTCTTCGTCGGAAGAGTCGAAACGACTCTCAATCAGTGAACTTTGCTTTGCTAACGTCTGAAACAATATATCAATGATGTACATAGTATAAGATCTGCCTATTTCTATTGAAATATTTTTAAATTGTCACTTTATTTAAAAATATCTACATAAAGCAGTAAAATTTTTTTTGGAACATTATTATATTTTATCGAATTCGAGAGTCAATTTATTGTAAAAAGAAGGTAGCGAGATAATAAAAAAAAATATATATATATATATATATATATATATATATATATATATATATATATATATATATATATATATATATATATATATATATATAAGTATATTGGCCAAATTATGGCAATATACTTGTATAAATTTTCACGTTTTGCTACTTGTGGGTAGGTAACTGGTTTCACTGTAAAGAGTTGCGATGTGTATGACCCTAGTTTGAGTAATAAAATACGTCGTAGATACCTTGTTAGAGCGCCGCCGCGGCGGAGATATCTTGTTCCAAAGCGCTTCCAGCTGGTCGAAGTGCTGCGACTGGGCGATGGCAGCCTGCTCGGGGCCCAGGCTCACCTGGACATACACACGTTTTCAACGAATTTCAAAAAAAGTTTTCATGTCAACTGCATGTTTTTTGTATGTATTGCGATTAATTCGCCAATTATGAATCGATTTTGATGTTTTTTTTTTTTTTCGTAGATCATACTTCGAGTAGTTCAAAGGTGATTTCATTTCAATTTTAAAAAAATCGGTTGAGAGGCTTTTGTAAAAATCCAAGATAATCTAAAGATTCTAGCGAACTATTCGAATTTTGTATGTAGATTGTATTTAAAGTCGGTTGTGCCAGTTTTGACTAATAATATTTATGAGATGTTATTCTTTATACTTTTAACTCATCGTAACAAGTTGTAAGTTAGGAGGAGTGCTCGAACTTATAGGTCTCTACCATACCTTACCATTTAATTCAGCCATTGGGGAACGAATCTAACGTCGTACATAACAATAAGAGTGAAATATAAATATTATAAAAGGTTACTGGTAACTTACGCACAACCTTTTAAAGGCGACTTTAGTATGTCAAGATATACCACTTTTTACTATGAGACCGACCCCGAAATTGCTAAAATGATTTTATGATCTAAAAATCACAATATTTTAAATTGTTTTAGAAGGTTCGTGTGGGTTTATTCCTAAAAAGATCGCTTTTATCTGTGTTGACTTTAGATTTACCTGTGAGCCCAAATCCTTGTTTTTTGCCTCTTGAATTTTAGATATCTCTTCCATGGAGGCCGATACTGAGAATCTAAAAAAAAGAAAACACCAATTTTCCAAATCGTTGGTTGACCAATCTACGATATGATAATATGGTGGCGAATTTGGTATTCAATAAGGAATTTGTTAAAAAATGTCACTGATTTAAATCTTGTTTTGATTAGAAAAATAGATATGAGTTAATTTTTATAACATATATAAAAATAGAAGATTTTGTATCGCGCACTGAAAATACGGGTATAATAAGCCCGTATACAGAGGCGCCAGCGTAAATTTAATAGCAACGTAAAAAGCGTGCTCTCTATCGAATGCCTAAAGTGAAAAAGAAATAGAACTATGCTATTTAGCTATTATAATTACGATGGCGCCTCTGTAATCGGGCTTAATGTGGGGATAAATAAATTTCGACGTTTCGATCGAGTTGTATGGCCAGTGGTGACGGGTAGACCACTGCTTGCGGATAAGTCTGGTCGTGACCACGATCGATGCAACTCGACCGATACTGATCTGATCTGATCTTCGGGATACTGAGATATTTATTAAGTTATCTCGTATTTTCAGTGCGCGAGCGTAATAGCGCTCAAGGCGTAGATTGATTTAGGTGTTTGTCAGCGATCACCAAAGTTAAACAAAGTTTGGTACGGTCAGTCTTCGGATTAGTGACTGCGGGTGGCAGTTACAACTGAGAGCTAATGTGGCTCAGATGACACGTGACATTGTAGGTCCCGATTGTTTTGACAGTTTAGCCAAGTCAGAGGTATAGCATAAGGCTAGCTACGAATTTACTTTTTAGTGCGCGATTAGTCTCGTAGTATAAAAATAATGTGCTGAAATCACGAAGGTTTAAAAATAGCATTTGGTTGATTATCATCAAACAAAGTTAATTTAAATTTGCAGTTACCTTCGCTTAAGGCGCTCGTCGACCTGCGCCATCATGGCGGCGGAGGTGAGGTGTCCGTACTTCTTCTGCCAGGTGTAGGTGTCGAGAGACACCTCCTTCTTCAGCAGCCGCCGCATCGGACGCTTCGGCGCCAGCGGCCGCAGCTCTGTCACATTATGTTAAATGGTTAGTGAAATGGTTCTATCATTCTAGATTTTATTTATATGTGTCATATCAAATCGGACAGCAAGGGATATTAAGCAATATGTATACAGGGTTATTTCTAATCAATTAGCATCCTTTTAGGGGCTTATTTTATACATCAAAACTAACAACTTTTGTTCTGCGACTTTTGTCAAAATTCAATATTTTTTGTTGTTCCATAGAAAAATATCGTTCACCCGCGACAAAATGTATGGAACAGCTGATTTTTTTTCGAGTTCTGAGAAAAGTCACAGAACAAAAGTTGTTAGTTTTGATGTACAGAGTAAGCCCCTAAAAGGATGCTAATTGATTAGAACTAACCCTGTATATATGCGCAGGGAAAATCCTTTGATGCTAAATATGATTTTAAATTAATTGTAATGTGTATCCGCTAACACGCAGCTTAAGCATTTTAATAATTATAAATCAGGAAATTTTGCGGACACATCTAGATGGCGCTGCAATAAGACAGTTGACAAAAGAGAGTCGGCAATAAGCTGATGATGATGATGATGACTGTTATAAATTTGGACTAATACTGCGAATATATTGGAAACATATCGCATGATTGGAAAAGCTTGCGAGAATTAGGTACTTGATAAAGTAACTTACGATCGACATCTTTAGTTGGAGCCGCATACGTCGGTATCTTCACATAGGTCGCAGGCGTGTTGTGCAAGCAAATTATCGGAAGGCAACCTGAGAAATTTACTCATCTTTAGGAAAAAATATATTTAGCCTCATTATCTACGTCGTTACATAAGTTAAATAAAATCTTCACATACTCGTATAATAATTAATTAAAGCTCTCCTCTAGGATTCTCCAAGTCAAAGACATCTAACAACCAGACCCAGATCAGATCAAATCGAATTCCCTGCACCCCATGCTGGAAACTTCCTGCATCGAAGGTAAACTGTTATAGGTACAACGCCACGGGCGTTGTAAACTTCTCAAACATTTTGTATGCAACGGTTTATCAAGGACAGAGGGAGGAGGTTGTTGTGTAAGCCAAAATAAAACAATAGTTTGTTGCCTAATCTTCACCCTTCGTAGGTATCGAATCTTCCCAAAAAATCCTTAACCTAAGGCTTCTACTTTCTTTTATGGATCAGTTCATCAGTTTTATTACCTCTATCAAGCAGATGCACGACGATCCTGGCACCTTCACTGGTGATTTGTATCCCGAGCAGCGGCACGTGCAGCGCCAGCGATGTCAGCGCCAAACCGCGCTTCGTCTCCCAAATTATCAGGGTCTTGTCCTCCGCACCTAATGGCAAATAGACCGCAAATACAAATAAATGGCAAAACCATCACACCGGATTTAGAGGTCTCGAAGCTTCGGGGCAACACATGAGTGGAAGCCCCTTGGACATAAATAATTATCCAAATAAAATGACCGTTTTTCAAGTGAAGATTTTCGAGCTTTTACAAATTGCCTACTTAATGAAAACTTGTGTTTCTATCGGTCATAATTAATGAAATGTTGTGGAATTTCATTTATTATGTACTGAATTATGTGCACAAGTGTGAATCAAGTAAATCGTGTCTTTCGCGCCGTTACCAAAATTACTCCATAGACGCTTTCAGGTAAGGTTCCACTGGTTTACTGAGACATAAATTGGACTTGACTGTGAGTTTGTCTTGGATTGGGATTACCTATAACTACTTATATGACTTTCAAGACAAATAATGTGTGAAATAAAATTATTATGAACAAAAAGGTAGTGAAACTAGATATATCGAATAGTAATGAGTAGAGTGAGCCAATAACATTGAAGTAAACGGATATGGTATACGCTATCAACCGGTCTTATTGGAGATCCATAGGGGAGGCCTATGTCCAGCAGTGGACGTCCGATGGATGGAAACGGATATGTACAGCATATCCGTCCTTCCTGTCCTACCCGATATACCTAAGTGGGAACAGTGTTGGAGAATGATAGTTACTTTAGTACATTTGAAGGACATTAATAAGCTGGTAAAAAAAACTATAGGTATAGTTATAGTAGTGCCACTAGGTAGTGGCAGTTAAAATGTCAGTAAAGACTCGGTACAGCTTATTAAAATGTGTTTTAAACATGAAGCTTGTCAAACATAAATAAAAATTGAAAACTTTAATTCTGTGTTTATTCTCTCAATCGTTCGGAACTTTGCATAAACAGCAGAAACTGAAAATAAACTTTGCAAACTCGTGTCTCTTTTAATATAAACTTGAACAGTGCAAACTTATTGTGCGAGCACAAATTACTTTGAAACTGTCGAAATGTAGGTATTCTTCTCAGTTATCTGAAAATCTGTCTGATCTAAAGTGAGCCAGGATGGGCATAATTATACTTATTTAAGTATTAGTAGATATGTATGGATTTAAACAGTATAGGTCGAATCAAACTTCTTGGCGGCTGTGATGGTAGCTACAAGCTGCCCAAAGGCTCAGCTGTTAAGTAAGCTTCAGTCAGGATTGGGTTATCCGCAACTTGTAGCTAACACTACAGCCGTCAAGATGTTTGTTTCGGAATATATATACACTTGTATAATTGTAAGACTTGTGCACTTCTATGAAATATCCATACAATAGCGAGACCTAATCAACGAGTGCCACACAATCTCATGAATCACATAGTGGCTTGATGATGGCTTTAGGCCTATTAGATTGTAGTATACAACATTGTTTCTTCAGGCAAGGTCATGTTGTAAACGTACGAAATTGCAAAGTAATACGTACCAAAAATTATAATTTATTTCCTATCTACCCACTACTTATGACTTAATGAGAACTTTGGTAAATTCATAACTTATTGTTTAGATACAAGTTTTAAAAGGTGACATTAGCCTACAAAACACTGTAATATTGTGGTAAATTGTAACTTAGTTAGTTAACGCTAAGCTTTACAAAACATTGTAATTTTATTATGTTAATAAAGGTTTCTTAAAATCAATCAATCTTCAGGCCAACATCACTTGACATATAGTTGGTTTAACTTAACAACAACATTATATGTTCTGGGACTTCGTTGAGACACAGTTACCGCCGGCGACCTTCACAAAAGTGACTTTCTTCGAGTTTCCTGAAAGGAAAATGAAGCAGAGGCCTTATTGTGTAAGCGCTCTATGCCGAACGGCTTCGCTTTTCCTCCCGCTCGCTCTCGTGGCGTGAGTAACTGGAGCAAGTAGGAAAAAAATGAAGCCGAACGTCAGAGCGCTTACATAATAAGGCCCCTGGTCAGACCCAGTGTCGATGTCTCTAGCTTTAATGATGAATAACGTTGCAATGCACTTCACTGTCTCTGTCCCACAAAATTACTAACTGACAATTATAATAGTTCCATCGCCGGTGACTTTAACACTAGTGACCTTTCCCAGATGTCCTGAAAGGAGATTCAAGTCCGACCCAGTGTTGATGTTTCTAATTGTACGCTTTAACATTACTGATTAATGTAATTATCATTATTCATTAATAACATTACATTTCCTTATCTTAGTGACCCACAAACGTACTAACCTGACACTGCAAAGCTTCCATCGCCGGTGACCTTGACATGGGTGACCTTCCCCAGATATCCCAACAGAAGATGCAGACCTGACCCAGTGTTGACGTCCCTAAATGTATCCTCTAGCTTTACTGATGTATGCCGTTGCAATGCACTTCACTAACCTGACACTGCAATGGTCCCATCGCCGGTGACCTTGACGCAGGTGACCTTCCCCAGATGTCCCGACAGGAGATGCAGGTCCGACCCTGTGTTGATGTCCCATACTATCAGGTTGCAGTCCCACGAGCCCGACACCACTTGCGTCTTGTTAGTGATCGACACGGCCACGCACGTCACTATGTCCGAGTGACCGACTAAAACCTGTAGGGAGTAGTTATTCTGTTTTAAAAGTTTTTAAATCATTAATTTTGAAGAATGTTGATAGCTAGCTTAAATTTTCGCAGAATCAGTGGTGACGTGCTGAGAGTCAGTGACATCGTGCTGCGAGTCAGTGATTAGCACTAAATCACGTCATGTCTCTTTTCAGAATGGTATCTGACAGTTTAAAGCTTGCTGTCGTTGATTCGAGTTTCACGCTTTAAGCTGCAGAGCCAAGGACGACGTGCACATTGATTAGCACAAACCTACCTGTGAGAGCTTGCCACCGTCCAGTTTCCACACTTTGAGCGACATATCCATAGAGCCAGTGACAACGTGCTGCGAGTCAGCCGTCAAGGCGAGGCACGTGACACGTTCCGCGTGAGACACGGACCGCTTCTCTTCGCCGCTGTCGCCGCCCGCGAGCGTCCAGATGCGAATGGCGTTATCGCCTTCTGATAGAACCTAGAAGAAAGCGACATGATTTCATTTTCTGCCCTAGACTGTGTTAATTTTGGAAACAGTCAAAACTTACATGATCTTTGCTGAACAGCCACTACAATATTTGCTTAAAATACAAAAAAACTAAGGCTAGATCTTCTTCTGACTTATACTAGACCTAGACCAAGGGGTCTTATTCGGTTTTGTGACCATTATAAATAATTATAGACGCATATTATTCTGTTTTATAGCCGTTCTAATGATTCAATTACTTGAGTTCGTGATCTTAAGCACAGGTGTGACATCTGTCATTTTTAAATTAAAAAATATAATAATGTAAGTTACAAATTTGTTCGAACAATTGTTCGTCCTCCTAAATTCAGTAGTGTCACGGGTAATGACCAAGTTCACGGGTAATTAGATTGTATAGACTAAGATAAATTTCCTTTAGCACCACTAGCTGAGCCAAGCAGTAGAGCCACGGGTGATGAACGGATTTGAGATACCTTATGTGCCTGCCAAATTTTAAGTGATAAATGTTACGAGTTTCCATAGAAATAAACTTACAGCATATTTCATGTTGAGCGTAACCTCTATACTAGCAGTGGGGCCTGTGTGAGAATGGAGCACGATTCCCGAGTCGACGAGCCAAACGTGGACATTCCGTGACCTGTCCCCGGACATCGCTCGGCGACCATCTGACATCATTAGTAGAGATTGTAGAGCAGCGCTGTGACCCTGTACAAAAACAACAGCAAACTAAACACATAGCAGCCTAACCCAAGGGTTACGAATCCACATTCTTCACACTAACGGCCAATATGTGGTACGCTTTGCCTGAGTCAGTCTTTCCACTAAAGCACAACATAGGTGTCGTCAAATCTTGAGTAAATAGGTATCTTCTAGGTAAGCGTGCCGCACCCTAGATCGCATGCTTAACAATAGGTAGCATTAAACGCTAACCTACATATGTGAAATAAAAAAGACCTTCTTTATCACCCTGCTATAATTGTAAATCGTTTTCAGGTTCGACCCACGATATTTATTATCAGTCTACAAAATTGCATGAAACAATGTTGGTAACCTTATTAAAACAGTGTGAATTGAACTAGCGAGCGCATTCAACCCCATTTATGGTGATACTATCAGATACCTTATTTATGACAAAACCATACAAATACAGACTACTAAATTGCCACTAATTAAGCAATGGCTCATTACTTATAATAAATAAGCTACAGCTGTTGGAAATTACACTACAACTGACCTTATACGTCAAAGACGGGGAGTTATCAGCGAGCTGCCAGACCACGACCGTCCTGTCCTCCGAGCCACTCAAAACGATCAGGTTATTCGGAGAGAAGGTAACACAGGTGACATGGCCCATGTGGCCATTCAACGTAGCCTGTAGCCTGTGAGTGGACAGTTGCCAGACGCGAACCAACCCACGAGCGCACCCGCTGGCCGCCAGCTGCCCATCCCGAGACACTTCTAAACAGCTTATCGGTATCAGCTCGCTTTGTTCCGCCTGTTAGAAGCGAATTGAGTCGTAAGATAAAACAGCCTGTTATCTCGAACGTTGTTGATCAAGTTAGCTTTAGTTGCCCGGCGTTATCGAAGCAACCTTAACGTAAATTGTTCATAATGGACAATAAAGTAAGTTTCCTTTTGTAGGAGTTACAATGTAACTTTATCCTTCCTGATTTCTATTTTGACAAATATAGCCAGTATCGTGAGAAAAGTACAATAAAGTATTGTTATAGATCGAAAGCAAAATATCAATTTTGTATTGTTGTTTTCAAACTTTCGCGATTTGATCACATTATTATTATATACTACGAGTAACTATGTATTATATAAGTTGAAGTGGCAATGGGCAGGGGACATAGCGCGGAGAACTGGTGACCAATGGGGTCGAAAAGTTCTCAAGTGGAGACCACGTACCGGCAAGCGCAGTGTAGGTCGTCCACACACAAGGTGGACGGATGAGCTTATTAGGACCGCAGAATCGCGCTGGATGCAAGCCGCTATCAACCGGTCTTATTGGAAATCATTAGGGGAGGCCTATGACCAGCAGTGGACGACCTATGGCTGAAATGATGATTATTATATAAACGGCTGAAACGTCGGGATGAGGAGGTATTTATTTATCACGTAATTATAGTGCGCGATTAGTCCCGTAGTATATACCTAATAACAATGTTGTATTGTTGATTTGCTTTCAATCTAAAATAGACGTAATGAACTGATTAATTTTACTATTTATCCATCTGAATATGTTTAGACGTTAGAGAGTTAATTTAAACTAGTACAACCAATTACAATAAAACAATTAAAATGCCACTAGTATTTATGAAATGCTGAAGATCAAAGCTTAATGGAACATAAATAAAACTGTTTGCATTATGATGTAATAAAGCTAAGAGGTAATTTAAATTGTAATGTTTTGTGTTAGTAATGACTCAGCAATACAGTTATGGACTTGAATAGCTTTCTAGATAGCAATGAGTAATTACATTAGTTCGACCAATTACAATCTCTGTTTACTTTTGAAATAGAGAAAATGTTTAAGTTCTAATTTAGTTTTACTCATTACTAAGTAAATAGATGTCTCTAGTTTTAAATTTATTTTCGGAGACTTTGATTAATGTTAGGGTACAAAAGCCTGTCCAATCTGAAAAGATAATAATTTCGAAAAGCCAATATTAAATTAAATTCAGACGACGTCTAATCTTGGATTTTAATCCTTTAAAGTTTGGACTTAATTCTAGGAATAAGATTTTGATCCTACCGACTTATACTTATAAAGAAGTTTAAAAACAATCACAAAACTGATTTAAGTGCCGTTATAGGTTCCAATTTTTGAAGTGAAGCTTCTATTTAATAAATCGATAAGTGGACAACATTTCACAATAAAATTTCAAGGATGAATTTAGATATTACACAAGAGAAACGATTCCGATCCGATTTTACGGTAGTGTTATTGGTATGCCAATCTTGTCCAAATGGTGAAATAAATTGATTCTTTAGCTATTCAGTAGTGTAATTGATTTATATAAACAAATATTTTTATTCGCTTCATCGTTCCGATCCGATTTTACGGTAGTGGTATTGGTATGCCAATCTTGTTCAAATGGTGAAATAAGTTGATCCTTTAGCTATCCAGTAGTGTAATTGATTTTTAGATAATAATAGCCTTGAAACTTTAAGCAAATGTCTACAGAGCCACAGTCCCCAGTGAAAGTAGTAAAAAAAAAACTTAGATATTTACGTTAATTAATTCACAATGACTCGTTTTCTCGAATTTCGAGGTTATGTCACCTAATTAGTGATTGTAACCGAGCACTATGGCATCGCGCAGCGTTGTAGTCAGCTTTCAATCGCCTTCCGACTAACTAAAAAGCCTGCCCACTCCGTAGCTTGTGCAGAGTTTTGGCTGGGACACTTTTTTTGCACGATTGTAGCTCTATAGATATTAGCTCGAAGCCTTGAAGATTAAAGTAAGATTAATAGTATACCTGTAATAAACTGATGTTGGTTTTCGATTTAGTCTGGCGCCTTTTCATCTGTTTGGTGGGCCGGAAGTTAGTCAAGTGATCTTCAGTGTGGAAGGAGAAGATGGTCACCCGGTGGCCTCCTGCGAAGTTGATGAGCCGTGAGTGTTTCCGTTATTGGGTGACACGTACTTGGCCCGAGGGACAAACCTTACACTCTAGGTCCTTACATTAAGACGTTCGTACACAAAGCTTTTTCAGGATTATTTATATAACGACTCGAAAACAGTACAAGTTTTCTGATGAGGTTGTCTGTTTGACACATTGTTTGGTCAGTGATTTTATGTCTTCTAAAGAAATCATTTGGGACATTCGCGCACACACACACTCACTCACACATACACACACACACACACACATAGACAAACTAATGCAAACGCTCATTCTTGTATTGTATACTGACTTGGTTTGTTTGTACTTGCAAAATCACTTGATCCATCTGGAAGACACTGCCTTTTGTAACACAGTTTTAAACTAACGCAAAAGGCAGAGCTACTTAAAATTGTGTACCTAGTGTAAGTTTTTGCAATAAAATTTATCTTATCTTATCTTATTCGCTGTGTTTTCGCAGTCTTACTTTGGGTATAGGCTTGTTGTTGTACTAGGCTTGTGGCCACTGATAACAAATTGTTTGTATTATAGTTTCTATTTTATTAATTAAGAAATGTATAGGTTGGGGAAAAAATCTTTTCGCATTGTAGTATACGTACAATCAAAAATCTCTTTGGCTATAACTATTTGTATCTGGCTGGTTTTGGTATCATTGAAAGTTTAAATTTTAAAGAACATAATTCCAAATTCAAATTAGGAAAATGTGTGATTTTCATTGGTTTTTCGTACTGTCAAGATGAGTGAACCTTATGAAGAAATTCGATACATTTTAAAATTTTACTACAAAAAAGATAAAAATGCAACGAAAGGTGCGAAAAAAATTTGCGATGTTTATGGACCTAGTGCAGTATCTGTGAGAGTGGCACAAATTTGGAAATTTTGAGCACGTCGCTCTGGTCGCCCTATTACGGATAAAATGAATGCTATTTTTGAAAAAGTGGAGCAAGATCGGCATATCAGTAGTTACGACGTAGCTGAAGAACTGGGAACACAAAAAAGCTCGATATTTGGGTACCTCACGAGGTCACTGAAAGAAACCTAATGAACCGTGTATTTATTTGTGATTCTTTATTACGACGTAATAAAACCGAACCATTTTTGAAGATGCTGATAACTGGTGATGAAAAGTGGATCACGTACGACAAAAACGTGCGAAAAAGGTCGTGGTCAAAGGCCGGTCAAGGCTTCACAGACTGTGGAGAAACCCGGGTTAACTCGTAATAAGGTGATGCTGTGTGTGTGGTGGGATTGGAAGGGCATTATTCATTATGAGCTGTTACCACTAGGCAGGACCATCGATTCTGAACTCTACTACGAATAACTGATGAGATTAAAACAAGAAGTTGAGAAAAGCAGCCGGAATTAAGCAATCAAGATCGAGAAGGGGATCAAGAAGGGGTGTGATTTTTCATCATGATAACGCTAGCCCTCACACATCTTTAGCCACTCAGCAAAAATTAAGAGAGTTTGGCTGGGAGGTGTTAATGCATCCGCCGTATAGTCCTGACTTTGCACCTTCAGATTTCCACCTGTTTCGGTCTCTCCAGAATTCTTTAAGTAGTGTCAAGTTAACATCACGAGACGACTGCCAAAACTACTTGTCGCGGTATTTTGATCAGAAGTCATGTCCCTACCTACAAGATGGCAAAAAGTTATCGAACAAATTGCTTCATACTTTAGTTAAATGTAAATAAACTATATTAAAAATGGTTTGAATTTTCTTAAAAAATGCGAAGAAACTTTTTCCCTAACCAATAGATAAGTAAAAATAAATCTATATCTCATAAAAATTAAACATTATTAATATTTTTACATAATAATTTGTAACAAAATAGGCATTAAATGACCCGCGAAACATCATCGTCAGGAAGTTTGGATTTACATAAATACTTTTTGTACAATCTTCTTGATCATCGTAGTAGTTGACGTTTTTACTGTGACTGTGACGCGTTGTGACGTCATTCAAGACGCCATGACACCCACGTTTTCGACAGAAAATAAAATTATGTTTTATAAATACAAAATACGTAATGTAAATATTGATATTTTATTAAAATAAAGGTTTTTTGGGATAAAATACATATAAAAGTAAATAATTGACCAATTTTTATAATTAAGTCTACATATTATGAGAACGCCACTCTGTTTAAATCGCCCAGTTTAATACGTGTTTTATAGCGATGTTGTGTTGTGACGGTTAAAGAAGTAAGTTCGTATAGGTCGGGTGGCTAGCCCTGGTGTCAGAGTTTTTAAGTTGCCGCCGATTGTGACGACGGTAAAAATAAACTTATACATACCTACTTTGACTTCGATACTGAACGAACGACCTTACGTCTACGTCGTTAAATATAGAGAAACAATATCTATATTTACCTACAGGAAACATGTGAGGCTGTTCACCCGGCTGAGCTTAATTGATTGTTGTGAAGGGTAGTGTTTAAAATTAATCGCGTCATAGTGATATAACTATGAAGTTACAGATTTTAAGCCGTTTGTTAAGTATATGAGTGTATAGCTCTTGTTATGTATATGCCATTGCAAAAGTGATCACATTTACGTAGTTTTTAGATAGCCTTGTTTGAATTATATAGCAGGTGCCCCGGTTGTGGCCACTGACTCGGTTGTGGCCACTGACCCGGTTGTGGTCACTGACACCCGGTTGTGGCCATTGACCCGGTTGTGGCCACTGACCCGGTTGTGGCCATTTCGGTGACAAAATAATTGCATAAATGGTAATCATAAACAATGTAACAACATAATTATTGTTTGTGTGAATCTTAATACATAATTATTTTTTTTAAATCCAAATATTTTAAACATTTACATAACTTATGAAACATTGTCATTCTATATTACCTAAACTAAAATACTACACAAAATAAAATACATACCTAAAATTATATACAAAAACAACGGCTAAAACTCGAAAAAAGACTGTGTCGTTGTGGAAGGGTGACAAGAACGCTGGCTGCATTCCCGCGCTGAACTGCTAAAGAAATTCTCTGCGCGAGGAATGAGCCAGCTTTCTTGTCACCAGCAGCGTCAATAAGTTTTGGCGAAACTGTGTCAAAGAATTTAATAAGATTTTTTTTTAAATCTTATTTGAATTTTAATGTCTAATTAATTGTTATAATTCAAAGTCTATGGAAACTGTAGTAGTTATCATGGATTTTAAAAAATGTAAGATGAGTAAAGTACCTACATAAAATATCATTGGCTACGAGAATATAAAAAGATAGAGTCTAGATTAGCTCATAGATTCGACTTACCTGAAGCCAGTAAAAAATGGTCCTTATCAGCAACAGCCAAAGCAGCTAAATCGTGTGCAACCGCCAACGTTCGTATGAGCTGAGCGCTGTGCAAGCTGTACAAGTAGATCCGCTGGTCCGAGCACCCCACTGCTATTCGAGACGAGTCGTGCGCCACGGCGAAACATTTTACCTGAAAAATAACAGATGCTAGTAATTCTGTCGATTTTACCCCTTCAAAATTAAACTCTATTTCCTTTGTCTGACTCATCGATTCAGCTGTGAGGACAACCAATGTTTATATTATAATCATTTTGTAGGAGAAAAATAGTTTTTAAATCGCTAGGTTTAACCGTCGCCGCGTCGTCGGGTTCTCATTACGGTGTAAGATTTTTGCTTCTGTTATGATTCCCTCTTGCCTGTAATTATTTATTTACACATATTATACAGGGTCATAGGTATCAAACGTAAAATCTTTTAAGGGCGGGGTGTAGCCAAACAACTTTTGTACCACGACATTCGAAAATTCGTAAAAATAAATAAAATTAAATTAGCTTCTTCATAAATTTTGCCGCGCGTTCACCAAAATATAAAAGTATGAAAAAGCAGATTTTTCTCTTCGCAATTTTCTAAAACTTCTAGAACAAAAGTTGTTTGTCTAGATGTACTTGACCCGCTATTAAAAGGGTTTGCGTTTAATAGGTACCTATTATCCTGTATATATGCGTATTTATTTAAAGGATTTAAAAATTTATAGAATAAAATTAATGCTATAAGATTGATCGATGCTAATGCTCTTCATAAATGCCTCGGTGGCTCAGTGGTTAGTGAACCTGACTTCTGGATCAAAGAGGCGTGGGTTCGATCCCCACCCAGGGCAAGCATTTTTGTTATGAACATATGTGTTTGCTCTGTGTCTGGGTGTTATTTAGGTACCTACTATCTATTTAAGTATGTATTTAAAATATGTATATGTAGTATATCAGTCTCTGGCAGCCATATCACAAGCTTTGCTTAGTTTGGGGTCAGAGACCGTGTGTGAGATGTCCCCCAATATTTATTTATTATTTATAAATTAAATGTATAAGCAAATGGCCAAAGAACAACGATCTTGGTTACATACACCCACGTTACTGATATTGTAATCAATGATTATTTCTCAATAATTTGCATGTAGCTACAACTAAACAATGTTCAGATAAACCTGCCATTTCATTTGGAAAAGCAGAGGATATTTATTACAAGCACGTAATAGATACTTAAAGCTTAAGTTGGTCATAAAATTGTCTCTAAAATTTGACAGTTGGTGATGTATGGCGATCGTAAATTTTGCTGGAAAGTGCAGTTACACAAAGTGTCAGGTTGAACTGACCGGCGTTGCTGACGGTGTGTCTACAATATTACTTAAGCAAAATGGAAAAAACCGGAAAGTGCGAGTCAGGCTCGCACATCGAGGGTTCCGTACAAATCCACAAAATATCACATATTTGTGAAGTAAGTTGTTAAAATCTCTATACTATAACCATCGACAAAAACGTTTTTTTTTTCACTTTTCTCGTGATACATCGAAAATTACACATTGTTAAATTGTAAATAATTAAAAACCTGTTTTAGCATGTGCTAATGAAGTTCTTTTATATGATACCTTACATGATACGATTTACTCACTTTGAATTTTGAACCCATATTTTGTGAATTTTGAGGCCCTATTTTTTATGATTTAAATAAAAATGTACAGTTTTCAAATTTATTCCTATATGTGTACTCTGAGACAATGCTTCTTGCCAAATTTTATAGTTCTATATCAACGGGAAGTACCCTGTAGGTTTTGATTTTTGCGAGTGTCAAAATATGCTGTTTTTTACGACATAAACGGCTCTAACTTTTTTAAACGATAACTGAGAAGAATATTTTTTACACAACTGCAAGAGACTATAGATATACGTATACCGTTGAAATTTCAACTCGATATCATTATGCGTTCCCGAGATAGAGAGTCTTGACATACACACAGACGGACATAAAAATTGATCCTATAAGGGTTCCGTTTTTTTCCGTTTGAGGTACGGAACCCTAAAAAAGACCCCAATTTAGATAAATCAACATTTTAAAAATTTTTAGCGATAAAAGACATGCCGGTTGAATCTATTTATCTGAAGAAGTAGATAAATATATTATTTATAAACAAATATAAATCAACAGCCAGCTCTCGCATGATTTTTTACTTCAAGTTGAATGTAAAAACATCTACAGGTATGAGAAGTTATAAGCCTAATTTTTGCTAATTTTAGTTTACAAATCACCTCCAAGATAATTTTAAAAAACCACGATTTAAACAATAACACTAACTTGTACTTAGTTATAGAAGATACTTATTACCCGGCATTAGATCGATACCAGCTAAAAATTAAATGATAATAATAATACCTCTGCCTTTACTACCAATAACACGAAGCATAGTTTTACAGGCCATCATTACACGTCATGTCAATAAAACGGGAATGCCGTCGAGGCACAGGTAACTAAAGTCGTAAATTGTAATAGAACAGGCGACGTTAACTGAAGATGGCTGTATTTTAAAGCTGTCAATGTAACAATGTTTCACGGTAAGCAGTAAGTGCTGACGAAATTTTATTGCGCATTATAGTTGAAATATGGACTTGCACTTCGTTAAAGTTAACAATGTAAGCAAAAAAGTATACTTAAGTTGAGAAAATCACAATTTAGGAGAACACATTTTCCTTTTTTCAAGCTTATATTTAACTTGTAATGGTTGTACCTACCTGAGTTCGGGTGAAATTTTGCAAGTTAAACTTGACCAACTTCCCGGTTTCCGATTAAGCTGAAATTTTGCACGCATATGTATATCGTGTGTCAGTGGAGCTGATCTGATGATAGAGTTGGAAGGTGGCCATAGGACTGAACTCCTGTACTGAACAAGATAGACCCGCCGAATTAGAAGTTATATTTTAATGATGTATTTTTTGGAAAAGTACATTCATTTCTACGCCAGTTGATAGTCTTCTAAGACAACATGATCACTTTTAGTGAATTATGGCTTTGGCTATTGGCTTTGACGTATTTTGCATCGTTAACTCTTATTTTTATTTACAGCAAAAATGTAAAAAAAAAAAAAACAATATTTAGGGTGGGTTGCACCAAATTACTTAATTTTACGACTGGTTAAGGTTTGTTTATCGTTAAAGTAATTTGGTGCAACCCACCCTAAGTGTTTTTTTTCTTTTGCAGGCGAACTAAGTACACATACTTTTTACGCATCTCGTAACGTAATAAGAAAGGGATAGCCGAGGCACTTAGTGGGAATCGCTAGTAATCCATTTCCCCTTGTAACGAATAAGTGAGGAGAGCTTAACCAATTTAGTGGCCCTCAATTACTGGCTGAGTGGCCCGAGAAGCCAGCGTATACGTATTTACGGTCCACGGCTTTTCAAAGTGCTGTCTCTGCTGTATATCCGTTCGCTTTTTTACCTTGGTGATTGATGTTTATGTGGAGATAAAAGTGCTGTCGGAATTTTTTGTAGAAAAAAAGTTAGGTCGCAAAAGTCGTTTCGTTTACGCTTTTAGTGAAGTTTTTTTTAGGAAATTATTTATTGAGATATGACAGTTTAGTTTTGGTTAATTAATTTGTAGATATAAGAGACTACGTTTTCATTTTATGATGAAACTAGCGACCCGCCCCGGCTTCGAACAAGTATAATTTTTTAATTTTTTTTTAATTGGAAAATTACAAACCAGTCTCCAGGGTCTGTGCCTTTTGTTTACTAAAATATCTAATTATTCGATTTTACTGTACAAAAAGAGCTAGTACAATATAGATGGGCTAGTTTAAATTTTAGCCAAGTTAGTAGTTTCGGTGCATTGCGTGAATGCCACGAGCAAACCGGCGACCCGCATGCAGCACCCGATCACGAGTGTGACGCATGTGCCAGCCACAAGTGTATTATACATATAAACCTTTCTCTTGAATTATTCTATCTCTTAAAAAAACGCATCAAAATTCATTGCGTAGTTTTAAAGATATAAGCATACATAGGGACAGACAGACACGGAAGTGCCTTTGTTATAAACTATGGTAGATATCACTATCTACCATAAATTATTGTCGTTTTAGTTCTGAATTACGGTGCTACTTTATTCTCAAAACGAGACAAAAATGAATGAATGGTCGTTACTACATACAAATGGTTCTTACATTTTCTTTGAAGCACTTACTCGAAAGTACTTCATAGCCCCGTTAAGGCTGTTGAAACTTCAGTGTACTTACACAGATATCGCGAACTTGGAGGACAAAGATTCAAGATTGCGAAGGAATGAACAGCCATTGTTCTGGTGCAAAGTTGCGAGACAAAGTAAGTGGGGCATGCTGGGATTTCTTAATGAAAACTTTTGTCGGTCTACCTATAGTGTTAATTGCGCAGTACATTAAAAGTTTCAGTAAACATTGTTGCTACGGTAGTAAGTTACATTTTACACGTTTTACACACGACTAAAAATAGTTTGATGTTACGCACTAATTTGAATCCGAAGGTTTCCATAAATTCGGAGAAACGACTTCGCAACTTAGTCAACTAATTCTTATCATTTTAGATAACTCGTGTACGATTTCCCAGAATTTCCCAGCGCTATGATAAACTCCGTTCCCGAATATCGCTTCTCCGCAAGGGATTTTGCTGGATTAATCGGGAAAACAATAGGTTTGTTGTTGTCAAGTTAATTAAATATGGTAATTTGTTTTTACTCTCGGTTTGTGTGTGGCGCGCCATTTGGGTTGTGTTTGCGGAGTCTGATGACGGGTGCGGTAGGAATTATTAAACTTTCCTAAATTGTGATATACGACTATTTTAACTAGTACGTGCTTAGAATACAAAACATTTAGTTTTAGTACTTGTTATGCTTAATGTTGAATTTAAGTTATTTATGACAAAGTATGGTTATAATTTTAAGCGTTATACTTTCGAAGTAACGTGGTTATATTACGACAAAGTTATATTACTGCATTGTAAATATGCTACGTCTAGTTTTAAAATGATACTAAAACATTAAATTATAGGAACTTAGAAAATTATTAAATAATAGTAAGTACATAAATTTGTAACGCGTTTGCACGCTTCAGAACTTTTTAAAATTAAGTGATTTTAGACATATCGATGAAGCCCTTTAGACTCGATAAACAAAGACGGTGTGATCTCGGTTTTGTGGAAATAAAATTATTTGTCAAAGAAAAGGTGGCATCGCAAATGACTGTGTCTCGTGATACAGTTGTTTGCAGATATGTCGAAGTATTCACACACTTTATGATTTAACCGCAATTTTATCAATGATCGTGCTTTTGCTAGCGTTAGTATTTGTGCTTAGCTACAGTATCTCGTGTAAGACTAGATTCCAGCCTAAAAATTGTACGTAAATCTACAGTTATCTCAATAGATTTAGAATAAAATATTTATGTTGTCCCAAAATCTCAATCCTAGGGTTGACAAAACTGTAGATTTGGAGGTCTGTATTATTTTTAGACTTCCTTGCTATTTCCCCCGTCTTCTTGAGTTGTAAGCTTTCACTAGGATATACGTGTAAATCATTATAACTTTTAAATAAAAGTGTATATTAATAAACTGTGTAAAATGAAGTGTGCAAATATAACAAATATTTAAACAAATAACAACTTATTACTTAATTTCATCAAAAAAAAAGCCACTTAAAACTGTGAAAGTAGAACAACAGTAAAACTATAGACGTACGTGGCTTCGATGCTTAGCTATAGCAACTCGTTGCTTTGCGAGCAGCCTAAGTATATAAGTAACAAAGTTTATTGATACACATTACCCTACGTGGCATGAAACTTAAGTAGAGATAAACCTAGTTCGCAGTTAATGGAGTCAAGTGCACGCAAGCTTCGTTAGCGAGGTTTCCATTACAAGAACGTCGTTTGTCCCGGCTACACGAGAATGCATTTCAACAAGATTTTCTGCTTCTAACGAGGCTTGGGCGGTAATGATATAAATTCTATCACCTTAAAGGGTCATTTATAAGATAAACTTAAAACATTTCTGCAATTGAGACGGTTAAAGAATATCTTCTTTAACCTTTAATAAAAACAGAGACAATTTTCAGAACAAAGAATAATAAAACATTTGAAAAATAATAATTGGAGATAGAAAATAGTACAAAAACCATTCACCGAAATTAAATTATGAATGTTATTTGAACACTTTGATAAAGATAAGCCTGTTATAATTAATTATCCAAGACTGATGTTGTTATAAAATTACGAAAAATCCTATTTATTTTTAAATTTGGTACATAACAGGCCTTGTCTAGATGCCTTGCTAAAAACAAATATACGCCCTGAATATGAATCAAATATTTACTAATTTGAGATGTAATTTACCTTATTTTGTAATTCAACAAATTTTTATGAGTCCAAATATTTTGTTAATTTTTTTCCATAAATACCTACATATATTGCAACGGGTCATATTTAAAAAATAAATTGATCATTACTTATACCATAAGATGACTAGACACCATTTATTTGAAGTAATAAAATAAAGAAATGATGGAGCAAATTCTTAAGTGAAAAATATTCCGTATGTCGTACCTTATATTCTGTTATTGGCTTATATTTTACGGCGTAACTGAATTTTACAGCTATCAATAAATCTCACCTTGCCTTTATGTCTCCTTAGCACGTGTAGATGCGTCCCAGTGATGAAAGTCCGCACATGGAGCTCGTCCACAGTTTGAAGAGTGATAAGAAATACGTTGTCATCGGTGATTTCCATAGCGTTTACCTACGGGGGAGAAATCAAATCAAAAAGATTTTATTTACATAAAAGGTACAAAAAAAAGTAAACGCAGTGTTTTTTTAGAAACCAGTTGTTGTGTTGCGGGAACTAGCGTTTCATCATATTTACGACATGAATTTAGATTAATTATAAATTATTTAGACCTTACCAAAATAGTTTACACAATTTTAAATGGCTTGAAAAATAAATACAGAACAGTTTATTTTCCAACAGCTATATACTCATACCTAAAACAGGCTATATATTATGTAGAAAGTTCGGTATCGTGAAAAAAAAATCAAGTCACTCGACGGCGAAACCTACCTAAAGATAGTATTATACACTTTCTTTAGGTAGGTTAGTACAAAATATAACTACCATAAATATGCAAATAAATACTACGGTGCTGGCAACGCAAACTAAATGGTATAATTTTAGAGAAAAATAGTACCTACGACACAGTTCCGTAGATAGGACTACAGTACCGTAGGTGGGTCTACGAGACAGCGGATAGAGCTACAGTACCGTAGATGGGTCTACGAGACCGTAGCCAGCACTATTGTATAAATAGTAGCTCTGTAGGACAGTAGGTAAGCCTACAAGATAGTATATAAGTCTATAATACAATAGGAGGGTCTACGGTACTAATCCATAAATAGATCTACGAGACCGTAGACCGTAGATAGACCTTCGGTATCTCATAGTGACACTCATTTTGTATTAAGACAAAACCTAACGAGGTGATGATTTAGTTACCGGTACTCCAATAGCGTCGGTGCTAAGCAGAGTAAAGTTATCTACGATCCAGGTAGATAGGCTTACAATTCCGTATGTTTTCATTACTGAAGATAGTTCTACTAGACAGTAGACAAGTCTACGAGACTGTAGTTGGCAGGTCTACGAAACGAGGAGTAGAACTATCGAATTATTAAAATATATTTATTTAAATTAGGTAAGTACCTAAGATACGCTTTTGAAAAGTCATTATGAGTGTACATTTGAAATTATTAACAATTAAAAAAACATGTAAAACTGTAGGTAGCAAAAAAGATAAAAAAAACACTACACTGAGTGACAGTTACCGGTACTCCGATGGCGACGGTGCTGAGCAGCGTGAAGTTCTCTACGTTCCACGTGCAGACGGTGCCATCCTGGGAGCACGTCACTACGATCTCGCCGTCCTGGATCACCTTCACGCCGGTCACGGGTCCGCGGTGGTGGTCGATCTTCGTTATCTAAGAGTAATAGAAGCAGGAGAAAATGGGTCACAGGTAAACTACGTAAAATAATGTGACGTTACAAAATGTAGCGAGGTGAACAACGGATCAAAATAACATTCATTTGGTAATTTAATATTTCACATATTTTCCAACCGCGCTAGCATACGGATCACGAAATAATTCTATCGACGTGTCAAAACGAGACAGAGTTAAGGTGAAGTATATTATATCTGTCACTTTTTCACACGTCGACAAAACTCGTTTGTGGTCGTATAGTACAAGTAGAATAAAGGTAGAATTTGGGAAGGATGAGATTTCTTCATTGATTTTTTAAGGTTTATTTTAAATTAATGACCGAAGAAACTTTATTCGAAATAAAACATTGAATGACTCACAAGCGCGCCGTCCACGAGCGAAGACACGATGACGGCTGAGTCATCTCCACCGCTGATCACTAGCGAACGACTCACGATAGCACCCACGCACACTACCGGAGCTATGTGCTCCCTACAAGTTACAATAAATCATCATTACAGGTCGAATCACACATTACAGTCGGCGGGTACGGAGATAGCTACAACATACGCAAAATCCAAACAATGCGCAGCTATATGTGAGCTTCAGTTAGGAATGCATATTGCGCAGCTTGTAGCTAACTTCACATCCGCCGACTTGTATGATTCGGCTTATATACAACGTGTAACGGAAAGACTATACGTATATAAGAAGTATACATACTGAAAGTACCAAATCAGATAACGGTAACAAACTAGATGGGGGCATGTTTAGCCGTGTAAGTTTGTTTGCTGATTATTAATCTTTTTTTGAAAAACTAGTCATTTTTATGACTAATTCACATTTGCACAGCACTATCACACTAAACAGCTGTGAGGTCAATAACACGACCTTGCCCATCAAAATCAGACCACACCTCCTTGTTGTGACATGTTTGTTTACGTGCAAAAGATTTTTCTAGTCAGTCATACTAATTCTTTTAAAAAAAGTGAATGTTGTTATTTTGGCTTGGAATTTCGAATACAGCAGCTATATAAGGTATAGTATCAACCCACTTTTTATGTATACAGCCTTTCCGTTACACGTTGTATAGACATCTTTGCAGATTTAAACAGCGTGGAGAGTTTTTGGAATACTTTCGTGTCATGGCTGAACTGACCAACGCGGGATCTATTACTGCAACTGTATCGGTAGGATATCATAAAAATTACATAACTATTAGAAGTATGGCTTAGGTATTCCCATAATATACATACTAAACAGGTATTCATTATATCTTAAAAGAAGCACGCGGTACCTAATATGTTTCTATATAGAGTAAACTTATATCCTTTTTCGTAAAGAAAATGTTTTTCTACCACGATTTTCGTAAAAGTTTGTTGCCTAAATTAAAATGAAATTTGATAATAATAAAAAAATATAATAAATAAATTACAATAAGTTTACAAAAAATATGCAGCTAAGCTAAAAAGTGAACTCACAGAATCTTAGTTTTGATAGCCAGCGTGTGTAGATCCCAAACGATGACGGTGGTGTCTTCGGATCCCGTCAGGAGGTACTGCGACTCACGCGTCACACACATGCACAGGATCTTACCCGAGTGCCCTGCATACAACAACAATAGCAATATTTTTTGTGAAATAAATGATTGATTGATTGATTGAATAGACAAGATGTCTGGTTAAAAAATCAGTAATATAAGTCCATGAATTATGTTAACAAAAAATATTGGACACGGGTGTTTTTTTTTTGTCAATCAAACAAAAAAATGGCAAAGATAAATCTTGTCAAAGTTTAGGAGTAGGGCTCAGCTGAATTGGCCAAAGAAAAAATACGTGTTTAATATTTTTTGGTAGTTTTTCTGACGGACCAATTATTTTTTTAGGCATATTCTGTACCTTAGAGGTAAACAATCGTATCTCTATGATACATAATATGAGTGACGCTAAGTTTTCAAATGGAGCCTTGCAGACATCTTTTATCATGGCTATAGGACAAACTATTTTAGAAAACGTTCAAGTCAAAAGACCTATGAACGTCTCTTATTCGTTCTTTTCTTGAATATAAGTAATTCTTAAAGAAACATTGTTACTAAAAATAAATAAAAAATTTAAAACAAAGCTGTTATATAAAGTTAATACTTTATTTAGATTAAAGCTCTCAATTGCAAAATAGGTATCAGGTGGAGTTTACTTATTATCTCCGATGTCATTTCGTGAAGATCTCAATTGCAAATATTCGAGCTCGGTCTAGACAAAACATTTCAGAATAAAAAGCCTCATAAATTAGCCTTTATTTAATTAATTCACGCCATTTACATTCTTGACATAACCTTTGTCTTCAGAGAAAGAAAAAGGTCTACGAACAAGAGGCCCGCCACGTAATAAACTTAATTATATTTACGTGGGGCAAATGAAGATAAACAATATGGTCGTAAACACGCCACGTCGAGCGTAGACTAGCGTTGCCAATGTCCAAGTCCCTAATTCCCCAAAAATTGAAGGCAAATTCCCCAAATCGTAGACAAATATTATTCCTATTCCCCACAAATTTTCTACTACACTTTTTATGACTGAAACAAGTAGTTTTATGCATATTTTCCGTAATTATTGCTTTTTGCGTCGCCATAATTGCAATTCTAGGAAGGGGTTAGCTTGGTCCCAGCGCGGAGCTAGGTTTTACCAAATGTACCTATCTTGCCAAATCGCAATCTTTCCTAATGCGTAGCCCTGGATTCACCAAAAACTACCTCGGGAAATTGCAATACTATGATCCTAGGAGTATTTTTGGGTTTTTTCAACGGATTTTAGGGTTTTTCAGTTTTCCCCGAATACAATCAATCCCCACACCAATCCTCTCTGGAGGTAGAGTTCCCCGCCATTTGGGGAATTCCCCACAAGTCGGTAACCCTGACGTAGACTACGAATACTACGTTAGGCGTTCCCTAGACGCAAAGGTAATTTTTGCTAGCAGATATTATATGCAGGCCTTTTTTGCGGTGTTATTAGAGAAAGTATTATTTTTGCGTTTATGAAAACAAATGAGGGTTCTTATTTTTCATCTGGGGAATGGAAATATTGCTTGTCAGAATGAAAAACTAACTAGTGGTTTAGGTTGTACCTACTCTTGATTAATATAATAATAGACACACATTATTTCATCTATTAAAGATAAAACATAGCCAGTACTGCTATGTATGACTGTTTGTAGGTACACCTTATGTTGGTATACACTTGTTTTCTGGATTGATGAGCATTGTCTCTAGACCACCATATATTATTACTGAGCTTAGAACTAAATCAGAACTTTCGTACTAAATCAGTTCTTACTGAATGGTAATAAACTGTTATGGGCAAGGATAACGATTACCACTAGGCTAGCAGTTTTCTTGACATGACACTCCCTGTAAATTTACTTTTCTAAGTACCTAGTTGGGTATGTAAGAGAGTAGTACCTAGTATCTTATTCGTTACCTAATACGCGAACACGTTAGAATACGCTGGGTGCAAGCCTCTTCCGACCAGTCTTACTATAATATGGGAGGCCTCCTATCATCATCAGCCCTAGAGCGTTGTGGCGCCCTAGTAAAAAATCATTATTATAATATTATAATTAATCCGTAAGTTAGATGATCAATAATATAGGACACGTATTTTTTTGTCAATCAAACAATAAATGACAAAAAATAACCTTGTCAAAGTTCGGCAGTGGGGGTCGTGAAGTCATTTGTGACGACACGAGGGCTATACCTTCGCCAATTTGTGTTTCATTGACAAAAGAAAGAAATACATGTCTAATATTTATTGATGGATAAATCTGACGGATTAATTCTATTTTTTTTTGTTATCATGCCTATTATGTTCGTCAAGTAGGATAGGGGTTCGTCAGGGTTCAGAAATTCATTAAGTCACAGCACACTATTAATAACATTTCATGCGTTACGTAGTTCCATTTGGCCTAAATAATGAATGTGTTACGACGTGTTTAGAAGCGTACCCTTGTTCGGTTAATATTTTGTTGACTCACTCGGGCCGACGCGGACGGGAAGGTTGACCTTTTTGCGGACTCAAATGTACAGAACTTGGCAAGTTATGGAAACTCGGATTTAATGTTGGCTTTGGTTGGGAACTTATAATTAATAGTAGAATGTTTTAAACGAAGGACTTTGTTTGATAACGTTTAACAGCTAAGTGGGTGTAATTTGTCTGTTTAATGACTGTTGGTATACATTCAAACGTTTGTAAAAAGATTTAGTAAAATCTAATTTCTGGTAGTAGGTAGTACACATTAGAAATGTTGTAAAAGGTTGAGTGAAAATGTTTTCTTTTGAGTTTCACTCATTTTATTTCGGTTTTAAAGCAGCATGTGATTTTAGCCCACACAATAAAGCGTTTTGTAGAGATATCAATTCACAGTGAAAAAAATACATGTAAAATCTTTATTTATATTACAACTGACGAAATTTCCTTCAAATTTTGTTATGAGCTCCCGATATTTTGACATTTATATTTCGACGCAGTTGCATACGTTTAGACCACAGACATTCAAACATTACTCCTGATCATAGCACATTCTGAAAATCAGAATTAGACATTTCAATTCCATGAAAATTTCAAAAATATTTATAAAACTGACCTTTAAACGTATGAACTTTAGAGTTGGACATGACGTGCCAGAGCTGCGGGTCCCCGGTCTTGGGTGCCAGCACCAGATGCTGTCCCGACGGCGCCAGTTGGAGGAGGTTCACTCCTGAGCTCTGCGTTGAACCTGCCACGGACACCACGCGGACTGTCGACGCTATAGGTGGCTGCAGCCTGCATGAAAAAAAAATTTTTATGCTTCATATTATTGAGTCATCAGTAGAAAAAGTGTTAGTCGTCTTGTGTCACACTAACTCTCTGGTTATCTTTATTTTTTCAAATTTGCTGTATCTATTGGTTTAAAAAATAAATAAATATTTTGGGGACATCTTACACACGGCCTCTGACCCCAAACTAAGCAAAGTTTGTGATATGGCTGCCAGAGACTGATATACTACATATACATATTTTTAAATACTTACTTATATAGATAGTAACTAAATAACACCCAGACACAGAGCAACCACCAGTGTTCATCACATAAATATTTGCCCTGGGTGGGAATCGAACCCACGCCTCTTTGATCCAGCAGTTATGGTCACTAACCGCTGAGCCACCGAGGCAGTCTATTTTGGTATTAAAGTTTTTTTTCTCTTTCATTGTGGTACGTCTACTTTTCGAATTCAATTTAAATAATTCAATTTATTTATTTACTGAAAATGTAACTTACAGCACTATAAGGTGTTAGGGGTTATATTTTTACCCTTAAAGACTACGAATTTAAATATACGTAAAATAGAACGTAAGTATATAAAAGAAGAAAGTTTAATACTCTATTGAAAGAACATTTAAGTATATCAAGTAACGAACCATTTTGCATTGGTCATACTAAAAAACGTCGTAACCAAACCGACCGTATTCGTCTCAAAACTACGACACAACAACAGCCAACTCCGCTAAAATCCCTCTATCAATCACTCAAAGTACCATCTAGTTAGCAGAAAGCACCATTCCACCAACTATAGGTGGCAATCCCACTACAAAAAGCAGGAGAAACAGTGTCGTAACATTTTATTCCCTTGTTTCGTCCGCAGGTGTTACAGTGAGCCAATTCAGAAAAGTACCCCATTGAGGGCGTTTCTCTAATTGAATAATATAGTACGCCGGAATTAGCAGTATTGATCTTTGCCCGTTCCGACACGTGCTAAGAATTAATTAACGCCTTTTTGTGGCATTTTGTGTAGCGTACTTTTGATACTTGGGCTTTGGGTATAATAGCGTTAGCGGTTATACCTACTAGCGTAGATTAAGTCCCGGCTTTTTCTTGATAGAACTAAATGTTGTTGTAAAACATTATTTTATTTATTGGAAATGATGTGGAGGTTTTACGTTATTTCAGCTTAGTTTAGAAGATGCACAGATGCACAGAGATGCAATTATCTCTGTGTCTCTTATCTTTTTTAATTAGCATCTCTTTTCGAACAATTGTGTCTAAATTTGATTAAATGATTTGTACTATGCAAATGACTCAAAATACAGATACACATCTACATAGACACAATTTATTTTACTCGTAAGTATAAAAGTTTATGATAAACTAGCAGATTAATTAATGTCATTGTTATTTAGAGATAATGGATTATTAGACTACAAAGTAAAACTCGATTCAATCATTTCATAAAGTTTGACTTGATGAGAGCTTGTAAGTGGTAGGTAATTAATTAAGTTCTGCAATAACTTTAATAAGTTTTGCTTTTGATGCTATTACAAGTTTGAAGACATTGTTTTCGATAATTTGAAAGTTAGTAGGTATATACGGTAACATCAAATAAATAAAACTTCTTTTGAAGAATAATACTTAGAAAAATGATGATGATTATGAAGACTCTTAACATGACTTATGTATCGACATGTTTTGTACTGTACCAGCCTTCTTTTAATAGTCCACTGCAGGACGCAGGCCTAATGAAGAGTGAATGTGCCATATCCACCACGCTGGCCCAGTACGGGTTGATGAATTCACATACGCCATCAAATTCCTTATACGGACAATATGCAGGTTTCCTTACGATGTATTTCTTCACCGAAAAGCCAGGGCTGGGAAAATTCGTACATAAATTCCAAAGAACTAATTGGTACGGGACTGGGATTTGAACCCACGACCTCACGATTGTAAGGCGGGTGTTACTATCACTAGACCACCACGGCTTAACACCATGTACATACCACCACGGCTTAATAGCATGTACATATTCAATGACTATTGTAAAAATTGTGAAATGGATACTACAGTCGCTTTCTTCATCGTCTTAAGTGGAAAAGCATTTAAAGTCTACAAAAGTAGGTACATAAATAAAATTGCAATCTCTTTATCCATACATAGAGCTCTACAAACATTTCCACCGCACTTACAAGAATTAGCATCTGCATTCAAAAGTAGGCAGCACTAGATGGATTAAGCAAATGCGGGGCCCGTAGCAAACATTTAAGGGCCCCTGAGCTACTTATACTTCAGTATCAAACAATAATAAATTATCTCGGTTGGAACCTCAGATTTGAATAGAAATTTCACAGAATAATGGCGCGTGTATTTTTTTTAAGAAAACTAAGCAATTTAAGAACTTATTTTGGAAGTCACCTCACAGTATAAACACAAATAAATAATCACACAAATCAAGGTGATTAGACCAACCATTTCAAAAATGTGTTCTAAAATCTCACCCAAACACTTTAATCAGCCATACTGTGAAGTACCCAAATTGCAGAACCGTCTTTGTTCTACGACTATGACGATATGGTCAATAGTTCAAGTGTCACTTATGTAAAGTTATGTCATTGATTTATATAGCAATTTCAATGCGTTTTCGACGGCATTATGCTGTCATCATGTCTTTCATATTTTCAACTTTAGGGCAATTCTATTTAACGAGTTTACGTTCTTTGTTTACGTGACATTAATTCGTCAATACACATATTGATTTTATTTGATGCCACTGAAATGTACAGCTTTATAAGTATCATTCAAAAAGAATGATCAGACCGAGGCGGGTCTGAGTACACGGGGCCCGTCTTTGATGTCGTTACTTGGTTAATCCGGCTCTGAGGTGGCACATTAGAATTCTGCACACATTTGTGACTTGTTATTTTTCCACACGGGAGCGTGGTTTGTGACAGACCTTTAGAGATATAAAAAAATGGAGGTATTTTTGCGTAAATGCGTATTTTTTCGTTTTGGAACTTCGGTTTGTGAATTTTATTCATCCCTTTTTATTTTCAATGTTTTCATAGTGAGTGTGTAAACTTTATATGAAAGCTTTTTTAGGTAGGTGCATTAACGTTTCAATGTTAATACAACTCTATTTGATTTTAAAATAATAAAATAGGTTGGTACTTTTAGTGTGGAGAACGTAAAATTATTGCAACAAAATTTTTAATAATAGAATTTATTGAGTGTTCAACTCTCTGCGGCTAGTAATGTTGTTATTTCATATTATAACGAGATAAGTCGTTTGTAATTTCGTAGGTATATTACAAAGAGGCATTTTAAAATTGTTTATGGAAAACAGCAAAGGCCAGCGAGGGAATTAAAAGAGCACAAGGTAAAAATCTTTGCGCTCGAGTGCAACACGTACCTTTTCATCCCACCTCAGCGAGGAAATAATAAAGTCGTCTACTTACGTTCGTACGGTTTTAAATAACTACTTCTCGTGTGATTGTTGAGGGAGAAAGCTCATTTACGCATTATTAACAGTTTCAGTGAGTTCTGTTGGTGTCAAATAACTTTCTCTTCTTCTTCTTCTTTTGTTTGGAGTCGCATTGTCGTGCATTTGCCAGTGTCAAGTATTTAAGTTTTAAAATTTTTTGATATTTTATCAAAATAGCCACTGTCGTAGGCACGTCATAGTCCAGTAAATTCGCGGTCAAATCCAAACGTAGTCTATGTCATACCTCAGTAAAGTAGTGGAGACTTTACTATAGGTGTCTATGGAGTTTTGGTTACGGAACGACATGATACGTCACATTATATCACTTGCGTACACTTATGCATTTAAATCAGCTCATAATTAACGAAATACCACAATTTTTCACTAATTATCACTGATAAAAACACAAGTTTAACAAAATAGTACGATGAGGCGACATGACTTTTCCGCGTTCCCGCCAAAACTCCAATAACATCCTCGTTGCTAGAATCACTAATCTTAGGTCATTTACTTATTTTCAAGTTTCTTTTTTTAACATAAGGCAAATAGTATAATAATATTGCGCATTATTAACCGTTTCATTTAATTCTGTTGGTCTCAAACAAAGTTCCTCGTTGCTAGAATCACAAATTTTAGGATTTTCGCTTATTTTTAACTTTCTTGTTTTTAATAAAAGGCAAAGAGTATAACTTTATTAAAAAACAAGGTTTTTAACAATATGATACGAAAAAAACAGGACAAGTGCGAGTCAGGCTCGCACATCGAGGGTTCCGTACAAATCTAGAAAATTTCATAAAATTGGGAAGTAAGATGTTAAAATCTCTATACTATAATCGACATAAGTTTTTTTTTTACTTTTCTTGCCATACATCGAAAATTCCACATTGTTAAAATAATTAAAAACCTGTTTTAGCATGTGCTAATGTAGTTTTTTTATATGATATTATGATTCATGATACAATTTACTCACTTTGAATTTTGAACCCATATTTTAAGACTTTTGAGGTCCTATTTTTGTGATTTAAATAAAAATGTACATTTTTTAGATTTATTCCTATATGTGTACTCTGAGACAATGCTTGTCGCCAAGTTTCATAGTTCTATGTCAACGGGAAGAACCCGTAAAGGTTATGATTTTTGTGAGTGTCGAAATATGCGGTTTATTACGACAAACGGCTTTAACGTTTTTAAACGATAATTGAGAAGTTTTTCTTTTGCACAACTCCAAGAGATCATAGATATACATACGTATTCAGTTTAAATTTTAACTCAATATATTAACGCGTTCCCGAGATAACGAGTCTTGACATACACACAGACGGACAGACGGACAACAAAGTGATCCTATAAGGGTTCCGTTTTTTCTGTTTGAGGTACGGAACCCTAATAATGGCACGCGCAAAGCAAATAAAAAAAAAGTACGCCAAGGAGGTGCCGAGTGTAAGTTTTCAAGAAATAAAAAAAAGTTTGCATAATAAATTCGGCGCCATGAAGATAGAAGTAAATAGGTTTTCTCTAGCGGATAAAAACGACTTTTGCACTCAGAAATCGAAGAGCAAAAAATAGTCTTTCCGAAATAGGGGGATGAAAAACGTTTTTTTTTAAGATTCGTTATTATTTTTGGTGCATTTAAAATTCATTTTGTTTCAAGCAATTACAAACAAAATTTACAAAAATGACATGCTTTTTTGCCACTTTTACAAAAAAATGTGAGAAAATGTGAGAGGGTAAAGTAAAATTGAATTTAGAACATCGTGTGCACTAAGTTTGTGAATACAAAACATTATTAAACCTATTTACTTCTACCTCCATGGTGCCGAATTTATCATACAACCTTTTTTAATTTGTTCAAAACTTAGACACGGAACCTTCTTGCTGTACAGCTGTACTTTTTTAATTTGCTTTGCACGCGCCACATTCTAATAATGCATGTCGTATTGTTAAAAAAACTAAAATAAGAAACTTGAAAACAAGTGATAATGACAATGACAATGATTCTAGCGACGAGTAAGTCTATTTGATGCCCACAAAATTGACTGAAACTGTTAATAGTGCGCAAATGAGCTTTCTCCCTTTTTGAATTCACGAGCGAATCCTTCGCTAGCTCGGTCAGTCAGCATGCGGTTAAAAATCAACTTTGCACTCTTATATAACAAATAACTATTTTTATCAACTTGAAAATGATGCTTAATTTCAAAGAACTACCTATATTTATCAGACAACTTTATTTAATTCCAAATGTGAATGGAATAAAGTCGGATGTTCAGAGATCCGTTCACGCTTGGCTGAGTTTCGCTTCCGTAGGATTCCCTCGTCTACTGCACATTCACATTACAGTGAGCAACATCAGTCACTGAACATTACTCACACCTAAATATCTCCCCGGAAACTTACACGAGCTTTTGCATTTCAAGCGGTTTTATAGTTACTGAGCTTCTTGGGCGTAACCAAGTAGATCTATATATCTTAGCTGTGGGTTACTACAAACATATCTCCACTACCTACAGATACATTCTCAACTAATAAAGAATTTAGACAACACAGTATACAGAGCCCTGTAAAGTGAGCGTGGATTTTTTGTTCATAGATTTACTAATTAATATTACCTGTAAATTGTACAACCCTTATTTAGAGTTAGGAAGATTCCAGAAAATAAAACCGTCCTCGAGTTTTAGTACCACAAGAACTCGAGAACGGCTGAACCGATGTGTCTAATTTTAATCTTGAAATTTCTGTGTAAGCTAAGGGATGGCTTAAACGGTGAGAAAATGTAGAAAAAAAAACTGAGAAAAAAACACTTGAATTTAATTTTCCATACAAAATATTCCTATATGTGAAAGTTTACCGTATTTGGTCGCCGGTGGCGCTAAGGTGATATGAAATTCACTGGGTCAGATAGTCTTTAAAAGGCAAAAGCAAGCAAAAAAAAACATACTACGTACTACCATACATTTACTAAACACGAGCACAGCGAGAGTGAGTTTAATGTGCGACAGATTGAATGGAAGCGTCATAGGAAGAAGTTTCACACTCATCGATTAAGCTCAAATTTTCAGATACACTTACCATCCATTGAGCGGCACGAGCAAGGGTTTGTCGTATCCATCGCACCACGCCATGGCCGCTGTCACCAGAGTGGCCAGCACGCCGCGCCGCGCCACCGCCGGCCGCAGCCACGCTATTATCTGTACGGAATTAAATAAAAATTCAAACATTTTAAATCTAACACCATGGACTTTTTAAAACGCCGCTTCTGGTCGCTAACAAATATCATACAAACGATGTGGTCGAGTGCTGTGATGGGGTAAATTAGGTACCAGAAGAAGCTCCTAGCTGCAATTGAAACAAATTATATCATAGGCCTCACTTATTGAACACACATCACGGTCTTGTGCGAGTCACGTCAGGGTTGGACTCGATAACATCAGTTCAAAAAATGCTCGAAAAAGTTACCAGTAAACCGGTAAGGAGCCAAAATAAATATTTTGTGGTACAAAAGTGCTGTAAAGTTGCTTTGGGACGGATACGCGGACAGATTGATGGATGAAGCCCATAGAGTTTTTTGTTGTACTGCGAAGCCGAAAAAATATAAACTGTACTTAGCTAAAAAACTTTGCACAACGTTCAGAATTTTGTATTACATACATATAAATACTACATTAATTCTAAAATAAACTTACAATATTATTACCTATAACCGAGACCAGAAGCAGCATTAATTGTTAATTTTAATTGGTTGCTTAAATTTTGCCGCTTATCTGAACGAACCAATTAGTACCAATGTTTATCAGTCCGTAATCAGCTACAAATTTAATTACATGTAGAGAATAATGACCAATCAAATATTATTAGTAACATTTATTTAAACAATAATCACAAACGCTAATAATAAACAAACAAATGGATAAATCTTGAGTCATGATTGGAATTCTCAATGAAATCTTGAATGGTAGTTCGCAGTGTAGAACATCAACAAGGCGGATCGACGATCCGTTCAAGACCGCAAAAATACCTTACGTTGATGCATACTTCCAACCAGTTTTATTGGAAATCAATAGATAGGAAAGTATATGTCCAGAAACGGAAATTCAATGACTGCTATGACTATAAAATGATTAAAATTCTTATCAAAATTGATTTTACGAAATATTTATATGAACCAATATAATTTGTACACCATTAAGTAAATAAATACGTCAAATACAATTAGAATTGTATCGGCTTTTACAAAAATAACTAGTCTTAAAAAGCAGCAGAATTTCGTTCGTCATACTTTCGTATCACTGCCTTTCCTAAATGATCAAAGGCTTATAGCATAAGTTAAACAAAGAGACCGTAAGCTTAGTTATGGAACATTTTTGATTAAATTAATTATATTATAAAAGTCAATACCGCAGAATTTCAAAACTTTATTAATCAACACCTCAGTAATTTAGGGTATCGATACGCCGTATAAGCCAATATAGTAAATTAATTCAAAGTTGGCTTTAATTCCACCAAAGCGGAATGGAGCGAATTCGCGTGCAGGGCAGGGCAGTGTGTCTTAAGTCTATGTTAGAAATATCAAATTTGCTTAGATTTGAGAAGAACAAAACAAAAACTACTCAACCATGATTATTGTCTTTTGTTTTACTATGTTTCTCGCCAAGCAAATAATGCGTTTATGAATATACTGACGGACAGTGTTGTACTGTATACATCCACTTCGATTTAGTGGCGTCCATGCCCTTAGGCCACCGGAGGTTGATTGCAACTCGTTAAAAGGGTTTATGTCCTGCTCACGTGCTGGATCAAAAATGGACGTTGGACAAAAGGCATTAGCCGTTAGTCCAACGTTCATATAAACTAACATTTTTTCCGTCAATTATCTAATACTGCAACGTAAATGGGTATGTTGCAATGTGGTTGTTATTACTTTATCAAAATAACATTGCAAATCAAAACATGACATACCCTACATGACATACAGGTTAAATTGGTCTTTCTTTTTGACGTCGATTTATTTTTTCTCGATTTTATAGTTAGTCTCTTAGTAGGTATTTGGACCTAAATGTTGGTCACAGTGATGAGTAGGTACAATGCTATCCTAAAATATGAACCCCCTCCCCAAATGAATCCATACTAAAGTTATAAATCCGAAAGTGTATGTATTGGTTTGTTCCTCTTTCACGCAGCAACGGAGCAACGGATTGACTTGATGGCATGGACATAGTTTGAAAGACAGAATGGGCAAAGCCGCGGGCAAAAGTTAGTATAATATTAATTATTTCTTATATAAATTGTGTTAGATTGAGCAAGTAGGTACCTGGGCTCCCAGTTGCATCGGATCTCTGGTGAGGATATCGCTGGCTTTCCTCACTGCACCGTACACCAGTTCCACGTCCCGATCGAGGATGTAGCACCGCACGTGCTCTAGTATGCAGCGGAGGTATGATATGGTTACTGTTTGTACCTGGTGAAAAAATATACCAATACAGTATTACGCCGGCCTTTTAAATAGTAGTAAATATAGAATGTAGTGAACGCAAACTATACAGAAAAAAATAGTTCACTGTCAAACATATGCCTACTCACAAAGGGAGGTTAGATATATTTATTGTTCTATGTAAATCAAAAAGCCCAAGACAATCAAAATGTTCTCTTTCAAAATTCGTTAACAGAATGCCTACCGTAATTACCAATGATGATTTATTTACTTGTAAGTTTGAAAAAACCCTTGAAGAAACCTTTTAGTCGTTCGATAGCGTTAAAAATAGTTTCTTCTTGAGGGCTAAAGCCAAATTTTCATTACAATAAATAAGCCTTTGAGTATGCATTGAAACGTCGTAGATACTCGTATATAAAAGTTTGAAATAGTGTTCACAGAACTTATAACTTTGCATCAATTTCATTGCATATGGAATACTAGGGTATCATAAGCTTTAAGCTCCCGTTCGCAACCGCTGCTCGAGTTGTTTGCTCGCTATAGAAAAGCTTCCTTCCTATAAGTTAGTATGTCTACACGATTCCCAGTAGATAGAAACTTAAGCTTCAATTAAGCTCCGAGCTCGAGTAAAAAGACTGCCAGCAGGGGAGGGGTTGATCGAATTTCAGTTAGATTGCAGTGTGTCATTATGTAACGTGATTAAGGCTTGCAAATGGTTGAGAATTTTATTAGGGTTTGTGATTGGTTTAGCTATAAAGTTCATATAAATGACCGAGAACTCCTTAAAGTTGAATAAAAGAAAGAAAACATCTTTTAAATAATAAGTAAATGTACTTTTTATGCTATGACGGTTCTATTTCATATCATAACTTAAGGCTCGTGAGAAAATTAAAAGTCTGCGACGATATCTCAGAAACGAGTCCAAATTCGAAAAGGTCACTGATAACATTTTCTAATTTGGACTTGTTTCTGTAGACTTTCACTGAACACATCTTGACTCCATTATCAGACTGATAATATTAATGTTATATTGTCACGACAAGGATTGATTTAGTAAATAGTTAAAAAAGCTGTTGTAAGATGTGAAATAAAAATAGCCAAGTTAGATAAAATGTAGGTAAACTTCACGATGCCATATAACTTGGTTACATTAATCTGTGTGTTTCACTATCAAGCCGCCATCCACTCTCAAAATACCTTTGTAGAGCCCTAGTTAAACTGATTTTTCTCCACCAAACCTTGAAGTTGTTGAATAAAAATTAAATACACAATATTCTTAAAACTAAACGGTAGGGAATTCCATAACTCGAAACATAATTCAAAAAACTTCGCTTGATATAAATTTAATGCTTTTTAGAACAAATTCATGATTTCTAAGAAAGTTTATTGCAGTTTTGGGCACTTTTCTACACGTTTACATTTTTTTGAACTTGTTATTTATGTACATAAATTGAACTAAAGTTTTAATTCTTAAAATGTAGGAAAAAGTGGTGTTATCAATTTTATATTGATTTTTAAATGCAAAAATCGGGCCATACCGTGGGCGTATTGCTCATCACCCGCTCATATGAAAAATTACTCTGATACTATGGCGCCTTAAAGATAAAACTACGCTACAATCTAAATAACACTAATAAGTACTTACCTACCTACGCTTCGCAATAACATATGCGGCTCTAGACATTCAAACTCTCAGATTAATTCAATGGAGATTAGACTTTGTTTTGTTGTGTAATGACCTAACTCTGCAAAACTGCGGAGTTTGGGCGCCAATGGGCGTCCAAACAGGTAGGCGGTATTAGGCAAAGGTGTTCGAAGTTAGGGTAATGCGAGTTGGCCAACTATGGTAATGATGGGTAATTGTGCTATTACGCTGTTACCTGCGTTTGTGAGCTGATATTACCTACACAAAGTTTTGGGCAGACTGCGCGGTAGTTTGGACTGAGAGGTTATGAAATTATGGTTTTGGTTCTTGCGTTAGTACACATATACCCCATTATGATTTTGTTTAAGTCATTATTTTTGAAAATTTCTTATGATTAACTCTTTTCATCATTTACAACTAAGCGCTACTGTAGCTCGGATGTCACGTTAATTTGTAGGTCCATCTTCAGGTCTTAACAATTTAGCCATGTCAGATACCTTCAGACACTACTTTAAAAGATATAAATCGCATGCCAAGTGGAAACTTTCCGTTCAGTAGGGCATCTTCGTTTCGTGTACAACCTAAAGAAGCTGCTTGGATTACTTTATAACTTACAGCAGCGAGCAAGAAGTCAAAGTTGCAGACAGTAAGGTCCTTCAGCTTGGAGAAGTCGCCGGCAAGCAGCAAGTGCAACCAGGATTCTTCCACATGTCGCTGTGTGAAGGCAGCCGCGGTGCGACTGGCGGAGTGGAATGGCGTGGAATCTAGTAAGGCGTCGTCGTCGTCCGGCGCACAACCTGCGAAACTCATTTGTATTTAGAAGATCTGAATATAAGTGTCCGTAAAATGTCTCTAAGGGAATTTTATTACTTAGTATCACCGGATACAAGCCACAAACGCGAAAAACGAAAAGACGAGCTACTGAGGATAAACGTAGTGCGATAAGATGTATAATATTATGCATATAGCAGAAACAACCTGGTTGCAAATAACAAAAAGTTGACCGAGTGTAAAACTTCTACGTCATAGTAGACAATAGCGGGCCGTCAGTTCGCACCAAAAGACGTTGACGCACCTATGGTGAACACTAATGCCATGTGCTCCGACTAGAACTAAAATACGTACATTTCAAAATTGGTTGAAACATACCTAGTTCTTGGGCATCAGAGTTGTCAGTATCATCGCCGTCGTTGAGAAAATTGGCAAAATGCAAGGCGGCGAGGTCAGAGTGAGCGTCCCTCAGAGCACTCTGCACCCTCACGTATCTCCGTCTCGCTCTGGCACCAGCGCCGGCCGCGCGCCAGCCCCACGTACTCCGGCCGGAGACCACGTTCTCAGATATAAGAGGCTCTGAAATTTACTTACAAGTTAATAGATAGATAAACTCTTTATTGATTCACATTCACACACACATAAAACAGAAAATAGAGAAAAATAGATGCTAAAACATGTGAAGCAACCAGCGGCCTTATCACTGAAAGCGATTTCTTCCAGGCAACCTTAGGGTGGAGAGAGATAGGTACAAAAGAATATACGACGAGGTGTGCTAATTTACAGGACATTTTAAAAGTAAAACAAAATAATGTAAATAAAAAATAATTATACGATAGACATAATACATACAAATGTTATAAATACTAATACATATATAAATAATATAGTAAAATAAACTAATAAATACTTCTAATTTCTAACATACACATATAAACAATGTATAAGTAAACAAAAACAATAATAAATCGCAGGGGCGGCTTTGTTTGTGGCGAGCCGTCGGTGAGTGGCGACACCGCGAACCCTGATTCCCTGGGGCTAAATGAGACCCCTGACTCCTCTTTTGCCTTAACTGGCCGGTTTGGAGTGGAAACCGCAAGAGCTAAGAACCTAAGCTCCAGGGTGGAAGTGTTAAAGGGCAAAACGCCGCTAGTAGCTCTTAGTGAACGCGCAGCACACCTCTCGACACCCTAAGCCGTCCACACCAATGTTGCCCCTCCGGCGCCCTATACGGTAGCTATTATGAGGGGCCCATTTAGTAGAAGGCAAGTCACCACCCGCCTGAATATTTGAAAATGAGGCATTATTTGGTGGATGTCGTACCTCATTCCATAATCCAGTTTTGTATAACACCCAGAAGTTCACCACAATAACCCATTATTTTTTCAATTCATTACTCACAATAGGCTCCTTGTACCTTCACCCCTACAACATAGCTACATGATGTTTAAAAAGGGCCTCTCAGTGTTGGCTTCGGCTCCACTGATGCCCATCAAATAACCGGGCTTGGCCCGAGAGATGTATATCAAATATAGCAAACAAATTAATAAACCACCCAAAAACGAATATTGTATCATCATTGGACTGAATCGTATAGTCCGAATCATACAACTTGGCGGCTGTGATACTAGCTACAAACTACGGATAACCCAATTAGCAAGTGCTGTTTTTCCCAGATATGGGCTAATCTCATCAACTAGTGACCAACAATAAGTTTACTAAATCACACTCGAATTTGATGATATTTGTAACAGTTTGGTTCCAAATTCGTACAAGATTATCTACAAGGTGTCAATAAGAAATAGGACACGCTAGCGCTAAGTTAGTACGGACTATTGACTGCGCCATCCTAAAAATAAAGTAGCTGATAGTTTCAAGAATTTCGTGTTTGTGCAACAATTCGTGTCCATTCCTAGTCCGCACTACTCGTGTTGGAATGCTAAATAGGTTATTAGACGGTTACAGCGTAAAGTTGTTTTCCTGTAACCATAGACACGAGTAGATCATTCAGTCATAAAGGCCCATTTAAGAATAAACTGGACTTGGGCACATACAAATACTAGGTAATAGCTTGGAAAAATCGCTTATATAACTCCCAGAATAATAATAAAGATTGTACAAATAGTTACAAATGATTTGGTCCGGACCAGTTGTTACAACACAAGTGTTTGGCAAAGTAATTGTGTTCATGAGACTCGGGTTACCAACAATACCTTATTTATTTCTCGACAATACTATCCCGAACTGACGGTGTCAGCTGAACTTTATATCTAGACTAAATATAAGGGCGTATTTAGACTTATAGCACCAATTATACGGAATAAACTGACAGTGTCAAGCAGTTTGATTGGCTCCTAACTCTACGCACAAAACATCGAGGGTAGAGTATTTTCCCTTAGAGTATTAATTATTTATTCTCTAAGGTGTTTCCATTAAAAAAAGACCCACATACATTAGTAGAACTAAACAACAATAGGGTAGTTGACTAGTATTGAATTAATTAAAAATGTTAAGATTACTGAATTCTGCAATTACTAAAATTGGCTAATCCAGTTCAGACAGGGACGTTTTATCTCCGGACTAGTAACGCTCTACCATTCGCACTCACTACATTCTGTCAGCTTTACGTGAGGCACGGGGGAGGAGGTGTTCACTGAAATTTCGACCTTAAACATATCAGGGTAAAGTCGAAACGTTAACGGGTGACGAGTTTATGGAGCGGAGCGAGCGAGAACAATGCACCCAGATGCTGATAATCCATTTTCGCCTTAATTGCTTGAACGCTTAAGTCTAAAATTGTGTAATAAAATGTCCGGTGTCTCTTTTACGTGTAGGCACAATTTTTCTTATACCGTGGCAGAGGGGTACGCGTACTGAATTCTTCTCCAGTAGCTAAATTCTCTAAGAGTTCAGAGATATAAGCTTGTAAAAATTTTGGTAGGGATAAAGAGGGGATGCTCTTTCCCTTTCCCACAAAGCATAATATAGTATGGCAAATTTATGACACTTAGGTACGGATTGTGACGTCATATTCTGCCATAGTGCGCTCTATGCCTAGCAAGAAATTAAATGCTTGTAACTTCTTTATTTCTAAGTTGATTTTAATTTTGTTTTCGATAAATAGGCTCTGTTTATGGTTAGCTGTCACAACAGGACATCAAAAAAGTTGTCAGTTGGTCTTAACGTTGTTATGTATAGGCAGTGTTATTGTGTTCAGACGGTAGAGTCTGGCTAACGAAAGTTAATACTGACAAAGCGCGGCAAATTTTAAAAATATTAGTATGGCAGCCCTAAACTGAGAGGGAAATACTTTCTCTCACTCACACGATGTAGCGTTGTTACCATACTACGATTTTGATTCTTCCAAATCTTTGGGGGAATCGCAAAAAAAACTTTTTTTCAAGCTTTCGCTTGTCGTGTAGGAGTTTTATATTCATTACGTTAATTATTTTCTTTTTTTTTTGACGTTTTTATTATGCCAAACTGAGGCTTTGCATTGCTCTACAAATGATTCAAATGATTTCGACGCGCGTACCTATCAACTTCATTACGATAAAGATTATAATAATATAATGAATCATTTTGTTCAGTTTAGTACATGAAGTTTGAAAATACTAGGTAAAATACCCCAATTTAAAGGTAAATCCGCGATGGTAGTAGCAGCGTGTGTTGTCATTTAAAAAGTTTGCGAAAAATTCCAGTATCAACTTTCGTTAGCCAGACTCTAGTGTTTCATTTTATCAAAGCCTGTCTCACGAAAGAAGTTCTGCGGCGATAAGACAAACTAGTCAGAACGGACCAGACAAACAGTCTTTGACGATGGACACAAAATTCATAACGCTCGTGGGCATGACCCGCTTAGGATTTCAATATTCTATTCTACTCTATTCTATTCTATTCTATCAGTGAGTAATGGACTGGTCCATAACTCACTGATCACAATCTGTCAATGATTTATATATTTACTAAGCGTGAGCACAGCGAGCACAAATATTTTTCGAGCTGCTGCGGATCACTATAATCATATCTATGTACAATCAATGTATATTTTACTGGCTGTGTACCTACACGGCGTTCAGTGCCCAACGGGGGGTGTGGCCCACTGGCCCAACCCAAAACTGTGGCGAAAATGTCATTGTACTAACATTATACCTTATTTTTTGCATATCTTTTGTGCCTCAGCAAATCTAAACACGACCTAACAACACACAAGTTACAAAACAATACTATGTAGCACGTACTCATCATATATTTGGCGACACACAACGTGGAAAAGTTAAAGTTGGCGTCCTTGAGCGTTATAACCGCCTCGCTGTTACTCGTCGGCATCAGGAGTTCCAGCAGTTCTAGCTCCGTCAGACCAAACTCCGAGCAAGTAATGTAGCCTGAGAACAACAAAACAATGGGTGAGATTTAAAGGGTAAGCAGAGGTTACAGTTGGGATATTTTTGATCAGCTACTTGTGGCCAGTCGTAACTTTTTATGATAATTATTACAATGTTTGTAACATATCGTTGTTAATATGCCTATGTTAATCTTTACATTATTTTTTTTAGAATATTTTACAAATAATTATATTCATAGTCATGGTATAGGGCTAAGTATCGAAACAAAAACAAAAAATAACTTACATAGAACCTATTGCAATGTCAAAGACGATATTTTAAAGGTAAAACAAAATTTACCATTGATTTTGTGAATCAGTGAATATTTAAATTATTACGTTATTTGTTACGTGACAGGTGCAATGTAACGGTGCCAATATATGGCTACATTTTACGATTCCATTATAAAAGATAGCTATTGTTATTATTCATTTGAACCTTGCCCATTTATTTAGTCTTAAATTCTTGATTTGTACGAGTATATTTCATTATTCTAACATTATTGTACATTTGACACGACAAGGTATAGCAAAATAGATTAGACAAATCCTATAAATAAAACTATGATTGTACTCTATTTTTTGTGAAAAAAAATTTACCATTTATCATTAGTAATTTTTTTTTATCATATATAATTTAAAAATATGTGTTTCCGTTTATTACTGAGCTTGACTAATTTTAATTAAACGTGACTAAAAACATCACACATTTATCTGACAAAATTCGTGTAGCATTTAATAAAACACGTTGTAAATTGTGTTATTTTGAAAGTTGCTGACCACAAGTTGCGACCCAAGCACCATTACAGCTAGCCACTGAAATAGTTCCCGAAAACGTCTGAGCGACGATCTTCAAGTTTCTACTGGTACCTAATTGAGGTTAACAAGCCGGCTGTTCCATACAAGTTGGTCGGATTAACGATGGAACTAAAAGTACCTAAGTGACGTTAGTTACACAACTTTTGTGGTTAATGATTGTGGGGCTGGAGCAACTTTATTTTGGGGTTTTTGTAACTAATTGGTCATGTAGGTTTAATGATTATCCTTGTCTAATACGTTAACAATGTAAAGCAGATTTAGAGGCGACCTCAAATTCAGTCACTTCACTTTGTAATTTTCTGTCGCACGGATCTCTTTTTTGTTGACTCCTTCCTATTAATCTTTTGGAATGAATTCTTTTTATTTACTAAATAGTCATTAGATATACAACGTCACATAAAATTAATTAAAATAGTCGAATAGATTAATAAATTATAACATTAAATTTGTGTATTAATTAATTTGTAAATAGGTAAGAATAACAAGACGCGTTTGTGCATACAAGTATATGATCACCCTAAGCGATAGTGTGTCAAAGTTACTTCATGTCTATTTTTCTTGTTATTACTGCAATCAGCTTATGTTGAAACTGAGTAAGTAGATAGATTATAATCTCAGACTACAAGAAGTTTCTTGAATGTTCAGCTTTGAAGAAGCTATGGAAAATTAATTAATAGAAATTGAAGATACACTAAAATCTATTTAAAGTAAAAACCACGTACTTGCCAGTTTGCTAAACGCTTTGGCGCCGAAGACGACTTCTAGATTATCGAAGGCACTATCAATATAATCTCCATGACTCTTATTATCGGAAGATTCTTCAATGGCATCTAACAAATAGTAGCAGTTCTGTATTTTGAACTTCTCCTTCTGCGCTGGAGTTAACTGCAGCTGTTCTAAAGGCACCGCTGTTGTACACACTAAGAAAACGTTCCTTGGTAAAGACATCGGAAGCCAAGATAGGCCCGTCACAATATCACATTCTAAAGGATTCACTCTGTGCACATTGTCTATAAATATCAACAAAGTTTCATTCTCCATGTCTTCGCATCTTTTTAGTAAGCTTTGGAACCAGTTGTTTATATATAAAGGGTCGAAGCTTGCGTCTTTTGGTAGGTAGCCTTCTGGAATGTTCAGGATTATCGATATCTGTTGGCACATAACTCGGAGAAGCTCTAGGTTGTAGGCCGATCTTGGCGTCGCAGCCGAAAATCTTATTACCCTAAGCACTCGCTTGGGGAATATTTCCTCACTTTTGAAGTAAAGATGCGTCAATAGAGTGCTTTTTCCTGAAGCGTCGGGTCCATATATTAGTACAGGAGGGTGCCTAGTTCGATTTTCATAATTTTCCTTAGCATTATTTAATATACTTTTAGCCGCGTCTTCGATTTGCTTAACGGTAACCTTATATAAATGATTATGTTCTACGCATATCCTAAGGTGAGTGATGTGTTCCAGAAATACTTCCTGAAAATAAAATTAAGCGTTAGATATCATTCGTTTAATAAGAAGCTTATTATCTTAGATTAATGATTGATCCGGTTGACATAGCGAACAATCATTAAGCTTACAATATTCATTTGTCATCAATTATTTTTGTTCTTTGAAAATAACTATTTTAAACCAAATAACAAAAACAACCATATTACACTTTTCATTGTAAAGTCAATTGTGATAAATACATAGCATATTAATTTTGATACCTGATCAAAGAGTGTGAAAGATATACAAAGCAAGTTGTTCATAATTGCGAGTACAATAAGCTCTTTTCGGCTTTATTTTAACCGTTCCGAGTAACCCTTTAGCGAGAAATGTTTGAGTAATGAAGTGAAATGATTTGATTGAAAGTAAAAGACGTTAATGTCCTTTGATCAAACGCAACTTCGCCTCAAATCTGGCTTAAGTCCACGTTCCACAAAATGTTGGCGAAAATAGCTACAAAGTTTATATTTATCCTGCTATAAATCAATTCGAATAGACATTAATCACTTTAGAAATATTTTCTAAATCAACAAAATTTGATAAATTATCTTGGAGATAGATATCTAAAATAACAATAATCGCCTGAATAAATTTCAATTCAATGTCAGTTTACGAGTATATTCCATCTGCTTCTAAAATTGCTATCGCCCGTGTTAAAAATTCAGTCAACGTTTTCTCCAAATATTTCTCATTTTCTTATCGTGATAATTTAAATAAATTTACAATTTTATCTCTTGAGAAACAAACATAAGAGAGGTAGGATAGCACTAATCAAAATAAGTACCTACTTACCGATAACTTTGCACTAAAATGTTTCATATATTTTGAAACGTGAGGACAATGCTGCTGTCAAAAGGGCAAATAGATCACGATGTCCTGTAAACTTTTAGTGCTTCAACTAGACAAAGTTGTGTCTCTTTCACTTAGTTTAGCAATTTAAAAAGTAGATACTACTTTGATCTAGGCAAACGCCAATCGTGAGTTGGTTTAAGAGAAAGTATTATTTTCTTTTAATGTGTCATCAACCTATTGCATTACTTGTGTCTTACATTACACATTTCACTACTGATGAACAATACATATCACAATTATTTATTTCAACTTCAATTACATATTCTAAACTTATACTACATAGATATTCGTTGCAAGTAAGTCAATATCGTGTAACCTGACGTAAAAAATACCACCACAAAAGTGAAAAATCTATCTACAACAATACAACATAGATTCAAGATTATTTTTTGCAAAAATTAGCATGACCGACTTCTCCCGTGTACAGAATTCGCAAATATTTCGTATGGGTCGATGTAGCATTTTTCACATTATTGTTGATTTATCAAAAATGGCTCTGCTGATTTCGATAAAATTTAAATGCGACCAATTTCGAAGTATATTCTTTCCAATAAAAAAAGTAATCGGACTTCTACGAAAAAAGTTATGCGTGGTTATACATAAAAAAATATACCTATATATACATACGTACGCGTCGAATTGTATACCTCCTCCGGTGGTTCATCGGTCAAAAACGGTAGTTAAGTCCACGCCTTGGCACCCAAGCCATATCAAGAGAGACAGAAGTGGGGATAGAGAAAATATAATCGGCGGTATACAATTAGAAGATTATTATCTATTACCCAACTACTTTACCTGTACAGTCTTTTTCCTTCCCTTGCCCTGATCGGGTTCGGTGCTGAGGCTGTCGTCTATGAGCGAGCCCACGGCAGCCTGAACTTTCTCCCTGAACGGAGCTAGTTTCTCTTCGCTGTCTGAGGCACCATCTGTTCTAGACGAGTCAGCTGAAGACGCCCTAGAAAATACAACTTTTAATACATCTAGCTATTTACTCGTAGTGTTGTTTATGCATCCATAATAATCGTCATAAGTGGGTAATAATTAGTTTTTGCAAAAAATAGCATGACTAACTTCACCCGTGTACAGAATTTGCGAATATTTCGCACGGATCGATGTATCATTTTTCATATTATTGTTGATTTATCAAACACAGATCAAACGATTTCAATAACATTTAAATGAGTCCAATTTCGAAGTATACTCTTTCGAATAAAAAAAAAAATTATTGAAATCGGACCACTATGAAAAAAGTTATGCGTTTTTATACATAAAAAAATATTCGCGTCTAATTGAGTACCTCCTCCGGTGGATCGTCGTTCAAAAATCAGCTACAACTGTTACAAAAAATGTACTTTGCTACTGTGTAATTTACGAAAAATATATCTCGTTACTATCTGAACACGATTTACGCGAATATGAGATTTGTCTCGATCTCGTCACAGAAGGCGTGCGAATCACATATGAAGCTCATCAGCTAGGTTGCGGTAAAAATACAAAAACGATATGAATTTACTCCTTGCCCAAATCTCGTTCGCGTCGTACCCATACATTATCGTAAATCATCCATGAAAGCAGAACACCCAACTAGATTATAGGTAAACACCAATAAGCCAGGAACGGTTAAATCCTTTTCGTGTGCGCAATTTCGTTTCGAAAATAAATAGCTTTCATGAACTTTCCTGTGATTTTTAGATCGGCTAATTTATTTGGTTTTGTTTTGCTTCGTTTTTGTTTGGTTCATTTAGCTTCACGGTGCTGATGGACTTGATAAAAGAGATGTCCCCCGTTTTTGTTTTAGCCTTCTAATTTGTAAGCTGCGCGCTGCGTAGGCATTCATTTCATTAAAGCTAACAAGGTAAAAAGAGACAAAATCAACAATTTAATTAAAAAGAGCAATTCAGTTTCACGAATAATTTTTTTCGAGAGTTTTTCTGCAAATATTGTTACTTTTCGAGTGTTTTAGATACCTACAAACAAAATTATCTGATGTACATAATTATAATTTGAGCTCCAGATCGTTATCCCAACAATTTTGGACCTAACTTACATTGTTTATTAAATTTAGGTCACCGGGCGGCGCCGTCGCTGCAATCTAGGAGAGTATTAATTGAAATTCTCGTACAAATCAGGCCCGATGGCCGGAAAACCGGCCGCCGTCTCCGGCCTACCTTCGTTCTACGCCTAATTAACTATGACTTATGCTTCCCCGCTGTTCTCTAATAATGGAATGGGAGGAAACGGCTACATTAAGGCGTAACACGCAATTCAATAAATACTATCGCGATCGGTATAGCTTGCTAGTTGGTAATTAAGCGTCGAGTTAGGGTGTTAAGTAAATACGTAGCTTGAATGTGTGTTAAGATGGTGGTGAAAATAAAGACTGAATATTCGGTAAGTTCAGTAACGCGTTTATATAATATCTTTATTATCTACTGCAAGGTTTTGTTATGTGTAATGATAAGTACTACTAATTGCTCATTTTAGAATGGGGCTATGGGTTATCAACGTGTGCTCTACAATTACAAAAGTTGATTCTGTTTTGTTTTTAAATTTTATCAAAAAAGGAAGACATTTTGTCAACGTTGTTTTTTGGTATTTTTGGTCAAATAAAACAACTCAAGAAGTTAGTTGGTATAGGTCAGAGTTTCGTCCGGCATAGTAAGTCTTCGGATAGGTGACATTTACAACTGTGCGCTACCAAGGCTCGAATGACACGTTTAACGTTGGCCAGAGGCCTCCACTTGGCTTAAACAGCTCAAAAGTAAAAATATCATAGTATCACTCTCTAGTTAATGTATCCATCAGGTAAAGCATTTTCTAGCTTGGCTCTAAGCTCCTTTTCCCTGGACTGGACTTGGCCAGCTCAAGTGAGTCCAGACTCACTGAGCCTTCCAAATTCGTCAGGTTTTGAGTCGGATAAATTGTGCCACCATTCTTTTTGCGAATGTCAAGATTTTTTTTGTCAAATAAACCTAATAATATCTAACCAAAAGAAAAAAAAAACATATACTCACTCTAGCCTGATAATATGTCCATCAGGCAAGGCGCTCTCAAGCTTGCCCCTAAGCTCCTTTAACCTGCACTGGGCCAGTTCTGTGAGCTTGGACTCGTCGGGTTCAGGGTCGGGCACGTCGCGGAAAACCGCCACCATGCCTTTGGCATGGACTCCGCTTGAGAGCAGTTCTGGAACAAAACAGGGTTATTGGAATTTTTGTCATGTACGAGTATCACCAATTCTAACATTATTTACTAGAAAATGTTAACATTCTGAGTTATGGTGAGTAAAATTAGAAAGAAACTGTATTGCGTGATTAACTTCAGAAGCTGTTCATTATTAATAAAAAAATCTTGAGTAAAGGTTGTATGCAATGTACAAATGTTGATTTTAATTACCTATAAGCGAAACTAAAAGCTAGCATAGTAAAAAATGCTATTAGCAATAACAAATTGCTGTGTTTACAGCAATTTTCACAAATATTTTTATAGGTATACGATATACAGGGTTATTTCTAATCAATTAGCATCCTTCTAGGGGCTTATTCTGTGCATCAAAACTAACAACTTTTGTTTTACGACTTTCGTCAAACCTCAAAAAAAATCAGCTGTTTTACAACCATACATTTTGTCGCGGGTGAACTATATTTTTCTATGGAACAACAAAATATTTTTTTGAGTTTTGACAAAAGTCGTAGAACAAAAGTTGTTAGTTTTGATGCACAGAATAAGCCCCTAAAAGGATGCTGATTGATTAGAAATAACCCTGTATATTGCGGCCTTATTTATTTTCGTTTGTATCTGTATTCTTGAGTTATTATAGGTAGGTATTTCCTAGGTTACGATTTCCATTCGATTACTTTGTCATGCAATTTTTACTATTCTCAGTAAAAAGAAATTTCGAAACAAAAGTATCCTTATCAATATCCTATGCTATACCAATAAATGCATGCCCGTATTATACAATGCCTTGCATTATACGATATTGTATAGACTAGAATAGCATCGGATGCAGCACAGCTCCGTAATCCCTGCATAGTAATGCACACACAAATAGGTAATAACCCTAACGAACAAACACATTGAATCTGGAATGGTTCCCGCGCAGGTAGCATTTTACTCGTAATTGGCTGGGTCTGGCAGAATAGCAAAGCAGCAGCATTTTCAGTTTTTAATAATCGCTTTTCAATAGTAAAAACTGCTTTCAAGCTGAACAGATTTTATGACCAATTCAAATTTAGTTTCAAAATGATAGTTACGGGATAATTTGTTTATGCAAGAAGATATCAATAACAAACACATTCCGCCTTATCACATAAGTTTTACGCACGCTTTAGACAAAGTTTAACAGTACATATTTCACCGTTAAACAGTGTTTAAATCTTTAGTCGTAAGACGGATTAAAATTTAAAAGGTTTTTTTCCAGAGGCAGCAGTAGTTTGTCCGTAATTGGCTGAAACGGACTGAACGGTAGTGTTTTTTAGGGTTCCGTACCTCAAAAGGAAAAAACTGAACCCTTATAGGATCACTTTGTTGTCCGTCTGTGTATGTCAAGACTCTTTATCTCGAGAACGCGTAAAGATATCGAGTCGAAATTTAAACTGTATACGTATATCTATGATTTTTTACAGTTGTGTAAAGGAAAAACTTCTCAGTTATCATATAAAGAAGTTAGAGCCGTTTATGTCGTAAAAAACCGCATATTTCGAAACTTACAAAAATCAAAACCTACAACAGGGTACTTCCCGTTGACATAGAACTATGAAATTTGGCGATAAAAATTATCTTAGAGTACACATATAGGAATAAATCTGAAAACTGAACATATTTATTTAAATCACAAAAATATATGACTTCAAAATTCACAAAATATGGGTTTAAAATTCAAAGTGCGTAAATCATATCATGTAAGGTATCATATAAAAGAGCTTAATTATTTTAACAATTTTCGATGGATTTGAGAAAAGTAAAAAAAAAAAGCTTTTGTCGATGATGATGATGAGTATAGAGACCAATTTTGTGAAATTTTCTGGATTTTGTACGGAACCCTCGGTGTGCGAGCCTGACTTGGACTTATCCGGTTTTTTTTATTCGTTTTTAATATTCAATTTACGAAATAAAAATCCCCTTTTCAGGCACAACAGATTTTATGGTGTATTTTTAGTACCATAAAAATATAAGTAAGAGTTACTGTGAGTAATAAATAATTGTGTATATTATTATCGTAATATCGGCGTTGAGCGTAGTTCTGATTTTAAGCGGAGAGTTTCATGCAAAACGCGTCCGTTTGGGTTCCACTAAATCGATAGGACATGTCTCATCTCATGACATCTGTGATAACACTAGCCGCAAAGGAAACTATAAAATAAGCAGTAGTGCTGCCACACAAAACCTACGGATTTCACTAGCACGTTGCTTTAGTTATCTCAATTGTAGTAAATCCGATTAGAGCGCTCGGCTGTATTGTGCGGAAAATTGGACAATGTACCCGAAACTGGAAAGCTGACAAAGTTTGCTATGAAAAGCTTTTCAATAGAACGAAACAAAACAGAGCGTCAACTGTAATATCGTTCTGAAAATGTAGCTTACAAGTTTGGTAATAGACATGACAATACTGCAAAATGTGTTTCGTTTTGTTACAACAAATTACTGAAGTTTCGCTAAGATCCCTGTTGTGTCATGTCATATTACAGGCTTCTTCATCGGTAATTTCGTAGATGTTGGCTACGAAACGTAGCAATTTACGAATTTCTTTGAAAAAACTTATTTTATACCTAACTTTCTTTTGATGTTCGTGTTTATTACTTATTTTTGCTGTTAGTTTTAGAATAGGCCTTTTTCAAACATAAAGTGTATCCTTTAGTAGATAGACTGTTAAAAAAGTCAAACCATTGACACAAAATGAATGAATGAGTAGTAGACATTTAGTAGAGAGTCCACAAGTGCTTTTTTGGTCAACTATTTTCACTAGCCTCGGGAGAACCTCGTATTTGACTTTGAATGATTTGACTTTGAGAATTAATTATATAGTTGAGGTGTCATTCTGTTTGGAATAAGATTTAGATGATTTTTGAAAAAAAAAAATAAAGTACCATTTGCATAAATTGAAAATGTTAATACTTATTAATATAATTATAGTCATACAATTACAAATTATTCTTATAATTACAATCTAAATTTTAATGTTAAAAACATAAGTCAAAAGAGAATCAGAAACAATTATTAAAAATTAAAGTCAAAATAAAATCATCAAAACAAATTTTAATCAAACAGCCCTCCCCTGATCGTGCCCTGACCAAAAGTGACCATAATGCAAGCCGCGTTGCCGCGCTGGATCGCCAGTGATATATGCTGGACCAAATACGAGCCAGAGCGAGGATCGCGGCCTTTTTCTCTAAGGCGCCGTCCCAGGTCGCCAACGAATCTCCGAAATGTTAATATCAATTGACTAAAATTCAACTGATAATTAACAAATAAATAAGAAACCTGAGATTGAAGACACTGGTCGACTAGTCTATATGACAACAGTTCACAGACGTTCACTTGGCATAGATATGTAGAGAAAATATATCTAGATAATATTTTTTCGTTTTAACTTGAAAAACTCTATCGATTTATCTATTTTTATCCTGTCTATTGAGCTAAGGTCATTACCACAAAAGTTTTTCCATCGTTTACCTAGTAAGTAAAGCTTAACGCTGGAAAACGTTGGAGTTCTTTAATAATTTTCCGATAAACTTTTTTTTTTCAATCTAGATCGAAACTCTGTCCCAGATTCAACAATGGTCGATTTCACGTCATAATATTGAAGGAAATCTTAACGGAAGAGCCCTCAGCGCCACCAACTTATTTATGAAACGGATGAATTGCAAAACTAAAAAAAATATAAAGAAAACCGGAAAGGTTGTGGGAAAAGTACGACAGTAGCGTCATTTCTTAGTCCACAGGTAAACTGGCCGAACTATGCTCTACGGTGTACGAGCTCTGCAGGCATTAAAAATTAATTAATGCGATCCTAATCACTCCTCTTCATTGCTTTACTGATAATAAAATTTATGAGTCTCAACTAAGGTTAACTGACTGGCAGTAATTCTTTTCAGATATTCCAAGCAGTAAAACTGTTATGGCGGAACAGCCGCAGGACGTCCACTGCTGGACATAGGCCTCTCTATGAATTGCCAATAAGAACAGTTAGCGGCTTGCATCCGTTATGATCCTGCGATCTTGATTTTCAACGTCGACGATTATGGACGTCCTACGCTGTGCTTTTCCGTACATGGCCTTGATTCGAAAACTTTACGGCCCCATCGACTGTCCATTCTACGAACCAAGTGCCCAACCTAGTGCTTCAACATACTAATCCGTGTCTATGTCAGTAATTTTGGTTAGTCTACAAATCTCCTGTTTATTGATTCAATTCGATCACGTATAGAGACTCCGTTAAAACATCACACATCTTAATAGTGCTACATTGATAGTTGTAAAAATAAACTTTTCATATACACATTACTTTAATATTCAAAACACCTATAAATATATTTTTGTACATAATATACAATGTGCGATACTTATTGCAAAAAAATATGAAAACCTTTTATAAACAGTAAACACGTGTGTAAGAGATACGCAATAACAATTCCCATTTTCATTTCATGTTTTCTGGTAATTGAATGATGATTTCATTACTCGACGGAAAACTGATGTTTTGTGCGTACGTTTTGTTTACTCGAAGGGAACCAGAGGCACAAAATACTGAGCGTACAGACGATAAGCTTTGAACAATGTTTGCTCTAGCAACGCGCACGTTCATATTGATTACAGCTTTGAAATTTCACGGAACTCGCACTCAGACAGTTCTAGTATGAAAGTTTGTATAGATCGGGAGTTTAACCTTAGATAGTATTAGAGTTTTTAAGCCCTCTGAATGTCTCAGAAGTTCTAAGTGCTCCGATATTGCATGCGTGAATTTATGTGCTTGATAAGGTAATCTATAGATTACCTTATCTTATTATAATAAGACCGCAGAAACATTGAATGTAAGCTGCTTTCAACTTCAATTTTCTGTCTTGATTTTTTTATTGGTCTCCTATTTGTGGTTTGTACAAATTATGTACAAACAAGTGAGGTCGGTAAAACTACGCCTCGCCGTGTTACGACACAACTACACACATAAACACGAACAACGAAACTACGTCTCGGCTTGTCAGTCGAACTATGGCGGCGCAATACCGACGCACTCACCACATGTATAAAAACCGGCCTCACTTTTCTGTTCACGACGGTCTATCTTGATTTTTTTATTTGGTCTTAGAACTGTTCTTATTGAAAATAGGGAAGGCGTATGGCCAGTTGTGGACATCCTACGCCTGATAATGATGCTTCTGCGCTTGAAATATTTTCCGCGGGTGGGGTTCGGTCCATATCGCTAAATTATCGTTCGTTGCCGTTATCGAACATGCTTCGGATGCGGAAAATTATCAAATGCCGATAATGATAGCGGTTCCTTTACCGAATTTACGCGTAATGGGATCAAGCTTTTTAGCAGTTTGCCAAAATAAACAGTCTGTGGCAATCATTATAAAAAGAACCGCTAATTCGTAATTTTCTTATAAGTATTTATATGGTTAAGAACTATCCATTATCACCATCATTTCACCAATTTAAAAAAATTGACGTCAAGTAAATTTAATATAGTGAAGCACCACACACTTATCTTGTAAATTCGAAAGTTTGTGAGCAAGCATATACTTGTGTATATGCAATGTCGGAGCCTTAAGCGGTGACATCAATGGCAAATTTTGAACAACTTTTACTATGAGATCAACTCTGAAAACGTAAAAAAGAACTGCTGTTCTATACGATTTTATATAGACTTTGACAAAAAGTATGGAATAGCTGTTTTTTTACGTTTTCAGAGTTGATTCCAGTTATTTAAAATTTGCCATATATGACACCGTTTAAGGCTTCGACACCGATAGCCAAACACACTGTGTATACTCTTTGCTCTACAGACACCAGAGTCTGTGCCGTTCGTTAGGTTACAGCTTAATCTAAGGACTAGGCACAATGCACAAATAATACCTATGTCAATACTAGCTGACTCGGCAAACTTCTATTCATGCAATATCTTAATAAATTATAGCCATCTGTTATTCTGATTGTAAAGCTTTATCTCAACCTGTTTAGTAGTTTTTGCGGGAAAGAGGAACAAACATCCACACATACAAACTTGCGTGTTTATAATATTTTTTGTGTTTGCGCGTATGGCGCGCGGAAACCGTAGCAGCGACCCGCACTTTGTATGTGTGTGCGTGTGTGGTTTCGTTAATCCCCCTTTAATTCTTTAATGCTTATATTCTTATAATTATCATAAAAATAGCATAGCAGGTTTTACCTTGTTTTAATGCTTATAAGTATTTCCATCCCAAAAATAAAGCTACAAAATGTAATTTAATTTGCATTATCTTTAGACCTTCAAGGGTCTGTGGATGATCCAATTGCTATTTATGTAGTAATAGTGTTTGTGGTTTTAGCTTATAAAGTAGTATTGTATTTTGTTGCAGTTTATAAAGGTATTACATTGTTTTACTATGAAAATTAACGTGGTTTTCACACATTTTATACTATAAATAACGGGACTGAACTCACGTGTGGTCGTAACGACTATAGTTTCGGTCGCATTCGGCGACCTTTCTCAAGTTGGCGAGTGAAAGAAGAAGAAGAAAGTATATTTATTAACTGAGTAAGAAATCGGTACAAATTGTCCACGAAACAATATTATCGTTAGATTCGTTCACATCAGTTGGATTAACAGCGGGCCCCCAAACTCGGCTAAGCCGGTCTCTTGGTGGCCCATTCCAAATTAATTGCCAAGAGATGAATTGGCGCGATTAGAGACTATTATCGTACCATATCAAAACCTGATCTACATATAATTGACATACAATTTTACCGAGTGCTAGCACGCGGAGCCGTCTCGCAATGCACTGAAGAACTGAGAAAGGTCGCCGAATGCGACCGAAACTATAGTCGTTACGACTATCCCCACACGTGAGTTCAGTCCCGTTATCTATAGTATAAAATGCACTACATTGTATTTAATTTCTAGGTATAGAGTATCGATGAAGGTATTAAAATTCACAGAATATAAAAATAATAAAGTTACCCAAGGCGACTTCACACTGTATCTCGACGGAGCTCCGCAGCAGACTGGAGACCTCCACGCCTCTAGTTTGTGCGTCCAAAGCGATCGAGGTGAAAGCTTTCTGGACTTCCGAGAGTCGGTTCCTCTGCTCTTCTCGATCGAGTAAGTCACTGAACCTGGGAACAAAAGTTTCAATAAGTAACGTAATTGCTTTGCACTTGAGGAAAACATTTTTTAATATTCAATAACATCCATGTATATCGATCAGCCGTTATTATATCAGATAAAAAATAAACGCCATTTATTGGATAATACTCGCTATCTTGGCCTGAAAATCAGTGGAGGAATGTACAGGGTCATAGGTATTTAACGCAAAACCTTTTAAGGGCAGGTCGTAGATAAAAATCGTATTTTAAAAATTCAATTAAATTTAGATTTATTTTAACATAGAGTCCTATATATAGAGCCCTTGTAAAGCCTCATAAGAAATATTGTTCAAATCTTATAAAAGAAAAAACTGTCTATATCTCAGAAAACACAGACCCCGGAGTCTTACACTTCACAATTCAATAAAAAAAAGGCGGGCCTAGTACATCTAGCTAGACAAACAACTTTTGTTCTAGGACTTTTGGAACGTCACGAAGAAAAAATAAGGTTTTTTATACAAAAAGTTCGTCAACGCGCAGTCAAATGATACATTTGTATGGAGAATTCAATTAATTTTTTTGCGAATTTTCAAAAGTCGTAGTACAAAAGTTGTTTGTCTAGATGTACTAGATCCGCTCTTAAAAGGTCTTTAATACTTCTGATCCTGTATGCTGGACAAAGATTAGCTATTTTACAAGGCCTAAATAGCTTATCCTACATAGCTTTTATCCTATTTGTATTGCAGTTTTCAGTACCATTTTACACCTTAATTCCAATCCTAAGTGGACCAAACAGTAAAATAAGTAAGTAGAGTAAAAATAAATTCCCCACGTATTTATATATACACCAGTCTCGATAATTTATACAACCAAAAAAAATAATAGTAGGATGAAACCCATTAGAAAAGGAGGGGAATGTTATAAAAATAAAAGGAAAAATAATTTACGGGCGATCTGAGGTCGGGAAGGGGATGGGGGGGTTTAAGGGGAAAAAACGGTTTTTCTCGATTTCCGGCAAAACTAAAATTCCTATCGAAAAAAGTCAAATGGCAAAGTTGTAGGTAATAAAAAGATCTAAAACTTTTATTTTGACACTTTTTTCACATAACCTCAAAATTTATGTGAAAAATCCAAAAAACCAAGTTTTTGGTTTTTTATTTTTATCTTTTACAAAAATATTTTTTTTTTAACGAAATTTGGGGAAAACTTACCTTTTTATGTCCCAAATACGTTGTAATTTATTTGATTAAAAATATTAATTTTTTTCACCTTATTTTGAATTAATATCGAAAAAACACCCTAATTTTCAATCGAAAATTCAACCGTCAAAATATCAGCTTTTTTCAAAAAGTTAGTATGTTTTCTGTTTGTTGAAATCTCTACTTTCCGATGGTAAAAAAAAATATATATATGTTACTATAGTAAATCTTCTCAGAAAATGCAAAAAAATCGAAAAAAAATATTAAAGAAATAAATGTCAAAATGTACAAAAAATATATTATAAATGTTTAAAATATATATGAAAATCGGCCAAAAGTTTGTTATTAAAAATATATTTACGATATATATTTTATATATTTTTTATAGATTTTTAATATTTTTTTTATGTATTACCAATACCGTTTTTTCCCCTTAAACCCCCCCCCCCCCCCCCCCCCCCATCCCCTTCCCGACCTCAGATCGCCCGTAAATTATTTTTCCTTTTATTTTTATAATATTCCCCTCCTTTTCTAATGGGTTTCATCCTACTATAATTTTTTTTCACTCTTTATTATTTTTCAAGGCTTCTACTCTGGCCTAATACGAAACATCAAATCTAAAACTCAGACCAAATAAAAACTAAAGACAGAATGTTGTGAACAAACAAGTGAGGCCAACCAAAACTACGCCTCGCCGTGTACAGACAATTACACACACATCAACGTACAAGGCCTTTTGTCAGTCGAACTATGGCGGCGCAACAGCGACGCACTCACACATGTATAAAAAACCGTCTTCACTTGACTGTTCAACGACGTTCTCTTTAGATTTTTTTAATTGCTCTGAGGTCTAAAAGCATCAAATTATGTTCTATAAAGGTATGCCATTAACTATAATTAAACCAAGACAACTGAAACCTTAACTACATCGGCACAAACACGTACATCACAAGCAGTAAACTTGCAAGCTTACGACGCTACTGAATAATAATATTTATATCTACCTAACGTGAAACATAAAACCCGACAAGCATTCTCTTACATTTACGATTTTAGTGTAAAGACCTCGGCTTACATATTTTACCGCCCCAGCTGTGCGAGCGGAGAGATTATAAAAGGGACCAGCAAAACAATTAAAAGAGCAACTCATGAGGGATAATTACACAATACTAAACCACACGTATACGTCACAAGGTTCAAATTCACAAATCTGTTTGAATAAATATGGCAGAGTTACGTTCTCAAAGCTTAAACTTACCGAACAAATAGGACACCCCAAAAACCACAGTTTACAATTTCGCAACAGAATTATAGTTGCCAAAACAGCTATTTTCAGATAGGTATTTAATGTGTTTACCAAACTACATGTATTCGGGACAAGGTAAGTGTATCTAATGACAATTTATTGGAAATGACTAACAGTCACAGATATCTGGAACTCTGTGCTAACAGTGCTAACGTACCTACTGAAAATACAATAATCACAGCGCTGAGCTATTTTGAATTTGCGTGAATGGGTGTTTGTTTTCAAAGTGAAAACGTTTATTACATGTAAAAAATTTGATGCAATATTTACAAACTTTTGCTGACTTTACAAAACTATAGCTGTGAGAAAAGTAAAATAGGTACCTATGCTGTGCAAAATTTATGAAAATTAGAAATTACTGTTTGAATTTAAATCTCCATATATTTTTGTATCTTGTACTAACCCGCACAGGGCCAGCGTGGTAGATATAGCCCAATCACCTTTCATGGGCAAATATATGTTCAGTAGTAGACCATTATAAAAGAATTACAATCAAACTCCCCCCAACACACAAGCAACTCTCAAGTAGGTAGGTATACTTAAATTCAACTTGAAATTTTTCGTCTAAATTCCGCTTTACATTCCCTTAAACTTAATGCTGTGTTGACACGATAAGACAAAACTTTGGCAAACAAGACAGCTGAAAATTTACGACAAAAGGACTCGAGTGAAATTCTTTTGGCTATTTTCACGAGTTTCCCGTTGATCGAATTACTTAGCTAACAACGTGTCTCGGTTGGCTCGGACAAAATTCCGGTATCAAATTGCTGAGCAAATTAGGTGTAAAAGTTTGGCGAATCGTAGACAATGAGGAAACAATTTTGTTATTTTCGATTCTGATATCTATTATGTGAAAACTGAGATGGAGATAAAATTACAAAGGTTCTGGTGATTTTTTTATAGCCGGCTGTACTGGGAAGACATTCTTATTGTTTTATTTATGAGAAACCTGTTTTGTTCCTGTTTATTTTTTAGAAGCTCTGGCTCGTACCTGGTGCAAAGGAAAACCAACGCCACCCAGCGTGGCAATGCCATCAGCGTAGATATTGGGTTCATTTGCAGCAGATAGGTAGACACTGTCGGAGATGGGTTATATGTGTCATTTTTAACGACTTCCAAAAAGAAGGAGGTACTAAGTTCGTCTGTATGTATTATTATTTTTTGTGTATGTTCATCGATGTTTTCGCCAATTATTAACCAATTAAAAAAATAGTTCGAAAGTGGAGAAATTCCGAGGAGAAATTTTATCGAAATCGGCTGAGCTGTTTTTGATAAATCAACAAAAATGTACATGGATATCATTCGTGCAAATTCTTCGAATTCTGTACTGAGTGGAAGTTGGTGTTGCGATTTTTAGGAAAAATAATTATTAAGGTTGACTGTAACGTGCAATATGTTATCATTATTCATTTGTTTATATTTTAGAAACCTGTATTTTATTTTACTAAATAAATATTCATTATCAAATCACACTCAGTTTCGACTTTATACAGCCTTTTGTAAATGTAATAAATCGTGTAGGTTTAATACAATTTGAAATTCTTGATATTGTGGAGTTATAAGCTGAAAAAAAAATATATTTACACTCTACTCTAGAATACGTACTCTTAACTACCTCATATATGATTTGTAAACCCACTAGGGACAAGCACCATTTGCATGTGTAAATATATCACAAAGGAACGTAAGCGTCCTTTATTCTAGAGGATTCACAACGATATCTCCTTGCGTCCAATCCCTACCTGTCCCATGTAGAGTTACCATATCTCAGGACTTTTTCTGGGATCTAAAGATTTTTAGGTTTCTTTTAGAGTTATAGCGTTAAATTGTAAAAAATGACATGTATTTTAGAACTGAATTTTTAGCACAGGTTTTGCATAGTTTAGTTAAACTTGCGCGTTTGTGTGTGGCTCCATACATTTTTGTTAGATCTTCCTCGTTTTCGCCAGGGGCGCTGTGCAAAAAATGTGTAGAGATACACGGAAACTACTGTAGTTTTAATTTACTAACCCCTCTGACTACTAGTTGCAGTTTAAAGTAATTGCGTACGGTGGCTCGATCACGCGAGCTCATCATACGAGTACATAATATGTACATAGTGAAGAAGCTCAATGTGTGCCACACATCCTGCTCACTCTTGCAGATAGATACGCTGATTTAGATACTTTGATCAGCCGCCATTGAGAGAATTAACGCATTGTACAATACATTTTAACACTCCCATAGCACATTGTCAACATGAAAATTATAACACCTCGTGTTTTGTGAAGTAAATGATTCAATAGACTCTCCGTGCGTTGACTACCTTTATTTTATCAACGAGACTGCACTGAAGGACCCTGAAGATGTACAAAATGCGAAAATTTTCAGACTATCGAAAGAGAATCGGACTTTTTCTCCGAACTTTTAAATATTTCATGTGGAAACCCTAGTCTCGCGTCCAGCAATAAAAGATAACCTGTAGGCCCTCCCAAAGGTGTAGAAATATTTATGAGAGGTACAGATACCTCTATTTATGTAATGACGGCACTCCAACTCACGCAGTTCTTCCAAATAATATCACCTCACCTTTTTCCATATCAATTTGACATATAGAGATAGAGAAACATTACGATCTTCGTCTCTCTAAGGTTTCCTTAATTTTGTTTCTGTAATTTATTTAGAGAAATATTTTATCACAGTTAGGTGAGATTTTTCAGCTAAATATAAAAAAAAATATATATAAACTTAGATCTTAAGAATATAATGTAATTATTTGATAAATATATATAGAGAGCGCCCTAGCAAGTTATAATTTTGCAATGCCCGACAAGGGCGACTAAGTTGTAAGCACATAATATCCTACTTAAGACCTCAAATGTAACACTTAGTGGCAATAAATAAATATGAATATGAATATTTATTTATACGCTCAAATTACGATATTTAATTTTCTGTTGCTTCATGGTGATTGATTAATAATAGGGACCTATTCACTGCTGTAAGCAAATGGTGTTTGTAAAAAATGAATAAAATAAGTAGGTACGTAATTACAACAGTCATCCAAATCCTGAAAGGCGTAATTGTATTTTAAATCCTTACTCAGAATTTGTGAAGTATTCTTATAACAGACTAGCTTTTATTTGGGACTTTTCACAGAATCGTTTAATTTTCCCGGGATAAAATACTTACTGGTAACTTACTACTTAAAAGTAAGTAAGTTCGTGTAGCTCGGGTGGCTAGCTCTGGTGTCAGTTTTTAAGCTGTCTGAAGGCCTACACGGTTAATACAACCGGGGCCTACAATTAAACGTGTCATCCGAGCCTTAGTAGCGCTCAGTTTTAATTGAATTACTAATTAAATACCTATGGTAGTTTTGTAACTGTATACCTGCCTACATGAATAAAATCAAATCGATTTCTTGCTCAGAAGCTGCGTGAGAAAGTAACAAACAAACTAACAAATTCACTTTCAATTTACTCATATTAGTAAGGATATTAAGCCTTGTCATTTACCAAAATATGTATCCGACTGCCTTGCTGAACTTTAAGCCCTGCGATGCACTGCAACGTCAAGGTATACAATAAATTATTTATTTTACGAGCCCACTGAGTAATCGGATCTCGTTCGAGGGAAACGGGCCGTAAACTGCTACGGCCTAACTAGATGAGACGAGAATAAGGATGATCAAAGTCCTCGAATACTACTCCAGTCATCGAGATGAGATGACAATAAAAGTGCTTGTAAAAAGAAAGAAAAGCTGTTATCATATAATGGGCGAATAAAGAATAAAATGAGCTGGCAAATGGGAACCTGAGGGGTCTTCCTGCGCGCTCGATGTTTGTTTTGGTCACTCTTGTTTTAAGGAAGGGATAGAATGTGGCAACTTTGTTACTCGTGCATTCGTACATTTTGGACGCTTTAGGTACAAAAAGTTGAATTTGCAAAATGTTGGATTTGCAGTATGTTGAATTCATTCATTATTTTAGCATATTTTAGGAGATCGTTTTTAGTTTAAAAACCGGACAAGCGAGTCAGGCTCGCACATCGAGGGTTCCCTACAAATATAGAAAATTTCACAAAATTGGGAAGTAAGTTGTTAAAATCTATAAACTTATAACCATCGACAAAAATTTTTTTTTACTTTTCTCGTCATACATCGAAAATTACACTTTGTTAAAATAATTAAAAACCTGTTTTAGTTGCAGTTTTCAGATTTATTTCTATATGTGTACTCAGAGACAATGCTTTTCGCCAAATTTCATAGTTCTATGTCAACGGGAAGTACTCTGTAGGTCTTGATTCATGTGAGTGTTGAAATATGCGGATTTTTACGACATAAATGGATCTCACTTTTTTAAACGATAACTGAGAAATTTTTATGTTACACAACTGCAAGATATCATAGATATACGTATACAGTTTAAATTTCAACTTGATATCTTTACGCATTCCCGAGATAAAGAGTCTTGACCTACACACAGAGGGACAGACGGACAGACGGTCCTCACGTACGAACGTGCAATATTTCTTATTTAAGCGATTGACACCAAAAACATAACATTTTGTTACAATTTAAATAATGAAAAAAAATCTCCCGGAACGTAAATTTTATCAAAAATTTACCGCGAGTTTTCTTGATGTTCTACAGAAAACGTGAAAAAACTGATTGATTCACGATTCTCTTGAATGTTCATAATAAATCGAGCCAGTAAATTGTTTCTAAAACTAACTAAACTCTAGAAACTTTTTTGACACCAACACGTATTCGTATCCACTTTGTACAAGCAGGCTAACTTTAATAAAGAGGTCAATCGTTCGATTCAATTCGGCAGCACTCGAACATCGATCGAATTGGCAAGAATAGCGTACGAAAATTCTAACTCCAAGAAAGATAGAATAAATGGACAATGTAATAAAAAACAATAGTCTAGAACAGTAACTTTAGATGCAACTGGTGATGTTATATTTCTCTGTTTGTTTCAGTCTATTCTTCGGGGTAACTGCACATTTATTAATAAATATTCTAAGATGTCGTTGTGCTGGTTGGTATGGCCAACTTTAATAATTGCGCCAGCTTTAAAACCACGACAAAGAAATCAGCTGTTTGATACATTTTACAACGAACTTTGTGTTTGGAATGGCTGTGTTTTTTTGCGATTCCGGATTTAGGCCCCATAGTGAAAGTTCGTTACAATGACTACATTCATGAACAGCTACATTTTAAGGTTGGAGTAATGTTTTCGCAGTCACCGCATACAGTGAGACATTAATATCTCTATTCATGGAGGTAATATTCCATTACCTACAATTTTCCAAATAAAATCCTGAAGTCGTGCGTGACTGGAGCCCTCGGCTTATACTCTGATTTGATTGGTTTTCCCTTCATGTACGATAAAAAACAATCTGAGGAATCTTCATGAAATATTTATGAAATTCACGAGGAAACTCCACGGTTCCTTGACCTTTTTCCAATACCAATAAAGCATAAGGTAGCGGCGTGATTGACGCGCGAGGTGGATCAGAAGTTCGAGATTTAGTCGCTGGGTTTTGTTAGAGATGGATTATTATAAGTTGAGTATATGAACTGAAAAAAAGCAGAATTAAGATAATGTAGAAAACGGAAACTAGAATTAAGAGTTAAGAACTAACATTAAGGTTTTTGTTATTTCCCTTGATTCTATTGCACAATTATTTGATAAAACAAGGTAACCAACTTATTTTTAAAATTTCTTAAAAACACAGAATCTTCAGAAGTCTGCAGCACTTGAGAGAAATATGGATCTTCCAATAGGCACGTCCGAACTTTGACAGTTGGTAGCGGCCATCTTCTTGAAGCTACATGTGTCAAATTGGTTGTCATTTATTCATTCTGTTTTGCCAAATCATCATGGATAGCTAATAGCTATAGCAATAATGAGCATTTAACAACACGTGCAAATGATAAAATTGTTTTATCAAAATTAGTGTTCTGTTCGGGCAACGCACCGCGCGCTTCGCCCATTTTACGGTCGCCATAATCGTCCTACTGAGAGGACTATTCGTTGTGCGGTGGATAAATTTTGGCATGAACTGGATTATCTGAACACCAACGAAATGTGTTTTCAACAAGACGGCGCTATGCAGCCACACAGCTCATGTCACATTGAATATTCTGAGGGCATGGTCATCTCACGTGGAGCTGATGTGAACTGGCCACCGAGATCTTGTGACTTAACCCCGCTAGACTTTTTCTTGTGGGTTTTTCTTAAGTCGCAGGTCTATGCAAATAAACCACAAACCACAGCGGCCCTCAAAGCCAACATAACCTATGCCATAGGTCAAATTCAGCCTGATTTATGCGCAAAAGTCATGGAAAATTGGATATCTCGCATGCGCTCCACCCAGAGAAGCCGTGGCGGACATATGAATGATGTCATATTCCACACATAATGGCATCACTACATCTTTCAAATAAATAAATGATTTCGATGATATCTCACACACATTTTGTTTTATTTAAATTTAAAGATAGGACACGTTTAATGAAAGACCACATACCATGTGGCGCGGACAGTGCGCGTTTACTCTAACTTTAATTTTCAGCTAACTGTCACGTTAAACAAGACATAATCAGTTAAATACTGAACAGATAGATATCCAGGCTGGCAGGTATTGTAGTTAGTTTACTATCTAGTTGTGATGATTATCCTTCTTCGTTTCTATATAGTTTTCGTACTCTATGAACGATTGTCAGTAAGATCATAAGATGTCAATATGTAGAGTGCATTTTTGCTAATCAAAGCCTAAATACGAGGTATTTATCTTTATTACAATTTAATTAGCAAAATGGAAAAATATTTACGCCCTGATCGTTTTGACGAAGATCCATCTTCGAATGAAGATTTGTCCCCTCAGTGGACGCACTGGAAAAAAACCTTTGAAAATTTTCTGACAGCTGTCTCCGGTGAAAAATCTTCAGTAAAAGTTGATAAATTCCAACTTTTGGCCAATCACATATCGCCTAAAGTATTTGTGTACCTACAAGATTGTACCGATTACGACATCGCAATACAAAAACTCGACTCACTGTTTCTCAAACCACCAAATGAAATCTACTCCAGGTACAAACTATCAAAACGATCGCAGCAAGCAGGTGAGACTGTGGACCAATATTTACAAGCATTACGGCTGCTCTCCAAAGGATGCAACTTCAAAAATATAACTGCCGAACAGAATGAAAATGAATTTATAAGAGATTCATTCATAGCTGGACTTTCTTCGTCCTCTGTACGACAAAGGCTACTAGAAAACAGCACGCTCACGTTAGATGAAGCACACAAACAAGCACGCGCATTAGAGTTGGCGCGTATACATAACGATAGTTACCAGCAAGCCTCTACCAGTTCTTTTGTCAATGCAGCCATTACCAACAGTAAAAGAGAAAGTATACAGGAAACTTGTTACTTCTGTGGTAATAAGAGACATGCACGACAAAACTGTCCCGCTGCTGGTACCACCTGTTTGAAGTGCAATAAAAGAGGACACTTTGCAAAGGTTTGCAGAAGTGCTGATCTACACCAGAGTGCAAGCACCGGTTATAATGAACCACTTGCTGCAAAGGAAGATAAAAAGCTACTGTCACACGTTGTTGCTGGGACGGCTAATCTTGAAAAAGCCAAATTAAAAATCACTATTGACAAATGCTACAAAGCCAATGCCTTAATCGACACAGGAAGCACTACAAGTTTCATAGATAAACGTCTTATTCATAAATATGGAATAAAAACGAATTCATGTGATCAAAATATAACAATGGCGGCTTCAGATCTACAAAGAAAGGTTAACTCACGATGTTCAGTAAATATCGACATGCAAGGTCACAGTTTTCAAGCAGATTTGTTAATAATGGAAAATCTATGCGCTGACGTAATAATCGGCCATGATATTCTGGAAAAACACAAGACATTAGAGGTAAATTTTGGTGGACTCCGAGCGCCTTTGAAGTTGTGTACATTGACGCACGCCAACATTGAGCCAGTAAGCTTATTCCCGAATCTCTTGCCAAACTGTAAGCCAATAGCTGCTAAATCACGAAGATTTTCAGATAGCGACAAACAATTCATTAAAGACGAGATAAAGAAACTCTTAGACGACGGGATAATAGAACCTAGCTTGTCGCCATGGAGGGCGCAAGTATTAGTAACGAGAAACGAGAACCATAAGAAAAGAATGTGTATAGATTACTCACAGACCATCAACAGATATACACAACTTGATGCGTATCCGCTGCCATGTATAGAAGATGTGGTGTCTAATATCGCTAAGCACAGGGTTTTCAGCAAAATAGACTTAAAGAGCGCTTACCATCAATTTCCAATTATCGATCAAGAAAAGCCTTACACTGCATTCGAAGCCGAAGGTAACTTATATCAATTTCGTAGAATACCATTTGGGGTGACTAATGGAGTAGCAGTTTTTCAACGATCAATCAATGGAATCATAAAGAAAGAGAACCTGCGTGGTGTCTACGCCTATTTAGATGATATTACTATCTGTGGCAACAATCAGACAGATCATGATACAAAACTACAGCGTTTTCTCGACGTGGCCAAGCGGTATAATCTTACCCTAAACCTAGATAAGAGTGAATTCTCGCTAAAGAACATAAACATCTTAGGCTACAACATTTGTGATGGAGTAATAAAACCTGACCCAGATCGCCTTCGTCCCCTATCGGAGCTACCATTGCCTTCAGACAAAGCATCGCTGCGTAGAGCATTGGGATTTTTCGCTCATTATTCCAAATGGGTGCCAAAATTCTCGGAGAAAATTCAACCTCTTTTGTCGCAAACTTTTCCACTGGCATCTAACGCAGTAAGCGCTTTTGAAGCCTTGAAACAAGAGATACCGTCCTCGGCAGTAAACGCAATTGATGACAAAATACCGTTCGTGGTAGAGACGGACGCGTCTGATAATGCCATTGCGGGAACTTTATCGCAAAATGGCCGTCCTGTTGCATTCTTTTCTAGAACCCTTCACAGCAGTGAGCGAAACCACCCTGCTATAGAAAAGGAAGCTGCAGCCATTGTTGAATGCCTCCGGAAATGGAGACAATTCCTAATCGGAAGAGCCTTCAAGCTAATAACAGACCAAAAATCGGTTGCCTTTATGTTTCATCAGAGACATACTTCAAGGATAAAAAATTACAAGATTCAACGTTGGCGGTTAGAGCTCTCTGCATATAATTTTGATATTGTGTACCGCCCTGGAAGAGAAAATGTAGCAGCCGATGCATTATCAAGGGCTGTAACGCCACTCGTAGCCTCTACAACTGGATCGTCGCATGAAAACGCATTGAAAGAGTTACACAACACTTTATGTCACCCCGGTATAACAAGGATGCTACATTGGGTTCGAAGCAAAAATTTGCCTTTCTCCATTGACGAAATTAAACGAATAACTTCGAATTGTTCTATATGTGCTGAAGTAAAACCTCGTTTTCATCAAAATGTCGGAAAACTCATCAAAGCGACGGCTCCTTTTGAACGAATCTCTATAGATTTTAAAGGACCGCTTCCTTCAGACGGAACTCGGAGAAACCGATACATTTTGACTATCGTGGATGAATACTCTCGTTTTCCTTTCGCATACCCATGCCCAGACTTGAGTACCAATACGGTAATTGAAAAATTAGTGGAATTGTTCTCTGTATTCGGTATGCCGACCTACGTTCATTCTGATAGAGGCACATCTTTTCTGTCGAAAGAAATGAAGGAGTTTCTACACAACAAGGGCATTGCCACAAGCTACACAACGCCATATAATCCACAAGGGAATGGACAAACAGAAAGATACAATGGCATAATTTGGCGAACAATTCAATTGGCTATGAAAAGCCGTAACCTACCTATAACACGATGGGAAACAGTTTTGACTGAGGCTCTGCACTCTGTGCGATCGCTGTTATGTACAGCCACTAACGCCACTCCTCACGAACGTATGTTCTCCCACCCGAGAAGGTCCTCAAATGGTCAATCGATGCCCACCTGGCTTATTGCTCCAGGTAAAGCTTTAATGCGAAAGCATGTCAGAAGTAATAAATATGATTCGATGGTCGAGGAAGTAGAAATCCTTGAAACAAACCCGCAGCACTCACGAGTCCGACTGAGCACTGGGAGAGAAGTGGTGGTTTCAAATAGACATCTGGCTCCAGCTGGGGAGACAGACGATACTATCGAGTCAAACGATGAGGAGGACTTTGTAGATGCGTCTGATAATCAAACTGTAATAGAAGTCGACACAGAGCCGGAGTTGCGTCGCTCACACAGAGTGCGCCACCCACCAGCACATCTCGCAGAGTATGTCACGGAATAAATATTAGCTGGGGAGAATGTGATGATTATCCTTCTTCGTTTCTATATAGTTTTCGTACTCTATGAACGATTGTCAGTAAGATCATAAGATGTCAATATGTAGAGTGCATTTTTGCTAATTAAAGCCTAAATACGAGGTATTTATCTTTATTACACTAGTATACCTAGTTACAGCTTTACACGATTAGCGTAGGACCGAGACAAATGGCACCGTAAGAGAGAGGCCTATACTCATCAGTGGGATAGAGAAGGTTGCGGATGATGATGATAGTTATATACAACTCTGGTTTTAACCCTTTGCGTAAAACTCTACGAGAAGATTCTCCAGAAGTCATCTGTAGATATACACTCTGTATAAATGTGACAAGAATGTCAATTTAGCAAGATTATTCAAGATATATCTAATGAAGCTCACCATTTATCATCTCCTTCTAGATGGTAAGTGCCGTCTCCGTTGAGTCTGTAGCACGCGTGGACCAGGTCACCTTGCGGCGACTCGGTCTTGATCAGCTCCTCGAAGGTGTCTGCTGGGATCTTGAATGGCAGCACGGGAAGGTAGGATGACGCGTCACCGCCGATGAGGCACTGTGGAAATAAGCCAATATGAGCAAAGGTTTACGACTGAGCACTGAAAGAGCGAGCGGTCCTGGTTGTTTAAGCCGTTCAGCCATGTCAGAGGCCTTTTTCATTCTGACACCAGAGCTAACCACCAGGCCTATACAAACTAGCTAAAATGAGCAATAAGGCATTAATTTAAATTAAATAAGAATATTATCCTACTATGAATACGAGACTTAATGTGCTCAAATAGCGAAGATTTAAAAATAACAAATAAGAATATGTCGAAAAGTTTAACATGTTTAGATTTTGGGGCTGGCTCTATTTGTAGTTGAAAACACGGATCAAAGTTTTACTATTCGCATAATATAAGACTGATGTAGACTGTCTGCAGTAAGACACTGTAAAAGAGACCTTGTTGTTTTTGTTCTCATAACTGTGCCTAAACCTTTTTGTTAATCCTTCACAAGTAACGGTTGCCTGGAAGAAATTGCTTTATAGCGATAAGGCCGCCGATTGTAACATTAGCTATAAGTTCCTAGTTTAAGTTTTTCTAGTTTATTTAAGTTTTGGTGTAGCAATAAAGAATTCATCTATCTATCTAACTAATTGTTAAAGGTTGAGAAAGCATTGGACGAAGAAACTGTTTACAATATGATTTATATATAATATATATAAATCATATTGTAAACAGTTTCTTCGTATTTATTATATTTTTTTAATATGATTTATTATACTGGGGCTTTAGTCGCGAAGCGATTATGCCAGCCCCGTTTTACTAATGATAAGGTACATTCAAAAGGGGTTTGAGTCCCTACGCTGAGTGAGTATGTCCGAGACCATGGCATACAAGGTCCTCGCTGCATCGCTCATAGGTGCAGCTAGGATACCTTGAAACAAATATGAATTATATTTATATGCACAACTGTCATAGGCATGGTACTTACTCTCTATTACTTAGTCCCATTAAAATAATATGATCTACAAAATCATTGCTTAGGCTTCTATTAATAGTATCAAAAACTAACTTGGAGAGTAAAGCCTTGACAACACGAATAAGAATGAAAGTATCACGGTGTGGAACCCACAGAATCAACAAATCAACATGAATAAAGGTACACTTTTCAATACAATCTAGCGGAACAAAGGGGGTTTAAGAAGGATTAGACTTAAGAATATCGCAGCCTTATTTCTCCGGACTTTAATAATAGGCTCTGTTTGTTCCCAGTTTCGTTACCTTAAGCCGTTTGTTTGCGGAAAATCTTAGGGAAAATGTATCGGAATCTAGGGATGGTATTATTTATTTAGCAGGTGGATATAATTCCTTGGAGTAATAGGGACGAGGTAAAAATAGTTTCGAAAAGCTAATATACAATCCTTTTTATTCGATTTTGGGGCGATATATCGTCCAGCACCCCAGCATCGCAAAGAAATTAAATCATTGACATAAAAATTGTGGGCTTCTCTTTGTACATCTAAACTTGACAGATTACATTTTTTTAACTAGCACAGTTATCTAGGTACCTATTGTTTTATTTTCTACTAATTCATACTTTGCTTCCTCTTCGACGGTATGGTAAAGTAGTTTATTGTTAGTTGTTACCCATGCATGCTGCATTGGGTGTTTTATGTTGGCAAAAGGCAACTGTAGAATTACATAGTATTAAAAGGTACTTAAAAGAAATAAACTGCCGCTAAGAAAGCTCACAGTAATTGAATCAAACAGGACACGTGATCCAAATGTACCCGGGAGGTGGGCGAAGATCGTTATTCAATAGGAGCTTCAGACGCCGACGAAAACTCTAAAAAGCCTGGAAGAAATCACGTTTGGTGATAAGGCCGCCGATATCTTTACATGCTTAATCTTCGTTTTTAGGGTTCCGTACCTCAAAAGGAAAAAACGGAACCCTTATAGGATCACTTTGTTGTCCGTCTGTCCGTCTGTGTGTCTGTCAAGACTCTTTATCTCGACAACGCGTAAAGATATCGAGTTGAAATTTAAACTGTACCTATATTTATATCGATGAACTCTTGCTGTTGTGTAAAAGAAAAACTTCTCAGTTGTCGTTTAAAAAAGTTTAGTTTTAGTCGTTTATGTCGTAAAAAACAGCAAATTTCGACACTCACAAAAATCAAAACCTACAGGGTACTTCCCGTTGACATAGAACTATGAAATTTGGCGAGAAGCATTGTCTCAGAGTACACATATAGGAATAAATCTGAAAACTGTACATTTTTATTTACATCACAAAAATAGGGCCTCAAAATTCACAAAATATGGGTTCAAAATTCAAAGTGAGTAAATCGTATCATGAAAGGTGTCATATAAAAGAACTTCATTAGCACATGCCAAAACAGGTTTTTAATTATTTTAACAATGTGTTTGTACGGAACCCTCGATGTGCGAGCCTGACTCGCACTTGTCCGGTTTTTTTCTGTAATATTTGTGTGTGAGAATCAATAGAGTTAATCAATTTAACTATAGCTCAGATTCAGTCTACATCAATCTTTTTAGTGAGATTCACTAAGTTGAGCTCAAACTAAACTTCAATTTAGCAAAAGACGTTTGTATGAAAATAAATTTACCTTTGCCTCGCTATTACAAGTCACAACTGCCTGAGCAAAAAAACTGCCTTAAACATAGCCCCATATTATAAAGTAAATGTAACAACCACGGCTTGCGGAACATGACGAAGTTTTACTTTATTAATTTCCTGCTTTCGACATTTTTCTTCGTTTAACATAGAACATTTTTGGTAATAAATTGGCTTTTACTTGTGTATACTTGGCAGGTCAGTAAGAAGAGATATAAAAAGATCACAAAAAAGTCGGCAAGAGCATGTCGAGCCACAAGTATTGGAGGGTTCTATGGACCTTATAAAATTAGGTATACCCGGTGGTCCATTAAGGAAGCTAAGAATGGGTATCTTGGGTACCCAAGACACCCCATATTTCATCTGGTTGAATGACCACATAGATAAAAAAACATTAAATAAATAAATATTGGGGGACATCTCACACACGGTCTCTGACCCCAAACTAAGCAAAGCTTGTGATATGGCTGCCAGAGACTGATATACTACATATAGATATTTTAAATACATACTTATATAGATAGTACCTCAATAACACCCAGACACAAAGCAAACACCTAAAATTTTCACATTGCACTTATCTAATCTTAAATATCGCATAAGTTTGATTTTCTTGATCTTTTTTAATAAGTGAAGCTATTAACTTACTTTGGTAACCTGTGACTTAGTCAATAGCAGTATTTTTTTATTCTAAAAGGTATAAAACCCTAAAAGTTTGTTATTATTTACAGAATGGAAAATAACGTTAATGAGATAAAAACAAACAACAAAAGTATAGCAATTAAGCAAAAGATAAGTAAAGAAGGTTGATAGATCTTACCTACTGGGTAAATACCTAAATAAACAGCCAGCGCTAGAAAATTGCTTTTATTTATACTTTTTTAATTTAAATACAAAACTTGAATTTAAAATATTGTGAGCTCAAACTTTGATTACAATTTAAAAGTTTAAAACAAAAGTGAATCACTTTTTCATGGGTTGGCCTTTTTTGTTTTCGATTAAAAGTTTAATAGCCAGTAAGCACGTAATTATTAACTTTGTAAAACCTCATTGGTTGTTCTTAGCTATGGAGGTGGGTAGCAAAAAGTTTAGTAAAATACACGCAGGACAAATTTTGGATATACTTTGATGCTATGAATATACCTAATGGCAAAACGTCATTTAAAATTGTTTCTAAAACTCTATAAATACCTTTACTACTTTACAAAGGTATGACAATAACCTTCTATGGAACTTGTATGTGACTTATGACTGTGTCTATTTTTATTACTTGGCTGAATTTTCACTTCTATACCAACTTTCATACTGGCAAATGCATGAGACATGCAACACCAGAATGATAATAAAATCTACTAGCCTAAATTATACTTTAAATCCTTGGAGCAAGTATGTACTAGAAAAGCTACTAGCGTTGGTGTGAGAAAAAATATGTTTATGTTTTTATTATATTCAGACTCTAGATAATAGTTAAAACCTGCATAATACTAATAGAAGTGTTGGAAAATGGATAATAGTTCATAAATATGTTGATTTACTTAAGTATCTCTTCAAAAATTCAACAGTAGTTTTTAAAAAAAACGTTTACGCAAATAGAGGCAAAAGATATTACTTTCGTACTGTTCACTCTTTATACTTGCACATCCTCGCCTTCTCTTACTTTTGTAATCTGATTCCTTGTCTGATCCTTTATCCTTGACTGACGGTCATATACATGGGGCTCATATTTAGTGGAGATACTGAACCAGGTACAAGGTGTCTCTATGTAATCCCTGTATATTAATCTGCCAATAATATGTTAATTCCGAAATCCCCTCTTCGGCTCCCCTACTAAAATATAACGTACGAATTGAGCATCAAATACACGAATATAAAGTTACAATCATCAGCTTACCAAAAAATATCCAGCTTTTGATGTTCGGTTACAGCTTCGGATCTCGTCAAGATGGAAACGCAGCAGTGCTGGATTGGTTTCGTCGCCGCCGTCGGTCCCGTAGTGCATGTCCACGAACTCAATCTAGCCATAAAATAATATAAGTGATTACAATACAATAACAATGAAGTTAAAATATATAGGTGGTTTTAAAAACTAGAACTTGGAACTAGCGCAAAAATAACAGTTGTAGGGCTGGGATTGCAGTTAAATAAAAATAAATAAATATAATATATTTTATTACGTATTACAATATGTGGAGGTACTTACAAACAATCTTAAAAATAAGGTGCGGTGGAAAGTCGCAAAAGTACCTTTAAAATATTTGGACCTTACACTAGGTCTCGTAAGAGCCTGTATAGCAGGGTACATTTTTCTGTTGGTCTTTTGACCGCTAAAGTAACCTAATTTTGAACACAGATACTTAACACAAATTAAAAAAAAAATATAAGTTACTAATAATTACAAGTTATCAGTTTGTATACTATTGGTAATTTCTAACGAGCTTTATTAATTACGATATCTGATGATCTATTAGTTGACGATACTTGTTGTGTGCTTATTTATTGTATATGAAATAAAAAATTAGTTGTCCTTAAACCGACTTTATGGACGATAATTTAACGTGATAACGTCATAAGAAAAAATATGTTGAATCAACAACTGAAACAAACCGAACGCTTAGGCAGATCGTGCCTTTCTATCGCTTGTTCCGTGCTCTCGCTTGAACACTCGGCTCAAGCGGAACGTGACACTTTTTGGTGGGTGCAGCCGGCATTCATCAAATTTTAAGATGTTATCATAAAGCCCCAAAACTAAATACCGATATCTATAGAATATTATTTTCAGTTTCATTTAGATACTAGATTTTACCCGCGGCTTCGCCCGCATGATATTTTGATTTTTGACGCAATATCTTTATAATTTATAGCCTATGTGTTATTCTGATATATAAGCTATATTATTGCAAAGTTTAATCACAATCCGTTCAGTAGTTTTTGCGTGAAAGAGTAACAAACATCCATACATCCATCCATTCATCCTCACAAACTTTCGCATTTACAATATTAGTAGGATTTATCAAGTTTCACGTTTGTTAATTTTCTGCCAATATCAGGTATTCAATTAAAGTACTTACGTATCGTTATTAGTTCAGACTGATTTAACTACGTCAATTATGGACAATTGTATCGCACCGCCAAAGTTTTGGCATTCGCTCGCAACTTCTGGATTAAATCATTAATCGTATTTGGATTGAATTTAGTCAGATTTGTACGTAGAATACGATGCTATTTTGTGTGTACCAGTTTGTTTATCTGTTTTCGATAATAATGTTTCTTTTTTTAAGTGGCAAAAGTGCCTTTATTAACTACAATACAATACTACTTTATATGCTAAAACTACCTACACTACTACTACATAGAAAGCAATTGGAGCATCCACAGACCCTTAAAGGTCTAAAGATGATTCAAGTGCTCAAGCCCACTGCCAGTTGGCAGCGTGCCCCGCATATTGGCAGCATTGCCACGCTGAATTTATACGTTGAGCCAAATAAACACCAGCATTTTGGTCACGTGTCGCGCCCTAATGTTTCTTGTCTTGTTTGCTCGAGTTGGAAAACATATTATTTTTAAAAAAAATGAAATATAATAATAAATTATAGCCTATGTGTTATTCTGATGTATAAACATCATTATTGCAAAGTTTCATCTCAATCCGTTTAGTAGTTTTTATGTGAAAGAGTAACAACTAACAAACACCAATACATGCTCACAAACTTTCGTGTTTAAAATATCTTAATATTTATTTGCGTCAGTCTGCGCGAGAACGAGCAACTGTTCGGACGCGCCTAGCGGGAATTTTAAAGTGCATCGGCCGAAATGCCGACTAACGTGATAAAGTGTAATTCGTGTGATATTGTAATTAACGAAACACTATGTTTCATACAGAACAAGATAGAGGTTATGGACAACGAGAGCCTTATAAGAATCTGTAGCACAGCTTTCTCTTCTGAGGATGTGAATAATGCCAAGGTACTGTTGTTCGAATCTATTCCGACCAGAAAACGTCGAATAGTGCGCAAAAACGTCGAGGGAAAAATACAAAAAGATTTGGGCGACATCATATGTCTTTTCAAAGAAACAGAGCCAGAAATAATTTCTATATTTGTGGCGAGAGATCTGCAGAAGCTGCCCCCACTTACATTCGATCACTTAGATCCAACTCGAATATTAAAAGATATCATATGTCTTCAAAATGACATTAGCGAAATCAAGAACTTATATCTATTAAAAGCCGATTTTGAAAAGACAAAGATGCAGCCAAGTGTTTCGCAGATATCCTCAATATTGAACACAAATATTACTGATAAAATTGTAAAATGCGCTGATGACGCTATCGAGAGTGATTCCTGGAAAACGCCACAAGTTGAGAGGTCGAAAAAAGGGACGAAGCGCTCATCTAAGCGCTTGAGTTATGCGGAGGCTCAGATCTTGCCTCTCTCGCCAACACGGTGCAATGAAAGCGCTGTCTCACTCGAAGATTCCCAGGACGGGATCGGTCGGCATGAACCTCCGGGCCCGACCGCAACTGATACAAGCGTTGCGAATGGAGCTATGAATGAATGCAGTTCGAAAGTGGTTTGCGAGCAAAAAAATAATGGTGCAGTTAATATTATAAAAGCAAGCAGTCCGCAATGCTCAGAGTACAATAGGCCTACAATGGCGGAAGTTTTGAGAAGTGACTTGGAATGGGCGGTACCCAAACAGTTGCAGTCAAGTGAGTGGATTGAGGTAAATCGCAAACGGCTAAGAAACAAGTTTATGGGGAATTTAGGAACAGCAAACAACAGGAACCCACAAACCAAGTTTAAAGCAGCTGAGGCAAAAATTCAGTTATTTATCTCAAACGTTCACAAAGACACAACGGAGAAAGATATAACGGATTATATTTTCGAGAAAACCCAAGAGCGAGTAAATTTGGTTAAAATGCACAGTAAGAGAGAGAAAGGATATAATTCCTTTAAACTGTGGGTTACGAGTAAAAATCTTACATTATTTTTGGATAACAAATTATGGCCAGAAGGTATATCCTTTAGAAAATTCATCAATTTTCATTATAAAGAAGAAATAAAGCTGAATGAGACAGAAACTAATATGCCCCACAATGGATAGTAATGATAGTATATGTAAATATATCAGTTTTAATTGTAGATCTTTAAAAAATTCAATGGATTACGTGAAAATACTGTGCCGATCAGCTGATATACTAGCGTTGCAGGAAACTTGGTTGTTGCCGCATGATTTGCCACTGTTGGGAAAAATAGATAATGAGTTCGATTTTACGGGAGCATCTATGGTGGACACGAGTGCTGCCATTCTTCGAGGAAGACCATATGGGGGAGTTGCTCTGCTGTGGCGAAAAGAGGTATTTCGTGAAGTCACTACTTTGAAGTGTGACAATAAGAGGATTGTTGCCATAAAAGTGAAGTGCAGTGATCGGTCTTTTGTTGTATGCTGTGTTTATATGCCAACTGATTCATTTGATAATCTAGCTGAATTTACTAATTGCTTATGTGATCTTAGAACCATAATTGAAAATTCAAATACAGAAGCTGTCTATATGTTAGGCGACTATAATTCTCACGCAGGGGAGCTGTTTGGCAACGAACTTAGTAATTTCTGTTTGGAAAACAATTGGATATGTGCGGATACGGTCAAACTGGAGCCGGAAACTTTTACATATATCAGTGATGCCCATAACAGCAAGCGTTGGCTTGACCATTGTGTAGTAACCGAATCGGCTATGCAAACCATTTCTAATGTTAAAGTGATATACGAAGTTAGTCCCTCTGACCATTTTCCCTTAGAAATAGAATGTAAATTAAACATAATTAAATCTACAATACAATCAAATTATGTTAGGAGCAATAGTATAATATGGGGTAGAAGAGATTTGAACCAATGTAACAAATATTTTGATTACTGTAATGAACAGCTTAAAAAGGTAGATTTTCCTATAGAATTTAGAAAATGTTGTGATAACAAATGCGATATCGTAGAACATAAATATGTAATTGACAGAATGTACCGAAGAATTATTTATATCCTTAGTAGTGCTGCTAGGCGTACTAAAAAGCGTGTGCGCAAACGAAAAAAGGTAGTAGCGGGATGGAACGACTGTGTGAAGGAAGCGCATACACAAGCTAGGATTAGTTTTCAGACTTGGATTGATTATAACAAGCCAACTAGGGGTCATATATTTGAAAGTATGATTAAAGACCGTAAAATTTTTAAGTCAAGGCTTAAGTGGTGTAAAAATAATGAGGAACAAATTAGGATGGATAAAATAGGAGAACTTCATTAGGACAAAGATTTTAAGAACTTCTGGAAAAACACAAATAGTCTGAACATTAAGCCTAGTTTGCCTGAGAGCGTGGATGGGATTACGGGGGATATAAATATAGCGCAACTATTTATGGACCATTTTAAGGTGTCGGCATTACCCGTCAATAACCATACGACTCGCAAACGTGAAAGTCAGGTGCCCGATGCTAAGTCAAATCATGGGAATAACCATGTAAGATTCACGCCTAAAGAAGTAGCACATGCTATTAAAAGTATGAAGAAAGGCAAGTCGCCGGGTCATGATGGACTTAGTATCGAACACTTTGTTTACGCTGGGAGACATCTACCTCGAATTTTAGCGATGTTTTATACTTTTTGTATTGGGCATTCTTACCTTCCACAGGATCTGATGAGAACTATGGTAGTCCCGGTTCTAAAAAATAAGACGGGGGATGTATCGGACAGAAATAATTATAGGCCGGTTTCCTTAGCAACAATAACAGCAAAAGTTCTTGACAGTATGATTGATGCTCACCTAGATAAGGCGTTGCACTTGCACGATGCTCAGTTTGGGTTTCGAGCAGGTGTTTCAACAGAGGCAGCTATATTGAGCTTGAAGCATACTGTCAGGTACTACACGGACAGAAACACCCCAATATACGCTTGTTTTTTAGATCTTTCTAAAGCATTTGACCGAGTTTCATACGATCTTTTGTGGGATAAGTTGGAAAGACTATTGCCACCAGAATTGGTCGATTTGTTCAGATACTGGTACTCTAATCAGAAAAACTGTGTTAAATGGTCAAATGGGGAATCAGATATGTACAAATTAGAATGTGGGGTGAGACAGGGAGGAATCACGTCTCCAAAATTGTTCAATCTGTATATAAATGAACTAATTGGTAAGCTCAGCAGCATGCACGTTGGGTGCTCTATTGATGGCCTGCAAATCAATAATTTGAGCTATGCAGATGACATGGTGCTGCTGAGTCCATCAATTAGTGGCCTGAGAAAACTTGTAAACGAATGCGAGTCGTATGCGGAAAATCATGGTCTTCGGTACAATTCTGCAAAGAGCGAGGTGTTAGTTTTTACAGCAGGAAACAAAATGCCGGAAAACATACCTCCTATATTCATGAACGGCATTTCTCTCAAAATTGTAGACCAATTTAAATATTTAGGGCATATCGTCACGTCTGACTTAAAAGATGACAAAGATATTGAAAGAGAACGGAGAGCGTTAGCTGTGAGGGGAAATATGATCGCCCGTAGGTTTGCTCGTTGTTCCGTACCGGTAAAGGTTACACTTTTTAAAACATTCTGTCAGTGTTTCTACACTAGCAACCTCTGGGTTAAATATACGCAAAAGTCACTCAATGCTCTCCGGGTCCAATATAACAATATATTCAGGATGTTGGTGGGGCTGCCTCGGCACTGTAGTGCGTCTGGCATGTTCGCCGATGCCAGAGTGGATGGCTTTTCAGCTATTTTTCGAAAGAGGATAGCTTCTTTGCTCAACAGGGTAAGGGGCAGCCAAAACAACATTTTGAATATCATTAGCAATAAATTCGACTGTCCTATATTAAAACACTGGGTTGGAATAATAATACCAAAGAGTAGTAATAGATTGTATCTAAGATAAGTTTTTTCTGTCAAGCTACTATAGTAATAGTACATATGTGCTTCATAGTTAGTAAGATTTTCTTGATAGTGTTAATGTAATGTATAGGTAGTCTACGTTTTTTATGTACTTAGATATAATTTTGTATGGACCTCTGATGTCTGAAATAAAGTTTTATTATTATTATTATTATTATTTATATTCAATTAAATAGCACCACATTGAAACAGGAAAAGTATTATTTTTATTGACCAAAGCGAAAGCAAAGGTTCTTTTTTTAAAACAAGGCGATTTTACTTTCGTTTTTCTAGATGTTGGTTTTCGCATTTACAGGTCGCATTTTTCAACGCATCTCGACGAAACTTGGAACCTACACAGTTTCTAAATATTGTATTTGATTTTTGGGATAATTTCCCTAAAAAAGTGGAGAAATTTGCTGTCGATTTCAATAAAATTTGTCAAGATTATTGAGTATTTAATTCCTAACGAGATTTCAGAGTGTGAATCAAAGTTGGAGATATAGGCTTATGAAGATTCAGTAAAAGAGACGTGTCGCGAGGGATAGACTTGAGACTTGACTAGATACTGTTCGATTTTCGATCGATTTCAAGTACATGTAATATGTCTACGAAATAAAGAAATATGACTTTGACTTTGGATAACTACTAGCCTTTAAGAAAGGTACGTAACTTTGAATTTTTCGCAATGTACGAACATTGCTCCAAAATATTAAAATAAGTACCTACGCGGCCTACCTACGTACCTCCAACCGGCGCGGCGGCGGCGGCTCGACATCATGTCATGCCATCAGCGACACATCGCGAAGTCCCGGAATTCGTAATAACTGTAGTAATTTCATTACGTACATACCAAATTCCTGAATAATTTGGAACAAACCTTATTTGGCGGAACATTTTCGTATAAATTAAGCAGGTAAAAAAGTTTCGTAGAATTAATTAAGGGGCCATGAAGGCTGCCGGTAAATATGGTTTTTGACATTTTTGTCATACATAAAATGTTAAAAAATATTGATTAGCAGCAGCTTACTGCGATGCAACAGTTATGGCAGGAACGTGCAGAATTCTATTTGTGTCATAAAACTTGAGTGTCTGAGTATATAATTAGAGAAAAGCGGTATTTTTTTTTTTTTCTTTCCACATTTTTCTTTTATTATACACCACCAACCACATATTTGTACTCTGATTTTCTGTCCATCCAAAGGTAGCCTGGAAGAAATCGCTTAAGGCGATAAGGCCGCCGTTGTACCACCTAATTTTAAGCAAATTTATACTTTGTTATTTAAGTTGTTTTTCTGGTGTACAATAAAGTTATATTGTATTGTATTGTATTGTATTTCATTTATTCTGAGTTGAATTACATCGTGTATATGAGGAGAAATTTGTTTGATCGCGTATTGTTAAGAAACATAAAGCCCCTTCTATTAAAGTTTTAATTTCTTTAGTGATATAATATGACTCATACATATTTGTGACTTCTTTGGATTTGAATTTTGACTGCGATTGTAACTTTATTATTATATAATACGGGACTAATCGCGCACTAAAATTATGAGATAAATAAATACCTCCTAATCCGACGTTTCGGCCGAGTTGCATCGACCGTGGTCACCGGTAGACTGACCGTGGTCAGTGTAATTTTCATCAAGGTGTTATAAATTAAAACAGTTACAATCGCATGTTGTTTTGAAACTTTCGCGATTTGAACACATTATTATTATATACTACGGGACTAATCGCGCACTAAAATTACGAGATAAATAAATACCTCCTCATCCGAAGTTTAGGCCGAGTTGCATCGACCGTGGTCACGGGTAGACTGACCACGGTTAGTCTACCCGTGACGTTAAAAAGTTTAAATACAACATGCGATTGTAACTTTAATTTATAACACCTTGATGGAAATTTCACTTTTACAGGTGAATGAATGAATCATAGAACGCTAAATATGAATGCAGAAACAAAACATAAATAAATAACTAACAAAAAGAAAACAACAAGATTTTTATTAAAATTTACTTAGTTATTTATTTTATAACTTAGCTATAAAAACCTTACCTCAATATGCCGATCATCGTAAGCGGACTGCAATTCTGGGCCAACCATTTCCAAGATCTGACGCCTTTCTTCGCGGAAATCTGCAAATGAGAAAGTATATCACGCCGGCTGAATAGGCGAGAGCCTCGAAGCCGTGATTAAAAAAAAGGAAAACTTTTTCCTTTCCCACAGCCAGCAGTGCCAACTTGCAACTTTTGAAACGTTAAACTTTTGAGGTTTCTCGCATTTTATTTAAAAAGTTTGGCTTTGTGTTTTTTGTATAATGAATGTAAAGAGATAATAATCTGTCTGTTTTATACAATAGTAGCTGTAGTATTAATCAATGCTATTTCCTGTCATTTTTTCTCTAATGTTTTCTCTAATTACTTACCCAATTAGAACACGTAACAAAACCAGAACAATTGACTATATCAGTGGCCTTGTGTAGAGGTAAATATGCTTGTTTTGTGTGTCAATACTAACAAAACATTGTAAGCCAGAGTTATTTACATAACAACGTGCATATCGGATCTATTTTAACTATGCTGCATGAAGGAATCACTGCAATGTTTGTTTTCCTTCATTGGTAAGACACTCGCCTTGTTCATTTTAATAGACAAGATATATATACCTCCCTATATACTTACTTGTTGATGTGAAACGTGTGGCTCTGTAGTTTGACATTACTAATTTACCACAGAACACTCGGGATACTTGTTCTCGTTAACGTATCATTGTAAACCGAAGCGACGAATACCTTGACTCCGCGGAAGCCGGGCCACTTGTCACTGTGGCACGTGTGGCCCTGCAGTGCTTACAGCACCGCCCTTGTTTCTTGTAAACATAACATTGTAAACCGAAGTGACGAATATCCTAGCTGAGCGCGGACCGAGCCACTTGTTGCTGTGGCACGTTTAGCCCTAGAGCGCTTGCAGGCACCGCACTTGTTTCCTGTAATCGTACTATTGTAAACCAAAACGACCTTGACTGCACGCGGGCTGGGCCTCTTGTCGCTGTGGCACGTGTGGCCCTACAGCGCTTGCTTTGTTGATTGCGTTGATTAATGGTCATTTGTTAACTCAGGCATTTTACCACAGCTCAATTGATCATCTAGCTATTAATTGATGATTATTTTATGTACTAGCTGTTATCCGAATAGCCTTTGTTTTTTATAAACTTCCTATTGTAAACCGAAGCGACAAATATCTACACCGCGCGCGAGCAGGGCCACTTGTTGCTGTGGCGCCTGTGGTCCTGCAGCGCTTGCAAGCATCGGCCTTGTTTCTTGTAATCGTACCATTGTAAACCGAAGCGACGAATATCTTGACTGCGCGCGGGCCGGGCCACTTGTCGCTGTGGCGCGTGTGGCCCTGCAGCGCTTGCAGCACCGCTGGGTCGGGAGCGCTCATCGCGCTCGCCTGCTCGCCTCACCCCGCACTCCTCACTCCTTGCCACGGCATTCTGCAAAGATACAAAAATAACTTGAAATCCTGTGTGTTTGCATGAGTATAGTTTTGAGGTCAGAGAGGGATAAATATTGTTTTTTATCTTGGAAAAAATCCTTTGGCATTGCACTAAAATCAAACTTTCAAGAAAAACCTATCGGACAAAAGTTAGTATACCTATAAAAAATATCTACCTGTCAATAATATGATATGAATCAGAGTGAATAAATCTCAGACCAAGAAGTGAATCTTTCGAGTTTGAGTGCTTCATCTTAGATCACATCGGCGCTTACTATGGTGCAAGATAGTGGTTAAACGTGGAGTCGCAATAGCAAAAATGTAATTTTATCTTCCAACTGTATTGTACCTATAATGAGGAAAATGCAAACTTCGCTTGAAATATCTTATTTCTCTTCGAATACATTTCAATTCCTAAGCAAGAAACAAACTAAGAAGTACTCGTACAAGTATTTTCTAGGACTTCCTTTTCAATATCTTTGACTTCGCTTCGCGAATTGTTGCTATATTCGAACCGGTTGTAATACTTCCCTGCCTCACACAATAGGGGTTTTTCGAGTAGATTTATAGCACGTACTTAAGGTGGTAATGGCCACGGTGGTACACATTAACGAGTAATGAGCATCATTTATGTAAACCTGAGAATAAAAGTGTTCTATGTACATTTTATTTTGAATATGGGGCAGATTTCTAGGCCACGGACAAGTATTTTAAGATATTGTTGTAATATTGTTCAATCTTATTTAAAAAAAAATGTATATCTTAAAAAGCACAGACCCTGGAGTCTGTGGAGTGTAATAATTTAATAAAAAAAGGATATTATTGTACTAATCGTAATTTTTTTGGAATAAATGAAACCAAACCCGAAGTCATCGAGTTGGTCGTATGAGTTATTATAAAAATGCTAGGTCGATATAACTAAGTATCAGTGCATACTATTCTGAGACTTTCCAATATTTTTATAAGTCATCATCAGAATTATTACGTCAAAATAAACATACTATTTTTTATACTAAACCACGGAGCTATTACAACTAGAGAGAAAGGCAATTCTCAACCACAAAAATGTATGGAAAATCTTAAATTGTCAAATATGAATTGGACTTTGCTTTGACACTACTGAGCTCAGATCAAATAAAAAATTAAAGAAAGAAGGCTGTGAACAAACAAGTGAGGCCGACCAAAACTACGCCTCGCCGTGTACAGATCCACGTACAAGGAAACTACGCCTTGGCTTGTCTGTCGCATTATGGCGGCGCAACACCGACGCACTCACACATGTATAAAAACCAGCCTCACTTCACTGTTCAACGACGTTCTCTCTTAATTTTTTTATTTGCTCTGAGCTACTGAGAGAAAAATCACGGTAACTAGCTACTGAATCGAGATATTTTTCATGTCTCTTTCTAACTCGTCATATTAAATCATTGCACCTCTTTCTTTCTTTTCTCGATCGACCACATTATCCCTCTGGTATATCTGTGTACTAAAGATATTTTTGCTTAGTACCGGAAAATAGTCTTCGTGATTCTGCGATTCTCGTTATAACTTATAATGACGAAAGAATCTGGGTAATAAAGTTATTACGATGATGGCGAAACTTTTTGGCTAGTTAGTGAACTAACACTCTCTAGAGTTAAGTAATAGAATATCGTAAACTACTTTATTTTTCCTTATTATTTCAAACCGGCCGCAGCTGTCCCACTCGCACATTTGCTAGATCACAGGTATTGATTTTCTAAAAACCCTGGGCACTACGTATAAAGTAAAATTGAAGTATGTCTTTCGATTTATTAGGTGAAGTCGACATAAACATATCTAATCTTACATCAAATTTCTTTTTTAATGGCTTCCATTTCCAAAATAAATTTAAATTGATCTTAAAGCCAGTATAGAAGCACAGCAGCACTAGGTATAGTATATAGCAGTACCTATAGTAGTATAGCTTATAGAATAGTGATAATATGTAGAAAGAAAAGTTTATTTTATTTTTATTCAAAAAACATGTACACACGCCATAGGTGTATTTATAACTTCTCATATTTCACACCAGTTTTTGAAATTTAAATGATTCAAAAGCAACTCAGGATGAGCGTAATTTTTAACTCAAATTTCAAAAGTAGCTCATATGTACGGTTAATTCAAATATTCAAATGGGACGACAAACTCTGGAGCTGTTCAAATTCCGGTAAAATTCTACGGTTATAATATTATCACGGCAGAGATTTATGAAGCAGAAAACTTTCTTTATGGAAATCTGACGTGAGCCTCGAAATTAACTTCGTTTAACTTTACGGCAGAATATGATATGTTGCGATCTAAGTTTAATTTGCTTGTAGGATATACAATAGTATATACAATTATAAATTTTATTGCCCAAATAAGGCATGCCAAGCTAGTAACAGATAACTTTCCTAACAAAAAGATGCTAGTTTTAATATGGTTTATTTTACATTTATTTTGTTTTTTTTTTTATTTTCACAGATTTTATCTACATTTATATTGTGAGTGATTTTTCCACATTCGCCATGTTCACGGTTCTAAAGACAATACAGATGGGTGGATATTTTTTTTGTTTTCAACAGCAGACAAAACCGTCTATTCTCTTTTTTGCAGGTGTCATCAATATGGTACGAGTATGTTCAGAAAAAATGTCAAGTCAATGACGACGGGTACGAATGAATTACAGTCGAACTCGATTGCAAACTCCGCTGGATCATTTGTTGCCCGTGGTCCTACCCGATGTACTACTAGTAGGACCACCAGCAAGATTTTTTTCCGTGGTCCTACCAAGCACTCTGGTAGGACTACGGGCAAAAATGTTGTGCCCATGGTCCTACTAATATTGCAGTGACAGCTGTCATAGCGACATCTGTCATGTTCTAGAATTCATACTAGTTGCACTACAGGTGTCAAAGTGACAGCAGATCATGTTCTAGAATCCATACTATAATTGCATGATAGGTGTCAAAGTGAATCAGTTTTGTGCCCGTGGTCTTACTAGTAGTACATTTAGTAGGACCACGGGCAACAAACGGCTAGATACGAGTAAATATATATTTTTATTATGTTTCCCAACAATACACACCCGCCACAACTTGTCGTGTTTGTTTGTTTTTTGCAATACATTATTATTAATAGATCAGCTGTACACTGCCACACATAAGACTCCCACTATGGCCGATCGTAACAAATTTTCAATAAGACCGGTTGTATGCGACTTGTGTAGTATTTGTGCAATGCTTATACGTAAAGTGGCTTATGAGTTCGAATCAATTGATTTGATTTTATCAATAAAGTTATCAACTCAAGTGCATGTCTATACTTATGTGTATACCGTAAGTAGATAGGTATGTGTTTACTGTAGGTATATGCCAATATCTGTGGGCATGCGAAACGACACGGATACGGATATAACTGGAAATGACGCAGATTCAGCGCACCTGTGGAGTTTACCCGCACGTTGTATTGATCTGTGTTTTACAATTAGCTTTTATGCGTCAATTTATTTCAAACTATTTATTGAACACGTTTTTTTACATGTCTTATCCTGTATTTATTGGAAACAATTTGGAGTTTTAGAAACAAGCGCAGTTATTTCATTGAAAAAAAAAACTTCGAGAGCTAGGTTTTGTTATTGTTCTACGACCGAACAAAGGCATCATAATTATCAAATCAATCATTTCATGTGTAAAAAAAGTATAAACTATTCCTTTTCTGCAAGAACAGGCATAGGAAAGTATGTCGCATGACAGTAAGACTCCCTGTTAGTACCAACAGATGTTGTGGCAACATATTTATTAAATAAACGTACTTAGGCAGTAAAAATGTATAGTTTAGTTTATTTATTTAGTTTATGTTGGCAGCAGCCTGACACGAAGGTTGCAAAATATTAGCAGTGGGTCCATCATGGAACTATGAATGGTATTAGTGTCAAAGAACGATATTTTTTCATTCTCCCACATGACAATTAAGCCAATCTTTCTACATAATCAAAAGCAGAATATCAGACTACCAGTGTCAGTGTAGCGGTTGTGGTGGTTACAGTGAAATGTTAAAAAATTGACAAAATCAAGAATATTCATATCTTAAAATTAATACAAAACTATTGAGTGAAGCAGAACTAAGCACTTTTAACAAATAATCAAGGGTATTTCAAAAACAGAAACATTTTCAATTTAGATACCTATTTACTAATGATTGAAGAAATAATACTGAAAATGAGTTTGTTGAGACTACAATAATGTTATAATTTTAAATGAAGAATTTTATTTCATGAACTCGATTCTACGAATATCGTCTACGCCGTAGAGCTTCTACGAGAATTGTTAACCATTGTTTATATTGATATAAACGTGTACATATTAATTGTGACCGTGACTAGTGCCTTATAAGAAGATGCCTATGTTCAGCTGTGGACCATTAATATTATCATCATCATCATTTTAACCATAAGAAGTCGACTGCTAGACTGTGTTCATTTTTCTTCAACCCCATTTATGATATCTATAATAAAACCGGCTGTAAGCGGCTTGGTTTAATGTGATCATCTATACCTCTTGTGTGTATGGTATCTAATAGCATTCGGTAAATCAATATCTTTGATACAATCTGGCTGAAGCGTAGCCCGTGATTTGATTATGAGTTAGGAAGCAACCGGGACGAGATATATCTTTCCCAAAATTGAACTCTATTTGTACGTGATAGCGTACACTTCACAGTTTTTCTCTTGTTTTTCTACACCAGTAATAAGTAAATTTGTATAAACCGAGTGACTAGCCCTGGTGTCAGAATTTTAAAGGTGTAATATAGTCCCATATTCTATTATTTACAGAATTTACATTTACAAACTACATTATTAATTTCACTACGCCCAGTTATTTTAGGCACTACTTATATCCAATATTACCCTATCAAATTTTTGTAAGTCTTTAATAACTATGACATAATGCAGCACAACTGCATAAACTCAACGACGTGTTCTTTTTTTTCTTTTAATGACTTTAACAGAACTACATAAAGAGCAACTGAAAATTATGATCTTCCACAAACCACAAAAGGTCTGCAGATAAAATCCACTGGAATGATTTCAACCCATGGGAACAATTTATATTTTTGATATACTTAAGTGTAATTAGTAACAATTCCCCCATGGGAGTGGAGAAGAGTAGGTTTACTTACACTTTTATCGATAGAATAAATGGTACCCTTGGGAAATTGTGTATTTTTGCTATTGTTTTGATTACACCAAGATAAACCAAATTAAATTCGTACTATATAGCTTATAAGAAGTGTCAAACTATAACTTATTTCTACCAAAAGTAATTCATAAAGAAAAGTTTACCACAGAATATTAAATTATAGAGGTGTCGCCCGACGCACCTGTGACGTACACGCACGCATCGATCGCAGTTAACACGCCATCGCCTACTAACAAGACATCGCGGCTATTGCCTTATTACCATGAGTGGGAGGAACGTACGATCTATATTGTGATAAGTCTGCGGTTTGATGTGTTTGGAATAGAACGTGACCTGTTTTAGGGATATAACATTAAAGACAATAGATTTTAGTGCCTAGAAACAGGAATGTCTGTTTTGAGGAAAATATTCAATTCAGATTATGTTCATTACAGAAATAATATATCTACTAGGTATAGTAGATGTTGGATTTGAAATAGTTCCAATAAAACGATTAGGTACTTTGAATAACGTAGAGCAACTACTCTGAATAAAAAATGGATGAACTGTTTGGGCTGCATTGTCGTATTTACATAAAGATTACTAAGTTATTTTAAGTATCTATCAACCTTCTATCGGATACACTTCGGAGAGTGCGCTCAGGAGTTGCACCCACCCACCCCTTTCTTCTATCGCACTCCTAGACAGACGCGACCAAAGCGCCACCCTTTATGGTGAACGTTCCGCGCGTTAGTAATCAAACGTGAGTCTGTCTTTCCGCTAGAGTACAATATGGTGTCTTCAAATTCCGACTAAACAAATAGGTATCTTCTAGGTAAGCTTACTACACCCTAGACCACATATCTGCTTAACATCAGGCAGTAAGTGGTCAAACGCAAACCTATTTGAAATAAAAAAAATATATATTTCGGTATCTAATAAAGCGATGAATAGGTATTGTACTCGTACAATGTTTCCCGCCGTATGAGAGCGGATTTTCAATCTAGACCTACATTATAAATCAAAGGGGAAAATAGAAAATGGATAAACCGCAGAGCGAAGTTTACAAACGAACACGACCGCAATTGTAGCAACCCACAAAACGGGGATGGCTCTGTTTCCTCTATTACATGTAGGTATATCTTCAGAAGTCTTTCATTTTCATAAAATATTATTAAAGAGATTTAGTGGATTTTATTTTGTTTTTATGTTAAAACCTAAACTTTGTTAAAAAGTGATATATAACTTGAGTACATTTAAATTTGTTTGCATAAAAATCTGAAATAAGAATTGTGATCAATTCAATATATCAATCTTCTCATAATCAATCAATATTCTCCGATGCAGTGCAATATTATGCTCAAATGATAGATTTTAAAATATGTACCTTTATTTTCTAGTAGTAAGTCTTGTAAGTAGATTGTACTAACTGACATGAACAAAATCGCTAGCCCACAAAACTTGGATGGTTCAGGTTTTCTCTAATCTATATTAAGCGTCCACACCTCCGCAATATATGCATACACATCTCCGGAAGTACCTAATCCTCAACCGATGGTGCATGTTAAGATAAAAGGGAACTCATTTCATTGATGACAGCGCAGCGGGTCAAAACGCAACTTCTGATAATTATGCTTATCCAGAAGATACCATTTATATGACATAAGCAATGCTTTACAAAGGAAGATTGTCTAGAAGAAATCGCTTTTAGCTATAAGACCACCTTTTGTGCCTTTTCTGTCTTCGTTTCTTCTGTTATGTTTTCCTATGTATTGGTGTCAATAAAGTGTTGTTGTATTGTATTGTATTGTACAAATGCACAGTTAATCTACAATACAATTGTAATATTATAGCTGTGCTTGAACAAAAACAACAGGTTTTTCAAAATGTTCACGTACACAGTAAAACATCTAGGGTATAAGGCTCTTCTTATTCGTTTTTTTAACTATAGTTTAGTTTAGTTCGATCAATTTTGGCCTCTGACCACCAACTCGCCTGATGATTTCGACAAAATGGGATGACGTTGTGGTCAAATTTGAAGAGCGCAGACTTAGAATATACTTACCTTAAATTTTATCTTTCAATATTTCGACTAAAAATATAAACATATTTTCTGCTATAAAATCCCAAGCCCCGTGGGTTCTGACCTACAGAAATACATACAGAGATGAGGGATGTAAACGTTGCTTCCGGAATTAGGTCACCAGCGAGCTTGTTTTAAAATTCACCAAAACACCCTTTTCAATCCCGGAGATGCGTAGGCTTTCTCGTTGAAATTTTTATTTTTTCCTATCTCTTGCTCTTTTATTTGCTAATGAATTTCGCTCGAAGGTTCTTTTGTGGAAAGAATAACTTGGATGGTAATAACTTTGTAACTAGAGTGTTGTTTTTTATACAACAGTGTTTAACGGTTATTTTATTACGGCTTAGGCTTTGATGAGAATAGAAGACATTTAGGTAATCTAGCGTGAAATAAGAAATAGTTCTCAGTCGAGGTTTTCGCTATTGACTGGCCTTAAGCTCTTTTTTTATTTCTTTCAATATTTCTTATAAAAATGTTTTTAGGAATTTGCAAATATTTTACCACAGTACTAAAATAATTTTTAAATTTTGGAAAAGTCTTACTAATATTTGCTTAGGCATGATTTGGGCAGTGACTTGTAGGTACGCCACAAAAAACAAATGCCGGTTTTATTTTTCACTTTCTTCTTCTTGCACCCACAATAAAGCTTCAAGAGAGCTCTATTTAGATGCAAATAGGTGCCAAACAGTTCTATTATTATTTTCTATTGTTTTAAAGCTTGTCGCAAAAAGAATTAAAGCTGGAAGTTATTTAGTGAGGCGTGGGTTCGTTTCCCGCCCAGGGTAAGCATTTATGTAAGGAAAATAGATGTTTCAACTGTGTCTGGTTTTTATTAGTAATTATCTATATAAGTAGGTAAGTATTTAATATGTTTAAATAATAAAATATGTATATGTAGTATATCAGTCTCTGGGAGTCATTATGACAAGCTTTGCTTAGTTTGGGGTCAGAGACCGTGTGTAAGATGTCCCCTGATATTTATTATTTTTTGTTATTTATTTTGCTGGGTGAGATTTTCAGGATATAAGCAAATAACATACTAATCCACGTTACAGTCTAACTATACGATTCTATCCGAATCGAATTCACCATTTATTTCTCTCAATTACCCACGTCTGTTGGGTTCCCGGACAGACCGAATTCTTGTGGTTAACGACATTGCATTATCTCACCATAAACTCGATTCCACCTCAAACCGTTTCGGACCCTCCGGACCATTACAGGGCTCTTGTGCCTTTAATATCATTAAGGCCTGGCTAATCAGGATGTTTACCGCAGGGGCCGGCCCACACGATAACAATAATTGAATATACTTTTCATAGATACTGAAATTCTGGAGAAAATTTTAACAAAGCCTTTTATGAGATGTACTGAAATAAACGCAGCAAATTTTATGTGAAAAATATCTAATTAAATTTTTAGCAGTCCACTTAAAAAGGAAATGTTGTTAATCAACCTTTCCTACTAAAAAAACTTAAATATTTAGCCCAGACGGGTTAGGATTTTAAATTACAATAAATACCGACAGCATTTTTTTTGCTGCAGCCTTTAAGGGGGTCACAGGTAGTCTAAATCCAAAATGGCGACCAAATTCCGCCGGTGCGTTGGCCGCCATCTTGAATTTAAGGTGGAATGGTTTTTGCTTAATATCTCGGTCATTTTCAACTTTTTAACAAAAATGGTGACGACTAAAGTTGTCGTAAATGTAAAGTTCTGCAATTTACTTCTTGCAAGTTTTTTCGTGCGATCGATATTTTTTGAGTTATACGTGAAAAAAGTGATAAAATATAATCATCAAATTATCGCGATTATTATTAACTTTATGACATAAATGTACATAAAAAATGTTGTAGAAAATTAAATTTAGATCTCTACAACTTTTTCCCTAAAATCAATATTTAAGGTCCTACGATTGCAATAAAGTAAGTTGGTACGTAGCAGTGTAAAAATTATATCTCGTCAACTTCTTTCCGCACCACCATAGGGTTCGGAAAGAACCCCGTGGTGCGTGGTGCGGTTCGTCGTTGCGTTTATTCATATGATTCAAAATTGTATCCCGGAATTCATGGTTTCGAACTACCGAAATATGACACCGCTGGTTTACGATACGCTTTCTTTCCATTACTAGATCGACGTTTTCGTTACATATGAAGCAACGGTTTTTGAAATCGAATGTTGGTAATACATGCGTTTCAACCGGTGATGACGTTGTTGATGGTAATGGTAATCGAAATGCGTCGCTATTTCGTCTAAATACCTCCGCTAGCTTTTTATTCGCGTAACTCTTTTGGCACGCTGGATGCATGACAACGTTGTCAACAGTTAGAATACGCTGGTTTTCTTCATTGCCACGAATAATGCTTGCTGATAGAAGAGACTGAACACAACGTTTTTCACATTATTTTCACTTTGATAATTAAATTTTACCACTTTTTTCGCGTGTAACTGGAAAAATATCGATCGTACGAAAAAACTTGCAATAAATAAATTGTAGAAATTCACATTTACAACTTTAGTCCACACCATTTTCCTTGAAAAGTTGAAAATGACCGAGATATTAAACCAAAACCATTCCCACTTAAATTCAAGATGGCGGCTAAAGCACCTGCGAAATTTGGTCGCCATTTTGGATTTAGACTACCTGTTTTACACTCCTTAAAGGTTGCAGCAAAAAAATTGCTGTCGGGATTTTTTGCAATTTCAGCCCCATATTTTGACTTACCCGTCTGGCCTGATACCAACTCAAAGAAATCTAATTCAAGTACCTACAGGGAGTGGCCATTTCAGAGAGACGTTCAGATACTAGAGAGCCTATAAAAACATAACTAAATAATTGCACTAAAATGTGAAAAACTAAACTTTTCATGCAAAGATGCTTGAAAAGGTCTTAGAAATAACATCATACTTTATTCTAGCGCATGCATCTCGTAGCATGCTATATTACGTAGAATTCCGTAAAAAGTAATTAGTACAAGAATTCTTCAATTGTTATTTGGAACAAACTAGGATGAATTATTTAACTGTACACCAATACTTTTAGATATGCGGTTATGAATAAATAGACATGGCTCTCTAACTTGAAAATATCACAGAGTTCATGTTTTTGGTAACTATTCCGAGCGTAGCAATTTATATCAATATCACGTTAGCTGTTTTAAAGAGAAAGCTAACTCCAAATTAGTCATATTCAAAGTTTGAGTAGTCTCAATAGAGTAAACGCTACAGGTGAGTCCTGGTAGAAACTAATTAAAGCACATGGAGACGCCCGGGGGAGCGAGAGAGTAACCTGGGAGATAAAACTAAAACGCTGACGAAGATTACCTCAAGGAGACAGTTCCGAGATTAATTTTCGGAGAATTGTAGATGTAGATATAAACTGGGGATTACACATTTCATTACTGGTGGTGCGATGAGACTTTGTTGGGAGTATATATATATATATATATACGATTACGTACAATACATGTTTTGCGTTCCTGTGCGTTTTCGGAGTATTTAAGAAAACCTACCTAACCCTTAAAAGATAATTTATTAAAATACGAAAAGTTATCAACTCGAATGTTTCTTTTGTATGTGGTCATGCGACAACTCTGCTCATTTAAATTGAAATTGAGACATTAAATTCATACACACACACTAATTAACTGCCTCGGTGGCTCAGTGGTTAGTGACCCTAACTTCTGGGTCAAAGAGGCGTGGGTTCGATCCCCACCTAGGGCAAGTATTCATGTGATGAACATAGGTGTTTGTTCTGTGTCTGGCTGATATTTAGTTACTATCTATATAAGTATGTATTTAAAAATATGTATAAGTAGTATGTCAGTCTCTGGCAGTCATATCACAAGCTTTGCTTAGTTTGGGGTCAGAGGCCGTGTGTAAGATGTCCCCAAATATTTATTATTTTATTTTATTTATTATTTACCAGGCAGTATAATTTATCGAGTTTCAGTAATAGGAAAGCATTTTTTTGACTTTTTCTATCTCATGTTACCAAAATGACTTAAATATAATAATAATATTTTTCTGTTCTCAGATGAAAATTAAAACGTATCCATGTTTTCTCTACTAACCCACAATTCCGCCTTTTCCTGTTGCAATAGACGGCAAAGTGAGGTAAACACTGGATTTACGCTGTTTCCATTTTCTCTTCTTTGTTTAGCATAATCCTGCCGAGTTTGGTGTGTACGTGGATTTAATTAAATTCCTACATACATGACGTGGAAGTGACGTTACGACAAAACATTTTTCCCTGGCTCGGATAATCCTGCGGTAATCCTAGCAGTCGGAGACATGGATTTTATACGTGCTACGGACAACTGGATTGCCATGCTGGTGGACAAAGTATGGTCATATCCAAACTTAATTTTTTTAAGTGTATGTGTGTGACGTGTGTACTGTGTGTGTTATTAAGTGTCATTCTAAGCCACATCATCTCAATGATGCTATTTTTTTCTATAGTTTAGTTAAACACGATTCTTTGACACACTGACTAATGACCAATTATAGGCCAGTAAAAAAGAGATTGGATTACTGGATTACCTTATAAATTCTCATTTAAATATTATTTGGATCATCGACGCGAAGAAGAAGAAAAAGAAAAGCAAAGCAAAGTTTTTTCCGTTGGGATGTAACTATCTGTTAGATACTACTTCCATGGTCTGAGATGAGAAAATTTGTGTTCGCCGTCGATTGTAGGTAGGTTGCTGGTTGCTAACAGGCGTAGAATTCGGTTTACGTGCTCAAAAGGCAGCTTGATAAGATTTGTGAGAACTGGGTTTCTTTTTTATAACGAATGTAAAGTAGATTTACCAACTTTATTCCTGACTGTGGCACATTTAAACTAACGCTTTTTCCAGTAGCGTAGTTACAAAAAGAAAAAGAAACTGCAAAAATGTTTCATTTTCTTTTTGTAACTTATTGTCAGAATATAGTCTAAATAGTGTAGGTTAAGTGTAGTTGTAAATAGGTTAGTGCTCTTCCCATTCTTGACTTGAATTCGTAGAGAAAACGTTTAAATTCTAAAAACTGGAATTTGCGCTTGGGGCTGTTGCACTGCTTGAAGTCAGTGTTTCTACCATTAATTAACTCACAAAGGTATTTCTATGTTTCTTCTAATACTGGCTCTAGTCCTTAGCTTCCAATTCTGCATTTAAATTTTGCCAAACTCGTAACCCGAAACTCAGAACATTACATTTCACTGCTACGTAAAATTGTAGCTTATTACTCTAACAACTTTTCCTACAAAACATAAAAATATGTCTAGTTCTGAAACTTTTCAAACAATACCTGAAACAATTCTAACATGGCGCAGTAGCTATTGCAGAAAGTTTTGCTGTTTATTTTTTTTTCGAATAAAATACGAAAATACTGGCCAATATCCAGCGTACCGGGTTATTGTGAGATCGCGTGTGCCACGCTACCGAGCCGGCCTAATAACCGTATAGTCTGATGATAAAAAAGGCTGCGATACTTGTTACATGTCGCATGAACTTTAATTACTCATGTGGGCAGTACCTGAATGTACTCTTTGAACAAGTCCAGCTCGGTTTACGGCGCGGCGCGGCGGCTTGACGGACCAGTGGCCCTGCTCGATGGGCTTAAGACCTCAGGCCTTACTATGCAAACGTTCTGTCGTTCGGATTTGCTTTACCTCCCGCTCGCTCTCGTGACATGACTAGCTGGCGCAAGCAGGAGAAAAAGCGAAGCCGAACGTTAGAGCGCTTACACAATTAGGCCCCTCGTTTCGTAGGATAGCGGTGCTGTCATGTAGCAGCCGTAGAATTTCTCACGTTAAAATTATCTTAAAGTAATCATGCTAACGGCTGGCTGCAACCTGATGGCGTTCCTGCAGCACGTCTATTCTCTCCCTGCATTGCCCTCCGGATTAAGCTTACACAGTTAACAAATCCGGATTAACCTGTTGACCATAAAGCTTTTGGGTCTACGGCTGGTATTGGATTGTATTTAGTTTAGTTTACTTTGCATAGAGGCAATTTTTCATAGTTTCATTGTTTGTGGTGGACGCACATGTATGAAAAACTAGATAAACTATGCGAATTAGTTTAGCTGGTGGTAGACCATTGACTTTAGGGAGTATCTAACTGTGTCCATCGACAAAACCAAGATAAATTGAACACGAAGGCAGGTGTACATGTGTAGTGTATAATTCGCTTAATAGATACTGAAAATCACAGAGTACCTATATGGAGAAAATTATGCCAAACTACAACCTACACCCACCAGTGGGTGAGCCAGAGCTAATTTTAAATGATAATTATGACAGCACTTTTTCTAGAAAAATCAAATTGTTATCAAACTTGTTTACCACTATATTTACTGCAATACCCATGTCAAGTTATTATGACTATCACTTCCCTGTTTTATAGTCTGACCTGTTTTGCCGCAAAACTTTTCTTTACCTACTGTAGACCTGAGACACAGTACAGAAAGAAGAAGTAGTTTATCTTAAGCTAGTTGGCGATTAAATAGCCTACTCTTGCGTCGACGTTTGGGGATGTCACTTTAGTTTTAGCTAGGTAAATATTTAATGCGTATTGTATCGTCATCATTCAATCAATCGAACGTAAACGATTATTATGTACTGGATTCGATTATCTGCAAGCGCGATTAAAAACCGCGAGTCCTCAGTACGATGTCGTCCACCACGATCCCTCAGGCAATCACCGTGAACTCATCTGTTCATCAGAATGATGACGGGCCACACGGCCGCCGCGCCGTCACCTGAGTAACCCTCAGATCATGAAAATGTGTTTTTGACAGTGTGTGCGTACATAGCACCCGGTAAGCATACACACATTCTTGCCAGCAGTGGGTAATTATCTGAAGATGATTTACTGTTCTTAGTTTGCCTAAAACCTGGCATGATAGCTTTTACGAGGAAAGTTAACGACTAGAAATCCATGGCGTTCTCTATCCTACTTACGCACGTATTTTACGTAGAAATTTATAGCGACGGAGGCAAAGAAAACTTTTACGCCCTTGTGTTTATTTTATGTCCCAAAAAAGAAAGTATGCGTGTAAAATTCATGAGGTGACTATAATCCGTCTTTATGGGGTTGTTATGGAGTCTATGGGTTTTGCGTTGAGTGGTAGAAGGGGTAGATAGTCTAGCGGACGGTTTGACATTGAAACTTGAATATTATGATAAAGGCTAAATCATGAGTGTGTAGGTGTATCCCAATGTGACGAAAACATGTCATATACATTTTCTATTTAAATTCTCATAGATACCTACACTATTCTCTAGTAAACGTACTAAATGTTTCAACATCACAGACTGCATCCAGGACTTATCAATCACAATAAGGTTTCTCCATTAGGTACTTAATTTTTATTTTACTAACTAAATAAAAAGGACTCATGTTCACTAAAAAGAAACGTTTCTGAATTCACAGTTAAAGCTGTCATGTTAAATCAGTCTGCTAAATTAAAGTTTTTTTGCTAATTACTTAGAATATCGCTATTTATAATTCAAATTTAAAAATGGTAAAATTAATTGCTCTAATAAGTCTTATTAACTTTTCCAGCCTCTCACTTGTCTAAATTCAAACATGATAAAATATTTGACAAATTTTTATAAAAAATGGTTGTATTTTAAAAATAGCTCTCGTTGAAGGCAAATATTGCGCAAAGAGCGAAACCCGAAAAAATGCCTCTTCACGAAAAATTACGACACTGCCTCCCCAAGCAACGTTTTCTGAAAAACTTTACGAAAGTAAACAAATTCGGGCGTTTTCGTCACCGAAAAAGCTTTTCAATTTTGCAATATCTTTCGCTTGAGTAATTCAATTATCCGTATACTTTAGGTATCGGAGTAACGGCCTGGCGTTTAATATTCGAAAATGGCATGTTTCCTCACAAACGGGGGTCATACTAAATGGCAAAATGTTGCCGGTAATGTAGGGCTGGGTCACACGCCTCATTCGCAATTCGTATATATTTAATGTCAACCACGCCTCTGAAATGACATGCCCATGAAATAAATTCTGATATTGAGGCAAAGTAAGTTTGTATAGGGTAGCAAGCTCAAGTAGCTCAGGTATCAGAGTTTTTAGGGCCTGCCGGCGGCTTTTTTGGCTTTGCTAAACGGTTTAACCAAACGAAGCTTACAATTTATTGACACGTCTTCCGAGTCACTTCATTGAAGTAAGTTCCTGGTACACGTACACACGTAAAAGTATCTTTTGTATGGCCCCTATAATATATACTAAAATACCAATGTCCAAGTCTCTTATGTCATTGGGACATAAGAGACTTGGACATTGGTATTTTTAAACATAAATTGAAGGGCTTTGAAGTCTTTCTGAGCGTCTGGTGGACGCGACGCGTGACCAAAATGCTGGTGTTTATTTGGCTCAACGTATAAGCATTGCCATTCAGCGTGGCAATGCTGCCAGCATGCTGGGCACGCTGCCAACTGGCAGTGGGCTTAAGCACTTGGATTATCTTTAGACCTTCAAGGGTCTGTGGATGATCCAATTGCTTTCTATGTAGTAGTAGTGTAGTATTGTCATTAAGACTTAAGTAAAAAAAAAAAAAATTAAAAAATTGAAGGGCTTGCTAGCCAAAAAATGTTATAATGAAAAATGGGATTTTTTAAACGACAAAAATATTTTAAAGACTGTGTGATTAATTTCTGACAACAATATTAATATCTCAAACTCTTTTGTTTATATTCACTTCTGTTATTTTTTTTTTGACTTTGTATAGTACCTATATTATTTCACTGTGACATTTTTAAATTATATTTGACATTTTGATATTTGACATTTTAGACTATATTTGACATTTTTTTATGAATTGTATTTCTTAAAAGATTTAGCTGTTGTGTTTTTCATATTTGTACGCCACGACGGCAAGAACTGCGTTTTATAACTCTTGTAAGATCTGTATGAAACTTTGTATGTTGTCTACACTACCATGTGTCAAACAAATAAATAATCTTGAATCTTGATTCGTAATAGTTTTTTCATCACAAATATGCGAGGTCGATGGTTTGTCTAAAGATGCATAGCGAAGTTATGAGATGACGCGATGGTACAAAGCAGTTTTTTGTTTGTGTGATTGGTAGATTTCTTTTTCGCATACTGGTCACATGTCAACCCTAGTAGGTATACCGAAATGAAAACTTACCATAGCATTCAGATAACAGCATATTGTTACATAAGAACTTCTTTTTTAAAAAAGCTAGTAAGTTGATGTAGCGCTGGCAGGTGTAATCTAATAATTCTATTCTGTCATATTGATTACGAATAGATATATATTTTTTACGTGCAATACTCTTGAAACTCTTGCACCAAGTTGGAGCTAAGTTACACTTTGTTTTATTTATCGTCTATAGACAGTAGTATATCTTCACTTTGTAATATCTTCTAGCTATTTAAAGAAGTGTATTTTATATCACCTAGGTAACTATTGGACTATCTCATTAAGTAAAAGGATACGACCACTTAATATGTGTCCTTATACATATGTACAATACTTACCTCAATGACCTACGTGAATTCTAAATAAGGCATTTTTATTAAAGATTTATGTTTTATAAGCTAATAAAGTTATGACGTAGAGTTATCAAAAGAATGGACAAACCTCGGGGACAAACTGTCGTAAACTTAAGATAAGTTGTCAAAAAGTTAATAGCTTCGCATAAATAGTAAGTAAAGTAGTATTAAAATAAACAAGATGGACGACAAAATCCGCGTGGGAGAAGTGAAACTTCGTAATGTGGAAATGAAAATAAGAAGGGGTAGAAATTGACTTTGGAACGTTGAACATTTAAACCGCAACAGAACCTTTTCTTACCCCATCAATGGTAGCGTTAAACGTTTTACGTAACCTTGTTGGAAGTTGCATTAGAAGTTTCACTACAAAAATATCTTTTGAATTTAACATAGTGATTCTGAAATTTAATACGTAAACGTGAGCGAAGAAAGAATATTTCTACATTGATTGGTTAAATTTAGTAGGTACTCAATTTAAAATAGGAGGAAGTAATTTGGATCAAAACATGTGTGCTTTATTAATATCGATACTTCATTTTATAGAATCTAGATAATTAAGTAGGACTATTTTTTTTCGAATAAGCATCTATCAAAACTTCGTTACTACACTTCTAGCTGATTAACTTTTGTTTTGCTCTTCTGAAAAAGGCTAATGGCAATATATTTTCATTAAAGTATAGCAGGAGGAGTACTTAGTAGTATTGGTACTTAAGTGTACTCTCAGGCTTAGGGATCTCATCTCAGATATGTATATTTATTTGTACAGGGTTATCCTGAACTGGTTTAGGCAAAAATGAGCTCACTGCTACAAATATTAGCTCACTGCATGCATTCAAAAAACAATTGGCTCAACATATTATCTCTGAGACGTAAAATATACCATAGATGACAATAATCATACCTTTATAAACCAAATTTCATAAATTCTAAAAACAAGATGCATGAAGTGTTTCTAACAAATTGAAACCTTAATGTTGAAGGAAGTAGGTACCTACTTAGTATAAAACAAGTGTTTTTGAAGTCGAGTGGGTAGTCGGGTTATTTGTTTATTTAGTTCTGTCATATTTATTGCTTTCTCACGAAGTATTGGTTGTTTATGTTTATATATATGTACTGAGTGTGACGACGATATTTTAAAATGTTAATTAATGTTATTTTTATCATGTAAACGATAGAAATGTCTAAATATAGAATAATAAAAAAAATATAAATAAACTTCTTTAAATAGTTGATTGAATCAGGCGTTACTTTGCGGAAATTCATCTTCAAATCTATGTTTTGAATTAATATTTAGTGTATTTCCGCTATCTTGTTGTTAAACTTATTTGCCTACAACAAGATATACAACAATATAGCGGAAATACACTAAATATTAATTCAAAACATAGATTTAAAATTCTTTAAACCTATTTCAGGCCAACAACAACTTTTTCTACGGTGCCAACTCGGAATACAAAAAAAAAATATAGCTGTTTCATATATTTTGTCGATTCCGAGATGCAATTTTGTATGAAACAACCAACGTTTTTTTCTCGAATTCGTGTTAACTCTAAAGTAAAAGTGGTTTATGATATTGGTCTTAATTACTGGTTCTTTTTGGTTTAGTCCAGAAAAAAGATAATACTGTATATTACAAAAATTCGATAGAAGGCCTTTTGCGCTTTCAAAAACAATTTTTTATTAATATGAAATGACAAGTAAAGTACGATTTATTTATCTTTCTCCAACACCCTTCTTATATGATAGTATGTCCTGACATATATTGTATGTATTGACAAAAGTTGTTAGTTTTGATGTACGGAATAAGCCCCTAAAAGGATGCTAATTGATTATAAATAACCCTGTATATTATAGAGTTGCATTCTACAGGATAAGTCGTACTATTTAACTATTAAGAGGGCAACCCTGGTAAATGGGTCGATATTAATGTGTCCGCAACAGGTGCGCCGGTCCGCGATACCTAAACGAGCCCCTGTGTAAGCACTTCGCTAATGAATTTCGTGTTTTACTCCACTTTTCTACTGCCATTTATTGACGTGAAAACGTATTGTGAAGGTTGTCTAAGGTAGACGTACTACAGTACCAACAACGTTTGAAATTATAACTAAAAAAAAAAATATAACATAAACTTGAAATGGCTACTGTTTTTAGGTCATTGGTGCATGATTAATTTAAAATTGGAAGCTTTCTTACGTCCGTCCGTGGTACTGGTGCTACTAAAAGTAATTCACTTAAGCTTATTTTGTCGTCCTTCTCGTCTTCATCATTATTTCAGCCATAAGACATACACTGTTAAACATAGCCCTCCCTTATTTGGATCTCTAGTTGGAAACGGCACTTACATGTGGACGCGTTATGACGTTTATCATTGTGAAATAACCCTTAATAAGTATACAGTTTTTCTAAATAAAATTTAGAGACAAGATAATCAAACGAAACCGGTTAACACCACTCTAAAATTGTAACAGAGTACGGACGGTACGGTATTACCGGAATTATATTTAATTTTATACAATCGTTATAGTGTGAATTGGTGTAGCGCCAAAAATATTTTTATAAATAAATTACTTTCAACATACCTATTCACTAAAGCTGTTCAGTATTTGATGTAACCAAAGTACAATTAAGATATTTATTTCAAAGTTATTCTGTAAAGTATTGTGGAACCAAAATATTGTTCATAAATGAATTACTTTGAACAGAGCTATTCCCCAAAGTCGTGCATTCATTTGAAACGCTGCCTCAAATAGTATATTGTGTCCTGCGGTAAAATAACTTCCTTCGCGACACGTTTAAAACATTTATAAAAGGTTTTTAGGGACGTAACCTTTTTGGGACAAAGAGCTATTGTCCTACTTTTTCATGTAGTCTAAATAACGCGAAATACGTACGCTTTTATCGCCTGAAAAACATACAGAAATTTGTTTGAATAAAAGTAAAGATCAAGAACAATTTGGTTGGGAGAAACCCGGCAGCCGATTCCGGAAGCTGTCAAATTCTTCCGCGGCGCGATAAGTAAAAAGATAATATTTTTTTGTAAAAAATGGCAAAACGCCATCCATCGTGTACAAAATTCGAACATTTCGCTCGAATTGTTAACATTATTTTTGTTTTTTCAAAATCGGCTCAGCCGATTGGTGTGAAATTTAAATGGGACCATTTCGGAAGTATACTCTTCCAAACCAAAAAATAATTTTCCAATTTGGTTCACAATTGGCGAAATTATCGATGAAAAAAACAATACATACAGACGAACATAGAACCTACTCCTTTTTGGAAGTCGGTTAAAAAGTGCCGCTATCTTCCTCTTCACGTCTTATAATCAAAAGGTTAACCATATTCCGAAGTGAATATGATACTTCCACTCTGATAATGTTATCTCCTTCGAGAATTTTCACTTTGTCATTGACGTTTCATATTTCAAAGGTTAGGCATCTTTTCTAACTTATACTTATAGTGGTTTTTCATTAAGTTTGCGACTGAATTTTGACATGTATGAATCAGCGGTGTTCCATCTACCGCTAAAAATCTTTCCCCTAATTAGATGTTCATTTTTATGGATATCCGGAGCCTATTTTTTACTTATTTTGTATGTTTATCGATATTGTCGCCAATTGTGAACCGATTCAAAAAAAATTTTTTAGTCCGAAGGAACATTTGAGGTGATTTCATTTAAATTGTATCGAAATCGACTGAGCCGTTTTTGATAAATCAACAGAAATGTACAAGGATGTAACATCAATTCGTGCAAATTATTCGAATTCTGTACACGGTGGAACTCGGTGTTACGATTTTTTGCAAAAAATAATTATTCACTACATATTTAGCACAATAAGAACATTTTTTTTTCTTGGGTCATTTATATTATTTCGATTTTCAAGTACAGAAATCAATAGAAAAACAAATGTCTTCTTCCTGTGCTAGAATTGCGAACTAGAACTGCGTCGGTCTTGTGACAATATTTACACCGAATCTACAGAGAAATATTTTGCCGTGCGTTTCGTGCAATTCAATTTGCATGTTACAAATCTCGTTCACCAATTAACAATCAATCCTGCGAATGCAATTTTCACACAGGGAGGTAAAGGCAAAAATTCCAACTCGATTTATCGGACAGCACTTATACTGCTGCAGCTGTCGGGTTTATAACGAAGGATGTAGTAGATATTATTTATTCTGTGCCTGTGTATGGAATATAGTTTTACTGTACCTATTAGTTCGATTGCCACGAGCAATCAAAAACACCTACACTACACACAGCGTTCATATAACTTCTCGGAACTAGGAAATACCAGATCAATATCACATCTATTTTTATTGAGTCAATTCATACTGAAATATTTAATAAACTAGTGAGTTCGTAGTTTAAAATTATACTAGTATACTCTAAAATACCAATCCACAAAATAGCTAGAGAAAGCTTTTTTCATATAAATCAGTAAGGTACACTAAATTCATATTATTTTTATCAAAATATAATTTCAATTCCAGAGTTTTAGTATATTAGTAAATGTACTAAGCGCTGCCGACGTAAAAATACTTAAAAACTTTGACACCAGGGCTAACCATCTGGCTTATACGAACTTACTTATCCGAGAGCTAAACCTCCATCGCCCCTACAGACCCCGAACAACAAATCAGCGCCTAAACACGTCTATAAAAAGCACATTAACGGCTCACAAACATTAGACCGGTTCATTACCGGCTATATTTCACGAGTAAAGTACCATCTACGCATTAAACATCCATTTTGAGTCTTACTACCTTGGCTTAGAGGCGGATAAAACGGGAATGGTTCAAGTAAACGCCACCTGTCCTCCTTTTCTCGGACGATGTCCTAATTGTAAGAGATTGCGGGTGTCCTGGGCAGGCAGTAAGTAGAACGTAGTAGTTTTCCTACGAGAAAAGCATTTCTAGCTTTGGCTCGTAGTTTTGCTGGTAAATAGGCTAGAAGGTTACTGGAAGTTGGATTGTAATACTGTGTAAGATAAGCAGATGCGATGTTCAGAGCCCCTTAGTCCAGGTTTTGCGTAGTTTACTTAAACTTTCGCGTTCGCGTGTAGCTCCATACAATTTTGTTAGTTCTTCCTCGTTTGCGTCAGGGGCGCTGTATAAAAATATATAGAACCATACGGAAACTACTGTAGTTTCAATTTACAAGTAAACCTGGGCTCACCTCTCTGAAAATGATGGCTTTTTCGTTTCATTTTTTTAAACAGTATCTTCTAATATGCGTCTTGAAAAATAACACTGTTAAACTTTGAATCGTAAATTTGTTGAGACATGATGTTTATCGTTGGTTTTTGCAGACTGGTTCGTGAGACGGAGATGACGTTATTTAAAGCGGATCAAAGCCGTAACCAGGTGATCATCTGCTTCCAAAGGCCGATTTCCGTTCTTTATTTTACCTATACTTCAACAGTACCTAAATTTATATTTTCATTCACATGTTGTAGCGTTCATTACGTAGATTGACTACTTAGGTGTTTCTTTGCGATTGCCAAAGTTAAGGAATTGTCAGCAGGGTTGATCTTCGGTTGGGTGAACGAGCGTGGCATTATGGGTAACTGAGCGCTGACGAGGCTCGAATAACATGTTACATAAGTTCCTGGTTGTTTTAACCATTTAGCGAAGTCAAAGGCTTCAAACAACAAAAGCGGCAAAGCTGGTAAAGCAAGCGGCTTAAAAACTATGACGCCACTGCCAACCGGACCAAATAAATACAAACTAACTTGTTAACATTTTTAGCGTAGGTATACGAGTAGGTAGGTATGTAAGCTAGGTACAGAGCTGTTCTTTGTCGTAATTCTTCATTTATGGGCTGCAGCCTTCAGCGCACGCTAACTCCTCGTCACGTCGGGAGCCGTCGTCCCCATATAATTCCTAATTTCCTTTTGTCCCGGGCTCGTAACGATTTTTTAATTGCCTTTGTGTATTTCTAGGAAATGAAAAGGAAAGAGCTGTTGGCTCATAAAGGTACCTAACTGTTTGGAATAAAAGCCTGAGTCAGAGACTTGTATTATATTCGTTGAATATTCTTCACGAGGTACAGGACCAGGGATAGGTACTTGACCATAGGATTACACTGCATTGTGTGTGATACAATTGTAGAATGGATGAGAATGAAGATCCCACTCCGAGAACCATAGATTGCACTAATAAAAATTACCTCCTTTCTTAGAGTACTCCAAGATCCTCATAGTACCTATTCCATAACAATCAGCGGTATTGCTTCCCTAAAATACCACCTATAACAAAACTTAGATATCATTTAAACCCACCGTTTGTGTATACAGCAGCTTTGATGAATGACAATGTTAATGAACACTAGCCCACAAACACTATAATTCAGCTACTTCGACTTATTAGTATTCTTCAACTAACTTTACAATTGCTTAATTAGTTTCAGTAGAATATTAATAACAGTTCATGGCCAGACTGACTAGTTACCGAGGTCAAGGAAAACATCGAAAACGTTTAATAATTCTTCCAGTCCCGCCCTAAATGGTGAGGTATAATTGCAAAATAAAAGGTTATAAATAAAAGTATCAAACTATTATAATTGATGCCTACAGCAGCGGCTTATTTACTCGTACTATTGTTTCCAGATGGTCAATAATAGTTTAACAATAAGGCTTCTATTTTCGTGATATTATTTTGAATATTGGTTTTTGAGGAGGGTACTGAAAATTACCTACTCGGAAAGATCGCTTACTTTATATTCAATGTTAATAACATTAGATACATTGTAATTTTACAAGATTTTTTCAGTGATATTGTAGTTCATCGATCTATTTTTTTAAATTACCTATTAAGTAAGTCCACTTTTTTACCGACCTTACGTAACAGTAGGTACAATTAAACCTACCTTCTGAAATTGGATAAGTATTGACACAATGTCTAGTACCTAGTGGACACGATACAATCGACTTCAAGTTATAGTAAAAAAACTTCACAAATAAGTATCGCCTTACGACCTCACGTATATAATACTAGTTTTTACCCGCGGCTTCGCCCGCATGTTATTTTGATTTTTGACACAATATCATAATAATTTATAGCCTATGTGTTATTCTGATATATAAGGTATTTTATTGCAATGTTTCATCTCAACCCGTTCAGTAATTTTTGCGTGAAAGAGTAACAAACATCCATACATCCATCCATCCATCCTCACAAATTTTCGCGTTTATTATATTAGTAGGATTAGAGAATAAATACCTAACACAAAATAACCGTGAAAACACACATAGACAATTCAATAGCAATACAGTTACCGCAGCGGTGTTTTCCTTAACACTTAACATGACATACGACTCAGTTTATCGATACGCCCATCTGAATAACACAGCATAAGATTATTATGAATAATGTATTTACTATCTGCAAACGAACTGCTGTATCACCCATAAAATTTATTACTCTGGGGCTGAAGACAGCTGACGATCATAAATATTGAGAAGTTCGCAAGGACATCGTTAATTATCACATTATTTAGCCTTAAAACGGCATTTGCGTCAAACTTTTGGACATAAGCAAGAAAATAAATAGGATTTTGAAACAATAAAGTGAAACTTTTACACAGTTCTGGGTTTTGTTTGGAGTTATGAAAGTTTGTTTAGGCGGCCCGTGCGCGGGACTCGGAATGATACCGGTCGTTAGTGCTGTAAAGAAGATTGTTTTGTGAATTTTGCATTTAAAAACCTTCATTAAAGTAAAAATACATTTCAGAAACGCTTTGGTTCTGGAAACTTCGACGTATTTTCTCTTCAGTATTAACTTTTTGTAATGACACGAAACATAGAGTTTATTATCGTCGGCCGCTTGGACTTTTGAATATAAAAACGACGGCCATTACTATTAGAGCTTATTCCATTTAAATAAAAGGTTTTATTTTCTTCCTTGTTTTATTTTACAGAAAATTGTATTCTTTTCTTACGTAGCCCTAATAAATAATATGATATAATATTATGTTTTATATATTTTAGTATGGCTTACGAGTCAAGAAGTGACATTGTTAAGTAGATACTTATGTATATTTTTTGTTCTTCATAGATTGATTTGACACTTCATTTGAGATTGGCTTTATTCTTTGCAGAAAATATCTTGGATTTATTTAAGTATTCAAGAACTATAAGTAGAAATAATACTTACCTATTTATATACCTATAAGGTACCTGCCTACTTATCGAAACGCACTAACTGTTATGAATAATTCAATTCTATTCCTCCATGAAAACGTGCTCGAACTTAAATCGAATCGAGCGAACGCATTTTTTTTCGCGAAAGTGCTTTAAAATCATTATTTTATCTTCGCTGTCCGTAAATTAACTAAGTAGTCACGATCTAAAATCCAATTTCTTCCCTTGCCCGATTCAATAAACACGTTTACAAAATAAAGAGGATCCCGAAATCTAATGAACAAAAATTGATAAATTTATTGAATCAGAATGAATCATTCATAACACAATTTAATAAAAGCGTGAAAAGGGTCGATAAAGGTGACGGATCGTTGCACTCAACTCGCGATTATCTCAAATTACTTGATAAAGAAAACGTTTCATTTTCGTGCCTAATGTCCCAGCAAACGTAATGATTTATTGAGTAAAACAAATGACTTAATAAATTACTTTTATTTGGTCGTAAATCATTGGTAACAGTCGCAACTTAAGCTTTGTAATATTTCTTTGATTTTACTTGGACATTTTCTTAAATAGATAAGTGAGTAGGTACATTAAGAAAAGTTTCACTTGAAATATGTAGGAACGTTGATTAACATGGACTTTAATTTCAAGTGCATATAAGTACATGGTTTTTACGTTCTGTGTTTTAATATTAAATTTTGATAGTGCCTATATTACTATGCATTATATCAAATTATAATTTCGACGGGTATTTCCCTACCTTAATTAGATCTTGAAATAAATTTATAGCATAGATTTACATACCTACTGTAAAGTGCTTTAAGATACTAATAAACGAAATTAAAGTATCTTAAAATGAAAAAAAATTGACTCTACAATTCCATCACTTCCAAAGTTATGTAATAATGAGGTGCTCCGTTTCACACAGAAAATTCGTCTCATTAACCATAGACGCTCTATCAAACATACCTATCTGTATTTCTAACTAAAGCAAAATACCAATAATTAATTACACGCTACTTAATTAATATTGGTATTTGGTTTAATGACTATAATGGAACAGTGTGAGATCTGTTGTTGTATACAATAGATTATTTGTAGGTAAATCAGGCTGCTAAAATCAAGCTCAGAATTCTATGAGAGTGTTATCTGTTGGTGGCATAGATTGTGTATACAGGGTTATTCCTAATCAATTAGCATCCTTTTAGAAGCTTATTTTGTAGATCAAAACTAACAGCTATTGTTCAAAGACTTTTGTGAAAAGTAAAAAAAAAATGTTGTTCCGTATAAAAATATCGTTAACCCGCGACAAAATATATAGAACAGCTGTTTTTCTTAAAAGATGCTAATTGATTAGAAATAACCCTGTATACACAATCTATGCCACCAATAGTTAACACTATCATAGAATTCTGAGCTTAATTTTCGCAGCCTGATTTACCTACATATATCGGAATATACATAGAAGGTACACTGAGAGAAAAACTAACAAAAATATAGTAATCTTTACTAAAATTTTACTAAATCCGAGGACAACAAATGACCTGTAATAAATACAAATCGATTTTTGTAAATACAATTCGTAGGTATTACAATATCAGTTCTGTTATATGTAGTAAGGCCCCAGTAGTTTCAATAGATTAGCTTTGTAATATCTAGTAAAGTCCATAGTACTCTTTACAAAAATGTTACTAATCCCGAGGACAACAAATGCCCTGTTAAAAATACAAATCGATATTTAGTAGGTATTACTAATACCTGTTTTGTTATATCTAGCAAACTCCTTAGTACTCTTTACTAAGATTTTACTAATCCCGAGGACAACAAATGCCCTGTAAAAAATACAAATTGATATTTAATAGGAATTATTAATACCTGTCTTGTTACATGTAGTAAGGCCCCAGTAGATCCAATAGATTAGTTATGTAATATCTAGTAAAGTCCTAGTTTTTTCGAAATTTATATCTGTATCATCTAGTAAACACCTAGTAATTTTGATGAATTCGTTTTGTAATATCTAGTAAGCCTTAGTACTTTCGAAAGTTTGGTTCTGTATTATCTGCTAATCATCTAGTAATTTTGATAGATCAGTTTTGTAATATCTAGTAAGCCTTAGTACTTTCAAAAGTTTAGTTCAGTATTATCTAGTAAAAGTCTAGTAGTTTCAATAGCTTATTTTTTTATTATCTAGTTGATTTTTGTAATTTCTAGTATAATTTCTGTGTTATCAATTTAGTAAACCCTATCAATGTAAGAGTTATAAAACACTTCAAATCGAAATATTAAAAACTGTATACCTGCTTATAACAATGACCTATAAGTATACAGTTTTTAATATTTCAATTTGAAGTGTTTTATAACTTTTTTATAGATAGGGTTTATTAAGTAGATATCACAGAACTAAACTAAACATTACAAAAACCAACTAAATAATACAAAATTAAGCTATTGAAACTACTTGAGTTACATATCTTACAAAACGAATCTAAGGTTATAAACTAATACTAAATGTAAGTTACAAGGTGAATAATAATTGTAGACATAAAAATAAAGATTTAAGTGAAGTCATGTTTATTAAATATTATACATATATAATATAACACACGAAACAGCCACATTTACAATAAAACATAATTTACATTGCCGGCGAGTATAATGTATTCACGGAGAAACCCAGTTACTCCGTATATTCTGGGTAAAATTGTCAATTTTCACTTACACTGGTTAAATCTGTACTTATGACACTTAATTAAACACAGTTAGTTGGTACGCACTGAACTTCATCCTCCATGTTTACTCTACTGCACGCAACGACGAAATGGCTGCTGGAAAGACGGGATCGTATTCACTGAGACCCCAGTTACTCAGTATGACTGTATAGCTGTTATAACACTGACTCCTGGGTAAGATTGTCAATTGTCACTCAGAGTGTTTAAATCTGTTGGTAAAACACAGTTTGTTGGTACTGAACTTCACTCTCCTTTACATGTTTACTCTACTGCAAGCAACGACGAAATGGCTGCTGGAAAGGCGGGATCGTATTCATAAAGCAAAACACACCGGACACTTTACTGGAAATAACAAAATATTTCGTTGAAATTACTTAGCTTATTGCTGGATTTACAAAATAGACCAAAAACTAAATGTTTTTGTTGCATTAACTAAAGTATTGTAGTAAAATTACAATAGTATCTTGAAATTAATAAAGCCTCATGCTTGAAATTATTCTTCCTTTCAATACAAATGACAATCGTGTTTTGAAAATGATTAAACCCACGCTTGTAATTACAAAACAAGGTAAATCAATTTTTTTTCATCTTTCAAACCAGTGGTATATCAGATACCAATACTTGTCTATACCAGTACCTATCTAGGTACCAACGCGGTGGATTTTTTTGTAAGTACATAGTACTAATCGCCTAAGAGCATGTCAAACCCTACGAAGTACTCGTATGATACAATTTTTATTGGATTTTGTTAAATGCACCTTTTTATGTTAGTAATAAGGAATCATACTATAGGTAACGTTTGATGAAATATGTTAGCATGCACTACAAATGACCTATAACTAGTTGTTATTAATAAAGAGTAAGAGTAAGTAAGTAAGTAAGAGTAAGATACTTAGTGTACTGAACTACTGAAACCAAAGTCAAAGCCGTCAAATAAGAATATTTCAACGACGTTGGTGGGAACAGAAAACGCGGCATCAGAAAAAATCTTAATGCCAATTAATGCAATTAGAATTAATGCATAAGTATTAATTTGAGATTTTTCGAGTATTAAAGTGTAAACTTATCTTGTATATTATTCCAGTAACTTCAGTGCCCTTACCATGACTTTTGATAGTAAACGTAAACTTTTTTCCGTTTTTGTTTAATAGCTTCATATATTTAACCATACCTTATTAAATTTTAAAGCCAAATATTTGCTTTTTATTTGTAAGCGTTTAGAATCCAGCAGCTATGCTTATTCTTCATTTTTTTACTCTTGACTCAAGACCATAGCGTAAAATCATTTTATTATAATTTGTTCTGGGAAAAATATTGTTACTTACTACTACTTATGATCTAATATTTGCTATTGTTATAGGCGATAAGTTTACGTTTTACGGCTAATTTTGACAATTTTATTGTTTTGTCAATTGTTTGTTTTTGAAAAGCAATAATGCTTTGTTTGGGAATTTTGTCATCTTGTAATGTCAATTGAGATTATTATCGTAAGAGCGCTTATAATGTTTGTTTCTGAAAAAACAGTACGTCATATTTTGATGGAATTACAAAAAGGGATAAATTAATTATATTTGTTGTACCAAATAAAGTTCTTGCTAAATTTTACAAACGTGTGTTGAAATAAATAAAGCATGTTGCTTGGTATTACAATAACGGAAACACTAAATATTATTCTTGTACCAGTTAAAGCTATTTCTGATAATTACAAACTAGTGTTGAAATTAATGAAGCGTGTTGCTTGTTATTGCAAAAATGGAAATATTAGATATTTTTGTTGTACCAATTAAAGTTATTTTTAATATTTACAAACGGGTGTTGCAATTAATAAAGCATGTTGCTGGGAATTACAAAAAGGGTAAAACAAAATATTTTTGTTGTACCAATTAAAGTTCTTTCTAAAAATCACAAACGTGTATTGAAATTAATAAAGCATGCTCTTTGGAATTACAAAAAGGGGAAAACTAAATATTATTGTTGTACCAATTAAAATTATTTCTAATAATTACAAACGAGTGTTGAAATTAATAAAGCGTGTTACTTGGAATTACAAAAAGGGAAAAACTAAATATTTTTGTTGTACCAATTAAAGTTATTTCTAATATTTACAAACGCGTGTTGAAATTAAAAAAGCATGTTAGTTGGAATTACAAAAAGGGTAAAACAAAATATTTTTATTGTACCAATTATAGTTCTTTCTAACAATTACTAATGCGTGTTGAAATTAATAAAACGAGATGCTTGGAATTACAAAAGGTAAAAACTAAATCTTTTCTTGTACCAATATTTTTATATTTTCTAAAAATTACAAACCCGTGTTGAAATAAATAAAGCGTGTTGATTAGAATTACAAAAAGGTAAAACTAAATATTTTTGTTGTATCAACTATAGTTAATTCTTAAAATTACAAACATTTTTTAATTTTGATTAAAAGTATTACTTAGAATTACAAAATAGATAAACTGTTAGAAACACAACTACCTTTTCTTGAAAATAGTAATCGAATTTGCGGAATTTACAAAGCTCTAACAATATTTACTATAAGTTTGTAATAAATATTAAACTTTTGCAATATCTGCATTTACTAAAATCGTATTTTAGGAATTACAATTACAAAAACAAAACTGTTAGTAAAAAATAATAAAAATTGCAAATACAGCAAAACTTTGGTAAATTATACTAAAATTTAGTGTTTTCGCCAAATACAAAGGACTTTTGTAATATTTAGTGGCAATTTTTTTCTCAGTGTAAGTAATATATTATGTTGAATAATAACTCATTTCTGAAATCTATCTTGATACATATTCTTATTTATGTTTTAGTAATTCTTGCTCATGTTTTGTATCCTTGTGATATTTACAGAAGTAAAAAATATATACACCCAGTACTGTACCAGCCTTTTAATAGTCCACTGCAGGACGTAAGCCTACCCACGAAGGGTGATTGGGCCATATCCACCATGCTGGCCCAGTGCGGGTTGGTGGATTCACATACACCATCGAATTTCTTCTACGGACATATGCAGGTTGCCTCACAATGTTTTCCTTCACCGAAAAGCCAGTGGTGTGAAATTCCGCACATAAATTCCAAAGAAATCATTGGTACGGGACCGGGGATTCGAACCCACGACCTCACGATTGTAAGGCGGGGGTCACTACCTCTAGACCACCACGGCTTTTTTAATACACCCAGTAGCTTAAAACAACTTTTACAATTGGATAAATTCAAACATCGCTTGTCTGTAATTGATACAAAAATAAGTATCTACTCAGTGTTATTTAGTTAGAAGTAATAGTTTGTTATAGTAGGGTTCCTTTCTTTATTTATATTATATTTAAACAACGTACATACTTACCTAAATCTAAGGAATCATGTCTTTTCTATTAACCAGAACAAAGGTAAGATTATAATTAGATTGGTGGCCATAAAATTATTTGAATTTTAATAGATTTATTTATTTTTCTGTACATTTAAGATCTCAGAAACAAGCTGGAAACTAGCGAAGCTCGGTACAAAACATGCAATATTCAATTCCTGAAACTCTACTAATTATTGTTCCCATACACCCTTAATGAATTGCTAACTACATAGAGACCTACTACCAAGGCTTATTCCTCTTAAAGCTGTAGCTACATGGTACATGCAATATCGGGTCGTGTATTAGACGTGAAACCGCGACCTAATTTTGTACTAATAATTACACCACGGTAGCGTGCCACGTGTGTACATGATTTAGCAATTTCAAGATTGATGGGGAACATGGGAGAAATTAGAGCGTGCACATAAACCTTTGTTGAGCGAAATGTTAAAGATGTTTAAACGAGGCGTGAAACTCAATTTTTGTGGAATATTAATATGTTGAGAAATGTTACTAGGTCAAATTTTGAATGAAGAAATTTTTTCTTGCATACTGTATCATACATGGTTGTCTACAAATGGTTCGAGTCAATCAACAGACGGGTAGGTACATGTTTTCCGCTCTTAACCTAACCACAGATGGAATGAAGTTAAATGCTATTTGCGAGTAAATTAAAATCAGACAGATAAATGGATGGAAAGCGTAGCGGAGCGGAAGCTGGACAGCCTTTAATGATATGCTTCCATTGGTCAATTACTAAAGATCTGGGACAACGGGGCATCAAATCCTACTATATCCTACTAATATTATAAACGCAAAACTTTGTGAGGATGGATGGATGGATGTTTGTTACTCTTTCACGCAAAAACTACTGAACGGATTGAGATGAAACTTTGCAATAATATATATCAGAATAACACATATAAGGCTATAAAATACAATGATATTGCGTCAAAAATCAAAATATCAGTGGGCGAAGCCGCGGGTCAAAACTAGTAATATTATAAACGCGAAAGTTTATGAGGATGGATGGATGGGTGGATGTTTGTTACTCTTTCACGCAAAAACTACTGAACGGATTGAGATGAAACTGCAATAATATAGCTTATATATCAGAATAACACATAGACTATAAATTATAATGATATTGCGTCAAAAATCAAAATATCGTGCGGGCGAAGCCGCGGGTAAAAACTAGTTTATATTAAAAGCCTTCAAACATCCCAAAAAAAACTCTAGTTTCTAGGATGCCTGAAGGATTTTAATATAAATAGAAACCTAACCTGTTGCTGTTGATGTTGCTATTGTCTATAGGTGGCGCTGAGTTACCATAAAGAGGACCGTTAGCTTAATTGCCACTTTTTCAGAAAACAAAAATAGCAAATTGTTCATGTAACTTAAAAGTTAATGCTATGTATTTATTTCAGTGTAACACCAAAAATAACGTAGAACCAGAAAAAGTTGATGATCTGTGGATTATGATAATATAAATTGTGATTCTTATTGAGATACGACAAACACGACAAAAGTTGTTTTGCCATACATAAAATTGCGACTGTACCTAAATTGAGATATAAACTATCCTATCTCTCAAGTTGGATCAAACTGCACACAGTGTGCAAAATTTGGCGAAAATCTGTTGAGTAGTTGAGAAGTTCATCGCGGACAAACAACGTGACACGAAATTTTTATATTTAATATATATAATGATTTTTTCTAAACGCTCAGCGTAAAATTATTGCTGTGTCTCTATTGATATAAGTAGTTATGTTATAAGAGCGCTACCGTGGCTCGGAAGACACGTTAAATTGTAGGTCCCGGTTGATTTAACCGTTTAGCCATGTCAGAGGCCTTCAGGCGGCCTAAAAACTCTGACACCAGGGCTAGCCACCCGGCCTATACGAACTTACTTTTTTAGTAGTTATGTATCTACCAGTATTGGGCATGCAATACGAGATAAAACATCACGCTAGGAACATCTGGTGGCTACATCTGCGCGCGGACGAATGGCGAAATAACTGCGTGATTAACAAAACCATCCACTGCGCTATTCCGTATGTGAAGTGTTGTGGAATCAACGCTGTTTATGACGACTTCGGAATTGGGTTGATTGTGAACTGAAATTATTATTGCTTTGAATTTTGTTATCGGCTCTATAAGTCATGTATATAGGTACTTAGTAAGCCCGATTACAGAGGCGCCAGCGTAAATTAATTAGCAACGTAAAAAGCGTTCTCTCTATCGAATGCCTAAAGTGAAAAAGAAACAGAAGTATGCTATTTAGCGAATATTGTTACGCTGGCGCTTCTGTGATCGGGCTTATTGTTATTACGAAAAAAGTTAAATTCCATCACAGATGGTATTATACGTATTAACAGACACTTTAGGTTTTGAAAGGTTTGTGGATACAAATGTCAGTCGAGATGATGGGTTTCAAACTGATTTAGTAATAGATAGAAAACACGTTATTGAAAATCACTTTTGCCAAAACGCACATTACAATTAGATCTTCATTAGTGTAGGTATTGCTATCAACGATTTCTTCCAGGCAACCTGAAAGATGTTATTATAAGACTTCTTTTTCAGGGAATTCTCGAGACCTCATCGTCGTCGTGCCAATTTTAGTGAGAGCTACAAGTACTGTATTGTACTCGTTTGTTAGATCAAAGTGTGGTTAAACTTTTCACCCGCTTAAATCATAGCATAATAAACTAGATTCCAAAATATTGTACAATGTATGAATAGCGGAAGAATATCATCCTCTTTCTTAGGCAGCAGGTTAAAAAATAATTACCATAACAACTAACAAGCCCAATTCAACATCAAAAACACAGGAATAACTCACAGAGCAACACATATTTTAAAAACGTTTGTAAATAAACATAGCAGTGAATCATACTGCGGAGCCACCGGTCTATAAAACTGAAATAGAATAAAAAGTTTACGTGTACGCGTAGTTTATGTTGACTATTGTTACTTTTTGTTTCTGCCGACCCAGTTCAGATTAATAATAGTAAGCGTTTGAATAGGTGCTGAGAATAACCCGGCATTTTTCACAATATCCTTTCTGGTGAAACCACCTAGATTCGATATCAAAATGTTTGGTTTGGTCCATATTCAGTAAAGAAAATTTCCTTATTCGTAGCTAGTTATGAAAATAAACCAAAGCATTATTTTTGATAACTAGTTATCAAACAGTGAAGAAAGTTCGTAGCGAGTTGTGAAAAACAATTATGTAAATGGACCGAACTAAATGTGGTTTCTACTTTTCAAGGTGTAGATATTATTATGCGAATCCACCAACCCGCACTAGGTGACGTAGTGCTTATGAAACAATCGTTTTCGTAAGGAAGCCTATGTTAAGAAGTAATATTAAGAAGGCCGATACAGTAACAATGCAAAACCTGAATCTAAGCCTCAATGTTAGAACATACAGCGGAGCAATATACCTAATTAAGCAAGAGAGCAATTTTGATGGTGGATAGAGCAAATCATCGAAATACTTTTGTAGTATTGGTTAGAGCGCTAATTATCACCTCCCATTTATAGGCCTATGTTCAGCGGCGGACTATCAAAGGGCTAAAATAGTAGCGTTAGTTGTGTTACGGTTTTCGACAATCTACAGATTCCGTTGAAATTTGCAAGAGTAATAAAACATGTTTATCTAGCCTCTACAATATTTGTAATTCTAAGCATATTTACATGTTGCTATCTATAGCCCAGCTCGTGCACTTTATTTGCATATAGCGAGTAAGTAAACACAGTAATGTAGTCAACTGAGGAGCGACGCACTAACCAATGCCATTCCGGAACAGTGTTCAGGCTAGCTTGAATGTATCGTTTTGACAGAAACGATATATTTTTTTAAAATTGATATTATAGAATCCGTTTTTTTGTCGACTAGGCTAGGATACGCACCACGAAATAATTCTATTGACGTGTCAGAACAAGAATTATGGTGAAGTATGCATCTGTCACTTTTTCACACGACGACAAAACTCTTTTCGTGGCTTTTCGTGGTCGTATGCTAAGTTAGATGGTTTGCTCCCGGAAGTACTGGTCAAGTATACCAAGGTGAATTTGGCGGTCAAAAAGGTTAAAGGTCGTAGTTAGTAATCCGCGTCCAACCACCGGCCGTGCGATTTCCACCGTTAGACATAGGTCTTCCCTATGGATCTTTAATAAAACCGGTCGGAAGCGGCTAAGTGCAGGGAAGTAGTAATGCGCGCCATATAATCGTAAAGTCAGGGGTTTAAATTCCAGCCCCGTATCAATGAATTCTTTGAAACTTATGTACAATTATTTGTCTCACTACTTGCATAGGTACTGAGTAAATAGCTGTGTAAGCCTGCTAAGCGACGCTTTAACCCATGTCATTTCGGAACGGTGGCCAAGCTCGGATGGTTAGCATACAGAGAGCTAGGTGGTACGCGAATGAGCAATACTAAACTAGGAATTGCCCATTTATTGCATGAGATATTTTAGCAATTTTTCATCCCACTGACTGATCCATCCCGCCTGGTGATATTTCATGAAGCTTTTGATACGGCTGATTAACTTTCTTTTAGATTATGAAAACTGACGTAGTTTTTGCATATTTTAAAATATACAACACTGGTGTTACATAAATGTTATTTATTAGACGTTTTGACTGCATTTGGCATCGATCTGGCATTTTTTCTTACATTCCATATTGATGGCTTTTTTTTCATTTTTTCAAAATTGGAGTACGCGACTTGCATAGCGCACATTATTTTTATTTAATTTATTTTCGTTTGGCGTTTATTTTTTCAAAATTGGAGTACGCGTCTTGCTTAGCGCACATTCTTTTCATTTCATTTCTTTTCGTTTTTTAACTACTGCAGAGTAGAGAATAGTATAGCCCGGTGAATTTAAAGGCAAAAATAATAATGAAAAATTTGAAGATATCAAATAATAATATAAAGAGACTAGTTAAGTACAACTATTCCCAGCAAAGGTTGCGTAGGAAATCCACCGATAAAGTGAACAGACGAGCAGCAGTTTCTAATAAATCTTAGATGTAAAAGCATTTTCTTTAAAGTTGACTGAAAAATACTGTTAAGTATTTTGTTAGAACTGGAGGTCTAATAGCTAAGACCTCCAGTTCTAACAAAATCCTTAAGCATTTAGTTTTAATATTGGTATGTACAATAAACAATTCATCCATCTATGTATGTTTTCGAAATCCATAAGGGAGTCCTATGTTCATCAGTGAACATCCTGCGGCGGATACATGTTGATGACGTTCATGAAATTCAAATGAAAACATCGTTTTATTCGACGTTCCTGCAAAATGACAAGAGACAACGAGCGTGTCGAGTTGACTGTCGAGTGCAGCCAGTATAGAGTTCTACAAACATTTTCGCCTCCACATTTTCTCATTTTCCATTACGTGAAGGCACATTTACATAAATATAGGTAAGTAAAGTAGGCAGCCCCTCGTGCGGGCTGTCACAGTCTAATGCCCGGGTGATGCGATCGACAAAGGATCGACTCGGTTACACAGCCGACAGTAATTCGATTAGACATGACGAAAAGGCGTGAAACTGACAACGTTGCCAACAATTGTTTGCATTGAACGTACTCGTGATGTACTTTTACCTACTTAGAGTGAGAATAAGAGATATAATAAGCTATATTACGCCCATGCTGGCTTAAGTTATGGTATAATCATATGGGGCAACAGAACCGATGCTAACGATTTATTCATAAAACAGAAAAAATGCCTCCGCATTATAATAAATATCCGCCAACGCGAGAGCTGCAAACCGCACTTTAAAGAACAAAAAATATTAACCCTACCCAGCCTTTACATATAAGAAGCAGCTTTATTTGCCAAAAAGTACCCACACCTATTCACTGCCTCAACAAACCTCAGACGCCAAAACCAAAGTAGCACCCGAACCATTATTAGAAATAGTAAGGAAAGGCCCAGAATACATGCTAATAAAAATATTCAATGAGCTACCAAATAACATCAGGAACGAAACAAACGAAAAAATTTTTAAAAGAAGACTAAAAGCGATTCTCATATCCAAAAGCTATTACTCAATACAAGACTTCCTAGAAGAAAAACGTTTCGACACCGCAAACTAGTAAATGTAAAATAAGACATAATACTTAGCTAACGTTTCCATCACCTTAGTGTTTAAGTTAATTGCAATACCCTAATACAGGGTCCATAAGTATGTAACTCTAGGTTTATATATAAATGATACATTTATAAATTAGACTAAGAATATAATTATGTATTTATGGTGCAATAAAAACTATTGAATTGAATTGAATATACGGGCTCGGGTAAGGCCACATTAGCGTTATCAGTGCAAATCGTAATTTACCGCCTTTTAAATAGTCCATTGCTATAATACATGCTACCTGCGCAGGGCTATTGAACCATATTCACCATCCTATCACAGTGCAGGTTGATGTGTCAATGCAACTGTATAATTTCAATTTATTGTTTATTAGGTACTCGTACATGAAACTTTGGCGTCGCAATACATTGTCACCTGTGCTACGGCGTTGGAGCGTTTCGATTTAGAGTACGTAGTGGTAGAGTGCCTGGCTTATGCTAAGTTGTGTTGTAGCTCCCACGTCTATGGCGTGACGTTACGCATATGATGCTCTTCCGGCTTCTTAGATTTCATTAGATAGCGAGTGGTAAACCGTAAGTCTGATTGTCTATTATTTTATGCGTCCTGAGCTGCTTGACGTTGATACGCACAGTTTTACTTGTCTGAGTAAAACGGCTCAGCATCGCCTCTCATATGTCTCAACGTATCGGCAACACTGTAACTGTAGTCTAATTCATATTTGTATTGCACATGAATTAAGGAATGAGGTACTTTATGTTCAGGCACTTGCGTGTATTTAAAGCCATTTTATGGACCCTTATCAATTCGCGGTTTGTAATAACGGCTGACCAAAAATATCGAAGATTGATGGGCGGTAAACGGAATTCTGATAGTTATGGCCAATCAAATTGAGAGTATAATTGCGGAACAAAGAAATGTTACCTTATTGTTTTCATTTTTTTTTGGCGAAACATCTTGTAAAACGTAGAATCGATATTATCACGATTTATTTTTAAAAAGATGTAATATTACTAATTCTTCAATATTATAATCCAGTTTTGGGCGTGCGGTGAAGTAATTTATACACCACATTATTGCGACATTTTTGCATTCCGAAAAGCACTTTTGCACTGAAATAAATAATATAAAAATGTAGAGCACATTACTAACGAGCAATAGTTCAACATTTCCAGTTGTTATTTCATCTAGAATTCTAGACGTTAGTTACGTAAAAAATATACTGCTCTGAACAAACCAATAAATAATAATACAAACAAAAGAATGCTTTAATAACTACGCGATAAAAAACAATAGGTATTTTATTTACGTCGTGGTATATTTATGAGGACTCGACCCGTCAACGAGTAATGAAAATGATCCACGTTATACAGTAACTTAATAAGTGCAGAATATTAGGTACAAGAAAACCATATTTGACCGAACAAATTTAACACAAATATTTGAAAGAAAAGGGGACAGGGACAGCGCAGGACAGGCAGCAATGGTAATACGGAACCCTAAAAACTGCGGAAGGCCTACGCCAAAATGGCGACGCGACGTCTACAGCTCTACATCCTACTGATCATTACTAAAATGGTTTAAATAATACGTACTTAAGAAGTTATAAAAAGTTATCACTTTTGTCATAAACTCAACATTGTACTGCATGTAGTTGAAAAGCCTTTTTTATTTTAACTATAACAAGAAGAAAACCTACTCGTGCTATAATAAATTCTTGCACTAAACGACAAACAGTTCCTAAAGGAAGCATTAAAAGCAATGCGCCCCGAGGGAGGCAACTTTGCTCCGTCCCAAAATTTTGCTAGGTAGTGTTTTGCACTAAAAGCTGACATAATTGTCCATTGTCTGTGTACTTTACAGAAAAGTTGACTAAACAACTTCAAGAATGGGTATGTTTGCACTAAGTCCATCCCGTTTATGCCGCGAAAATATGTTAGCTTTTATTCGTTTGACATTGGAACTTACCGACAATTATTTAGATGGTTTGCTGAGAGTGTTAGTAAAAATAGAATTAAACTTTGCACTAAAGGTGACGTCCACAAGTGGTATATTATTCAGAGAAAAATCAAACCAAGATGATATCAACAAAACAATGCTTTAATTAATATACACATCATATACATCACATATATACATCATTTGAAAGCTTGTTATATGGGCTTCCCAAAAATATTCAATTTAGATTTTTTCACCTCCTCCATTTTTTTTAAATGCGAAAAATAAATTGTATGAAAAATAACAATACAGCTTATTATTTTTTCTAGTTTAGCAATAATAAAGTGCTTCTATAGTTATTTTACTTGCATTCTTAGCTGATTCTTCCACATTCATCTTTTAATTTGCTAAAATTAAAAATTATAATCTACCAGTGTGACCAGTTAGTAGGTACAATGTGACATTAAAAACACTTAAAAAGTGTATCTAATTGGTAAAAATGCTTTTATATAACAATTTGGAGGTTACTTAATCAAGGCTGCTAGAGATAAACTACTCGTATCTATTGAGCGAAATATATTTATTTTTTGTAATAAATTCAAAATTAATTTAAAAAAAATCGGAGGGTTCTTTTTTGTATTTAACTGTTGTAATAGACTCAGAAAAATATGAACTTTCTCGAAATGTAACGAATGTTGTGGTTAGAATTTTTGATTATTATTATACCAGCCTCCATACATTTTGTGGACATGTTCTTTCGATCCAATTTTTTTTAGGGTTTAGTATTACTTACTGAGCATAAAATCACAAAATGCTGACAGATCCAAGTGGAGCTTCAAGCGCCATCTTGGCCGATATCTCGGAAACTATGCATTTTGGGGCAAAAGTCACCGAGACCATTATTGTAGAAAATAAATTTTCGCATCTTTCATTATAAACAATTAAGTAAACTTTTTTAAACTTTATATTTAAAGAAAACATTTTTGTAAGACGTTTACGATTTATGGCACATTTAATGAACCTGTTTTTCTTGGTAAACCTAATATTTCAAGAGTAAGTGATCCTAAACCTTGGAAGAGATTGCTATAAACAATAAGGCCGCCCTTTGTTGCACTATTTTATCTCGCTTGTTTTTTTTTTTCCTTTCTGTGTATTTTTTCTGAATTGTATTTTAGTGTTAACAATAAAGTGTTTATCTATCTATCTAACCTTGTAAAAAAATTGGATCGGTGTTTTAGTGCAATAGCGAAAATGTCGTCTATTTTTACTCAGGTAGTAATTATTTTATTCAGTTCGCTGCATTAATTCGAGTAGTTCAAGTAAGCTCGTAGTTTTCGTGTCAGTTTGCATTTTATTTGGAAAGTAATGGAATATATTTTTACTCGTTCTTAAAAGAGACCTTAGTTGCGGTTAGTCTATATGAAAACTCAGAATCTGAGTTCAGTACGCATCCAGTGATAGATCCGCGTAGCATAGTATCTAACATTATCAAGTTGAAAAATGACCATGCTGCTGTTTAATAAAGTGTATTTTTTTAACAATATTTTTTCACCGATCTCTCAAGCTGATCAACTAACCAAAAATGTTAGTAGAGCTTACTAATACTGCTGACTGTTCAATTCACCCCCAAACTTAATTTCCCAATTCATCTGTCTAACATTGATAGATCAAAGAATGAAAAGGGCAATTTACGAGAACACTCGATCGTATAGCAAGCAAATTGAAATTGTAAACAGAGCGAAGTGAAACGTAAACATCAATGCTCTAATTCAGTTTCAAAGATATGAAATTCTTCAATAGTACCGAGGTTCGTGAAAACACTGTTACGAACTCGTGTTTACTTTTACCTAGACGTTCTGTATTTAGAGTTAGAACTTGTTGTGGAAAGTGCACATAGTTGTAAAATCCTTGGATGTAACAAACGCTTTTGATCTTTTAATAGAACAGAAATGTAGTCAGGTTTTTGATGCAACTGAATGTCCGGGTCATGGGTTAGATAATAGTAATTATGAAAACCGGGTCGTGACGAGTAAGAAACTCGCCAGCTGGAAAGCGTCACGCTTGTCCAAAATAATGTTTTTTTTAGTATTCAGAACTGTGCTCTATATTCATTGTCTTGTGATATATAGGGATTTCAATATTTTTGTAGGGAAGGCTTATAACAAAAGCGTGGAAATTTGTGTATAAAATAATGCTGCAGGTATGTTATTAAATGTTCATGTTGTATCTTAACACGTGTTCCCCGCCTATTTAAGAGGTATAACATTATTATATGTCAATGTCCCGCGTCACAACTTGTTCTAAACTGACCTTAGGGTCAACTCGAAGATTTCAGTAATCATTAATATTTCAAGAGCAACCATTGAAGAAACAATCTTATCCCAATGTCAATATGGTTAAACTTCCATTGCCTCAATTCGACCAAACTTCGGTTTACCCACTCAAATATCTGAAGATCAATATTGACAGATACCTACTCCACACATCGAGTACTACTCCACACACAAAGAAAGAATAGATGTTTTAGAACCGGAGATAACACCAGGCGTGCGAATGCCGGATATTACGTCTTGGATTCTGCGAAGAGATGTTAAGAATACAGCGTTCTTTACAATTTTGTAGTTCATTGGTTTTCGTGAACTATAAATAAATACTTATGTAATTTTAGAATTGAATCGTCTACGAAACTCATTGATATAATTATATACGAGTGTATTACGTGAGAGCCGGATGAAGCCAATGAATGTTTGAAATGATCGATTACTTAGTGGATGTAAAATAATCAACACGGTCTGTAATCATCTCCGTACAAGCCTTCCTTAATCCTTATACATTTTCGATGGGACTGATTGGTACCACTTTGAACTATTTGTTCCTGTAAAGCCAAGTCGTTATAGATGGGGCAAAACCAGCTTTAAAATTAGATCTTTTAATAAGCAGTTATGATGCCACGTTTGCCAGTATGGCAGCAGGAAACATAAAGGTGCTTTTTGGGGCCGAACTGCCAACTGGAACTTACTGCAGTTCCAGTTGACAGTCCGAACTAGTAATGCAGCTGTGGCCGTTTTCAATTATTTTAGCTACAGCTGCACTACTAGTTTGTATCAGTCTATTGGCAGTTGCAGTCGAAAACTCGGTTCCAAATGGCATCTTAAACCAAAACATGCAAACACGCTTCAAGCTTATAAAACTCCGTTCTTTTTCATCGGGGACGTAAAACAGCAGACGTCAAAATAACACCTCGGCAAATTCTATAATTAAACATTGAGATTTATATTTATTTTAATTTAGATTCAAAGCGTAAGTCTATGACGTGGATCTTAGCAGACGCGCTTGCATATTTAATGAACTTTTACACGAAGACATACGACTCTGAGAGGGCTTCAATTAGAAGGTATTAAATAGAATTAGGGACGCTGAAAGGTTCCAATCTTCTGGATCCGTACCCAGCTATTTTGGTCGAGCAAATCCTGAATTCTTTATAAAAGCTACTGCGACGTTTGATTTTATTTTATGCTTTGGTTGGGAAATACTCTGTAATTTGTTGAAACCATTTTATGACTGCAAGTCGCCTTAACTATCGCAACCTTTAAGCTGGATTTTGCCCTACTTTGAGTAATCATAATTATTTTCTTTAAGCTTTGCACACCTGTCAAAGACCGAAGACAATGCATTTATTCGATAACTAAAAAGTGAAAAATAAATATAGTTTAAAAAAATCAAAAAACACGCTTTCAGAGCATATCAAAATAAAAAGTGTAAAATAATTTTCAATAAAGGCAGAAAATAATAATGAATGAAAAATATTAATACTATTGTAAAAAAGCGTGGGGTGCTCGATTTACGAAAAATTTGGGCACAAAGCCCCTACGCTTATTTTTACAATAGTAAGTAGGTATTAATATTTTTTGCTCATTATTATTTTCTGCCTTTAATGAAAATTATTTTACACTTTTTAGTTTGATATGCTGTGAAAGCGTGTTTTTAGTGTTTTTTTTGGACTATATTAATTTTTATTTTTGTGGGTTTTTTTCTTTGTTTTTCGTTGATAAATAGGTAAGTACATTAATTTTTTTGGTTTTTTCGATATTGATGAAAGTTCTACTAAGATACAAGTAGGGACCATCCAAAATCAGAATCAGAAATAGTTTATTGCATAAATGAATTAATAGTTTAAACCCTTGTACAAGACAAAGGTGTTTCAAATAATGTTCTTGTCATAGTCACAGTTCTACTGTTGTCACATAGTATCCTGTCCTAATTGTTGAGCTAGATAGGCATATGTTTAGCAGTAGACGTCATATAGATCAAATAATTATGATGATGATAAAAATACTTTGGTGACGATCACTGAACCCCTAAATAAAACTTTTTCTTATTTCACTTCTTTGATCAGTTTTTCGATGAGGATAGCTCTCAATAGGGATTGTCGAAAACTTTTCTCGGTCGAGACCACTTAAGAATTTATCCCTAACCGAAGTAATTAAGCGACTTCGATGGCTGACTGCTTGAAAGGCCCAAAAGCCTTATTCTAGTATGCTCGATAAAGCCTCCGGTAGTTACTCTTATGATATAGACGTAGGAGAGAAACAGTAACCCAAATAATTTCTAGCGCACCAGAATTAGGCCTCTGATTTTGATGGAACTAATGAAATAGTTGACGAAGGTCAATGAGAGCCTTAATGTTAATTGCATATTGGTAGATACCTAAGGTTGATTGGTTTTGAAGGCATTTATCTAAATAATATATTCACTTTAGTATGAACAAATATATATATTTAGATAGGAAGAAAGGAACTGAGAAAGAAGTCATGGGAGTTCGTTTTCCATTTTTATCACTGAACTAGTGTTACACCTAATAGCTATAAAATATTTTAAGTACACGTAAAATAATATTTACGGGTAACTTACTTAAGTTTTGATAATGTTACTTATTTTTTAATCTAGTGAGTTAACTCTGACACCAGGACTAGCCAACCGGCCTGTATCAACTTACTAGTTTTTACCCGCGGCTTCGCCCGCATACGCAATATATCATTATAATTTATAGCCTATGTGTTATTCTGATATATAAGCTATATTATTGCAAAGTTTCATCTCAATCCGTTCAGTAGTTTTTGCGTGAAAGAGTAACAAACATCCATATATCCGTCCATCCATCCATCCTCACAAACTTTCACGTTTATAATATTAGTAGGATACTATATAAAGCTGAATATATATATAGTAGGATAGTAGGATATAAATGTGTAGGTGTGTATATGCTGAATGCAAATCGCTTCCATCCAGTTTTATCGGAAATCTATAGGGAAGACCTATGTCTAGCTGTGGGCGTCTTTTGGCTGATATAATTATGTCAAAAATCAAAATATCATGCGGGCGAAGCCGCGGGTAAAAACTAGTAAGTTGATACAGGCCGGTTGGCTAGTCCTGGTGTCAGAGTTAACTCACTTGATTAAAAAATAAGTAACATTATCAAAACTTAAGTAAGTTACCCGTAAATATTATTTTACGTGTACTTAAAATATTTTATAGCTATTAGGTATAACACTAGTTCAGTGATAAAAATGGAAAACGAACTCCCATGACTTCTTTCTCAGTTCCTTTCTTCCTACAAATTTACAATTCTATACCCCATAACGAGTTCATTCATCAAAAAAACATTAGAAAGCCGCGCCTCGCCGACAATAGGCCGAAAATGGGGGAATAGGTAAAAATAGTGGGCAGCTCCGTGTTGCCATAAATAATTGATTCCACGCCAGCCCTGGTCACATTAGCTATTTATGCGCCCGTCCGTATTCTGGCAAGTTTCCGAATTAACAAAATCGTTAGCGCGATTGCTTAAAACAAAGATAGTGGTAAAATACTAAGCGACTAGTGGTCTTTGGTAGTTTGACTAGGTGTTCGTTAGCGATCATCGAAGTAAAACAACGTTCGGCACGGTTAGTCTGATGGGTGACCGCGGATGGCATTTATAACTGCGTGCTGCCGTGGCTCGGCAGACATGTTAAATTGTAAGCTCCGGTTATTTTAACCGTTTAGTAATGTCAGAGGCCTTCACGCGGCTTAAAAACTCTGACACTAATGGTAGCCACCCGGCCTATACGAACTTAATTACTATAGTCTGTTTCATTAGCGCTGAGAACCTTTGACAGTATTATGTTAGCACTCGTCTTGGCGAAATGAAAACAAAAGTATCGTTTTCTATTCAATACGTATCGCTTTCGTGTCGATAACGCAAATACAAATACAAATCCAAAATAACTTTATTTGCCTTAAAACACTTTTAACCATATTCACTTATCCATTGACTCTGAACTAGTTAATAACTGTATCTCAGAGCCAATGGCTTCTCCCAACAAAAGTAAGATTAAATTTAGAAAAACAATTTAGACTATTTATCGAAACAAGTAAGAGAAAAAATAATAATATAAAGCACAAATTACATCGCATCATACTTATAACGAACCACACAATCTTTAATTAACTCAAAACCTAAAACATTCATATTTGTCAACAAACATGTACGTGTGTGTGTGTGTGTTTGTGTGTGTGTGTGTGTGTGTGTGTGTGTGTGTGTGTGTATGTGTGTGTTTGTGTGTGTTTGTGTGTGTTTGTGTGTGTGTGTGTGTGTAACACTGCAATACTCGAGATTTCATGAGAATCAAGGTTTGCAGCGTTACACGTGTGTATGTGTGTGTATGTGTGTGTGTGTGTGTGTGTGTGTGTGCGCAGTTGTCACGTTTCTTGGTAGAGGATCAGGGCTTGCGAACATATTTTGACCAGAGTCGTACCGCATGGGCCTCATTATGACTCGAAGTACTTTAGCGTGTGCGTTCGCAGCGCTTATGAAACAGACTATAGTAGGTACAATCAAACTTATTGGCGGCTGTGAAGCCAGCTACAAGCAGCGCGAAACCCTATCCTTGCCCAGCTGCTAAGTGAGCCTCAGTCAGGATCGGGTTTTGCGCAGCCTGTAGCTAACAAAAGCTTGATTAGGAATATAATTATACTGTGCTATTTTTTTGTTTATTTATTTAGTATGGGAAGTCGTCTGGCTGCAAGATGAGTCGACGATATAGTTGAAATCGCGGGTCGAAATTGGACACGATTGGTACAGGACTGAGGCAGATGGCACAGTAAGACAGAGGCCTATGCCCAGCAGTAGGATAAATAAAACTGTGGATGATGATGATGGGAAGCGTTTTATGCAGTTTCCAGCCAAATGGATTTTTCAATTATTCAGGCGTCCACTAGACAGAAGCATCCTGCGGCTACGGCCTAGTCGACCAATCACACTTCATGATTTTATTATTTCGGCTTCTGTGATTGGTGGAACTCTAGGCGGCAACCGCAGGCAGCAATTGTCTGGGGAACATTTTGCAAGTTATATTCGTGCGGGTTCATAAACTAACTTTACAGATCTAAAAATACTTTAAGACACAAATTGGATCATAATAATTTATTTTTATCGGTGCTCTGTATTGAAATATATATTCACAGGGATATTTAGCAGCGCCATCTACAAATAATAAATATTTTCGAGCTTTTTGCGACGTACGATCATTAGTATGGAAATTGCTGGTCTACTTGAGTAGTTAGTTTATGGTATTAGTTAGTCATTGTGCGTAGTCCATGACGTTCCCAAAACAGAAAGTAAAAAAACCCTTTTAGTTGCTTTTTTTAAACAGTCTACTACGACTTAGTCGAAGTGTGATTTAATGTTATTCATTCATTAAACTAATTAAATCGTTTTCATAAACGCATCAAAGTTCCGGTTTGTCTCTTTGGTTATATCTAGCTATACTATATATAAAAATAACTGAATTTCACACACCTGTCGCTGATAGAATGATCTAAGTAAACATAACACCTACTGCATTCAACCGCTGTAATAAACAGCTACTTTGTAATTTTACGACTGAGAATTACGTTAGTAATTACGTACACGGAATCATCTATACCAATGACCTACCTAGATGCACTGAAAAAAGCTATTAACATAAACTTGTAAATTAGTCATTGACGTCACGAGTTTATCTCATAAATAGGTATTATCACGATTCCGGTATCTAGGCCAGCAGGCTGATTACGTAAGCAGCCATTCGCAATCGTATTCATCCCAGCCCACTTGTTTAACGAAAGCATAAAACTACGCTCATTCATTGACCGGTACATACTGAAAACGCTGTAGAGCAACAACTTATACTCGTAAGTATATGATGGGCATGATGACTTAAAAAAATCCGGGCAAGTGCGAGTTAGGCTCGCGCACCGAGGGTTCCGTACAAATCCAGAAAATTTTACAAAATTGGGAAGTAAGTTGTTAAAATCTCTACACTATAACCATCGACATTTTTTTTTTGACGTGACAACGTCTTATAAATTGGATGGCCGGGTGACACTTCAAGAAACTGCGTTACGCTCCGCTCACGTTATGCGCTCACAATGAGAGCGAGTGAGAGGCACGCGTCATGGTTAGCCCGCCTAAGAGCGAGAGAGACAGACATTTTCATCCTTCTTCCTACTATACGAATGAATATTCACATTAAAATTATTTTACCACTCAAAGTCGTTGTCACGTAAAACTTTCGCCCGTATACCGACTTTACAGGCAACCAATTTTTTTTTTCACTTTTCTCGTTATACTTCGAAAATCATCTCGTTATACATAGAACAATGAAATTTGGCGAGAAGCATTGTCTCAGAGTGCCTACATATATAAGAATAAATCTAAAAACTACATTTTTATTTAAATCACAAAAAAATAGGGCCTCAAAATTCACAAAATATGGGTTTAAAATTCAAAGTGAGTAAATCGTATCATGTAAGGTATCATATAAAAGAACTTCATTAGCACATACTAAAACAGGTTTTTAATTATTTAAAAAAATGTGTTATTTTCGAAGTATGACGAGAAAAGTGAAAAAAAAATTTTTTTGTCGATGATTATAGTATAGAGATTTTAACAACTTACTTCCCAATTTTGTGAAATTTTCTGGATTTGTAAAGAACACTCGATGTGCGAGCCTGACTCGCACTTGTCCGTTTTTTTTCACTAGGCGCTCTTTTGTCAATGTCTCTTTACCGGCAAATTATCAACACGACCGAATAAGTGAGTGAGAGAAAAAGTGAGTTTTTATAACTTTATCGACAGCAACCGCAATCACGCTGCTGATCTATAGACGCAATTCAGATGCAAATTCTCCAATCTAGAAGCTATTGAAACTTCGAACTTAATCCTGAGATTAGATATAAGTTTATTGGCCCCTCGGGAATTACACCTCCTTGTCTGAATAGGGACTACCTACGTGTTAATTGAACTAATTTAATAGTTTATCTAATGTTCTATTTAACGGACATATCTAAACTGGAACTATTTTGTATCCGCTATTTTACTGTGCTGTATCTATAGCCTCCAATAGTCCATTGTTGAACATAGATTTACCCTCGACAGTGGATTGAGCTATAGGTACACCACGCTGGCCTTGTAGTGTGGCGTGATTTACATATGTAGTATTTCAGTCTCTGGCAGCCACATCACTAGCTTTGCTTAGTTTGGGGTCAAAGACCGTGTGTCAGATGTCTCAAAATATTTATTTATATTATTTATTTATTTTATATCGAATTTCTGAGTCCTGCGTCGTTTCGCCCCGCAAGAGCCCGGCCCGCGGGGCGATTCACTTTTTTATCTGTACATTTAAGTAGAAAAGTAGTCAATGGAAAAAATAAACAATTGCATTATATTGAGGGCGTCATTCTATGAGTCTTATGGGGGTGTATGACCAAAAATGCTTTCTTTACTATTTTTTAGTAGCGCTCGTAGCGTAGTTTGACTAGGTGTTTTTCACCGAAATTAAGCAACGTTTCGCACGGTCAGTATTCAGATGGGTGACCGCGGGTGGCCTTTTCTAACTGAGTGCTACCCTGCCTCGGATGATACGTTAAATTGTAGGTCCCGGTTGTTTTAACCGTTTAGCTATGGCCTTCAGGCGGTCTAAAAACTCTGACACCAGGACTAACCACCCGGTCTATATGAACTTACTTACTTTTTACCATTTTTTCGTCATCTGATAACTTTTGTGAATATGAGTAGGTACTTAATGAATACCTTATAAAGGTATTCATGATACTGATGAGTAGGTACTTAATGAATACCTTTATAAGGTTATTCATTAAGTATCTACTCATACATAATAACTCATTACGTTTGAATCAACATGCTCACAATTCTAGGTTTTATCACTAGACCTCGAGGCTACTTTATGAGACTTCGTAAATATGCCGACTGAATCTATCAATACCTAAATTTTATCTCCACCAGTAATACTCGTAGTAAGTGGCGCTTTTAAAACCTTTTCGCTGAAATATTCTAACACTTTAAAATAATCCTAAGAAATGTATTCGTAAAAGTGATCCACCATTGAAAGAGTGCCCTAGATTTTTTCATAGAAATGATATATCCGTGAGTCATATCTGTTCCTCATCTGACTCGAATGCGTCTCTATATATGAATGGCGACGTCACAGATCTCGCGAGATAGCATATGTCGTCTCTTTTTTTCGGGAGTTAATTTTGTACGAAACTCTCTGCTTATATAATAATTAATTATTATTCGCAAAAAATGGCAAAACAAACTTCCATCGTGTACAAATTTTAAATAGTATGCTCGAATCGATGTTAACAATTTTTACATATAAATTTTTCCAAAACGGCTAAGCCTATTTTGATAAAATTTAAATGGGACCACTACGGAAAAAGAGCTCACAACGCGTTGTAGTCACAGTTAAACAACCACATGGCGAAATTCGTGTTATGGCTCTAATGAAAACGCGCACGACGCGTTGTGGCAATCACAGAAAAACCAAATAGAGAAATTCGTTTCGTGGCTGATACTATTCGATCTCAACATATTGTGGCAATGAAGAAAAGCCATGACGCAAATGGAATATTATTTTAATCAGATCGATTCGAAAAGAACTACTTGGTTCGCCTTTAAGTGCGCCCGAATTATCTTTGCCGCGCACTTTTTGAATTTGGAACAAATAAGTGCGACGGAATGAACTTTACCGCGCACTTTTTGAATTTGGAACTAATAATTAAGTGCGACGGAATGATCTTTGAATTTGGAAGTATTTGTAATGTTAGTGTTCAGCGCCAAGAAAATGAATGTAAATATATAGTATAGGATCCCGCTATACAACGACCTTCACCGAGATGCTTATTTAATGAGACGTATTTTTTATGTTATTAAATATGCCAATAAATATATCCTATATGGGTTGCCTAACAAATTTCAGTCCAGAGTATTTTTAATTAATAATATAATTTAACCATTGCACCATTGGTGCAATGTTTAAAAAAAAAATTTTTTTTAATTATTAATTAAAAATACTCTGGACTGAAATTTGTTAGGCAACCCATATAGGATATATTTATTGGCATATTTAATAACATAAAAAATACGTCTCATTAAATAAGCGTCTCGGTGAAGGTCGTTGTATAGCGGGATCTTAGACTAATACTTTAGTTTTTATTTGTTTTATTATTAGATACCATTTAATTTCAATTTAGTTGTTACTCTACGTTTTATTAAATAATAATAAATATGAGGCGCCTTTTATTTTCTTATAGAGGTGATGAAAAGTAGAGTGTACCACTCAGGCGCAAAATATATTTTTGGCTCGGGCGACGTACTTTGAATCCCTCGCTAGGTTCAGGATTCTACTAAAGAATCCCTCACTTCACTCTGGATTCAAAAAAGCGCCCTCGCCGTAAAAATATTATTTTGCTCCCTTATGATACAATCTACTATTGATTACGACGCACAATACTTTCCGATATGGATCCTACTAGGCCTAGGCTGGAAACGTTTTGGTAGATGTCCTTAGAAAATATTTTTTATTTTATAAAATCACTGCATAACGTGTTTGTCATTACGATATTTAACAGTACAAATTGCACGGTTAAACAGTGTTTAAATCGTGTTTAAGAGTTTTGTGGTAAGGCGGATTACTTCTTCTTTTTTGGAACTCTGTTTAAAATCGTAACTTCGCGGTTTTGTCAATAACTACTTGCTAGAGATCGCTCTTTTTTCGCGCTTTAACTTTTTGTGTCTTTTTATTCTCCGTTACATTGATTGTTTTCTGTGATTTCCATAAAGTGGGGTTGTATATTGATCAATCGCTCATGTGTCGAGCCAGTAGGATATAAGAAGGCCTCTCTACATATCGCTATGGGCGACGAATATATAAGTATCTAGCTTTACTATAGGTACGGTTCATGAATGGGTTATTTATGCTTAACGCCATCCATCCAACGTAAAATTATTGTTTTAATATACAAACATGCTATAATTCAATAATTCAAATAAATAAATTCTAACTGCGAAATCACTATGAAATTATTATTTATCATACAAATATGTTTATCACAAAAAGAAAGTTTCTATACACCTAGTGTGTGAAGCACGATAAAAAGGATTTCATCATACAAATAGACGGTCGAACAGAATAATACGAAAGAAAAAACTAACAAAAATGAGTGCTACAAAAAATATGATATATTTTCTTTTAGTCAATGAAAATATTTAGTGGTTTCTGGCGCCATATTTTTTCTACCTTTTCGTTTATGTGATTTAGTATTTTATATGTGAAATTAAAAGTAGGTATGCTAAAATTCCACGTTCTGGAAACAATGTTTCGTAGGAAATTAAAGGAATAAACAACTCCTTCGACAGATTTATATCGCGGAAGCCATCATGTCCGCTCTCTGACCTTTGCTACATTCTTGCTGAAAGCTGAAATTTCAATCTTGTTTCAGGACTTGGATACCTATAAAATTGATGTTTTCGATTACTCTAGGTTTCTTTAATCTTAAACTTTTCTAATTATTTTGATTCTAATTGGAAACCCAATCTAATGTTATCTGTTTCTCCTACAATTTTTAAGTTTGTACTTAATTTTTACAGATAATTTTAATTTTTAGTACAGAGTTATTATGTAGCACCTTCAAGCAAGATATTTGCTCGAAGACGTAGCGCTCATAGCGTAGTTTCACTAGGTGTTCGTAAGCGATCATCGAAATTAAGAAACGATCAGCACGGTCAATTTTCGGATGGGTGACCGCGGGTGGCTTTTTCAACTAAGCGCTACCGTGGCTCTGATGGCATGTTACATTGTAGCTCTCGGTTGTAAAACTCTGACATTAGGGCTAGGCACCCGGCCTATACGAACTTAGGTAGGTACTTACTTTCTCTTAAGCTTTTCTAACTACTTCAATTCTAATTGGAATCCCAATCTAATATTATCTGTTTATTCTACTAATTCTAAGCGTGGAGTTTGCTGAATTTAATTTTTAATACAGAGCTATTATAAAATCCACGACAAAATAAATTACCACAATATTCTCTACAAAAGACAATTTAAAGTTGAGAACAAGTTGAAGTAGAACCAAGAGAGAACGAACTAGGTATGTACATTTACTTTTAGGCTCCGAAGCCACTGCGAGCAGTTTATAATAAAATACTCTACGTTTTAAAAATGTAGAGCTTTACAACAGAGTCTCGATTCTGAAGCATATTCGGGTCTAGAGTTCGATTTCCGTGTGCTCCGTAATTTTATACGAGAACAAAATTTTGAAGTTGACTATTTTGCGATAACGGGTAAAAACGGGTGTTTAGATGTGCACGAATAACCATGCAATTGAATATTTCACACAACATACAACCCGCCTGCGCCAGAACGCAGACTGCTCGCGGTGGGTTCAGATCCTTAATTCCACCTAACCTGTAATGAAAACCGGCAATTAAAAAGGTATGCCTGTAGAATCATTTTCTTGTTGATTTAGGATTCCCTGAGCTCAGCTTTTAGACGGAATATAGCGGTTATAAAAAACAATCTAAAGGAAAGCCGTTTACAAATTTATATTTATCTCACAGTAGGTATATTTTCGATTTTAAATGACGAAAGGCGGTCACGTCACCGGCAGATGTTTTTAATTTCGTCGTGTTGCATTTGGAACGAAAATGAAACAACCGTTTTGCAGTGATAAAGCATTTTTAATAGGGTGTCCATGTGTTTAATATAAAATGTCACTGAAATATGTATTTTTTAATATGCTAAATATACATCTTTATCAATATTATAAATCTGAAAGTGTGTTTTTCGATTTCTTTGTTACTCTTTCACGCAGAATATGGATCGGCTTAAGACCGTCGCTGGCGCATAATTTTCCATAAAAACATATAATGCTGTTTTCTGTCCGAAAAATGCTTCAAGAGCAATCAGTTTGCTAATTTAGCTGTCTAAACTACCCTGTTTTTCCTTTTTTTGATAAATGAATTACGAAAAAAAATATGAGCCTGAATGCAGAATCACAAAAAGTAACCATTACCGAGATCTTTAGAGCTCTACCAGAAGAGACAAAATTATGTCTAACGAAAAAAAATTACAGCATCATGGACACCTAAATCTTTTTTTAATATTGGTATACACATAAGTATAGTTATAAAATTAGGATAGTCTAAAATATTACGCTGGCGGAGCTACAAGTCAAAGCTAGTTAGAGATATATACCTAGTCGTAATATATACATATGTGTTAAAGCAGCATGCTTTGAATTGGATTACAATTTTACATTCTAATTTACATATTGGGTATATTAGATTCAAAATAATATCCAAAATCGAATACCGGGCAAATATATAAATCAAGGCAAATAACTTATTCTGAAAGTAGATTAACACTTAACACTCAACGTTTAACACTCAATTTTATTACAAAAATACTCTAGTTTTAGTTATATTTTTAATTAAGCTGCATCAAATTAAATCATTTAAACATGAAATATTTCATACAATATTGCAGTATCTACCTAAAATTTAATTATTTTATCCTCTCTTCGTCTTGTTCATTTCAATCATTACATTTGCAAATTTTAATGAAACAACAAAATATCAAATGTGCCGCCGAGCCATTTCTTAGTTGATTCCAATTATGGATATCTAGCCATAATTGGAATTAACGATCCATTAATTTTAAAATTGAAAACAGTACCATTAATTTATATAGCTGTCTAGTTAGAATCTGTAAGATGAGACAATATTTTATACATTTTTTATGTATACCATACCTACTATAATTAATTTTTATTTGTGATTATTTCTGATTGAAAAACCACGAATACCTATGATTCAGAGCGTGTTAGTCCGTAAGCCTAACAGCCTGCAGCAATGCCATATTCGTTTGACAAAAAAACAAAATACCGTTCCGCTCCCCATACGACTTTCTTGTTTCTCGCTAAGCATATATGGCAATTATGTAGTAGACTTTATCGCTAATGTCAGTCTACAATGTCACTCCCAGCTCCGTTTGTTTACCCTTGGTACTTCTAAACTGTCTGGGCCGAAGTAGCTAAAAGTAACATTCTTGAAAAAAAAATTGAGCCATTTTTGACCGACGAACCCCCGGAGGAGGTTTCAATTACGATACAATTCGACGCATATATATTTTTTTTCTTTTTATGTATAACCACGCATAACTTTTTTCATAGTAGTCAGATTTTAATATTTTTTTTTATTGGAAAGAATATACTTCGAAATTGGTCCCACTCAAATTTTAACGAAATCAGCTGAGCCATTTTTGATAAATTAACAATAATGTGAAAAATGCTGCATCGATCCGTGCGAAATATTCGCGAATTCTGTACACGGGTGAAGTTGGTCATGCTATTTTTTGCAAAAAATAATCTTGTTGAGGTGTCCATGCTTGAGGTGAACTGATGCTGAAAATAAAAGATTTTCAAACGACTCTTTAAATACACATGAACTCTCATTCCGAAACCCATGAGTTCGTTTTGGTGTTATTTCCTAAAACTTCAAAGCGTCGCTTATAATAAAAATAAATCGTCCCAGCCGCTCACCAGATGATAAATAAATAAACTCAGCTTTCACACCTCGGTACGCAGAAAATTTCATATTATTTGCTAGTTAGATTTTTATTGCCCTGTAAGAAATTCAATTTATGATCCTTGGACTAGATGATTTTTATTTTGAAATGAAATAATTTTTTCTCTCTGCACAGTGAAGTTGAATGTAGACTTGCCTTCACAGTTTCATGAAAATAATGATTATTTTAAATAGATATGAATATGAGTATACAGGCGATATTCGTTGAATAATCCTGACGCCTATTTTTACAAGTTTTTATTTAACTTGCAATGTATGTATGTAAGTATGTAAGTTCGGGTGGAATCTTACAAGTTAAACTTGACCAAATACCGATTTTTCGATTGAGTTGAAATTTTGCACGCTACCTATGCGTGTAAAATTTCTATATTGCGTGACAATTCAATATTATGGTACTGAAGCTTATACGAGTATTTAAAAAGTTATATATTTATAAAAAAATATTTTGAAACATATTTTATGTGGCTATCTATGTGCGATACGTTAGGTATACGGTACCTACTTTTTAAAAACATACATTCAATCATCCGAAAACTGACTAATATAGGCCATTCTATAAACAAGCAACTAAATAAATACTAGTTCACAAAAAACAATGTCACCCAATTTCTTATCTGGCTCTATTTAACGGCTTTTCAACAATGTTACAGTTATCTCACTCCTACGTTTGCAAATTTGATTAAAATATGTATTTCCCAATCATATTAAACACGTAAGAAATATTTAAATTACAGCGTTTGTATATGTCAAATACTATCTCATCAGTTAAATTCAAAGATTTCGAAATCAACAAGTCTCATCTCCTCAGACTTCTAATCAGAATTGGTGGCTACGAATACCATAAAACCTCTCAAAGCCCAGATTTACTGCTATCGGTCAAATATACGTAACCTTGCTTCCACCTACTTTCGACGCTCTTCACGTATAAAACCCCATTTATCAGTAAAACTGCGAGCTATGTCGTTAATCAAGGTGTTTACATCTCTTTGTTTAGAGATAGCGCAGCAATACGCGCGGGTGATCCGTCATCGTCTTCGGAAATAGTTGCTACGTTTTTATTTGCCGCGTTGCGGTACTATTGGACAAATTGAGGCCATTCTTACAATCATTTTACTAGGATTGGTATTTTAATGATTGGGTTTGCGAACAGATGCAAAATATACTGTATCAACTACACACAATTCTGTCTCAGTAGTTTTTAATTCACAATGTTAATATATTTTTGAACGCATGGTGAAAATGCGTAGAAACCTAATTAAGACCGCAGAATTGCGTTGGATGCTAGTCGCTTATGACCGAATCTATTGAAAATCTATAGGGGAAGCCAATAGAGATATAATGCTACTAAGCTAAGAACTAAACTTTCGTCACGCAGGCATCAACGTTCAACGGGACAATTAAATAATGAACATGTTAAATAACACTGAAAAACAAGACTAGATATAAATTAATATACTCTTAAGCGTGATAATTCATTGACGAAATACTCAGTTACAGCTACCAAACATTTTGATATTTTATATCCGAACCTGATTTCAAAAATATTGATATGTTTTTCCAAGTATTAACGCGCATTTAGGTATTAAAAATCTATTGAATCGTTCACGTATCTCTTACTGGACATCTTATAAGACATACAATTCAGGTAAGATAGCAGCCGGGAGGGAATCGAAGAGCAAGAGCCATCCACAACTTGACGCTCTAATATTCCTTCCTTTATTAATAATCTAGGTAGGTGCTCACCCAATTTCTGCCGGGTATTCTATTCCAATTTGCGCTTCGACCCCATTCTGGGCTGTAGCCGGAAATATAATTATCACTCGGAAAATTATAAGGTCGGTGAAAATTCTATAGAGATTTTGTAGCACACTTGACGGGCCTTCGGTAACCTTTCATCGGGATGCTTTAGGATGTATATTGTTATTGCTATTAGAGGTTACGCTACGGGTTCAAGTTGAAGGTAAATAATTTTAATTGGCCGTGAAAGTTTGAAATTTAAACCGTTTCAAGTTTTAGGGATTGCTCAGAGTGTCAAGTGGGAGATTTGCAAATCAAATCGAATTACTTTTACGTCGCGTTGACCGAGCGCGCCGTGCACACACGCGAGCACATTGACACACACGCTTGGATTAGCCAATCACAGACGTTGCCACGCTCGTGTTCGTTCGGTTTGGCGCTCATTACATTACTGTAAAAAATACTCACACTTAGCTATTCAGTTTTCTGTACGTGACACAAGATGGCGCTGTGCCATTTCCATAGAATTCACATCAAACGTTAACGCGATCGAGCTCGAGCGAAAATCTCGCACTTAGCCTTCCGATCGTTTATTGTGAATCGACATGCGTATGAGACTTCGAAACATCTTTGTAGATGGTATAAAGGCATATGGGCTGATCGCCGCGGAAAAGGCTAATACGGGAAACGCAGCTTCAATTTTATTATATGTAGGTAAGCAAATCCATGTTGACACTTAGAGTGATAATTAATTAATTAGGTACAGTGTTTCTTTTTGATGATAACATTTGGAAAAGTGCTCGAAGTGAGCTGTAAATGAAATTACGGACTAGGTATATTTAATAATTGGATTTTAATTTTATTTTTACTATTTTAGCAAGGCTTTTAGACAGTTTTATGCGATAATATAATGATTCAATCAACTAGACTGTTGTAAAAATGTAACAATAAATACTGGTTTTGGATTAAAGTGTTGACTTTTATAAAAAGTTCGGAAGTTTTTACTTTTTCACGAAACAAGAAACGTCGTAGGTGGATGGATGGAAACTAGAAAAAAACCGGATAAGTGCGAGTCAGGCTTGCACACCGAGGGTTGCGTACAAATCCAGAAAATTTCACAAAATTGGGAAATAAGTTGTTAAAATCTCTGTACTATAATCATATTAAAAAAAAACACTATTTTCGTCATACATCGAAAATTACACATTGTTAAAATTAAATACACATTTAAATAATACCTTACATGATACGATTTACTCACTTTGAATTTTGAACCCATATTTTGTGAATTTTGAAACCCTATTTTTTATGATTTAATTAATAATGTACAGTTTTCAGATTTATTCCTATATGTGTACTCTGAGACAATGCTTCTCGCCAAATTTCATAGTTCTATGTTAACGGGAAGTACCCTGTAGGTTTTGATTTTTGTGAGTGTCGAAATATGCGGTTTTTTATACGACATAAACGGCTCTAACTATTTTATTCGATGACTGATAAGTTTTTTTTACACAAGTCCAAGAGACCATACATTTATACGTATACAGTTTAAATTTCAACTCGATATCTTAATGCGTTCCCGAGATAAAGAGTCTTGACATGCGGACAGACGAACAGACGGACAACAAAGTGATCCTATAAGGGTTCCGTTTTTTCCTTTTGAGGTACGGAACCCTAAAAAAACAAATTGTTTTAATTTTTGTATGCACACGTATAGTGCGAGAACTAGAAAAAGTCTAAAAACGAATATCGTCTAGGAAAAGAAAAAAAGAATATGATTGCGGAAGCTGACTAAAAATAATGAGAACACATAATTTCAATGAATGTCGGTTTTAAATCCGCTAGGTTTGGCACTGACGATCGCTCTACAATTTCATTTTGAGTTTTAATAATCGTGCTCTTGCGGGTCAATTAGAACCAATTTTGCAAATAACTGTATCCACGTCGATCATAGGAAAGATTAAAAGTAGAAAGTAGAAATCAATATTAAAAATCTATAAATTTGTTAACTTAATAGTTGTAAATACTGTTATGTAAGTGTTAAAGTGTATAAATGATACAGATATAGGCCGAACTATACTTCTTGGCGGCTGTAAAAGTTACTTAAAAGCTGAGCAAAACCCAGCCCTCGCGCAGCTGTTAGATGTGAGCTTCAATCCAGAAAGGGGGTTAGGCTTAGGTTTTGGGCAGCTTGTAGCTAATTTCACAGTGGCCAAGAAGTTTGGTTTAGCCTATACTTATACAAGATCATTTTTTGCAAAAATTAGCATGACCGACTTCACCCGTGTACATAATCATTACATAGTATAAAACAAAGTCGCTTTCCGATGTAAGCTTATATCTTTAAAACTACGCAACGAATTTTGATGCAGTTTATTTTAATAGATAGACTAATTCAAGATAAATGTTTATATGTATAATACACCTGTGCGAAGCCGGGGCGCATCGCTAGTACGCAAATATTATGCACGAATCGATGTAACATTTTTCACATTATTGTTGATTTATCGAAAATGGCTCAGCCAATTTCGATAAAATTTAAATGGGACCAATTTCAAAGTATATTCTTTTCAATAAAAAAATAATTATTGAAATCGGACTTCTATGAAAAAAGTTTTGCGTGGTTATACATTAAAAAAAAAAAAAATATATATATATATATATATATATATATATAATTGTATACGCGTCGAATTGTATTCCTCCTCCGGTGGTTCGTCGGCCAAAAAATCGATTTTATCAACTTAAAGTTACAACTTCTGCCGTAAATAGAGCATCGGTCCAAGTCCGGTTGTTATTAATTTAATCTCTAAACACCTATTTTTATCTCTAAAGTTTAAATTTAGACAAAACTTAGATGCAAAACTAGTCTACTAGAACAAAAACTTCCTTTAATTAATTGGGTATATCTAACGTAGAAGTTATACACTATTCCTAAATACAGGTGCTTGTTTGGTTAATTAATACAGTTATAAACCAGACATCTAAATTTATTTGCCACTTATCAACATGTCGAAAACCCGGCAAAAAGCTTTACAGCCACAACGGAAATAAAACCAGTACTAACAAAAAGTTATATGGCAATGACTTCTATCGAATTCGGTTATCGCTATCAATCACCTACTCGCGACCCGTTACTTAGCAACGTACTTTTCATACTATGCTATAAAATCAACTGATACCTATAGCGCGAGGCCGTCTGCGAACCACCATACCAAAGATTCTTATATAGTCTTATCAAAGCTAAAACAATTTCATGGCGTGATTTCATCGGAGTTTCCAACTGTATAGCCCACTGTGTGGCACACTGTAGAATACTATTGTTTCGTTAGAGACGGACAAAAAACATCAACAACTCAATTTCGTTTTGTTCAGTGGTGCAAAGTTCCTGCACACACCTGTATCAGCCTTTTTAATAGTCCACTGCAGGACGTAGGCCTACCCACGAAGGGTGATTGGGCGATATCCACCACGCTGGCCCGGTGCGGGTTGGTGGTTACACATACCTGCACACACGGTATCACCAAATATGGTGGCAATGTTTTTGGTGGAACTCGAGCTCCAGGTCACGTTAGAAAACTACAGACGTATAGTTAAATAAATTATATCCCAAATTTTTCGGCACTAGGATCCCGGCCTCTAAATACTTAATTTTATTGTTCTCAATCATTTTTAGTTTTATGAATATTACGAGAAGCAAATCAAACTGAAAACTCTACGGGGAATATGACGCGATATGATAGCGCAGTCTGAAGAGGTCTAATAGTAAACCGATTACGGTACTTATCGGCCGGATTATGCAACTCTTCATCGTGTTTATTGTTCACGTCATACCTCTCTCGTGGCGGCCCACACGTTAGTTGTAGTGCAAGAGGTAACCGCCTTTTTAAATGTTCTTAATATAAATCGTTCAAAATTAGATAGATAGATAGATAAACACTTAATTGTTAACACTAAAATACAATTCAGAAAAAATACGCAGAAAGGAAAAAAAACAAGCGACATAAAATAGTGCAACAAAGGGCGGCCTTATTGCTTATAGCAATCTCTTCCAGGCAACCCTTTCTTCTGGAGAGGAATTAATAAAAAAAAATTGAAAATACGGAATGAGTAGCAAAAGAGAGTAGACAAAAAAAATACTTATTGTAAATAATAAATACTTACATAACAAGCTAAAATTTGAATACATTTAGTACCTACATCCTAATACATAAATAAAATAATAATAATATAAGATACACTAATACATACAATTTGATATCAATAAAAATTTATATAGCAATAAATAAGAACAAAATTAACAACAGAACTACTGCGATGAAATTAATTTATTTTTGACGTGAAAACGTCTTATAAATTGATTAAAAATCATGACTCGTTCTTACGTTCTGCTTGAACTGAGCGTGCAAGCGAAAACGCGAAACAAGCAATAGAGAGACGATCCGCCTAAGCCTCAGAGCTAATACAACCAGAGAGATAGCACTGTTCTTGCTTGAGGCAATTGTCAACCACAAAAATGTATGAAAAATATTGCCCAGAGCTGTCAAAACAGTAATTGTCAAATATGGATTGGAATTTGACAAGAATTTGACACTATCGGGAGAAAAACACAAACAACAGCCCGGGTAGCACGGCAAGGGGAGAAAATTTTACCACTTTTAATGTCAGCTGTCATTGTCAACCCATACTATATTTCCTCTCCGAGGGGATAAAATGGTAGAAAAACTATTTGTCCCTTTGCCATGCTTTCATTCAGTACAGCACGGGGTACTGAATCGAGATATTTTCATGTCTCTTTCTAACTCATGCCATATTAAAACAATGCATCTCTTTCAGATTTTCTTGATCGAGCATAGTGGCTTAAGTCTTTGGCTGGTGACGCATGTGACATTATCACGTAAAATAGTTCGCTAATCGACTTTACAGACAACGGACAGTTGTCAAACCGTCTTTATACTACATTTATACTATCAACCTCATGCTGAAAGCAGCAAAGTACCAATTTTTGCTGTTCGATATCTGTAGGTACTGCAATTTTTATATTTTTTGGATAGCCTTCAAAATTACCTACCGTGAGGCTTGGACTTTGCTCCACCAACAAGACCCTTGCTCCTAAGAAACAGCATAGGTTAAGAAAAAAAATCATACAATAGTGTCCTTGTATCTATCTCGTCGTCTAGAGAAACATCCAGTACTATTATTAAAGAAAATCATTATCAGTTTATGTAAGTATTTAGATATGTAAATCCATTTTATGTCTAACTAAAATGATCTAATAGATTTGCAAAAACATTGCATACCCATATCTAATGTATACTTATGCAAAATTAAAGTGATATCTAAGTGTCTATCAGCGAAACGTCGCTCATCGCTTTCTGGGTCAATTCGACCCACACATTATTTAACTTGAGAGGTGCCAATCATTTTGAGTAAGGTCTTTTAAAGATATACAGCATACCATTTCATGCAATGATATCCTTAGAAAAGTCTGCTTTTATGAATTTAGCATATGTATACGTACTGCGTCCATTGTAATACTGAAATGTTATATACTTACGTACTTTGTTATGTAGTTATATGGACCAGTGCTTCTTGTATCCAAGTTCTCTCTTATCTTCAGACTGTTGAGTTTTGAGTTATTCTTCAATTCACGATCACAATTTATTCATATCAATTAACACGGCAATGACACTAATTAGGTATAAAATAACGTTAAACATATTATGTTACTATGAGACATGATCATCTAACGAGAGACATGGTAAATTAATAATAAATAGTGTATTATAATACTACTAAGCCCGATTACAGAGGCGCCATCGTAATTATATTAGCTAAATAGCATAGTTCTGTTTCTTTTTCACTTTAGACATTCGATAGAGAGAACGCTTTTTACGTTGCTATTAAATTTACGCTGGCGCCGCTGTAAAATATGAAGGTAACAATATTTTATCTGAGTTTAAAAATGTTAATCTCATTTATATCTACAGTAATAATATGTGCACACCATAATAAGTACACAAATGTATTGAGCAATATAGTTGGAGTCGATCTTCATGGGTAGGCCAGTAGGCCTATGTTTACCAGCGGACCATTAAAAAGCCGTTACAGTACATATTGTAAGTATTATTTCATTCTATTGCTTTGTATTGTACGTTAGCTGGAGCAGATAATATATCGTATCCGTTAACATCTTTGTATCATTGCATTCTTCCTTGGGTGAGTTCAAAAACTCAGCAACCACAAGCTCTCCCACTACAATCGTACCTACTAAAAAATGGCCTACTTACTAAATTTTAAGCGCAAAAGATGAACAACACGTGTTACACAGAGAACATATTAATTTCAATGTTTTCGACGACTTCATCAGAACAAGTAATTTCTTTAAAAAAAGCAATAATGTTATTCTTATAGGTTTTTTCTAGTTTTTTTGATTAGAATGTTTTGAATTATTTGACAACACTAAAATGAAAGTGGTCTTTTTGCTTATTTTTACCGACTTCCAAAAAGGAGGAGGTATATTTGTCTGTTTGTATTTTTTTGTTTATATTCATCGATATTTTCGAGGACCGATTAACAAAATTATTTTTTAGTTCAAAAGGATATACTCTCGAGATGGCCCATTTTAAATTTTATTAAAATAGGCTCTGCCGTTTTTGATAATTCAACAGTAATGTATATGGATGTCACATCAATTCGTGCAAACTATTTGAATTATTTATGTGCACGGTGGAAGTCGGTGTTGCGATTTTTTGCGAAAAATAAATATAGTAAATGACAGCGAAAGCACTAAGGTTGAGAGAGTTAACATCGGAATCAAGCTTGGATTCCTTATTTTTTATTTAGATGCCAGCCTTTTATTCATTGTCAATCTATAGTGTCTATTGACAGTAAAAGGGCATCCCTTTTTCAAATTATTATGGTTCAATGCTTTTGCAAACCTATCCTTTTCGAGGCTCTTCGTCGTGTAGGGAGTCTGGGGGCGTCCTAGCTCGACCTAGGCTTATTTGATCTATGTACCTATTTATAGTAGAATATTCTAATCACAGTAATTAACCTTGACATTGAAGATAGATACCATGGAAGTAAGAATTACTATTAGGTACTAACCCTATGTAGAGCCTCTTAAAATTCGTTCTTTCTCTAGAAATGTCACCATAATCAGGTGTACCCAAATAACTCCCACGGCACCAAACTACCTAATAATACCTATGATATTGCCTATCTACTTATTCACTGTACAGTATGTACAACTTTAGTGACATACATAGCCAAGCGGATCGGCAATTTCAAATAGCTGTGGGTAGAGCACATACCACAGATTGATAATCAAAGGGGTCGAAAAGTTCTTGAGTGGAGACCACGCAAGCGTAACGTAGAACGTCCACTCATGATGTGATAACCTCATTAAGACCGAATGCTGAATCCAAGCCACTTCCAACTGATCTTACTGGCAATACATGTTGTAAAGATTTTACAAGGAACGCGAGTAAAGTGATACGTTTAGTTTTCCATAACAATGAAAGCAAAGTAAACTCCGGAACAGTTCAAATATTTAAATAATTTAAACGTGGCATTGGGAATGTAAATACTTACATACGTGCGGAAAACTCAGTCATTTTACTTTAGGTCTACCTATACCCCTTGTCGCAATAAGATTATATCTCAGTTTTCTTGCTTTAAATGTTGCAGAAAATATAATTACGATAAGGTATTTTACAATACGATCAAGTGTCTTATCTTATCTAGTTGTCTTCTGTTAATAAATAGGTATATCAGTTAAGAAGGCACTTGCTTTATTTTCATTCAAGGAGGTTTATTAATTAATAGATATGTTGCACCTAGATATACCATTATAGGTACATCTTAAACACCCTAAAATTCGCTTGCAACCTGTCTGTAACTTAAGTACCTACTATTACATATTTAACGGGAAGATTTAGCTCTAAATATACTGAAATAATACCTACTGAGGCACCTACTAATATACTTAGGTATTTGTATCTCCGCAAGAAGGTATACCTACCTACTCATAATAAAGTAAGCAAAGTACTTTACCATGTAGGTACTTCTTATTACTGGTGTGAATCGTCTCATTAAATTAATTTCGTAGGTACTGATTTTCAGATCTCAGAACTTCCAGACACATCAGGTAGGTGAATTTTGGTCTTACAGAGAGAGTCAGATAAATATATAAATAGCATCAATATTTACTTATATTCTTATAACCTATCTGCTATAGGTACTGATTTACTTATATACTGCGGAAACTAAAAAAATGTGATAGAAATGAGACTTTTTCTATTATCAAACACTTGCTCTACTATCCATTGAAGATATTCCTACCTAGGAAGAAAAAATTTGTTTGAGTACTTTTTATATAAGTGTACAAAAATTATACATAATCTTAAATTTATTGATTTTTATACACAGTTAGGAAGGTACTTTTTCTAGAACTATGAGTTATTCACATATTTCTATAAAAAGCTGCTGAATTCACAAATGCGTATTCAAACAAATCACTAAAAAGTAGAGTAAGTTTTTCGTCACTGTAGTTATTTGGAGCTATCCATCAGCTTGATGTATCATTGAGTATTTCTTCATTGAGCAAAATTTGAAGAAAAGTTTTCGTCTCCTTGATATTGATAGTTCAGAATCTTTCATCGAAACTAGGTAGTCGAGTGACTTGTATGATTTAAAATATTAAGTAGGTCACGCATACCATTGTATTTTCATAATTTTTAGGGTTCCACTTTGTTGTCCGTCTGTCCGTATGTCAAGACCTTTTATCTCGAAAACGCGTAATGTTAACAAGTTGAAATTTAAACCATATACGTATCTATGGTCTCTTACAGTTGTGAAAAAATCAAACTTCTCAGTTACCGAGGAAAAAAGTTAGAGCCGTTTATGTAAAAAACGCATATTTTGACATTCACAAGGGAATCAAACCTACAAGGTACTTCCAGTTGACCTAGAACTATGAAATTTGGCAAGAAGCATTGTCTTAGAGTACACATATAGGAATAAATTTGAAAACTGTACATTTTTAATTTGATCCCAAAAAAATAACGCTTAAATTCAAAAAATATACCTAGGTCATAATTCAAAGTGAGTAAATCGTATCATGTGGGGTATCATATGAAAAAACTTCATTAGCACATGCTAAACAATGTGTAATTTTCGATGTGTGACGAGAAAAGTAAAAATAAAAGCATTATCTTAGAGTACACATATAGGAATAAATTTGAAAACTGTACATTTTTAATTTGATATAAAAAAATAGCGCCTAAATTCAAAAAATATAGGTCAAAATTCAAAGTGAGTAAATCATATCATGTGAGATATCATATGAAAAAGCTTCATTATTTTTTGTACAATAATAGCGCTATATTTTAGGAACATAAATAATTATTTTTTAAACTTACCCTAACTGGAACCCAAGAAGAGAAGATTCCCTCGCCTGTTCAAAACAATATATTTCTTTCGGCCACAGAGTCCTACAGAAAAAACACTAACACACACCACACGCTACCAAAGAAGGCGTCTGACCCAATTGAGTTTCCTACATAAAGTTTTAATTCATAAAAGGGGTTTTTAGGGTTCGTGCGGCGCGTGATACGGATCGACACGAACGCGAGGCGCGGTGGTCGGAGGCTGACTGCCGTGGCGCGGGGCGCGGTGCTGCCACATCTACTCAAGCGGTTTAGCGCTAGCTAGATCTATATGAAAAACTGTTTAACCTCCTGAGACCTAGGATTTTTTAAACATTTGTATCCTTAAATAAAAATTAGATAAAATATTTCTCGTTTTTCATGATAGTTAAGTTTAAAACTTAACTATAATGAAAAACGAGAAATATTTTTATCTTTTATATTATAGTTAAGTTTCAAACTTAACTATCATGGAAAACGAGTTTACGACTTAAGTTTTCAAACTTAACTATCATGAAAAATGAAAATGTTTTTCGCAAAAATTGAAATATCACTGGTGATACCGGATGATCAAGAGGATAAAATTGCAATAGACATTCAACACTACAAAAGAACAAAAAAGGCGGAAACGTCGTCGAGACGTCATGCTCGGCGTCTTTATACTTCGTTCTACACGATTTGTACAATACCCTAATAGATGTTCACAGATAGGAAATATGAGAGTTTTACGTTGTGAATCTCGAAGTATACAAATACGAATTACTTCGTAGACTATGATTTTTAATATCTCCTCTTTATACTCTAGATTCATTTATTTTATGCAAATCACAAAAAACTGACGCTAGATCTAGATCCGATCACAACACGAAAGTGTTAAACTGTTTTTATAATGTCATTGTGTAGAGATTTTACCTTAAAAAGTTATATAGGTACGAGTATCTGGCCATAGATCTTAATATAACAAAAGATTCGATCACTTCTTATTAAATAAATAATCGTGGTAAATAAACCTTACAGTCGAGCGACGAAATCAAGTAAAATGCTCGCCTTATTTATATAGAGTCACGTATCTACGTGAGAAGACGTAACATAATTTTCCGAATGCTTCCTAGCCGAGTCGGATACGACGAATGACCTCTTTCTTGCAGCCAGACTTGCTTTTCTGAACTATGTGGCCAAGGTAGACATATAAGTCAACAACTCTTTTATAAACAACTACAAGGCTTTTCGAATAAATTACCCAGTTAACAATGAAAGAGCTAAAGTGGCAACATTGAAGAGACTCGCCCGCGTGGGCGGGGCAAGTGGCTGGCTCGATCATGTCTCTTCAGCCCGCAAAACAACAAAGCTGACCTAAAAATAGCTAGATCTAACTGTAAAGCAGCTAAAGTGGCAACACTGGCGGGGCGCGCGCGGGCGGGCGGGGCAGGTGGCCGGCTCGATCGCGTCTCCTGGGCCCGCGGATGCGACGTGCCTAGATATCCGCAGCGGGCGATTTCCCGCCACGATCCGCGAACCGCGACCTACTCGCGAATTGAGCCCTTTTCAGGTTCGCCTTTGCAGTGTGGCGAGCCTTTTATGCGCCCGGTAGACACGAGTCTACCTATTTTATTTAACCTTATACCTACCCTAGATTTTTTCTCTCTACAAGGTGTTGTTTTACACTCATGACTTTACACACAACGATGAGTATAAATAATTATGTACATAATTATCATCATCGTTGTGAACAGCTTTTACTAAAGAACCAAATCTACAATTAAAAAAAAAGAAATTGGGTGTATTTTTCAAATTGATTTCTTCTATTGCCGTTTCAATGATCAATACATTAACATTATTATTAGCTTGTTTTACCAATAATAATAATGTTCTCATCTTGCCAACGGCGAGTACTTGCACAGGCATAACCAAGTAGTCAGGATTATCCATCAGCAACTTGCTCTTCGATACGGCCTTGTCGAGTCAGAGGTGCCGTACTATAAGTACGCACCGGCGTCACTTCTCGAAAATGGTCGTGCGTTGCTCTACTGGGACCGCTACGCTACGACGGACAGGACTATTGTCGCCAATAGGCCGACCGTATCGTAGTGGTCGACCGGTCCCAGCGCCGGGCAGTGCTCGTCGACATCACCATCCCACATGACGAGAACCTCGTGAAGGCCGAGAAGGACTAGCTCAGCAAGTACCAGGACTTGGCTCACGAGGTTATGGGATGTTGACTCGACGATCATTGTCCCGATAGTCGTTTCGGTCAACGGTTTAATAGCGAAGCCTCTAGCCTCTTAGGCTCTCGCTAGATGGTTGGATCAAGGGTCAGATACAGAAGGCAGTAATCCTGGACACGGCGCGCATTGTCAGGAGGTTCCTCTCGCTGTAGCCCCAACCACCGGTAGCTTGGGCCCTTCCCCGCTGCCGGCGGCACCCTAGTTCTTAAGTTTTTTTATGATATACATATATTTATATTGTAAGAAACTTAGAAATTAAGAAATAAAATGAATGAGATAATAATAACAAACGTAAGAAGGCGCCGCGTGATGTGCAATTAAAGTGTGAACAGAATGAAACTAATATATTTTGACTCTGTTTGCGTATACGCTTTTTTGTCTGGCATCAACACACGGCCTAGACGTCAATGCCAGACAAATTTTAATAATAATAATCTATAATCTGGTTCTGCTGTTCTGTGATTACAACTCTGGAGATGTATATACGAGGCGTACTCATGCATATTATGACGATTACAACTTTTACAAATTTTTGAATCGTTATATCTCAGTTACGGTGTCTTGTAGGAAAAAAGTAGTTGTGCATTTTTATAGATAATGTTATGATCTACAATTTTATCCAAAGCATTTTTATGATAAAACTTACCGTTTTGCTGAAAATGTCGTAAATCTCTTTTTTTGTCCTTTGACCTTGAATAAAAAAAAATTACACAGGGGAAAGATGGGGAACTTTCATAATTTATTTATAATTATATTTTGAACGATTTCACCAATGTGCGAATGAGACAGCTTCTCAATTGCATATCTGATCTACACCTTAACGCACCGAATTCGACCCTTAACACACAAAATTTTCTCAAACTTTCTTCTCAGAAATACCATTAAGGCGTAACACGTTTTCTTTGAAAGTTAATCTTCTGTCCCTATTTAACATTTAAATCAGAAGCATAACAAAGTTAAGTGTTACACAAGGAATTAAAATGAAGTTTAGGAGAAAGTCTGAAAATCTGACAACTTGTTCATTTTCTCTTCTAATTGAAGTTTTACGGGGAACGTGAGCCTTTGTTCCGTTACGTGTTAATTTAATGTACTAATTAAGGTGGGTAATTGACGGGTTTAATTATACCCTCCTCCCCTTAAGGGATGTCTCTCCTCTCTTGGGTCTTGGTCTTTACATTTTACCGTTTACTATTCTGTTGAAGCGTTGAACTGTACTTAACGTTAATTTAATTTTGACAAATTGATGGTATTTTAATGTTATTACTATTTTACAATTACCATTAATATTCACTTGCAAGAAACATATTTAGGCTGGGAAATCAAGTAAAATTTTAATATGGACAAACGTTGACTAAAGATTCTTTTTTAAAATTAGTAAATTTTTTTTTTTAAAAGACCCTTTGTTTAGGACGAGTACTAGCGCGCATCTCGTTTCGCTAAGCTAGCTAAGTATTTACATTCTAGCTTATTTGAACATCTCTATATGTAATCCAAATTCTAAAACAATATTTTATGTACAAGTTTTAAAATTCCGCGTGTTTAATTTCTTGTTATAGCAACGAGAATTTAATACAAAATGAGCGAAAACAACATTAGTTTCCATAATAAGATTTTTATAATCAAGATATACACCCATTATTGACTTGTAAATTAACTTTTCACCAATAAAATATGAATTTGAGTATGTAGGTACGAGTTTAAATTAATATGAACATGTAGAGCGTTTTCTTAGCTGACTACATATTTGACCATAGTTCACCTGAAGATAAGAGACATGTAGCACTCGAGTTTCTAAACGAATCAGAAACGGATGTAAAGCCTACAAACCGAGGACTACTGTGCCGAGGAAGACAACATTTTCTTAAAAAACAGTTTTTTTTATTATTAAATATCTAATATCCAAGAGTTGGTCATTTAAAAAGTTACAGATAAGATAGAGCTACAGTAAGATTTTAATTCTACACACATAATTATGCTCACATCAGTCTCTTTCACGCCTACAAACGATATTGTGTAAGGGCTCAGAGGCTCTCGAAAAACAAATTTACCCGACCGCAGTCAATATTGTGATTGATTGACTCCCCCACACTTGGCATCGGCAACCATCTGAAGTAATATGCCAGCGTTTTTATATGAAAAAAACTGGTTCAGGAACCTTTTGGCGAAATGGAGAAGCGTTTTCCGGTAGAGATTGCGGTACGTAACTTTTTAACACCTGTTTCTTCGCGTAAATGAAAAACTTGAGGTACCTATAGTAAGAGCGGTAAAATATACCGAATAGTGATAAAACTTTATTTTTAGATAACAGAGGCACGTGATTATTATACAGAATTTATATGGCATCTATGTGTTGCGCGACTAATACACATGTAGATTAATAATAACAAGCAAATGTAGAGTCAGTTAAACCAGAGTTTGAAAAATCAGAGTAAAATACTGAGAGATTGACTTACTGGGAGTATTTTAATCACTCGTTCATTGCGGATTACTTTGTGGTTTTTATACTTATCCTATGCTCAGTATTGGACTATCAAAAGGTACAATCGTACAGATAGTATTTAGTGGTGCGGACACGTCTCGAACTGTTGTTGACTGTTGATCATTTCAAAAGAAAATATAAAAAAATAAATGGCTACTATAATTCTCAAACTAAAAAATGTGATCATTTATAATTTCAAGAGAAAATATGAAATAAAAAATAATAAGATGGCCACTATAAAGCTGGAAACATACTATCGGATGCGGCTTACGGACGCGACTGACAGCCGCGACTGATAAGTATCTAGATAATGAATGTACACTGAGCCGTGCACACTAACGGACATAAGTCGCGGACATCACCTTGGGCTGACCTTGAGCGTTCGGACGTCCGAGAGCGATCTGGCGCGCCGGATGTTTTAAGACTGTGCACACTGCTAAGTCGCGGCTGTCAGTCGAGTCCGTCAGCCGCGTCCGATAGTATGTTTCCAGCTTAATTCTCAAACTAAAAACTGTCACACAATCTCATCATGGCTAACCACGTACTTGTCGTAATTAGCGTAATGCTTGTTTTAAAAAAAAACAATAATGCGTGGGTGCAAATAAGTTCAACCGAAATGAAGTCTTAATATACGAGACACTTTGCTTTATAACTAGTACCTACTCGTAAATAGGAGTAATTTCGCTATCGTAAACCCAATTTCTACACGGCAAGTACCAAAATATCAGTGATTGATCGACTTTGGCGATACTTGGCACCAACGAAGCGTCGACAACTGATTGATTCCAGCCACTTGTACTCGCTCGAGTGTGGAGTTACGCTTACGACCAAGAGATTTGGGGAATGGGGGTGGAACTGTTCGATAACTGAGCCCTATTCTGTGCCCGGCTTGTGCACACAGGTGCCGGTTAACTAGCAAGGACGAGTGGATCCAATACTTACGTGTAGTGTAGAAAACGTACTCGTATATCTAGTATACTTATTTTATTTTTAAGGTTCCGTACCTAAAACGGAAAAAACGGAACCCTTTTAGGATCACTTTGTTGTCTGTCTGTCCGTCTGTCCGTCTGTATTTAAGCTGTATACGTATATTTATGATCTCTTGCAGTTGTATAAAAGAAAAAAACTTCTCAGTTATCGTATAAAAAAAGTTAGAGCCGTTTATGTCGTAAAAAACCGCATATTTCGACATTCACAAAAATCAAAACCTACAGGGTACTTCCCGTTGACATAGAACTATGAAATTTGGTGAGAAGCATTGTCTCAGAGTACACATATAAGAATAAATCTGAAAACTGTACAATTTTATTTAAATCAAATAGGGCCTCAAAATTCACAAAATATGGGTTCAACATTCAAAGTGAGTAAATGGTATCATGTAAGGTATCATATAAGAGAACTTCATTAGCACATTCTAAAACAGGTTTTTAATTATTTTAACAATGTGTAATTTTCAAAGTATGAAGAGAAAAGTGAAAAACTTTTTTGTCGATGGTTATAGTATAGAGATTTTAACAACTTACTTCCCAATTTTGTGAAATTTTCTGGATTTGTACGGGACCCTTGATGTGCAAGCCTGACTCGTACTTGTCCGGTTTTTTTAACTACAGGCCGTGACCAAGGTCCGAGACCTTTAATTGATGATGATTAGCCATTATTTGAGTTCTACCACACCATCATTATTGTGCAAGGATAAGGGTTAGCTTGCATGTTTATTAATATGTATTCAACCTACACAAAACTGTACCTACTTATCTACCTACTTATGCATTTATGGGTGCAAACAACAAATATAATTTACAACACAATAAGAACTGATGATTGTTTAGGTTTTCAGATAAATATTATCTTATATAAATCTTAGATTAGCAAATAAAAATTATTGGGCGTATTTAAAAACACATTTTTTTTCTATTTTTAGCTGTAAAAATCTTCAGATTTAATGAAAATGCAAATACCTAATCTCAGGTGATGCAAACTTTAGCCTTAGTTAAAAGGCATATAGGTAAGTATTGCGTCATTCGAGCTCAGACCAAATAAAAAAATCAAGACAGAATGTTGTGAAAAAACAAGTGAGGTTGGCAAAACTACGCCTCGTCGTGCACACAACAAACATTTAACCTATACGTACAACGAAGCTACGCCTTGGCACGTCAGTCGTATTATGGCGGCGCAACACCGACACACTCACACATGTATAAAAAACCGGCCTCACTTGTCTGTTCACGACGTTCTGTCTTGATTTTTTATTTGGTCTAAGCATTCGAGATTAAAGTTATAATGCTCTACTCAATACCACTGACCGTTATCCATAGAGTAAAGGGCAGTGATTTTATAAAAGTCTAAAATATCATCGACATTATGTCAAAGTGAGCCTTGTATGTACGATTAGATGAAATTGTACGCTAGCAAAATGTCGCGTAAAATTAATCCAAAAGGAAATAGATAGAAAAGGCAACAGATTATGTCCAACATTTCTACGGCTAAGATGAATAGACTGATGCTTACTTATAACATGAATAATATTGATCATAAATACCATCTAATTCCATACCCAAGCGATTTGCGTATTATTATTCAAATAAGCCCGACGACGGTATAGCTCATATTTGTCGTAAACACAGTAATATCCCTTATTACGATGGCGTTACGCCAAAACGCTGCATTTCCTCTATAAAAGGCTGTTGTTATGCTCGTACGCGGATTATTATAGCCATTGTTCTATGATTTGGTATTATATCCTCGTTCCATATTATTTGTCGGCGTTTTTTCTCCCGTTACTTGATCAAATGCGAAATCAAAGTTTGTGTAGTGTTTTGTTAATATCGGGTTTTGGATTGTGCACTGCTTTAGGGGAAATTGTTGTTTACTAGTTTTACATTTTTTATAACAAGTTCCTACTGAATACAAAATTATAAACTACATTTCTTCATTAAAAATTCAATACCCTCCTCAGTTTTACATATGACAATGATTAACTATGTAGGCGATTGATAAGTAATTACACACAAAATTTGATCCAATAATTTTATATAATAATGTTAGAAGAATTGTCCGTTTAAAAATGAAAAATATGTTTTATAGTAGTAAATAAAATAGTTAAACTACTATAACATTTTTGTCAATAATATTTATGTACAACTGTTATTGAGTATTATTGACAAGCCGTGGTGGTCTAGTGGTAGTGACACCCGCCTTACAATCGTGAGGTCGTGGGTTCAAATCCCGGTCCCGTACCAATGAGTTCTTTGGAATTTATGTACGGAATTTAACACCGCTGGCTTTTCGGTGAAGGAAAACATCGTGAGGCAACCTGCATATGTCAGTAGAAGAAATTCGATGGCGTATGTGAATCCACCAACCCGCACTGGGCCAGCGTGGTGGATATGGCCCAAACACCCTTCGTGGGTAGGCCTACGTCCTGCAGTGGACTATTAAAAAGGCTGATTCAGTACAGTACAGTACAACTGTTTAGATGCGTCTTTTGTTAAATTTAGCAAAGAAAAGTTTTGTCAAATGAAATTAAAAAATAATGGATCAGTAAATAATATTAATATTACTTCCTAACTACCTACCTCTAAATCTCCCGGCGCCATAAAACGCCCGCATAAATTAATTCACGCTGAAATGCACAACTGGCAAGCCCACGTTGAATTAATGAACGGCTCTAACCTGGAAAGAACCTCCCCTCCCTTCCCCCACCCAAGAATAGCACAGCTCTACAAACTTTTAACAGATTATTTAAATATTCAAGTATTTATGTTCTTCCCCGAACCAATAAACTTGAGAGTTGCTAAATAAATAATTCAGGAGGTGTTTGAGTGTAAGTCAAACTTTTTCGCTCCCAAAAGCACTTTTATTATGCTAAGCGGATCGAGGATTAACGACCATTGGACTGAGACCCTTAGATATTGTTGAATAGAAGGGATACTGATTAAATAGTTGCTTACGCAGAGTCTTCTTAGAGTGGCAGGCTTTGTGGTTTTCTCGAGCACAAAGCGTTTGTGTACTTTGAAAGTTATTCATACCTCAGTGAGTTGGTAAACGGATTATTGAATGAAAGATTCTTGGAAGTGGGCCGCTTGTTCCTCATATTTCTGAAGAATATGGAATCTGGTAAAAATGCAATACCTACGTGTATGAGAGAAATGGTAAATACATTATTTGTATCACAAAAAAAATGTATCCGTATTATAGCAAATATTAAACAAAAATGTAGCTGCAGACCGCATTTCATCCGCTTAAAAATTCTTACACTCACATGTATCTACATACTAGAAACAGCAATATTCATCAGAAAGAACATAAATATGTACAACAAATGCATTAACCCTCGAAGAAATGAGCAACTATTACTACCAGAACCAAAATTGGAAATATTTAAAAGAGGCCCTGAATATATGTGCATAAAAAATTATAATAAAATCCCAGATACAATAAAAAATAAACTTTAGACAAATCCTTTCAAACGAAACTACGACACTTCCTAATATAATACAAAAATGATAATATGACATAGGTGACTTTTTAAATGATAAATTCTGATCTCAGCTTAGGTCTAACAGCATAAATATTATTGTGTTATTAGGCTATAAGTTTACCTAGTTTTAAGTAAATTACTCAAATATATTATTATACATAGTTCCACATATGCAATTAAAAAAAAAATGTATGTCTAATAATTATTCAGACAATGTTGAATAATCCTATTCTTACATTATGATAAAATTGTTACGTCCTTATTAGAATACTACTAAGTGTATATAACTACAATACAGTGTATTCTCAATGATTAAAATCAGCCATGCTCTATGTAACAGGGTGACATGTAGCTAATTAGATATACACTCTAATTTTACCTATGTGTTTTGCTGAAATAAATAAAATAAATAAATGGTAACAATTTTATGTGAGGAGAACCATTTTGAAACAACAAAACATTTAACATAGTATAATTGAACGTCACTCGAAGCAATGCTCAATTATAATATTGTTTTCACTTGAGCCAATTCTCAATCACAAAAATATATGAAACTTTTACCCGCGGCTTCGCCCGCATAGTATTTTGATTTTTGTGCTAACCCATGGGAGCCCTTTATTTATCCGGGATCAAAAGTAGACTATGTCACGTTCCGTCTTTCAAACCCGAGGCCCTAACTTACCACCCTTAATAAAGGAGGTGGAAAATAATAAAATAAAAAACGATTCAACAGTTGTTTTTTTTTGACATTTCTTGAATCACACTCAAGATTGGTTCGCAGATAGAAGAATTTTTCCTACTTAACACTTATCGTTATATTGTGGAAAATTTACGCAATATCATTATAATTTATAGCCTATGTGTTATTTTGATATATATAAGATATTTTAAGTTTATCTATCCATTCAGTAGTTTTTTTCATGAAAGTGTAAACATCCATCCATTCTTACAAACTCTCGCGTTTATAATATTAGTAGGATCTGTCCGCGAGTTGTCAAAATTGTCAAATATGTATTGGAATTTGACCTTCCATGCTTATAAATCAGACTTAAGCCACCGAATCGATATATTTTTCACACCTCTTTCTAACTCATGCCATATTAAATCAATGCATCTCTTTCAGATCGACCACATTGTCCTTCTGGTGGTGTGAAGCTTTACAGGGTAGCTGAGCTCCGTACTCACAAACTTCATTATTTTTCCAAAGAATCCTGAGCACATATCTGCAGATATGCCGCTGTCAAGTATCGCTCTGAAAGCGACGTTCGTTATATTAACAAGCAGCGTTGTGTCGGTAACGAAGCTACTCCAATCACAGCCGAGAACCGATCTTTGCTGAGTGATCCCGAATTCGAGATACGAGATGAATATAGACATAATTAGAGAGCGAGATGCGAGTTGTCACTACTCTCAACTCTCAAGAGATACGGTTCAAATTGGGTTGACTTTATTGCATTATGGAGTTATTGCATGCTGAGAATATCGGTCACAGAAATGTCATTCGTAGACGGGAATTTCAATAGACATAGGGACCGTTCAATGCCGAAACACCAGTGAGAAGACGATATTTTCTAGAAACAAAAATCTTAAATTAAACTACGAATTTAGTAAGGTAAAAAGCTCCTCATTCCAAAATGTTCAATTTGATAACTTACCTAACATTCGGAGAATACTTGTAAAAATATAAAATGTAAACCCCTAGACAGAGAGTATTATTTTTATTTAAAAATAAAAATCATCTTGAAACGAAAATATTGCTTCATAATTATTTTTTGCAAAAAATAACATGACCGAGTTCACCCGTGTACAGAATTCGCGAATATTTCGCACGGATCGATGTAGCATTTTTCACATTATTGTTGATTTATCAAAAATGGCGCAGACGTTTTCGATAAAAATTAAATGGGATCAATTTCGAAGTGTATACTTGATATCTATCAAGTATACACTTCGAAATTGATTGGTTTAGATAGAACTCTTTATTGTGTGTTTATACTTAGTACATTATTGTACTTAGTACAAAGTAGATACTAAACTTATCTTAAATTAAATTAGTAGTGCCACAAATGGCGGCCTTATCGCTGACAGCGATCTCTACCATGCAACCACTGAACGGAAAGAGATCACAAACAAGAGTATAAATGGTAGTATACTTCTTTCCAATAAAAAATAATTATTAAAATCGGACGACTATGAAAAATGATATGCGTGGTTATAAAAAAAAAAAAAATATATATACGCGTCGAATTGAATACCTCCTCCGGTGGTTCGTCGGTCGAAAATTGAACCTTTTATTCGGAAGACACATACCTACATAGATGTACCTATTGACAGACTCATCAAATTGACAGTAATACACACAAATATGATAAAATTGAAATTATAATTCCATTTATCTACGACTACGTGTGTAAGTACCTACTAGAAATTATTTCTTGGTGGGTCTTGTATATAAACAAATATATATGAAAAACACTTAAGGAAAGATGAAAAGTTAGTAACGCTTAATGATCGAATCCAAGTTTTTTACAAACCGTTCCCTTACCTAAATTGCGCTACGCTACGCAAAAGAATTACACCTCGAAAAAGTAGACTTGCAACCACTCTAAGCTGTCCTAAATTCGAAAGTTTAATTCGCTTTATCTTGGAGCAACAACGAAATAAATATACTAAATCCATTATTACCGTCCATTATTTATACGCTTTCTGTCCTATCCATCCTAAGGCTGCGTTTCCACCAGAGATGTGCGAGAATGCGTAGCGAGGGATGTGTTTGTAAAGAACCAATAGTATCGCTTCATTTACCTCGCCTCGGTCAGCACAGCTCTGGTGGAAACTCAGCGGAGCTAGATTTTAGCGCATACATAACAAGCGAGGGATGTGTACGAGGGATGTGTGCGAGGGATGTGTTGCGAGGAATGTGTGTTGAGAAGGATGTGTTGTGAGTCTTGCGAGGTTTGCGCATACTGTCCATAGACGGAGTTTGTTGGAAGTAGAAGTGCGCAAAATATATATGAATAATTGGAAAAAGAAGATACTTTTATATTTAACAATTTGCGATGAAGAAATTAAAGAAATCGACACATTTCACAGCTTTGCAACGCATCCTCGCGCCAAACATTAATGCGCATTTTCACTCCGCTACACATCCTCGTAGGCACATTGTCATCGCAGAGCTTTGGTGGAAACCCCCACACATTTTCACAGCATAGCTAGACATCCTCGCACGACACATTTCCATCGCACATCTCTGGTGGAAACGCAGCCTAGGGCTGCCTGGCAGAGATCGCTATCAGCGATAAGGTCACCCTTTGTAACACTGTTTATGTATCTATTGTAACACTGTTTATGTATCTTTGTTTCTTCTTTTTGTTTATTTCTTGGTGTGCAATAAAGAATGTATCTATCTATCTAAAAAATGTAGCTTGAAAAATAGCATATTTAATGAACAAAACCCTTTTTTTTATCACAAAACAGGTTAACAACTGGTTATTATACCTTGACTGCTAGGCAAAAGTCTTAACTTACCTACACACCAAATCAAGCATATGGCAGATTTCATTTAGAAGTTATTTAAGTAGCAAATAATACCTACATCACCATCATCATAATACGCATACAGGAAAAGTATTTTGAAATTATGTTATACTATAAGAAATATGTAAACAAAGCTTGCTGCTTTGGTGTGCACGTGCAGCCAGGTATACGCGTCTAAAAAGCAACATTTGTGATCAACCAAGTTTGCGAACATAACTAAATAATAATTATCCTTTACTTCGAAGTGACAGAAACTTAAAAATGATCAAAGACACTTTTATCATCAAACCGTTCCTTGACTGCTACGCAAAAGAATTATACGCCTCGAAGAAAAGACATTTCTGAGCTGCTCTGAATTCGCGAGCGTGGTCGAATTCGCCAAATTTACCTCGGAGCGACTAAGAATGTCGACAAACGAAGTAATTTGCATGTCGTTTTAGAACGAGGAGGCGTTTCAATTCGGCAGCTCATAAGTCTCAGCAATCATCTCGACTCACACCCTCATTAAAGTTTGCCTCATTTCATATAACAGGGAAGGACTGAAAGACGAATCAAACTTTGACGGGCGCTGGCCAAAGATAAGCTAACCTGACGCTTTGTGAAGCTTTGATAAAAAGCTCAGTGGATGTCACACACCACTCGCCGTAATATACCTAGTTACTTATTCGCACAGAAATAATAAGATGTTCCGTGTTATATACCTACCAAGTAAAAAAAAAAAAAAGAAAAAAAAAAAAAGTTGCTGTCAACGCATGTTGGCAGGATTTTTCTCGGCCCTTATTTTTCAGATTTTTCTGCTCTAGCGGGCCAAATTCTACTCCAATCTTTCCTTTTTTTCTTATTTTCTTTCGAGGTAATATTTGTAGAGCTAGAGATAGTCAAATAATTGTTTTCTATTGTGTTGTAATATTCGGTAGGTTTTTGACAGTCGCGGCTCATTGTTGTTTTCTTGTTTCCATGTCAACGCCATCCGAGTCTGCGCAGACCGCCCACGTCACGGTCTGACGTCCTGAGGTCTCCACTTATAGAACCTAAGTTTATTTTTATTTATATTTGTAGTATAATTCTTGTTATTCATGGCATTTTGCGCCCCGGCCGGGCCAAATGCAGTTTCCCAATACGTTAATGTGTCGCAGGGGGACATGATTCAGTGCCTAGAGTGTTCCCAAGTGCGATTTTTTAAAGGACAGAAAGGCCTCAAAATTCACCGTACGCGGTGCCATAAAAATAGCCAAATTACACTTTCGGCCCCTATTGCAGGCTCTGATGGAGCCAGCAGCAGTCCCGTGAGCGCTGCTGCTCCTTCCAAACCGCTTTGGGAGGTTCTTAGCTCACTCAAAAGTTCTCTTCCTGTTTTAAAACGCATCCCGCGTGGTGCACGTTTTTCGGTTGCGCAGTGTTTATCTGCTGCTATTCGGAATGTTATTTCTAAAAATTCTTTAGTCGCCTGGGAACACCTCTTGACTTTTCCCTACGTTGTGCTTTACGTACATTCGGACCCAACAAACAAAAAATCCCTTACCACTAGAGTAAAGGAAAATTGCGTAAAGTACAGCGCATTGGAAGAGAACTCTTTAGATTTTGAAAGCATTATTCCGCCAACAAGGCAGAATAAACCAAATTCTAAAAAAACAGACGATTCGGTTACCATTAAAATAGTAGAGAGCAAAATTAGTGATGGCGATATCAAAGGCGCCGCACGAGTCCTGTTCTCCAGCGACACTATTGCCCCCCACACACCCGATACGGTCCAGTCACTCCGTGACAAGCATCCGCCGGCAGCATGTCTCCACCTGCCTGAGCCACCACACCCTGATGACGTTGTCATTGAAGTGTCAGCTCAGGAGATTGCAGCGGCAGTTTCTTCTTTTCGGAGCGGCTCAGCCGGAGGCCTAGATGGTCTCTCGCCTCAACATCTAAAAGATCTTCTATCTTTTAGCTCTGGTGAGGTGGCTGAGTCTCTCTTGAGAGAATTAACGGGTTTGGCAAATCTCATGTTATCTGGGCAGGTCAATGATGACGTTATCGAAGTCTTGTATGGCGCTAACCTATGCGCACTTGTCAAAAAAGATGGTGGCATCAGACCTATTGCTGTTGGCACCACATATCGTCGTCTCGCAGCCAAAGCCGGTTGTGGAAAAAAGGTTGCTCTTTTGAGTAGCCTTTTTCAACCAATACAGCTTGGCTTTGGTTCGCGGGGTGGATGTGAGGCTGCTGTTCATTCGCTTCGTACTTTTCTCGGTCGAAATTGTGGAGAGGTGTTGCTTAAGGTGGATGTCAAAAATGCTTTCAATTCGGTTAATCGAGACGCCTTGTTGGCACAGGTCAAAGACAAAATTCCCGATCTTTTCAATTTTCTTTGGCAATGCTACGGCAAACCCACTAAATTAATTTACAAAAATGATGTTTTGCTATCTTCCGTTGGCTGTCAACAAGGTGACCCTCTCGGACCAGCCATTTTCAGCCTGGCCATTCATCCAATAGTTCAACGTCTCCAATCTAAACTCAACGTTTGGTATCTGGATGACGGGACTTTGGGTGGCGATGCGAGCACAGTCCTACGTGATTTGGAAATTCTTATTGACGAGTTTCGTCAAATTGGTTTGGAGCTAAATTTTTCGAAATGCGAACTTTTCGTTTGCGACTCATGTCCGGATAAAGATTTGATACTTAACAAATTTAATGATTTGGCACCTAACATCAAATCGGTAGACAAGTGTTCTCTTCGCCTTCTAGGTTCGCCGATATTAGATGAGTCTTTTCCGCCTTTCGTTCAAGAAAAAATTCAAAATTTTTTGAGTGCCTCTGATAGGCTACTCAAAATTAACGCCCACATGGCTTTTACCATTATAAGATGTTGTCTGTTTGTTCCAAAATTTATGTACGCTTTACGATGTAGTCCATTGTGGAAACACAATGAGCTCCTTTTGAGCTTAGACGATGTTGTAAAGCAGTCCCTAGTATCGGTTTTGAATATTGACATGAGTGAAAGGGCGTGGCTACAAGCCTCCTTGCCTGTTAGGCTTGGAGGGTTAGGGGTCCGCCAAATTTCAAGTGTTGCTTTACCAGCTTTCTTGTCCTCCATTCATAGTACTCAGAACTTGATTGAAAAAATCCTCGCACCTTCTTTAGGCCATTCTGGCGTAGATGTAGCTCATTTGAATGAGGCAACGAATGCTTGGAGGGTCGCTTGCCCAAATACCGAGCTTCCAAAGACTTTATCGTCGCAGAGACTGTGGGATCGGCCGATCTGCGAACTAGCACGGAAATCTCTTCTAGACACGTGTCCTAGCGTCGCGGATCGCGCTCGTATCCTTGCAGTCTCTGTATGGGAGTCCGGTCTTTGGTTGCAAGCATTGCCCTCTTTCAATACTGGTAACCTTTTAGACCCAACTGCATTTCGTCTAGCTGTCAGCTTACGCTTGGGTGCAAGGTGTTGTGAAGCCCATCGCTGTCAGTGTGGTACTGCAGTTGACCAGCTCGGTCACCACGGTCTCTCTTGCTCAAGAAGCGCTGGTCGGATTGGACGCCACGCCAGCCTTAACGATGTCATACGCAGGGCTTTTGTCACCGCCAATATCGCAGCCGTACTCGAACCGAGTGGGTTGGCGCGTGGTGATGGCAAAAGGCCTGACGGCATGACGCTGGTCCCATGGAAGTGTGGACGGCCCTTAGTATGGGACGCAACTTGCGTCGATACTTTGGCACCGTCACATCTTCCTGAGACTCAGAGTAGGGCTGGAGCGGCGGCCAATTCGGCTGAGCAGCACAAGCGGCGCAAATATGCTAACCTCGGCAGTGGTTACATATTTGAGCCATTTGGAGTTGAGACTTTGGGTCCGTGGGGGCCGGGAGCTCATCTCGTTTTCAAAAGTCTTTCTGAGCGTCTGGTGGACGCGACGCGTGACCAAAATGCTGGTGTTTATTTGGCTCAACGTATAAGCATTGCCATTCAGCGTGGCAATGCTGCCAGCATGCTGGGCACGCTGCCAACTGGCAGTGGGCTTGAGCACTTGGATTATCTTTAGACCTTCAAGGGTCTGTGGATGATCCAATTGCTTTCTATGTAGTAGTAATGTAGTATTGTCATTATATAAAAAAAAAAAGTAACACTTATAAGTTCTTATTATTTGTCTCCGGTACCTATGAGAATACAATTCACAAATCAATAAAAAATAATTTGATGTGTTTGGTATGTAATAGCTTGAGTAGGTTTGTCTATGGTAATAGTAAGATTTTTAAAATCTGTGCCTTCAATATGGCGGCATAATGGCCTCTTGCCTCCTCGAAAAGAGTCGACGGACTTCTACTGCATTCTACAGAAATTAATTATCAATGCGCAGCTGAAAGCAGAATAAAAAGTATGCAGAAAACAGTACATCAGCCACAGAAAATCACGCTTTATTCACGTATGCGCAATTACGTTAACCAGAGTCTACGCCTGCAGTCGCCGATTGATGTAACTGAAAGGGTCGGGTTTCATTTATTTGTTCGTAGTTTCTGGTGGGTATCGCTTTCAGGGTGCACTTGTGCATGTCTGTACCAGCCTTTTTTAATAGTCCACTGCAGGACGTAGGCCTACCCACGAAGGGTGATTGGGCCATATCCACCACGCTGGCCCAGTGCGGGTTGGTGGATTCAGATCATCAATCGAATTTCTTCTACGGACGTATGCAGGTTGCCTCAGGATGTTTTCCTTCACCGAAAAGCCAGTGGTGTTAAATTCCGTACATAAATTCCAAAGAACTCATTGGTACGGGACTGGGATTTGAACCCACGACCTCACGATTGCAAGGCGGGTGTCACTACTTCTAAGCCACCACGGCTTTTTCACGTGCATGTACCGCAATAAAATTAGTTTATATTCGGTTGGATAATGCATTATCCTCCAGGATTTTCATCAAAGATTTAAAGGGACAAATTTTTAGACATGCTCGAAGACAATAAAAAAGTCAAATGAAAAAGTCGACGATGTTATTAGACAAAGAGGCCAGCGAGATTCGGGATTCTGTTTAATTAGGCAAGAGATCAAAAGAAAACGAACATTTTCGACATTTATTTCTACTGCTAAACTCTCTTCGACAGTAACAATTGTTTTATATGTATAATTGTTTAGTAACTGTCCCAAAAATAAAAAATATAACTTTTTGAATACAACATGACAATAATACAAAATAACTTTTTATTTAAGCTTTGAGATTTTGAATATCATTGTAGCAGCAGAGTGCTAGCCAAGACAAGTATAACGAGCCCATACACGACTGGTCTATCTTGTTTAGTAATAAGGAATTCCTACGGCCACATCGTCAGATCAGCTTCTTGGTACCATATTATTGCCTTGTCACGCGATATACATTCTGCGTGAAAAATATCAACTCAATCAGAGACCGGGAAGTTGGTAAAATTTAACTTGCAAGATTTCATCCGAACTTACATACATCGATTGCAAGTTAACTTAAAGATAAAGATACTTTGCTTTAAATTGTTAAAAAACAACTTACAGTATTTTTAACTGTTAGTTACTGACTATTCATTCTCTTTAAAATGCATCACTATATTTAATTTAAGTACCTATGTAATCCTCCCAAAACATAAAATAATATTAACACATTTCGTTTACTCCTGCATTTAATTGGTCCTCAGTAGTTAAGAATTTCTCCAGGTTAGTTAGTGCCATCTAAAAGACGTATTCAGGACATTTGTGTAAACAATCAATCCTTTTTTCACTCAGCACGCGACCATTCTCGATCCGTCCCTCTAAGCAGTCTCGTTAATTCGGCGGTCTCATCGGAACTTCTTACTTTTGCCGACATTATTATTCCTGTAGCGCGACCCTTTCCAAATTGACTTTCTACGAGTAAAACCAACTCTTACGGAATCGATACTATGTAAGTCACTCTCGCTCCTACGACATAGCTATTGAGATGGATAGAGACCGAAATAATCTCGTATAGATGAGAATGAAGTTTCAGATGTAAGATAGGACCTGGAAATCACTGAGGTGTCCGCGGGACGGTAAACGGTTAGTATATTTCTTGGGCAGATTTTTTTAATAAAAGTGGTTAGAAGGCTTCTGTTATATACTTTTTCATACCTAATGTACCTTTTGATCATTGTAATACGAGTAATTATTGACTTGACTTACTCGACATCTTTTGTGTTGTAAAATGGCTTGCTTCATAATATTTTGCGAATTCGGTCACAATTTAATCTAAGATTCAAAATTTGAATATTTATTTTTATAACTTAAAAAATATTGAAATTTAATTCTTAACTACCTTATACCTATATAAATACATCCTACCTAAATACTAAAAAAAAGCTAAAAAAATGCTGTTAAGTTTATTTCAGTTAAATTTCTTATATCGCTTAATAAACCATAAACATATCTAACTTGCTTAATAAACCTATTCGCCATTTAAAAGATATTGGAAAAGATAGAACACGAAGAGGATTAGATATGAATATTTTTTTCTGTAAAATATTGCTTAGGCTCACAATCTAGGGCGATTGCGTGCAAAAACTGTTGGCAGTGGTTCTTTTATGCACGAAATAAAGAACGAAACTACTTTATTTTGCACACGCACGCTGGTTGGTTCCTTTGAAAACCTTTCTTTGCCTTTTTGTTACATAAATTCTAAGGCCATTATCCAGAGATGTAGGGCAACCATATGAGTTGGAAATTATATGGGTATTACTATATGTGCCATGGCACTGGATACTCTTTTAATCACAGTGAGTAAATAAATCAGTTAAATTGTGAAATAACCTGTGATTATTATGAAGTATCAAGCAACTTATTATTCTGCCTTCCAAATGATAAACACAGAAAGTTCATTACGACGTGTTCTGAAAACTCAACTTTCTTCCTAGGGTTAGAAATGTTGTATGTTTATATGTACTGCAAAATTAATAACCATCATTGATACCTTTCCTTTTTACACGAACCGTGTTTGTATGTACGTCTCATCCAGAACTAGGTTTACTGTCTTATGGCATTTCTTTATCAAAGGCTTAATTCACCTGTCCTGCCATCACCATATTTATATAGTTAAGTGTCCTGCCCATCGCCATTTGAGTGAATAATATCTCATTTCCATAGATAATAGAGAATTTGATATCTTCCACGTTGTTCTGAGTATTTACCACGGGTATCTGAAATCTGTGCTATTTACGGATTTCTAGATTTCAAATGACTCGCGTATAATAAATGATCTGTCTATACTCGTAGCTATTGACATGGATATGTAATTAATATTAATCTCTCAGTACAAATTCTCTGCGTAAGTCCGTATATTATGTAGAAGAAATTCTATAGCGTATGTGAATCCACAAACTCAAACTGTACCAGCGTGATGGATATATGGCACAATCGCCCTTCGTATGCAGGCCTATACTCAGCTGTGGACTATTAGAATACCGATAAAAACTACCCATACACTCTTTCAATGGGTATTTACACGGATATTCCGAAATATTTCTGATATAAAACTTTGTCACCATACGATATTTAACCGTCCGTACGGATCTTTTGTTACTGCAAATGCCCTAACTGAAAGTCTACGAAAGCTCGCGTAGCCTTCACTGAATCCCGTGATACCTACTTACTTTACTCGGTCGTGCACTCATGCCATGGATATAGATAGGCAGAGAAAAGCCATTAACTCACGCAAAGTGTCACGAAAATCTGTGTTACAGGAACTTAGGTTTTTTTTTTTTTTTTATTATTATACTCCACAGACTCCAGGGTCTGTGCTTTTTAAGATATACAGATTTGTACAATATTGCTTATAAAGGCTTAACAAAAGGACTCTAAATCTAATAAAATTAAAAACGAAAAAAAAATGACTTTAAACTACGTTGATTTTACATATCATTTTCCAAATTGCTACTTATACCGCGCAGAGCCTCCATCACCGCCGCGTTTCGGTCTTTAATGGCCATCTTTAAATTGTAGTCTACGATGACCTTAGGTGACACAGTCGTCGCACGCCGCACAAAGTGGCTGATAGCGTCTTCCTCGTTGTCTGCAAAGTATGTGAAGGACCGGCCCCCTTACCGCCTAAGCAATAGCAATCGTAATAGCAATCGTTTATGACTTTATTTTAGTCATTTGGCACCGCCTATGTGACGTTAGCCATCAAAGTTGTTCATTCAACGATTGCTTTCGCAATCCGCACAAAGCAATTGATGGCTGACGTCACATAGGCGGTGCCAAATGACTAAAATGAAGTCACAAACGATTGCTATTACGATTGCTATTGCTTAGGCGGTAGAGGGGCTGGTGTGCCGTGAAACTGCGACGACCGCGTGCGAAACGCTTTCGTGCAACCTCATCTTGGCCTTGATTTTAATGGCGATGACAGAGTCGTATGTTTGAACTTAGGTTTCATTTGTTTGTTTATTTAACTTTATATCAAAACCAAGTAGCGAAGAACTGAGTTATGTTTTTTTTTTAATTGCTATGCAATGGGTACAACCATTTTCATTGTTTATAACTAGATTTTGTTTTACCTCAAAAACAATAAATCCCTATCTCGACTGATGTTTTTAGTTTAAGAGTAAACTAAAAACATCAGTCTTTCTTTGTTGCTACTGTTGTATCTACAAGGGTAACTGTGATAAAATACATCGCTTTTATTTTAGTCCAAGTTGCGGAAATTCTGCACGACTCAGTCACTTAATATAAAAGTACCTACTCTTATTAGTGGAAAACAGTCCATGGCAACAGCACTCCATACCTATTTTACTTCATAAAACACTGTTGTACTTTACCAAACAGTTATATTTTAATAATCGTTTTTATGGAAGCAATCATTTTTACCAAATATTTGTTAGCACAGTAGCTTCGAAGGGTGGCTCGGGCGCGCCTAGACAGCCCGTAAACGATGGATGGGTAAACAAATGATGATGGAGAGGCTCGGGCGCCCGCCCAGTAGGGCGGCCCAGAGGTACCTAGATAAAACATTAAGAAAGTAGTTATTTCTATTGAAATAACAAATAAATGGAGAAAAAAACTTTGTTAGATAATTCTGTTATTGTAAGTTACCGTAAACTACGTCTTCCTAGCACTGTGCAAACTATATTATGAAATACTAGTTTTTACCCACGGGAAGCCGTGGGTAAAAACTAGTAACCGCATGATATTTTGATTTTTGACGCAATATCATTATAATCTATAGCCTATGTGTTATTCTGATATATAAGCTATATTATTGCAAAGTTTCATCTCAATCCGTTCAGTAGTTTTTGCGTGAAAGAGTAACAAACATCCATACATCCATCCATCCATCCATCCATCCATCCTCACAAACTTTCACGTTTATAATATTAGTAGGAAATAGGATAGGATAGGATTAAACATCTTTGTAAATTGATTGGAAGGGAATACAATGCAAAAATTGTTTAAGTTGTTTTTGAATTATGAAGTTTTTAGCTTCTCCAGGTTAGGTTAGGTTAGGTTAGGTTAGGTTAGGTGCCTCAGTTTCCCCCCCGAGTGGGTTCCCGCCTTGTCGTGGCGGGGGGGCTTAGTAGCCAGGTAGGGCCAACCTGGTGAACCAAGAGGAACCCGTGGTGGGGCCGCTTCTCCGGGCTTTTGCCTCCAAGCCTGAGTAGAAGCTGGCCAAAGTAGGTTGCGTGCCTTATGGGGGGCACCGCAACTGAGGGGGGCTGCAGTGTCGTATGGGAGGCACTGCGGCTGAGGATTGGAGGCCGCGGCGGGAGAGGACTGCTGGTGTGTCGTTGCCACTTTCCCTACCTTCCGCGGCCTCGACGGGGTCGCCACCGTTTTGATGGCGGACGCGGTGGGGCTGCAGGGGAAGAGGAGTGTCGGTATGTCGTCGGCCGCTCTCCCTATCCTCTGCAGCCGTAGTGGCAGGCGCGGGGCCACTTAAATTGACCCGTCGCTTCGGGACCAGGGCTGTCGGACACGGGTACTGTCTGACGCCCAGTGCTGGTTGGTCCCAGGTGGGGGATGATGTGTCTGGTGTTCGGCACATCGTCATTCTGAAGGGAGCTCACGCTCCGAGGTGGGGCCCGGTTTGGGCCAGCGCTGTCGGGTGCCGCGGAGGAGTGCGAAAGCGTGCCCGTAGCCCCGACACCAAGCGCAGTGGCGGAACACCCAGGGGTTTTGGTGGGTATGCCGTCCAGCAATGGGCGGAGACTCCCACATAACCACCCGCCTGTCCCGAGGTGCGGTGGTATCTTTAAAAGATTTCCCCTGGACAAAAAAAAAAAAAAAAAGGTGCCTCAGTTTTCACTAAAAATATTTTGACTAAAGAAAATATTTCCATTACAAATTAAATTATAAATATGATTTTTTATTTCTTTTTATTTTTCAATCACAAACAATATACAAGCTTATCTTATACCCACCAATAATCCAATTGGTTTGGAGTGGTAAGTATTTGCACTCTTCCCCACACTATTAACTAAAATAAACTACAACAGTTAAAAAGTAGGTACATTTCTACATAGAAATTAACAAATGTTGCTAACCTACTCACATATGATACATAATCAAATGAAGCATTTAACATCCGTTTCTTAAATAACTACATCTTAGTATTTAAAATATTATTCATAAAAAACACATGAGACAACAAATGTAGGTACCTAATGATTTCTGTAGTTGATTGATCATTGTCACATTCCTATATACACGCATATTAATAGAAAATAAAAATTACATAATATTACATTTATTAATGCCGTACAGTTATTGATTTTTTTTACCGTATGTTACATAGTCAGTATAATGATGGTAATAGGTACTAGATATATTTTACCGTACCTACGGATGTCACATGCACGAGCGGCCCAGAACACCAAACGTAATAAAACGGGCGCCTCGCAAATATTTCAGCAGTAACGTCTGTCACGCGCGCCCTCCTCCCGCCCCACCTTTCAATATTTCATTTTCCAATTCTTAGTCGTATATTGCCTCTGCCTTAGCTGAATATTAGTTAAAGTACGCATTAGCTATTATTTCAACAAGCAAGATCATATTTAAAAGCATCGGGCTAGTGACCCGAAAGAGGCAGGTTCAAGTCCTGCGTTCGCGAGAAATATTTGAAATGTTTATCACAAAGACAACTCTTTAAGATCATATTTACGAACTGTGAAGGAAAATATTGCGAGTGAACCTCCATATGTCCGTTGAAGAAGTTTGACGGCACATGTAAAACCATCAATCCGCACTAGGCCAGCGTGGTAGATGTAACCGAATGGTTGTAACCGTTTTCAATTGGCATATATGTTCAATTTTCAAATTGTATTGGACTGTCAAAATACCTGCACAGTTAGAGCATAGTATCCATTTAAACACAGAACAGCAGAACTAGAATTTAATTATCCGCTATTCGTGATGAACCAACGATTTTTTCCATCACATCATCGCAAGCACTCTCGCAATTAGGTCACGTACGCACTATGCGGGTGCAGTTGCGGTCCGGCTGCCGCAACACAGAAAAATCTGTACTGTACTGTATCAGCCTTTTAATAGTCCACTGCATGACGTAGGCCTACCCAAGAAGGGTGATTGGGCCATATCCACCACGCTGGCCCAGTGCGGGTTGGTGGATTCGCATACGCCATCGAATTTCTTCTACGGAAGTATGTAGGTTGCCTCACGATGTTTACGTTCACCGAAAAGCCAGTGGTGTGAAATTCCGTACATAAATTCCAAAGAACTCATTGGTACGGGACCGGGATTTGAACCCACGACCTCACGATTGCAAGGCGGGTGTCACTACCGCTAGGCCACCACGGCTTAGAAAAATCTATGAAACTACAATTTTCATACGAACAATTACTGGACTGCGTGACATTACGATAGTGTGTATGAAAACTGCAGTATCCTACATTTTCCTATGTTGTGACAACTGCACGGCAGGGGAACCGCAAACGCCGCGCTCTGATGCAACTGCAGCCGCATAGTGCGCCTATGGCTTTAGAAGTTTAGACTAGCCGAATAACTACTGTAGGTATCCTTAATATCAACATTTAGTAGTGTCATTAACCCTAAATAACAGCTATTGCTCAGTTAGTTGACCAGCCAAATGGGGACAACAAAAGCAAAAGCACCGAAATGAATAATAGCATAAAGCAAGGGTTGATTTATTTAGCCGCGCCTATAGAAATAATTTCGGAATAAACAGCCGGAACAAATGGCTTGGGGTTTATGATCATTGTTTCGCTTTCATGCGAAATGATCTAGTATGGAAAGAAGAGGCGGTCTCTGGGGTAATGGATACACTGAGAAAAAAATCGCAACTAAATATTACAAAAGTGCTTTGTATTTGGCGAAAACACTAAATTTTAGTATAATTTAGCAAAGTTTTGCTGTATTTGCAATTTTTATTATTTTTTACTAACAGTTTTGTTTTTGTAATTGTGATTCCTAAAATACGATTTTAGTAAATGCAGATATTGCAAAAGTTTAATATTTATTACAAATTTATAGTAAATATTGTTAGAGTTTTGTAAATTCCGCAAATTCGATTACTATTTTCAAGAAAAGGTAGTTGTGTTTCTAACAGTTTACCTATTTTGTAATTCTAAGTAATACATTTAATCAATTTTAAAAAACGTTTGTAATTTTAAAAATTAACTATAGTTGATACAACAAAAATATTTAGTTTTACCTTTTTGTAATTCCAAGCAACACGTTTTATTTATTTCAACACGGGTTTGTAATTTTTAGCAAATATAAAATTATTGGTACAAGAAAAGATTTAGTTCTTACCTTTTGTGATTCAAAGCATCTCGTTTTGTTAATTTCAACACGCATTAGTAATTGTTAGAAAGAACTTTAATTGGTACAACAAAAATATTTTGTTTTACCCTTTTTGTAATTCCAAGTAACATGCTTTTTCAATTTCAACACGCGTTTGTAAATATTAGAAATAACTGTAATTGGTACAACAAAAATATTTAGTTTTTCCCTCTTTGTAATTCCAAGTAACACGTTTTATTAATTTCAACACTCGTTTGTAATTATTAGAAATAACTTTAATTGGTACAACAATAATATTTAGTTTTCCCCTTTTTGTAATTCCAAAGAGCATGCTTTATTAATTTCAATACACGTTTGTGATTTTTAGAAAAAACTTTAATTGGTACATCGAAAATATTTTGTTTTACTCTTTTTGTAATTCCAAGCAACATGCTTTATTAATTTTAACACCCGTTTGTAAATATTAGAAATAACTTTAATTGGTACAACAAAAATATCTAATAAATCCCTTTTTGTAATAACAAGCAACACGTTTTATTAATTTTAACACTAGTTTGTAATTATCAGAAATAGCTTTAACTGGTACAACAATAATATTTAGTGTTTCCCTTTTTGTAATTCCTAACAACATACTTTATTAATTTCAACACACGTTTGTGATGTTTAGATAGAACTTTAATTGGTACAACAAAAATATTTAGTATTTCCGTTTTTGTAATTCCAAGCAACATGCCTTATTAATTTCAACACGCGTTTGTAAATATTAGAAATAACTTAAATTGGTACAACAATAATATTTAGTTTTCCCCTTTTTGTAATTCCATAGAACATGCTTTATTAATTTTTTACACACGTTTATGAAATTTATAAAGAACTTTGATTGAGTATGTAGAGTAGAAGAATATTGATACAACATAGTTATTTAGTTTTTCCCGTTTTGCAATTCCAAATAACACGCTTATTTAACTTCAACACACGTTTGTAAAATTTAGCAAGAACTTTATTTGGTACAACAAATATAATTAGTTTATCCCTTTTTGTAATTCCAAGGAATACGCTTTAATTATTATGAGCTTACAGCGGCTTCGCCCGCGTGACCTACAGGAATCAAAATATGACGCACTGTTTTTTCAGAAACAAACATTATAAGCGCTCTTACGATAATAATTTCAATTGAAATTACAAGATGACAAAATTCCCAAACAAAGCATTATTGTTTTACAACAACAAACAAAGTTATAAAATTGACAAAATTAGCCGTAAAACGTAAACTTTTCGCCTATAACAATAGCAAATATTAGATCATAAGTAGTAGTAACAATATTTTTCCCAGAACAAATTATAATAAAATGATTTTACGCTATGGCAAGTCTTGAGTAAAGAGTAAAAAAAATGAAAAATAAGCAATAATAATAAGCTGCTGGATTCTAAACGCTTACAAATAAAAAACAAAGTTTTGGCTTTAAAATTTAATAAGGTATGGTTAAATATATGAAGCTATTAAACGGAAACGGAAAAAAGTTTACGTTTACTATCAAAAGTCATGGTAAGGGCACTGAAGTTACTGGAATAATATACGAGATACGATAAGTTTACACTTTAACTGCCTCGGTGGCTCAGTGGTTAGTGACCCTAACTTCTGGAACAAAGAGGCGTGGGTTCGATCCCCACCCAGGGCAAATATTTATGTGATGAACATAAGTGTTTGCTCTGTGTCTGGGTGTTATTTAGTTACTATCTATATAAGTATGTATTTAAAAATAAGTATATGTAGTATATCAGTCTCTGGCAGCCATATCACAAGCTTTGCTTAGTTTGGGGTCAGAGACCGTGTGTAAGATGTCCCAAAATATTTATATTTATTTATTTTATATTTATATAACTCGAAAAATCTCAAATTAATACTTATGCATTAATTCTAATGGCATTAATTGGCATTAAGATTTTTTCTGATGCCGCGTTTTCTGTTCCCGCCAACGTCGTTGAAATATTCTTATTTGACGGCTTTGGCTTTGGTTTCAGTAATTCAGTACACTAAGTATCATACGAGTACTTCGTAGGGTTTGACATGCTTTTAGGCGATTAGTACTATGTACTTACAAAAAAAAACCACCGCGTTGCTACCTAGATAGGTACTGGTATAGACAAGTATTGGTATCTGATATACCACTGGTTCGGAAGATGAATAAAATTGATTTACTTTGTTTTGTAATTACAAGCGTGGGCTTAATCATTTTCAAAACACCATTGTCATTTGTATTGAAAGGAAGAATAATTTCAAACATGAGGCTTTATTAATTTCAAGACACTATTGTAATTTTACTACAATACTTTAGTTAATGCAACAGAAACATTTAGGTTTTGGTCTATTTTGTAAATCCAGCAATAAGCTAAGTAATTTCAACGAAATGTTTTGTTATTTCCAGTAAAGCGTCCGGTGTGTGTTGCTTTATGAATACGATCCCGCCTTTTCAGCAGCCATTTCGTAGTTGCTTGCAGTAGAGTAAACATGGAAAGTGAAGTTCAGTACCAACAAACTGTGTTTTACCAACAGATTTAAACACTGTGAGTGACAATTGACAATCTTACCCAGGAGTCATTGTTATAACAGCTATACAGTCATCTTACTGAGTAATTGGGGTCTCAGTGAATACGATCCCGCCTTTCCAGCAGCCATTTCGTCGTTGCGTGCAGTAGAGTAAACATGGAGAATGAAGCTCAGTGCGTACCAACTAACTGTGTTTAATAGTGTAGTGTCATAAGTACAGATTTAACCAGTGTAAGTGAAAATTGACAATTTTACCCAGAATCTACGGAGTAACTGGGTTTCTCCGTGAATACATTATACTCGCCGGCAATGTAAATTATGTTTTATTGTACATGTGGCTGTTTCGTGTGTTATATTATAAATGTGTATTACTTAATAAATATCTAATATGACTTCACTTGAATCTTTATTTTTATGTTTGCAATTATTATTCACCTTGTAACTTACATTTAGATTTTTTAGTTTATAACCTTAGATTCGTTTTGTAAGATATGTAACTCAAGTAGTTTCAATAGCTTAATTTTGTATTATCTAGTTAGTTTTTGTAATGTCTAGTTTAGTTCTGTGATATCTACTTAATAAACCCTTTCCATAAAAAAGTTATAAAACACTTCAAATTGAAATATTTAAAACTGTATACTTATAGGTAATTGTTATAAGTAGGTATACAGTTTTTAATATTTCAATTTGAAGTGTTTTATAACTTTTTCTTGGATAGGGTTTACTAAATTGATAACAGAGAACTAAACTAGACATTACAAAAATCAACTAGATAATACAAAATTAAGCTATTGAAACTACTAGACTTTTACTAGATAATACTGAACTAAACTTTCGAAAGTACTAAGGCTTACTAGATATTACAAAACTAATCTATCAAAATTACTAGGTATTTACTAGATGATACAGAACTAAACTTTTGAAAGTACTAAGACTTGACTAGATATTACAAAACTATTCTATTAAAATTACTAGGGGTTTATAGATAATACAAAACTAAAATTTCGAAATTACTAGGACTTTACTAGATATTACAAAACTAATCTATTGGATCTACTGGGGCCTTACTACATGTAACAAAACAGGTATTAACAATTCCTACTAAATATCAATTTGTATTTTTTACAGGGCATTTGTTGTCCTCGGAATTAGTAAAATCTTTAGTATTCTTTACTAAGATTTTACTTTGACTTTGCTAGCTATAACAAAACAGGTATTAGTAATACCTACTAAATATCGATTTGTATTTTTAACAGGGCATTTATTGTCTTCGGGATTAGTAACATTTTAGTGAAGAGTTCTATGGACTTTACTAGATATTACAAAGCTAATCTATTGAAGCTACTGGGACCTTACTACACATAACAGAACTGATATTGTAATACCTACTAATTGCATTAACAAAAATCGATTTGTATTTATTACAGGTCATTTGTTGTCCTCGGATTTAGTAAAATTTTAGTAAAGATTACTATTTTTTTGTTAGTTTTTCTCTCAGTGTAGAGATTATGGTTTTGCTTAGTCAATAGCTTCTTCTTCTTCATAGTTTTGGCGTCGCATTATTGTGCATTTGCCAGTGTCAAGTATTAGGTTTTAATAATTTTTGATAATACAATTTTATCAAAATAGTCTCGTCTGTCTCACTGTCGTAGTCTCGTCATAGTCCAATAAAGTCGCTGTCAAGTCCAATCATAGTCCAAGTCATACCTCAGTAAAGCAGTGGAGACTTTACTAGAGGCGTCTATGGAGTTTTGGTAACAACACGGAACAACATGATACGTCACATTATATCACTTACCTACACTCATGCACGTAAATCAGCTCATAATCAACGAAATACCACCATTTTTCACTAATTATCACTGATAAAAACACAAGTTTAACAAAATAATACAATGAGGCGACATGATTTTTCCGCGTTCCCGCCAAAACTCTAGTCAATAGCTAAGTAATATATGTAGAGTAAATATACATAATAAATTGAGAAAATATATACCGTTACATGTTTTTTACTCTAAATGAGAAGACCCATAGAAGAACCAAAGTTACCGACAAAGTCCAACGGATTGGCAAGTTGAAATGCCTGTGAACAGGGCACATAGCACGGAGGACTGATAGCTGATGGATTCTCGAGTGGAGACCACAAGGTTATTTTTTTTTTATTTTTATTTCAAATAGGTTTGCGTTTGACTACACACTGCCTGATGTAAAGCAGATATGCGGTCTAGGATGTAGCACGCTTACCTAGAAAATACCTATTTACTCGAGATTTGAAGACAGCTACATTGTACTTTAACGGAAAGACAGACTTAGCCAAAGCGTTCCACATTCTGGCAGTTCGTATGAGGAATGTGGACTCAAAACACTTTGTTCTAACGCGTGGGATGTCCACCATAAAAGGGTGGCGCTTTGGTTGCGTCTGTCTAGCCGTACGATAGAAGAAAGGGGCAGGTGGGACCAGATCGTGCAACTCCTGGGCGCACTCACCGAAGTGTATCCGATTGTAAGCAGACAGACACGCCACCCTAAGTCGATGCTCGAGACTTTGCAGCTTCGACTCAGTCAAGGTTTCGTTGCCTATCAGCCTCCTGGCTCGCCTTTCAATTGACTTCAATGCCTCCAACTGGTATTTGGCAGAGCCATCCCAAAGGTGAGAGCAGTATTCCATGCAAGATCTGACTTGCGCTTTATAAAGACTAAGCATTTGCTCAGGTGTGAAATACAAGGTGCGTGGATGACCTCATTATGACTGCAGGATCGCGCTGGGTGCAAGCCGCTACCAACTGGTCTCGGCAGAGATCTTAAGAGGAGGTCTATGTCCATCAGTGGACGTCCTGGGAACATATCTTCAGCTAAAATTGAGAGAGCCCGTTAATAAAATACGAAATCTACGAGTTATAAAAAACCGAATAAAAAAGCAACTTCAGAAAACCTCTCCTAAAACCTTTTTCTTAAAATATACAATCCTGATAAAACTAAGTATACCTAAAAAAATACCCAATAAAATATTGGAGTAGACGCCAGAATATCGAATACTTAGCTTGGGCACAAAAACCCGCGTAAAATACTCTGTTTGTGAGAAATAAATTATTCTTCTGTACCTTTTTCCTAACACCGAAAAGCTATAAATTTTCTATTTGTAGCATGACAAAACAACTATTGTATCATGATTTATGGGCACAAATGTATGCAGACCCAATTCTTTTGTATTGAGGAAAACCCCGTCCCATGATGGGTTCACGCATTCCCATATAAAAGCTAGTATGAAAATTGAGCACTAATAAGCCAGTTTGATAGATAGCTACTGGAGGATTAAAATTATCTAATTGCACCTTTAGATTAGATTAGGATGAGATTAGCCCAAGATAGGGAACAATGGTACATAAAAGAGGAGGCCTATACCCAGGGGTCGACACAGGCTGATGATGATGAATTGCACCATTATATCAAAAAGTGTTTAATTAATTTTGAAAACTGTTGGTTTACCTCTCACTTTTAAAAACTGTTTGATGTGGTTTTTAGGTAATTTCAATCGTTCGTTTGGGAAATACAATACTACAAACACACATAAAAAAATAACAACACACCACTTTTTAACCGACTTCCAAAAGGAGGTGATTCTAAGTTTGTCTGTATGTATAAGTATTTTTTTGTATGTTCATTGATATTATCGTTATTTGTGAACCGATTTAAAACATTCTTCTTTAGTTCAAAAGGGTATACCGTCGAGGTGTTTTATCGAAATCGGCTGAGCTGTTTTTGAAAAATCAACAATAATGTAAATATTGTTTACATCGATTTGAGCGAATTATTCGAATTTTGTACACGTTGGAAGTCGGTTGTGCCATTTTTTGCGAAAAAATCGTGAATTTTGCAAAGATTTCTAAAGGAATATATACTTCTATGGAATTTTGTGATTAGATCGGATTGATAAGTAGAATACTTATGAATTTAGTTGAAGAACCGAGTAAACTGCATAATTATTTATTTATATAGTTTACATTTATGCTATAATATTTTGTCCATAGGTATGAATTATACCGTGGTGGTCTAGTGGTAATTACACCCGCCTTACAATCGTGAGGCCGTGGGTTCAAATCCCGGTCCCGTACCAATGATTTCTTTGGGATTTATGTACGGAATTTCACACCACTGGCTTTTCGGTGAAGGAAAACATCGTGAGGCAACCTCCATATGTCCGAAGAAGAATTTCAATGGCGTATGTGAATCCATCAACCCGCACTGGGCCAGCGTGGTGGATATGGCCCAATCACCCTTCTCGGATAGGCCTACGTCCTGCAGTGGACTATTAAAAGGCTGATACAGTACAGTATAGGTATGTATTTGATTGTGTTGTAAGTAAAGCCATGTTTTCACTGAGCAACGATTGTTCATAAACTCTGAATCAAAAACAAAATGTACGTGTTTCTGGAACAAAAAATAATGTTTCAGAGACAGTAATTTTGCTTCTGTAAACACTACGTGTTTATCGGTATGTTTCGGTACTCCCCGTGATTTTTCAAAAACTGTGTATCCTAAACAATGTTGCACAGTGAATACATGGCTTAATGGTTGTGATAGCTATGAATGATCGATTGTTTGGTTTTGATGCCTGTTCTATTCTATTTGGTGTTTCCTGACATTTGATCGTATCTCTGTAAAAGCTAAAATCTATTCTATTTTTTATTTTCTATCGACTCAGAAATATCGTTTTTGCTTCATGTTAAAGTGAATATTTAAAAGATATAGCGGCTACGCGGAACAATATAGTCGCCGAACTCATTACAAAACAAAAAACCAGCGTGTCACGAACTTACCACGTCAAAATAACAATATAATGCAAAAATAGCAGCGCCAAATTCCAATTTACATCCAACAGGCGAATTCAAAAAGCTCCTACCAATTTAACGTTTCATAAATGGGGAAAAATTACTCTACGGCGTATCGCCTGTCACATCAAAATGTTATTTCCTTTTTTTACGGCAGACAATTTAATTTCCGGCTTAATAGCACGAGCGGGCTACCGTAGGCTTATTAATGATGACGTCACGAGCTGATGGTGGAACTGATGACAAATAGGAGGGTCGAGTGTCAGGTTCTGTAACTTTTAAAGCTTGCCTTTGACCGCCAATTTGTCTTAGCGTCGGTATTTATACGGACATTCAGGTTATTCGATATGTATTTTATTTATTAGGGCAAGTGCCTTTATTAACTACCACTAAATACAAGACTAACGTAATCTAAAACTACTTAAGCTACCACTCCATAACAAGCAATTGGATCATCGACAGACCCTTGAAGGTCTAAACATAATCGAAATGTTCAAGCCCACTGCCAGTTGGCAGCGTGCCCAGCATGCTGGCAGCATTGCCACGCTGAATGGCGTTGAGTTGTTGAAACACCAGCATTTTGGTCACGCGTCGCGTCCACCAGACACTCAGAAAGCTTTTTTTTATTTATAATTAGTCATTGTATCAGATGTAGGTAGAAATGCAACTGCAGGACATAGTCTTCCCGTTTAGTTTTCCAATGAGATTGAAGCCGGGCAGGTCGTTTGTCTACCTTATCGGTGGCCTTGCCAAATATAGAAAATATTTATCTAAAATAATTATTACAGGTGTGGTAAGTGTTCTGTGCCAACAGTTTTAAATAATTTGTTCTTGATTACATGAAATAAAAACATGAAGCAAAAATACAAGATAATTATTTTGCCATTGAATTGAAAATAATACATTCCGGTTGGCTTTTTACTACTTATTAACATCAGCAAAATGTTTTCACGTAACGTTGAATTTGCTTTGTCGAAAAATCGTCGTTATTGTCAATTGGATAGAGTTAAAATTTCGGCTTTTACAGTAGTAAAATTTCTGGAGTAAGAAGCCAGAAAATAAAAGATTATGCAGGCATTCGCTGTAATTTATACCCTTCCTATCATTTGTATTCTTGGAGCGGACTGTTTCTCTTAATCTTGAAATGATGAGATATTAGAGATAAATTGTACAAAATTGCGCATTATACTTGTAAAAATGACTATATTATACCATTTACAACCTACTGACACATTTTTGTTTCTTCTTGGAGTGATGAACATATTTGTGATTTAGGAATTAATTCATTAATCATTTAAGAGCTCAGGTTTTGTCGGTGAAATAATAAATTATTATAAATAAAAAGAAATAAAAAAATGCTAATAAGTGAGTACACATCAAAACATACCTAACTCCTTATGAAACAGAAGCATATAAGAATTACCTGTCCTGAAATCCTAGCTACGACGATTGGCTATTAAAGACTGATACAGGGAAATTCCATTAGGGTCAAATTAAACTAACCTCGCAAATTCACGCGATCGGGTTTTGCTTTCTATATTTGGTAATGTTTTAGAGAGTATGTAATGTTTAGCAAAATATTTGATGACAATCAGTTCACCACCACGAAATTAAAATCTCAGTGCTTTCCACTATATTATAGAAAAGAAAAAAACAAATTCAGTAGTGAGGTTAATAATTTGATCAAAGTAAGAAGCTTGACAAATTCCATAGTTACTCGTATAGGATAACAACCAGCTTTTTTAAAATTTAAATTGCTGTTTCACAGACTTCAGGGTTTATGCTCTTTGTTAATTAAACATATGATTAAATGCGACTGTACAATAGAGAAGGATATCCATGAACCAGTTTGAACACGACATTCAGTTTAAATGGCGATCTGTGTTGTCAAGAACAGACGAGCATAAAGACTTAATTTCACAGGAAGAGACTCGTGGAAAATCAACCCAACTGCCAAACCCAAGACCCTCAGACATGAGAAATAGATTCTACCTATCACGTGAGAAAGACAGATGTCTTTTTTCATCATCAGATAGATAGATATCTATCTGATGATGAAAACTCTCGGTGCGTTTTCAGCCTCCGGCCAGTACAGCACAATTCCATTACACCTCGCGTCGGCCGGGTCATGAAAAGGTGCAATTTATAAGATTCCCAATCTCGTCTGCAGCTTAGACCTTTTCCAATAAATTTCTAATCATCGGACCTTTTTCAATAAACGCACGAGCCGGGCAAAATTTGGTCAGACGTGAAGATTCATATCCGTTCATATGATATTGATACGAAGGTATGGTACAGAATGATAAACACGAGAAAAGTAATACTATGCTAGAAATGATAAATATATCGGGGTATTGACTATAGCGCCATCTAGTGCATTGAGAGTGATGAACCACTCTAGCGGAACGCCCAGCCAGCAGTGTTACGAGAACCACGGGCGGACTTGTATCCACGTACAGTGGAGCGGGTCCCGAAAAGGGCATCTCGTGCTCGGCGGATCGCTTACGCATTACAGTTTCGGATTGTTATAATGTGATAGTGTTATTACTAAGGACTTTGAACAGGAAAGTGATTTGAGACTAAAACAGGCCGTGACATAGTGTTACAAGCAGATATATGTCCTCGCCCACAAAATAACCCACGCGCGTATGCGCATTAAGCTAATGACGATGATGATGATGGACCCCAAGTCCCGTTATCAGAAGTGGGATCGCAAGGGCAAATCCTTGAGGACGAAATTTAATCATTAAAACGCAAGGATAAAGTACCGCAACCGTTCTACACTAATTTTAAATCTACCCGCATTTCAATAAGATGAAATCAATTTGCCTCTCATCGCAAAGATATCGTGAAACAACTTCTGCTATAATTTATCAGATTTCAAGTTCGGAGCATGAGCATTGAAGAGATGCTCTCACCAAAAGGAGGTTGTAAATTAATGTGTTGAAGAATGGATTTTTAATAAAGCAAGCGTATCCAAAGAAAAGAGGGTATTGTTAGCTTTGGAGTGTGTGAAGTTGTTATTATTCTGCTGTGACTTAGGCAGATTGAGGTGAAATAAAATCGTACTTTATTTTGATCAATTTGAACAGCAGAGATGTAATACCAGTGAAGTGTTTTGGTTCAATGTGCGTGGAATTCTAAGTAGTTCTACAATGACAGCACGGATGTAATATCAGTGAAGTGTTTCGGTTCAATATGCGTGGAATTCTAGTTCTACAATGAGCTACTAGACGAGTAGCACTCAAATTGTTGCTGCAGCGCGTCGGTTGGAGACGCTGCAGCGTGTCGTCGCATCGTCACCGAGCTGCTGCGGCGCAATCCGGTGCGCGCACTGAGCTATGCTATAATTTGAGACACGAAAACATCGAGAAGTACTGACAGACCCGGGTGAGCTTGTTCCATTTTATTTTGACTTTTGGTGTTCCTTGATTAATTTGATAGAGCGATTGTTGTACCTAATATAAGGCTATAATTAGGTAGGTATTGAAAAAAAAAAATCTGTGCTTCTGTGCTATTGTGCATCCAGAGAATGTCTGTTTTCACAGGTACAACAATGTTAAATGACATAGTGATATTCAAAGCGATAAATCAAACCGTAAACAAGAAAACAAGATAATTGCTTCTAGGGTGCATTTACGCACTCTGGATAGATCGGGATTGTTCTGGGAGTGCGTGAACTGGACAGGTTAAATTTTGGCCAACGTATGTTTTTTTTCGTCTGATGAATGTCGGAAGGGGCTGACTTACTTTTTTTAAACCAATTTCTAGTTGCAAACTAATTTGTTAGTGAAATTAATGGCTCATTCATATAGGCCGAATCATGCAGGTCGCCGGTCGGTGGGTGTGGGGTTGGCCGTGAACTGGGCAGTGTCCAATCAATGCGTAGCCCTTATAGCTAATCAGATTAAATTTTATCTCTGACGGAAATGCATAAACGACCTCGTAAGCATTAACACGTTAGCTGCGTGGCCATTTTCAAAAGGCGTACAGCCTGTGCGTTTGATAAGTATTAGAACTCGTAACGTTGTTTAACCACTCAGTGCGTAAGGGACTTCGTTGACCTCCAATGTTTTTATTTTATTTTTACTACTGAAATTAACTTGAAGCGGGAAGTAATTTTAAACATTTATCTCTCTCATACGGCACTGAGAGAAAGAATACGATTTTTGGTGCCGCAGTGGCTGAAAATCCTGTAAGAAATTATTTTGATACCTTATCGATAGTCGAAGTACGCTTTTACTGATTCGCAGTGAGTAGTGGTGTATACCAGCATAGGTGTTTCGTCTCGTATACTTTTTATATTATAATTTTCTTATTTTTTTATACAGGAATCAGTCTGATTACATGTACGATTTGAGATTTTCTAGGAACCGATTAAAATTTATGTTAATCGGTATATATCATCATGAATTGGTCACCTACAACTATTTAAGCCAATATTTTAACACCTGACAAGTGGGTAGCGACAAATAGCCAATGAGAATCCCGATCTGTACGACACCGGAGAGAAGGTATTCTAATAATAATGTACCTACTTGCTAAAACACGCAAACACCGGACACACCCGACGACAAAGCTTCGAAATCCGGTAAACTCGTGTCGGTTCTACGAATGATATCGCAATGAACGGAAGATAATTTGAGGATGAGTGCGCATTTTACGTGTTTTTGAGGGGAATAAAATAAAAATAAACATTTCATATTTTTAGTTCTGTTTCGGGCGAAACGGGTGCGCGAATCGTCGTCGGCCGACGAGAGTTTGTGAAGGACGGTGGATAAGCTCTGGGGTTGTGGGGTGTAGGGTTGTGACACACGATGGCAGCGGGATGAAGTCGGGAGCGTGTACGGGCTGTTGTGTGGCCAGCGTCATAGCTTGGCATGGGTGACGCTCGTGATAGGATGACGCACCGATATCGCAGCGGTGTTGCGAGCAGATTTCGAAGGCCTTGGTGTATGTGGCATATATTTGGTAGTATATCTCCATAGTAGTTACGTTAATGCTGCAAGGAGGGTACGAAGTTGTCGTTGATTACTATTAATGTGAAACCTGTTTTTAAAATTATTTCTTACCGTATTTTTACAAAATAGTTCATGCAATTCAGCAGCTTTTGTTTAATGAGAATTTTCATGGCATTAATAATTATTTAACAGAAAAGATAAGGTATGGGAAAAATTAATAATTTTATTATTTTCATTTCTTCGATTAGACAGTGAGAAAGTGTAACAAGTATTGTGTGTGTACTTACAATAAAAGGTTTTCTAAAATTGAAAGTAAATTAAATCATTTTCGATGTTATTACCATTTTCTTTTGCTACTGGATAACAAACCATTGAAGAACACTATTTATTTGCTGTTAATCGGGGTTTGTTAATTATCGCTTGTTGGTAAGTGTTTGCTCATTTTGTTATCACGTCATAAATTCGTAAAAGGCATTGTCATTTTTGCTACTATGAAGCGACGCATCTTTCTTATTGGCGATTGAAGTAGTAAATGAAGATTTCTGCCATCGGCGGGTGCGCTACGAGTAGTTACTGTATTATTCTTAGGTAAACGGAAAGTTGCGGAAGGGGAGAAGTGCTGTAAGCATCGAAAAACATTGTGGGCAACTATAGTAGGCACCAGTACGTACCTACGTAGCGCAAGCTGTTGGGAATTCACTGGACCTGGGAGTTGGAGATTTTTACTAGATTATTAACAAAAGATTGCTAGATTTGCGCGAATAAGTCTTTTGGCTAATCATTAAAAAAAAAGCTGTACAGTCGTGGAAGAACTGGCGCTTATAAGCGCCGAACTCATGTGTTTAGGCGAGTGGCATCACGACGGCGTGTGATGATTTGAACGTGAATCATATGATCTCTGACTAAAATAAGAACCATTTCTGTTTCTCTTTTAAGTGATTTTTATCAAAGAAATGACTGTTAATTTTGATTATTTATTGGTGACGTATTACTACAGCGCTGACTAAATTGCAGCTGCGTACTTTGGGCACTTATTTTATTTAATTATTTTTTTAGGGACGACAGCAGAAGAGATGTTGCCTCCACACTGAGGTAGCCGTTAAAATGAGATGTTGCCTCCACGCTGAGGCAGCCGTTAATATGAAATATTGCCTCCACGCCGAGGCAGCCGTTAATATGAGAAGTTGCCTCCACGCTGAGGCAGCCGTACCGATCTAACTGTGGAAACGTGATTCCTGTAGATCGAGGGAGATACCTGATCCAACTGTGGAAATGTGGTCCTGTGGATCAAGATATAGATGTCGTCTTCGTGGAGATGTATTCGTTCCTTCTATCTAACTGTGGAAACGTGGTTCCTGTAGATCGAGGGAAAGGTATCGTCTTCATAGAGTGACATTTGTTCTTATCCAACGGTGGAGATGTGGTCCTGTGGATCGAGAGATAGATGTCGTCTTCGTGGAGAGATATTTGTTTCCTCCATCCAACTGTGGAAATGTGGTTCCTGTGGATCGAGGGAGAGGTATCGTCTTCATAGAGAGTCATCTGTTCCCATCCAACTGTGGAAATGTGGTTCCTGTGGATCGAAGGAGAGGTATCGTCTTCGTAGAGTGAGATTTGTTCCCATCCAACTGTGGAAATGTGGTTCCTGTGGATCGAGGGAGAGTGTTCCCATCCAACTGTGGAAATGTAGTTCCTGTGGATCGAGGGAGAGGTATCGTCTTCGTAGAGTGAGATTTGTTCCCATCCAACTGTGGAAATGTGGTTCCTGTGGATCGAGGGAGAGGTATCGTCTTCATAGAGAGTCATCTGTTCCCATCCAACTGTGGAAATGTGGTTCCTGTGGATCGAAGGAGAGGTATCGTCTTCGTAGAGTGAGATTTGTTCCCATCCAACTGTGGAAATGTGGTTCCTGTGGATCGAGGGAGAGTGTTCCCATCCAACTGTGGAAATGTAGTTCCTGTGGATCGAGGGAGAGGTATCGTCTTCGTAGAGTGAGATTTGTTCCCATCCAACTGTGGAAATGTGGTTCCTGTGGATCGAGGGAGAGTGTTCCCATCCAACTGTGGATCGAGGGAGAGTGTTCCCATCCAACTGTGGAAATGTAATTCCTGTGGATCGAGGGAGAGGTATCGTCTTCGTAGAGTGACATTTGTTCCCATCCAACTGTGGAAATATGGTTCCTGTGGATCGAGGGAGAAGTATCGTTTTCGTAGAGTGACGTTTGTTCCCATCCATCTGTAGAAATGTAGCTCTTCTCGATCGAGGGAGATGTTCAGTCCAACGGTGGAAAAGTGGTTTCTGTGGGTTGAGAGGGTACCTGTTGCCTCCACAAAGAGACAATTTGTCAACTGTCAAAATGTGTCATACAGGATCGCGTAGAGAGAGATATTGTCTTCATTTATGACGTTTGACCCGGTAAGGCTGTTGAAGTGTGATAACTCTTACACGAAGAGTTCTTGGTAACGTAACGTTTAAACGTTGGCAACGTAAACGTAAAAAATTAATGTTACTTTAAGCACGTTGCGCTAAGTTTTTGCTCATCTGTCGATTTTGCAGTACATACTTAGATTAAATCAGTATGGCCGAGCAGTTTAAGATGATCGATTCTTCTTATCTGACTTGATAGATTGCTTTGCAGTGTATTGCTGAGACGTGGCACATGATGCGATATTGATCTATTAGATGCTGGTTACACTTGCAAGTTGTATCGCAATTATGTGACGAAGTCATCCTGTTGAAAGTAGATGTTTGGTTGAAGCAAAAGATTGTGTGATTGTTAACGGTATGGTTGCTAGAATACTATACATTTCAGTACAGTGAATGAAATGATGAGTTTAAATGATGTGTGAAACTATAGAATTAAAGCTTTAACTATTGAAGCGGATAACCGACAATACTCAGAGAAAGTATATTATTATGTGTGTGTGTGTGGATATGTATGTAAAGTAAGTATAAGTTATGCATGTGTGGCGTGACGTCAAATAATTCGGTTGTTAACCGCTCGCTTGCCCAAGGGGGGTCCGCGCGCAACGTGCCTTTGCCCCGGGCCCTCAGCGCGTGCCTACCTCAAATGTCCCACGAAAAAAACATGACGACCCTACTTTGCCCCGCCATTTTTTGCGCCGTCAGCGCGCGGGTCGGGTTTCACAAAATCGTTTCTTGCGACTCGATTTGTTGAAAAAAGTGTGAAGTGTTTTATATATTTATGTTTACTATGAAACTAACTAAACAATGTTATCTTTTGTTTATCAAATTACGACTTTGGTGCAGAGTTATGCTGTGCTGAACATAGAAGTAGGGCGTTTTGAAGCTCGTCTTGTATTCAAAAGCTCATACCTCAAAAATAAAAGCGATGACATATGGTTTTTATTCTTTGATTATGTTGTCAATATAATAAATAATAGAATAAGAAAAAAAACTGATCACTTGTTCATAGATATTTATTATTTAAAAGGCCTTTGTTTCTATACCAATATCTGGCGCCGCGCGGCGTAATTTATTTTAACTTAACAAGGCTATTAAATGCATAAATATCACTTTTAGGAAAAAAAAATAACTAACACTAAATAAGTAGTCTTATATTCTTTGAAAACAAACAAAAATCATGCGGATAGCATCTACCACATTTGAGAAATATGCATATTTCTAGAACAGTTCTCATACACTCCGTAAAATCACTCAGATTATCAGTTTTTTTGTTCTGTACACTTATGTATAAAGAAAAATTAAATCAAAATACAAAAAGTACGTGTAAGTTATTTACTTACCTTGATGTTCACAAAAAATCTCTAAGAATAACACTGGATTTATGAAGAAAATCACTTTTTATCGCACCACATCCCTCACCGAATCAAGCATGAATCGAACTGGAGTAAAACGGAACGTTTTTATTTTTATTCTTGACTTTTTTCTATGGCTTGGATGCTTGACTGGGGTTGTGTGGAGGGGAAATTTCACGATGAAACGGGACAAATAATACAAATTAGGCCCTGGAGCGATAAAGACGGGTAGAATCAGCTTTTTCCACGGCGGGAGCGATGTTAACCACAGGTTGACATGGACATAGCTAAGTGAAATGCAATGTCAACTACCAGTTAACACGGGCAAAGCTGGCTTCAAAGTTCTGTTAACTACTACTTGACATGGTCAATTCTAAATTCTCGATTTGTTAACTACTAGTTGACACGGGCAAGCAAGCGGTTAAGACTGACAAAGATGTGATTGATAATGAATAGCTGCAGAAACCCACATAAATGGATACAAATCGCTCGAGGTCGAGCGAATGTCAGTATGGCCGTATCGGGGTATTGACTATAGCGCCATCTAGTGCATTGAGAGTGATGAACCACTCTAGCGGAACGCCCAGCCAGCAGTGTTACGAGAACCACGGGCGGACTTGTATCCACGTACAGTGGAGCGGGTCCCGAAAAGGGCATCTCGTGCTCGGCGGATCGCTTACGCATTACAGTTTCGGATTGTTATAATGTGATAGTGTTATTACTAAGGACTTTGAACAGGAAAGTGATTTGAGACTAAAACAGGCCGTGACATAGTGTTACAAGCAGATAAATGTCCTCGCCCACAAAATAACCCACGCGCGTATGCGCATTAAGCTAATGACGATGATGATGATGGACCCCAAGTCCCGTTAAATATATACAAAAAATAATATTTACAAATAATGCATTTCAAATGAAGAAAAAGAAATATTTTGAAGTACGCACTTTTCTCCAACTTCAAAATAAGAACACAGATGTAAACAGATGGATTCTGCATGAAATAATTCCTTGTACTCATAAGCCTAATTATTACACTCGTAATAATGGTGAAATTTGTTTAACTGAGGGGTAAGACAAACAATTCTGCAAGCACAGTTTAAAATATCCGATAGCAGAAAATCCTCTAATTTTTAAAATTTTCTTTAAATCACAATCGATTTCAATTAAACATGAATAAAAAGCTCTGTAACTAAATCTTATATCTTATCTTATATATATATATATATATATATATAAAAGAAAGTCGTGTTAGTTACTCCACTTATAACTGAAGAACGGCTGAACCGATTTAGCTGAAAATTGGCAGGGAGGTAGTTTAGAGCCAGTAGAAGGACATAGGGTACTTTTTATTCCGTTCCTTTATTTTTTATTTTTTAATAGTTATTCATCTTATCTTTTTCATATCATCTTTTCCCTTAAAAATCATTAGCGAAACTGTCACCTATCACAACCATGCTAATAGGCCCAATTTTTAAGGCACCATCGTAATTATAACAGCTAATTAGAATATTTCTGTTTCTTTTTCACTTTAGGCATTCGATAGAGAGAACACTTTTTACATTCCTATAAAATTTACGATAGCGTGTTCATAATTGGGCCTAATATGGATTGCCAATACGTAATAAGATGATATGTGACATATATTGACTGCAGACTTTTATAAATGTCACGCTTAGCATAGCAAAGAGACAAATTGTCTTTTCACCATTATAGCTCCTTGAAGAGGAAATATAGTATGGATTGACAATGACCACTGACATTAAAATTGGAGAAAATGTTTTTTCCCTATGCCATGCTACATATTACAATGACGTTTAATGGGCCGTCATTTTGTCTGACATTAAAATATTTTTAAATATACCACCGTTAGAGGTTAAACATGTTTCTTTATTCTACCTTTATGGTACAGAATCCATACTAATATACGAAGAAACGGATCAACTTGATTTTTAAGAGTAGTATGGCATGAGTATAAGTATCTTGATTCTAAGGTTATTAACCTTGACTGTGAACTGTGACCTTGACACGAACATACATTTATGTTGGTTTGGGACTGAACAGTGATAAAAGTGCAGCTCTTAGCAGCGTGCCCAGCATGCTGGCAGCATTGCCACGCTGATTGGCAATGCTTATACGTTAGCCAAATAAACACCAGCATTTTGGTCACACGTCGGGTACACCAGACGCTCAGAAAGACCGGCCACCACGGGCACAATGTCTCAATTTCAAACGGCTCAAATATGTAACCACTGCCGAGGTTAGCATATTTGCGCCGTTTGTGCTGCTCCGAATCGGCCAATGCTCCAGCCCTTCTCCGAGTCTCAGATAGATGTGACGGCACCAAAGTATCGACGCAAGTCGCGTCTCATACTAAGGGCCGTCTACACTTCCATGGGACCAGCTTCATACCGTCAGGCCTTTTGCCATCACCAAGCGCAGACCCATTCGGTTCGAGTACGGCTGCTTTATTGGCGGTCGCAAAAACCCTGCGTATGACATCATTCACATTGGCGTGGCAACCAATTCGACCAGCGCTTCTTGAGCAAGAAAGATGGTGGTGACCGAGCTGGTCAACGTTTGAATAAGTGAGAGCGCTCAGCCATGTGAGGCGCGGCAGCAAGGTGGGTCGACTATCTCGACGATATCATCAATACCGCCGGTCGAGCCTGGTCACGACCGGCAAAGAGCCGAGGTAGATGTCACAGAAAGAGAGAGGCCCATACCCAGCAGTGGGACAAAGAAAGCTGCAGATGATAACCATGACGAAACAAATTAGTTGAGATTGACTGTTTCTTGGGTTTGAAATGATTGTTTGCTACAATATTTGAATACCGTTTCACATTGAATTGGGGATAATATTTTGTGGCGCACTTACTATTACTTACTTCGTATCTACCGATTTTATACCATTACTGTCTTTACAAAAGTGAGATAGCTCAAACAGATCTACATTTTGTATGACAGCTGCCAAACTTAAAAGTAGTTTATCTCCGTAACTGTCAACTTTTGATCAATGCTATCTTCACGAAAGTGAGATAGCTCAATCAGATCTACATTTTGTATGACAGCTGTCAAACTTAAAAGTAATTTATCTCCGTAACTTTGAACTTTTGATCAATGATATTTTCACGAAAGTGAGATAGCTGAACCAGATCTACATTTTGGATGACAGCTGTCGAACTTATTAGTGGTTTATCTTCGTATCTGCCGATTACTGTCTCTACAAAAGTGAGATAGCTAAACCAGATCTACATTTTGGATGACAGCTGTCGAACTTGTGGTTTATCTCTGCAATGTCAACTTTTGATCCATACTATCTTCACAAAGGTGAGATAGCTCAATGAGATCTACATTTTGGATGACAGCCATTAAACTTAAAATATCTTAATGTAGGTATCTCCGTAAGGTTAGCTACCTACTTACATTCATTAACTTTCACGGTACAAAGTTCGCCGGGTCCGCTAGTAAATAAATAAACTAAGCTTAGCTTGTGATATGTAATTAACTAATTATCTGGAATCTGGAGCTCTGGAAATACTTCTGTGTTCCCTTCCTCAAAACCTTATAAACCTTATAATCTCATCCGGTCTCTTTGGTATGACTACGAAGATTTACGACCAAAACCTATGCTATGTTCTACAGTTGACTAAGGATCTTAAGAATAGCAAATGTATGAAAATAGGAAATTAGCCGTCACCGTCATTTGCAGTTAATAGCAATTTCCGCGCGCTGAAATTCCTACAGCACACAGTAAGGAGCAAACTTCCTTCTAAAGTTAGATTTATATCCGACGTAAGCACTACCCAGAGTTCCAGACGGGCAGAACAAACGCACACAGCGATGTGGGGCAAGTGAGTTTACCTAACAAATTGTGGACAGAGCACCCCGAGATAGCGGAGCTAAGGCGAGCAAGGGTCGCCTCACACAAACACAATTTAGCTATGTAACATTTCCAAACGACGCAAAAAGGGGAAGGTTAAATTTTCCTGTTTTTTTTGGTTGTAATATTACCCTATTGTATTATATTACCTATTTAAAAGAAAGTGTTTTTTAACTCACGATTTTAGACTGAGCGAATCTCGGTTGTGCACTTAGTAAATAACAAATTATTATGTACGCACAGTATTTCCTTACCGTACAGTATTTCCGAACCTACACTAAGTTACTGAGCGAACGAAGTTAGAGAGAGACCAATTTTGGACTTGACCTGGATTTTGTTTTCATCTCTCTGGATGCTGATTCTCATCTGCAGATCGCATGTTCAACGAATCTTGACGAAACTTGGTACACAGATTTTATATATTCATGTTTTTTTTTGTCCTCAGCGATTGTATAGGTATTTCTCAAGAAAGGAAATTAGCTATCGCACCATATTTCACCCAATTTCGATAAAATTTGGTAAGATTATTTAATATGTGTATAAATAGTAAGAAGATTTATGTTTATTAGGTCCATAATTTAGTTTCAAAAGTCTCGGCCAACATTCAGTAAATAACAAGACACGCGAGCAGTTTCATCTAGGCTAGTTTCATTCCTCACATTTTATACTTCGCTATGAAACTTTACTGTCTACAATCACGGCAGCATCAGGCACACTCCCAGTAGTGATGATCACGTCGCACAGCTTTGCTCACGTAGTGCGGCGACCCGCTCGATGAAAATGCGGAAAATCAATTTGTCCGTAATGGATATTGGTTCTGCGGTAAAAAGTTCGCAGTATCTGGTGTACAGATGTTGTTGGCAGCCTGCACGGAAGGAGAACTGTAGTTTATATTCACTATGAAAATATGACGGTGAAATAAATTTAATTGAATTTGCTATTAGTTACGCTTGTTACAGTTGTTACCTAAAAATAATTTTATTTGAATTTAAATAATATCTTGTAGTCTAACTTCACAAGCGTCAAGAAATTTTATTCGGCCTGTGACGTACTCGTATTGAAGATGGTATAAATTAAAAAAAAATAGCCAGTTTATAATTCTTATGTTACGACTCTTTGGACTCTAAAATTTGGCTCTCATTCTTTGGTTTTCCAAACCCAAATGCGGTTGTAACCGAAACAAGACAGATTTCGCCGTTGATGGAAATATCAAAGATTAACCATAGATAGATATCTTTGCCTTACCCAGTTAATTACTTTCTCCGCCTAGCATCAAAACGGATCTTGGTGAAGAAATTACTTGAACCTAGGTAAATGTGTAGAGTGTCTTATAGATACTTACTAGTTAATCACAAAAAGGGTAGCTAAACTTGTTATATCATTATGATGATGCCACAATATGTCATACAAACCATCCATCAGCCGTAGGATGTCCATTACTAGGCATAGGTCTCTCCTAAGGATTCTTATACAGGGTTACTGGTTATTGAACCTATTCTTCTTAGTGGGTTATAGGCGGGGTAATTATCAACAAATTAGACCCCATAAACCTTCATGCAAAAGTTAACAACTTCTGAGATAAATTGAATTAAAGTTTATTTTCCATTTATCGATGCAAGGTGACTTAAGGGTTAATAAAAAAAGTTTGATGTATTCGCACTATTTTTTTTTACTTAGCAGAGACATCAAGCTATCATTATGAGTAAAAAAACTGGACTCGGTAGACATTAGATAATTATCACATGAAAAAAATAAAAAATGTAATTTTCATTGTTTCTTCTTTGATCGACAATTAAAAAAAAATGACAATACATTTGGCAAGCAGATTATTTTAAAAACAACAACTTTTAGCTTTTTAATGAGGTATCAAAATCTGACATTGGTCACAGGGTTTAAGAAAAAACGATTCACAATGAGGTCCAGGTAGAAAATTTTAAGAAAACCGTTATTTATTACTTTCTTAATATGGTTAAAAATGACTAAGTATCTAATTTTAATACCTATTAGCATTTGAAATCGCAACATAAAATAATTTATTAATTCAAATTTCAAAACGTTTATTTAATACTTTTCAACATGCAACATAACCAGAAGCATATTTTCACCACTTCATAACAAATTAAAACAGGAAACCGATAACCGCAACTTTTCAACTAAGCACTCATATAAATTTTCCCAAACCACACAATTTGTACAAATAAGGTTATCCCTCGTCAAAACCACCAGTCACAAACTATTTTAACCATTGGATACCGAAAACTTTGCTAATAAGCTCAAATCACAGAGCCAAAGTAATCAATCATGTAGCATTTGAATAAAGTAATCAATCGTGGAATTGTAGATCATTTAAATTCTAAACTATGACAGCCAACCAAATGAAAAGTTTAAAAACCGTTCAAAGTGTAGATGCGGCTGGTTCCTGAAAGTTCTGGAAAGTTTAATGGAAAATTCGTGTCGTTTAGCGCCAGTGTCATATTTCAGCCGAGGTCGTGTGTGGAGCGAGCTTCTCAATAGAGCAGCTCTACCTTTTTGTAGCTGAAGAATGCTTTCAGCATTTGATAGCTCAGCTTTTAAGGGCGTGAATTCTAGGCTATTTTCATCATTTTTAGGGTTCCGTACCTCAAATGGAAAAAACAGAAACCTTATAGGATCACTTTTTTGTCCGTCTGTGTAAATGTTAAGATTCTTTATCTCGGGAACGCGTCAAGATATCGAGTTTTAAACTGTATACGTATATCTATGGTTTCTTGCAGTTGTGTAAAATAGAAGCTTGTCAGTTATATTTAGTTATTGTCGTTTAAAAAAGTTGGAGCCGTTTACATCGTAAAAAATCGCATATTTACACACGCCCATAAAAATCAAAACCTACAGGGTACTTCCCGTTGACATAGAACTATGAAATTTGGCGAAAAGCATTGTCTTAAAGTACACATATTGGAATAAATCTAAAAATTGTACAATTTTATTTATATCACAAAAAAATCAAAATTCTAAGTGAGTAAATCGTATCATGTGATGGTATCATATAGAAGAACTTCATTAGCACATGCTAAAACAGGTTTTTTATTATTTTAACAATGTGTAATTTTCGATGTACGACGAGAAAAGTGAAAAAAAAAAAAACTTTTTTGTCGATGGTTCAGTATAGAGATTTTAACAACTTACTTCCCAATTTTGTGAAATTTTCTAATTTTTTTACGGAACCCTGGGTGTGCGAGCCTGACTCGCACTTGCCCGGTTTTTTTTTTTGTAAACATACTAGAAGTTGAATGTGACTTCAATGATAATTAAACTCGGTATATGAGTTCTTTTAAATACAATTTTTTTATAATCAACTAGAATATTTTACCCACTTTAAATATATGTGTGTATGCAATAAGTATCATGTACCGATCTGTAAAAACAAGAGATTTTAGTTACAAAAACCAACTGACAGTATTCCCAAAATGCCAACAAAAGTTCCAATTACTATGTAAATATATTAATTAGTTCTACCCGTTCAAATAAGCGTGAAAACATCACTCAAAGAAAGAATTAAGAGTGCGAAGTCGACTTGAAAACAGGAATAAATGATTCAAAGCAAATTAAACTCGTGACCGGAATTATTTGGAATGTAGTATCTATCTCCTTAAGGGCGTGGATCTAACGATGCATATTTGAATTTCAAGAAGTGTATTGAGAAGCCGAGCACGTGGCGGCTCTATTGGACGATCGGAATGGATCGCCTTTTATTGGGGCATGAATAGATTGCATTGTAAAAACCTATTCATCTTTAAAAACAACCCAGACGAGAGAACGAACCGCGTTATGTGGGTTTCAAACGAAGTAAATATAAACTATATTTTAGCACATTTTTTCTTGGTAAGCTTGTTCATTATTTCATTATGTTACGTTAAAAAATATAAAATAAATTTAAAAGACTAGTTATTGTCCACGACTTCGGCTGCGTAATATTTTGAATTTTGTGTGCTATTCCATGGATACCTATTATTTTTTTGAGATAAAAGGTAGCTTATATCACTTTCCCACTTGAACACTATATCCATGTCGAAAATCTAGTCAATCTGTTGTTCTGTTGCTGCATGAAATAAAAACAAACCAACAAACAAACTTTTGGATATATAATATTAGTAAGGAACTATACATATTAATGTAAATATATGTATTACATTCTGCTCACAGCATGTCCGTGCTTATTATTTTTATAACGAAAGCATTCTTAGAGCTAAAATTCAAAGAATGCGCATTTGGAAGGTAAACGAATAAAAATAAATACTTAAGCATAAAGTTATAGCATTGTAACTTTGCTAAAGTTCATGATGCAGTATAAATATTAAATTGAAAACATTATTACATCTATTTAAAAGGAATTAGTTAAGGGAGTTATTGGAACTGAAACGTGGTCTTTTACTGTGGGCCTTATGAATAAGCTCAAGGTAGCCCAACGCGCTATGTACTGAGAACTGCAATGAGGAGATTCGCAAGGATTGGTAAGTTGAAATGGCAATGGGCAGCGCACATAACTCGGAGAACTGATGGCCGATGGGGCAATAAAGTTCTTGAATGGAGACCACACACCGGCAAGCGCAGCGTAGGACGTCAACCAACCAGGTGGACTGACGATATTATTAAGACCGCAGGAGCGAGCTGGCTGCAGGCTGCTTCCAACCGGGCTTATTGGAAATCCACAGGGGAGGCTTATGTCCAGTGGACGTCCTACGGCTGATAATAGCCACATAGTCCATTCCGTCCAAAACATTATATTTAATAAAAAAAATTGGAAATTTGGACAATATAAAAATATTTTACTGTTTTCTACAAATAATCATCAAGCACTTGTCACTCCGCTGAGCAAATTGGCTATCTAGGTGTCAAGGTCAGATTTGGTGGGCAATAATAAAGTCCTTGACATTATTTGTCATTGTGTTTTCGTTATAAATGTAATAAGAAACGAGGTGATTTATGTTGGACTTTTGGCTCATAATACAACTCAACACATGGACCTAAATAAAAAAGGAAGAAAAAAGTAATTATAAAATTTTCCTTATACTACGCGCAATAAAACATGAAGTAATTATGTAATCAAATATATTTTTTTACCGACGTCTTGACTACGTTGCATCGGTCGTGGTCACGGGCAGACTAGACTTGCGAAGCCGTTAGGTACGGCATTCGGAAATTCAAATTGTCACTAATCTGCACAAACCGCGAAAGATTGAAAATAACAAGAATAAAATTTAAATATTAAAATTTAAATTAAGAATAAAATTTATATTTTATATCCTTGAGGGAGTTAAATCTGAAATATATTGTGCATCTTGTTTATTGAACTCAGACGAAACAAAAAACATTCATGCAGTGGATAAAATTTCAAATTCAATTTACGATAAAAAATTGAAGCATCTCATTTCGCTCATAAAGCGGCCTATGAATAAATCGTCCACTTCTATAATTTTCAAAGAGTGACCTTTTCATTGAGACGCTCAGATCTCGCGGGCTCACCTTCCAGAGTTCAGGTCCCATGTCGCCTGAATGCCGGCGGGGCAAGCGTCAGTAATGAGGGGCATTCACTCGCCCTTCGCCCTCCACCGCCCTACTTTCCATGCAATATGGCTCTATCCTGACCGCTGATAGGTAATTTGCTCGGTTCGAGGAAAATGCTGAGAATGGCTGAAAGGAAAGGCTATTTTTTGAATTGAAAGAACTTGATTGAAAAAGGATAGAATCGATGTAAGGCTCGAAGGATAGCGTGGTCCCTTGGGAGGAAAGGTGTTCTAGGTATTGAATTGAATTGAACGTTGAAGTGATTGGTCGAATCGACGATTTAATATTTTGGAGTGCTTTTAGGCCGCGCTTGGGGAATTCGGTTATCAATAATCCACGAGAAATATTTACCTTTTTTTCCAGTAAAGTGAAATCGAACTCTTCTTGATATTTATAATACACCTATAAATATATTTTATTTACTTAGTTGTAGTTCATTGATTTACTAATGCAAGTTTAAAAATAAATTTCACGACGGAAGAAACACTTAATTTTGTATTTCCCTGTCAATAAACGGTAGATACCTATTTGTAAAATTTCATTCAGATAAGCCCAGTGACTTTTACATTCGACTATAAAGCAGGGCCACAATGAGTCCCTAGGGAAGGGTGAACATTACAGTCATTTTATGGAAAACGAAAAAAGGTTTTGCGTTTCGAGTCGGAACGTAACGACATCATGACGAGTCGGGCCAAATGAGAAATAGAGGGACAAAATGGGACGCGGAGATCTTATCAATCATTTGGTGAAGCTATTTTTCACTTCCTCTAGTTCGTACTTATGTGTTTTGGACTGATAGATCAGGAGAACGTGGCGATTTTTAGATGGCGTATTTTGGGCATTGTTATCACAAATACATTCAGTTTCTGACTTGGCACGTTTTTGTGTCATTATGTTTTGTAAAAGTTAAGTAGATTTTTTTCATACGTTTATAAACAAAAGATTGTCACGTAAATTGACGTGCACTTGATTAGAAATATAAGTTCTACTCACCCCAACAACAACACTTACCTATTAAACTGGGGTTTTATTCATACTTATGTACGTTTTTCAAATACATCCATCATCTATCGTTCCATCAGCCGTAGGACTGCTTAACATGCCTATGTTTAGCAGTGGACCTCCTTGTCATTTTTCAATAAGCTTAGCTGGAAGGAGCTTACATCACAAGGCTTCACAAGTAGCCGTACATACTCGTAGCTAGAAACATAACGTTCATGTTTTCATTGAACTATCCGCTTATATTTTGTTTGTTTTCCAACCACATATTTGAATAAATATTGTATACAATAAGATTATTTGTTGCAAAAATTAGCATGACCGACTTCACCCGTGTACAGAATTCGCGAATATTTCGTACGCATCGATGTAGCATTTTATCAAAAATGGCTCAGCCAATTTCGATAAAATTTAAATGGGATCAATTTCGAAGTATACTCTTTCCAATAAAAAAAATAATTATTGAAATCGGACCACTATGAAAAAAGTTATGCGTGGTTATACATAAAAAAAATATATACGCGTCGAATTGTATACCTCCTCCAGTGGTTCGTCGGTCAAAAATAAGATCTTATTATGTAAAATCGATGAAAAACAAAAGATATCACCACTGTAACCGGGCACTAAAACTAAATAACTATTGTGACCTCTGATTAGTTTGATAAATAGATAGCCATTATAAGCTAATAACTTTTCCAATAATTGCTCTCGGGCGTGCATTAAGGCGCTTACAACACGGAACCTGTCCCCGAGGTATTGTGCCATTAACAATTTGGGCAACACCATTAGCCCAGCCCAGGGTTCACGATAAATCATCGTTTTTCGACGCGGCCCGAACAGTAGGGCAGCCATCTTTGTTTACATTTATGAACCCTTGTGAAACTATTTAATCTGGGTCAAGCCTGCCCTTGTCTCTTTTTGCTATACTTATTATTCATTAATTTTATTGATATCTTATTTGACCTAATTTGGTTGTATAAAATTTAAATCAATTTTCATCTTGAAACGACGGGATAATATTATTTTTTCCATCGTTTACTAGTCGAGTTTTCATGAAGTTATTTTTATTACTTAAACGGTGTATAAAAAATTCTGCTTGTCACGTTATCTAAAAATATTGCAGTGATCATGTAATAGGTTTATTGATTTAAGAATGTAGGTTTCTTAATAATTACATCAGTAAATGCCCAAAGCTTACAAACACCAATTAGTTTTTTTTTCGTTTGGTACAGTTTTTTCTTTATGAGTTTGTCAGTTTATTCCTTAATAAAATTGATCTTAAAGTGAAAGTATTTTTGTAAATTAATATATTTTAATGTCAAGAGCATCGACAATTTTATCAATAGCCAAAATGCTAGTGTTTATTTGGTTCAACGTATAAGCATTGCCATTTAGCGTGGCCATGCTGCCAGCATGCTGGGCACGCTGCCAACTGGAATTGGGCTTGAGTATTTGGATTATCTTTAGACCTTCAAGGGTCTATGGATGATCCAATTGCTTGTCATGTAGTAGTTTGAGTAGTTTTAGATTATGTCTTGTATTTAGTGGTAGTTAATAAAGGCACTTGCCCATTTAAACAATTTTATAGAAGCTATTAGTGTGTGTATTTAAAACTAAAATAAAAATACATCGTACAGAAGTGTGGTTACCCTACGTTATAAAGCGACTATGCTACTGAAACGTGAAGGCATTTACTGAGAAAAATGTCGTCAAATAGACAGTAACAGTTTTTCATGTCGTACCTTTGAACCCAAAATGTTTGGTAAATATTTTTATTTGCTTGCGTAGGAAAAGTTTAGCTATAGAAAAATAAATATAATTTAGTATTGGAATTTAAATAAAATGAGTAAGTACAAATAACAAAGTTATGTTAGAGCAAATGTACGTTTTGCTTCTTTCATTGCCGTTATGAATTAAAGACGAATGTCTCTTAGACTATTTCTTATTCCATCATTTCGTATTTCCTTTGATTAATTATATATCTGTCTGAATACAGAATTGGCTGAGCAAAACGGGGCAAAAAATATTCACTATATATGGACCATAAACACACCATCCTACTTCCTACTAATATTATAAACGCGAAAATTTGTGAGGATGGATGGATGGATGTTTGTTACTCTTTCACGCAAAAACTACTGAAGAGATTGAGATGAAACTTTGCATTATTATAGCCTATGATGATATTGCGTCAAAAATCAAATTATCATGCGGGCGAAACCGCGGGTAAAAACTAGTAAACATACGAATTTTGACAATTTACACACACTATGTACCTACGCACATAATGTCAAAGAACTGGGCCGTTTTGTTTGTGATATCTGTGTTGTGATTGTGTTTATAAATATAACCATCAATCACAAACACATCAAGACAGATACAAAAATTAAAACCTATTTAATAAAATAAAAAAAGTAACTAAATAATATAAGTATTTCTTATTCCATGACATCAAGGCCCTTGATTATATTATAATAGTAAAAATAGAGCTAAGGGCTACACAATACCAAAAAAACGAAAATAAAGAAATAAAAAGTAGAGAGTGAAAAAATAAAACAGATCAAGCTAGAACACTAACGTGCTGAAAACATAGATTACTGCGGCAGAAATTCCAAAAATATTATCATACTAATAATATTATAAATCCGAAAAGTTTGTTGGCTTGTTGGTTTGTTCCTCTTTCACGCAGCAACGGAGCAACGGATTGACTTGATTTTTGGCATGGGTATAGTTCGAGGGCCGGAAAGTGAAACTACTTTTTGTCCCAAAAAAATAAAATGTTCCTGTGGGATAGCACAAAAGTTAAATGCCAAGCGGGCGGAGCCGCAGGCAAAAGCTAGTAGAGTTATAAAAGGGATAATATTAGTATTTTGACTTAAAAAACCTGAAACGTAATTTTCTATCATAGCACGCACGCTAAGTACTTACGTGTCCGAAATTATAATTTGTTGTCAGGAATTTTGTCCAACATTATTTATTCCACTTGTATAATTTAAACTCTATTTTTGACCGACGAACAGGAGGAGGAAGTACTCAATTCGACGCGTTTTTTTATTTTTTATGTACTACCACGCATTATTTTTTCATAGTAGTCCGATTTCAAGAATTATTTTTTATTGGAAAGAGTATACTTCGAAATTTTATCAAAATTGGCTGAGCCATTTTTGATAAATCAACAATGATGTAAAAAATGCTAAATTGATCCGTGCGATATATTCGCGAATTCTGTACACGGGTGAAATAGATCATGCTATTTTATGCAAAAAATAATCTTGTTATTTTCGTCAATCGTCAGTCGTAACGTTCAAAGTAAAACTACAATTTTCTTGTATTTTTGAGGTTTCGTACCTCAAAAGGAAAAAACGGAACCCTTACAGGATCACTTTGTTGTCCGTCTGTCCGTATGTCAAGACTCTTTATCTCGGGAACGCGTAAAGATATCAAGTTGAAATTTAAACTATATACCTATGATCTCTTGCAGTTGTGTAAAAGAAAAACTTCTCAGTTATCGTATAAAAAAGTTAGAGCCGTTTAAATATCGTAAAAAATAGTATATATCGACATTCACAAAAATCAAAACCTACAGGGTACTTTCCGTTCCGTCATAGAACTATGAAATTTGGCGAGAAACATTGTCTTAGAGTACACATATAGGAATTAATCTGAAAACTGTACATTTTTATTTAAATCACAAAAAAATAGGGCCTAGATTCACAAAATATGGGTTCAAAATTCAAAGTGCGTAAACCGTATCATGTAAGGTATCATATGAAAGAGCTTTATTAGCACATGCTAAAACAGGTTTTAAATTATTTTAACAATGTGTAATTTTTGATGTATGACGAGAATAGTGAAAAAACACTTTTTTGTCGATGATTATTGTATAGAGATTTTAACAACTTACTTCCCAATTTTGTCAAATTTTCTGGATTTATACGGAACCCTCGGTGTGCGAGCCTGACTCGCACTTGTACAGTTTTAAAACAAAACTAAATATAGTTAAGCTACTAATACTACATAAAGCAATTGAATCATTCACAGGTCTAAAGATAATCCAAAATGCTCAAGCTCACTGCCAGTCGGCTCCTTGTCCAACATGTTGGCATCATTACCGTGGTGAATGACAAGTATTCAATGGTTTTAATTTATATGAACGTCATGATTGACGTAAAGCGTGTAAAGTAGTTATTTAGTTTACGTTATCTTATGGCGATATAATTTTTTAAATGTTTTTGTTGTTCACATTTGTTTTAATTGGGTAAAATCACAGACTGCTGTGAGTTTATAACATTTGATTAAAGGATAAAACAATTTAACAGCGGTTTATTCATTAATCAGCAATCAGTCGCGGCGAAGTTCGTCAACGCTACCTCAGCTCGTAATTACAGAGATCCATCAGTCGGCTGCGTATTAGTTAGACGCGTATTGTTCATTCGCGTTACTGTGGTTAAATAAGCTATGCTTAAGATGCGGTTTTACTGCAATACTACGATCAAACGAGTCAATAATTGCTTCGGATTCTTCTAAAGTAGTTTTAATCACTCAAAAAAGAAAAAAAAACTGAAGAAAGTTCTGAACACCCTAAGAAGACTTAAACTACCAATAGCTTGAAGAGTTTAAAAAAATGCCAATACCCTTTTCAATGCCACTATTTTTCTCACTGTTCTACAAATTTTCAGGACATGTGTTAAGATTGGCCTTCTTATAATAGGTAAACGTCCTACCTACATTATATGCCGTACCTGTTCTTAAGATCAGAATACGGTGTGACTAAGCGCTATGCTATACAGGGTTATTTCTAATCAATTAGCATCCTTCTAGGGGCTTATTCTATACATCAAAACTAACAACTTTTGTTCTACGACTTTCGTCAATACTCAAAAAAAAAATTTGTTTGTTTCCATAGAAAAATTTAGTTCACCCGCGACAAAACGTATGGAACAGCTGATTTTTTTTTTTTGAATTTTGACGAAAGTCGTAGAACAAAAGTTATTAGTTTTTATGTACAGAATAAGCCCCTAGAAGGATGCTAATTGATTAGAAATAACCCTGTATATCTAAAAAACGATTTGAAATTAGTTAAAGAAAACGATATGTGCGCAAATACCAACACTCGAACAAACAAACGGACAGATAAAAAAAAATGCCTGAAGACACTTTGTTCGATTGGTCAACAGTAAAGGCGAGCAAACTGCATACCTACTAAAAACTCTAGAAGAAATTACCTTGCGTATGTAAATCCATGCACCAACTCGCATTGGGTCAGCATGATTGATCATCCTTTGTCAAAAGGCTTATTATTATTATATACTACGGGACTAATCGCGCACTAAAATTACGAGATAAATAAATACCTCCTCATAGCGACGTTTCGGCCGAGTTGCATCGTCCGTAGTCACGGGACGGTCAGTCTACCCGTGACCACGGTCGATGCAACTGTAACATAATAATGTGTTCAAATCGCGAAAGTTTAAAAACAACATAAGGCTTATGTGCAGTATAAGGCTAAAAAATGTCGATAACGAAGACAGTAGAATTCTAAAATGGAACTCTGCCTTAAACCAGACCGAGTGATAAATATATTCTAGATCTGTTAGTTAGTTATGTACCTTTGTCTGGTAATCAGCCGGGGGATTGTGATAATGTACGCTGGGACGAAGGGATTTGTATTCCAAAGACGTTTTATTTGATGTTCATTATTTACTTTGTCTAGTTTCTAATGAACGAGCTTTGTGCTAAGCCTCTGGTGTTACAATTGAAAACATTTACATGTATAGTATCGTCATCATCATCATCTAACGCATCAACCGTAAAACGCTCAATGCGTGAAATTAGCCTCTCATCTCTTTTGACTTTGGTCATTTCGGCCGCTAGGTACTGGACATAATCCTCTCCTGTTGATTTCTAATAAGACAGGTTGAAATTGGCCTGCATTCAGCGCAATCCTACAGTTTTAATAAAGTCTCTCCACCTAGTAGGTAGACGTCCTACGCTGCACTCGATGGTACGTGGTCTCCACTCGAGAATTACTCGACCTTATCAGTATCTATCGTTATAATTTGCCAATCCACTGGGCTATGACGATAACTTTGGTTTTACTATGGACCTTAAAATTTTTCATTCGATCTCCCAGGAGACACGTTGTTATTTATGATGTTATATGTATCTAGTCCTACGAGGTTGTAGTGTTATACGAGTGAACCGGTATACCTTCAATCCTATATTTATGCAGGGCTATAGGCTTACTCTATACTAAACCAAAAGGAGGTGATTAAGACTATCATTACGAACAACTTTTACTATGGGGCCAATATGCCTGTCTCATTCAAAACTGCCACTTAAAATCGACAAAATGTGTGAATCATCTGATTATTTTTTCTCGAATTTCGATTTGGCCTCTAATGAAAAGTTGTTCAAATTGATGGTCTCAATCATCTACTTTCGCCTTAGTACACCAGTTCTGGATAACCTTGTATACGGGTGCAAACTTTAACCATTTTTTTAGAAATATTCACTCAAGTTATTCCTTTCTCTCCGCCTCACGAACTCTAGCAGAACTTCATAACTTGGTAAGAGCAATATTCTTAAGGGAAATTAAATTCCGTAGCGATTAGTTTGATGAGTTGTTAGATTTATCGCCGGAATCGGACCGGCCGCGGTAATATCCTCGTTGAGGGTTGAACACAGATCTTATGAGATGGGACACTAGATTTCTCGATCTAACAAGGGCCTAATTTCGCACGAATTTCTTTACTTAAAATCACAAAAATGCGTTCCGCCAACAAATTAAACAATTAATAGTCACAAAACATAAATAACAACTTATTTAATTACTTAATAACAGCATTGCATTCTGCGATGTATTTTACATTAAATATACACCTTTGAACGAGCAATTTTTGTGTATTTTAAACTTTCGCGATTTGTTGCCGGCCGAGCCGTGACCACGGTCGATGCAACTCGGCCGAATCTTCGGGCTGAGGAGGTATTTATTTATCTCGTAATTTTAGTGCGCGATTAGTCCCGTAGCATAAAATAATAATCTTGTGTATTTGTTTGTACCCAATTCGTATCTCAGAAACAGCTCTAACGGTATTGAATTTCATTTATCATACATATATATAAAGTATTCAGATAAAGCTTTTATTTAAGTATATCTGTTTTCGTTTTAATTTCGAGAAAACACGAACTTCTTACTTCTTTTTTCCGATCAGAGCTTGTTTGCTTTCTAGTAAATATACTAAGTGTTGATTATGAGCATTTATTTACTACTTATAAATGTCCGGCGCTTGGTCAACAAAAAGCTTCTCTCTGAATTTCTGTGGGGTTTAATTGAATATAAGGATCTGAGCTTTGATTTATTACTGCTCCAGCTTTACGATGCGCTGCCTCGTAAGAGCGGGGAAAGGTGACGTTATTACTATTTCTCTTTAAGTTATTTAAAGATTGAGGAGTACAGTAAGTAGGAGAAGCATTATTTATGTTAGAAATGCTATAAATATAAACAAATCAATAAATAGGTTTTTTTTAACGAGCAAAAGTGCCTTTATTAACTACAATAATATACATTACTAATTTAATTGCTAAAACTACCTACACCACTAGGTACTACATAGAAATAAATAAATAAATATTAGGGGACATCTTACACACGGCCTCTGACCCCAAACTAAGCAAAGCTTGTGATATGGCTGCCAGAGACTGATATATTACATATACATATTTTTAAATACATACTTATATAGATAGTAACTAAATAACACCCAGACACAGAACAAACATTTATATTCATCATATAAATATTTGCCCTGGGTGGGGATCGAACTCACGCCTCTTTGATCCGGAAGTTAGGGTCACTAACCACTGAACCACCGAGGCAGTCGAAGGAAGCAATTGGATTGGATTGGAGCAATCCACAGACCCTTAAAGGTCTAAAGAATTCGCAATCCGCGCAAATCAATTGATGGCTAACGTCACATAGGCGGTGCCAAATGACTAAAATGAAGTCATAAGCGATTGCTATTACGATTGGTATTGCTTAGGCGGTAGGGGGGGCAGCTCTTCTTAAGCAAGAGAGAGCGTGGTGACCGAGCTGGTCAACTGCAATACTACACTGACAGCGATGGGCCTCACAACACCTTGCTGACAGCTAGACGAAATGCAGTTGGGTCTAAAAGGTTACCAGTATTGATAGAGGGCAAAGCTTGCAGCCAAAGACCGGACTCCCATACAGAGACTGCAAGGATACGAGCGCGATCCGCGACGCTAGGACACGTATCTTGAAGAGTCTCTGCGACGATAATATCTTTGGAAGCTCGGTATTAGGGCAAGCGACCGTTCAAGCATTCGTTGCCTCTTTCAAATGAGCTACATCTACGCCAAAATGGCCTAAAGAAGGTGCGAGGATTTTTTCAATCAAATTATGAGTACTATGAATGGAGGACAAGAAAGCGTGTAAAGCAACACTTAGTAAATAGTACATTCGCAATATGGCATACCTATTAGTACCATAAAATGATAGATTTAGTTCATTAAGTTGAAATATTCAAAGTAAATTACCACTTAACTATATTAAACCATTTGAAATTTTTGTATACTCTGAATGCCATTTTGCTGATGCAATTTTGACAATTAAAAAATATAACATATTTATGCTTTTCGCTATTACAAGCTCTCCTGTTCGCATAAGCATAAATTTTCAATTATCGCTCCTGCTCTAACTCGGATCATGGCCATTTACGCATACGTTCAGCCGTACTAATGATTCAGCCGTAGTAAATGAAAACGTTGTACACCAAACGAGCGATAAATTATAAGAAACACTAATTAAACCTTGCATGGAACAAAAGGCGCAGACAACAATCAAGAATAATAGCCATCCGGAACGGAGGCTAAGCACCATTTGTCATCGTTCCGTAACAACTCCGCGCAATATTTTGCCTATTTTTATATTTTTTTCCGAACTTAATGGCCTCGAGGTCTGGAGTATCATTTATCAGAGTTTATAAGGTTTCTAAAAGGGAAAAGGAAGCCAGTTTACTTTCCACTGTTAGATGTTTCGTCGGATTGTAAGTAGAGTTTATTATATTTCGTTACATTTGAAATGACAAACACATTATAAAAATGTTTATTTATTTACATTTTCATGGTGATTAAAAGTAGATATTTATTTATAATTCCTTAGACAAAAAGTAACATGACAGGATACTTACTTAAGGAAAAAGTAAAAAATGATATTGCAAGAAAAATAGTGCGTGGAGTCCCTCCGCGCGGAAGAAGTGAAACTTCGTAATGTGGAAATGTGCTTTCATACCCCCTCCATAGTAGCGTTAAACGTTTAACGCAACCTTATTGGAAGTTGTATTATAAGTTTACTTCAAAAAGCAAATAAGAAAGCCGCGTAACAAAAGCTGTGGTTTGAGCTCTTAGTAAGCTAATAAATTCGTAGGTATCTGTATATTGGTATCCTATGCAATTTATGTGCTAAACAACCTCGCATTAAAATGTATAAAGCCTGCAAACTACCAATAAACTGGATTATAAGACACTCTCCGAAACAATATCGGAAATATATTACGTCTTGTTATGTTACTCGGCTCTTCAAAGATCTAGAATTCTAAAAGAAAGTAAAAAAATATTTCTCATTCACTGAGCGACTTTTGTAAAATGAAGCCTTTTCGACTTTCTGTTTTCGAGGGTTTATGGCCTCATTTCTTCAATTTTGCTCATAGATGTCAAATTATTCTTCAGTTTTGCATCAAACTTGTATCAAAAAAATAATTGGTTTTTAACCCTCTGCAACTAACGTGAGGTCTGAGAGACTCTTCTATACCTTTTTGATGTTGCTACGTCATCGTTTCTTGACATATCATTCTGTTTCTCCCTATACCTTCCTGTGTCTTATCTATTAAATTCCACTTTGAAGTTTCTTTTATGTGAGCAAATATTACGCGGAAGCTTTTCACTAGCATTCATTTGACTTTAGTATTTCATTTTCTATATGCAAGAAAATTCACACATACTTGCAAAATTTAGTAATAAAAAATGAATGAAGTTTTTAGATCATCTCTTATATCACAGATCAACCACTGGACGTCTTAAGGCTGTGATAATGTTGATGATATTTCTACCACAGAATTTATTACCTACTCTTTTCTATGAAAACATATTGTGTTTGGCGTGTAAAGCCAGGCAGCCAAATAATTTCATAAAACTCAGTACGCGCTTTATTTTTCAAGTCTAAAGAAATACTAACGTTGTTTATTTTTGCGCATCACCACTTTTCTTAGAACAAGCTTCTTATAAAACAAAATAAAACGTTAGGTACCACTTTTGTTCGACCAGATTTTCAATTAAGCGATTAGATACGCATTTAGGTAAAAGCCGAAGCGTGAGATTCTTACTAATTTACAATTCTAACTATGGCTTATTCACGAGGGCTCCGGAATCGTCTGTTTTAATTGCATAAATTGGAAGATGTTTGCGAATTCCGAGCGAATAAACTTAGAGATTTAAGGATTGTGGCTTGGAAGCCCTTAGATTCTTTTCTTATACTTTTAGGCGGCCGGAATCTGAAATATTGCATCTCTCTCAAGTTCTGATCCTCGAAACCCAACTTTTAATTGAAGTCGAAAACTCGAGAAATACTTTTGAGTCGCCGGTTAACTTTTTACTTTCATATTTTTCGTTGATTTTCTTTGAAGTGCGTCTCTTTTCGATTTGCTTAGTAATTGTATTCAAAGAGGATCGATCATCTGGAAAACTAAACACAGTGAGTGCTCACGAATTTCACACTTTGTTTGGTTTCTTACAGCAAAACGCTGTCGCCTTTTGTGCGTAAAAAGAAAATTACATGATTTGCATGAATGTGCACGAGATATGAGAGTAAACTGTAGGGTGCCTACAGCCCAGTACACTTGAGTACACTGTACAAGTGCTCACTCGAGTCTGTGTGCATTGCAGGCCAATGGAGCCACACAACGGGCATTCTATTGCAAACATTACAAGTGCAATGCGTTCTAACGAGCCATCGTGTTTGAATATCGACATCTCTGTAAAATAAAATTGTTGTCCAGCTTTTATAGTTTCAAGCAATGTTGCAGAATCGTTTTCTATTTAGATTGTATTTTGTTGCGGTAAGATATTTACATAACATGACATCTGATTAGGTTTTTCATATTGCACATATGGACAAAGACAAAGGAAACTCACGTGAAATTTTATATATATATGACTTAATTTTCTTTAGCAAAAACAGTAACTTTCATAATTCTAATCAGTTTCAGAACTATTTCATTAGAACGATTATAATAATTGGACAATTATATTCCTTGTAAAATGACGTCGTTCAATTAGCGATGTAAAAACATTACCTTACACAGCTTAACCTAATAAATATGAAGAATTAAAATCCAGGTGTAAGTCATGTTCTCCAATATCCAAAAAGGTCTCTATTATGAGTGGAAGTGGCTGTATAAATATTATAAAATTGAGAAGAGGTCGGGTCGCCGTAACCGAGGACCACTTGACCCACCCGCGTCTATTTGGGTCACACTTTTAATTAACAACCATACACGACCTCCAGGCCGGGATACAATCTATACCTATCATTAATTACACGTGCCGCCAAGATAAGTTTGACGATTAATCAATGTTATTTTACTAGCATCAGAGCATGAAAGAGAAGATCTTTATAATTTTGTTTATTTTTTGATGAGTAATGATTGTTGTGATGATAATGATTTGGTGAATACTTACCTATTTAATTCTGATTATTTAAGTACATTTCCAGAGCTAGCCACCCGGCCTATACGAACTTACTTACTTACTTAGTACATTTCCGATATCCCATATGTAATGACTTTTTACGGTGCACGCCATCTATCCTTTCGGTATTTATTTTTCTAAGAACATTAGTTTAGTCTTCGTGCTATAGGGACCTAGAACCCACCTCTGAACTCTATTCTATTTTACGGAAATGACCAAGTATAATAAAAAATACCACACCACAAACGATGTGGTTTTATCCTTCAAAACTAATCAGTTTCTCAGACTAATCCAGCTAGTGAAACGGTAATGCATCAAGTTTTACTATCAAGGACATGCTATAAACTGTCCTCGCGTCCGCACAGCCGGGTTTACGATGAAACTCCTCCGCAAATTATGGGGCCCAGCTGTCCATATATCCTGAGATAACTTAAACAACACATACACAGCTACAATATATGTAACACAGCTGCCAAAATTGATTGCTAAAGTTAATGGCAATATTTGAGTTTTCTTTGGTTGCAAGTCTTGTAAGTACGCTGGAACCCAGTGCAAAATTTGGTTTAATCCATATTCATAACTGTTTTTCAAGTGAAATGTACCTATAAACATTTATATATAATTACTAACCTTTTCCTGTAACTATTCCTTTGCACTGCTGAACATAGGCCTATACACGAAGGGCCATTGGACCATATCCACCACACTAGTCCAGTGCGTGTTGGTGGATTCATATACGCATTCGAATTCCTTCTATGAATGTATGCAGATTGCCTCGCGATGTTTTTCTTTACCGAAAAATCAGTGACGTGAACACCTGAAAAAACTGCAGCCGTCTATTTGAGGCTGTTTCATCTTTCTAAGCAAATCGTTTAAGATAATTAACTTTTAAAGCTGCTGCAGTTAGCATAATATCACGGTAATTCATCAAATTTTACTATCAATGACATGTCACCGCAAATAATGGAGCCCAACTGTCCATACATCCTGAGATAACGGGAACAACACATAAACAGCTGGAACAAAACGCAGCCGTTCAGATTGGATATAAATAATTCAGGAGAAGGGAAAGGATTTGTAAATCTTGGAATACGTTCGATGAAAGGTTCGATTATGCAGTTTGTTATTGTGATTTACTGTTGTTTTCTCTTTAGAATTACTTCTTTGTAAGATAAAGCTTGTTATTTTGACCGCATTTATCAACATGTCCAAGTTATACTTACCTTGTACTTGCATATACAAAAATATGTTGACAGGCTATTTTAAACTATAAATTTAATAAAATCATAAGTCAGATTTAAAATTAACTTTAATTCTCATAGCACATGGTAAAAACTTGCTTAGCACGAAAAACTTGCTAACTGATAGAGGGCTTGCGTAATTGCAGATCTTTAGACCTTATCCGTAGATCCAATGGTTTTTCATGTAGTTGGTAGCTTAAAATTAAGTATGTCATTTTGTTGTATTTTGTTTCTAGCTAGATATTATATCTACTTAAAAGTAATCACTACATAGTATAAAACATATGCCATACCCGTTGTGGCCTAGAGGTAGTGACACCCGCCTTGCAAACGTGAGGTCGTGGGTTCAAATCCCGGTCCCGTACCAATGAGTTCTTTGGAATTTATGTACGGAATTTCACACCACTGGCTTTTCGGTGAAGGAAAACATCGTGAGGCAACTTGCATACGTCCGTAGAAGAAATTCGATGGCGTATGCGAATCCACCAACCCGCACTGGGCCAGCGTGGTGAATATGGCCCAATCACTCTTTATGGGTAGGCCTAAGTCCCGCAGTGGACTATTAAAAAGGCTGATACAGTACAGTACAGTATAAAACAAAGTCGCTTCCCGCTGTCTGTCCCCATGTATGCTTATATCTTTAAAACTACCCAACGGAGTTTGATGCAGTTTTTTTCAATAGATAGAGATTCAAAAGAAAGGGTAGCATGCATAATACGAAGCGAAGCCGGAGCGGGATGCTAGTTCAAAATAAAACACCAGTTTAGATGACAGTTTTACCTTTTCATCAACGTTTTAAAAGTGCGTCTCTACAAATGTGCACAAAGTAAATCTTAAATAGTCATACTAAGTTTAACTTATATTAGAGTACATAATCATGTTGTTCAGTAAGTTAGGTGTTGTAGTACGGAACAGAGTAACTTAGTTTGTTGTACATTACAAACAAAACTATTCCAAACTTCTTCTTACATTATAAAGTTTGCAACTGCTGGTATTTGAGTATGAAAACTTTCATTATTAAATTTTAATTTGGCCTCTCTCAAATTCATGAAAATGTTTATAATATCAAATAATTCAGATTAGTGTCGATCAAAATTATTTGTTATCCAAACAGAACAATATAACTAAAACTAGATCATTAATGTACCACATTGTAGATCGTTTAGAAGTTGGACATTTTACTTTTTTACTTGTACAAGATTTGCTTCTTTATCCCTAAATCTCTCCGCCTTTTGTTTCGTATCGCTACTGAATTCACGTAATATATCTACCAATTATTTTATTCATACTTATTAAGCAAAATAATTAGTAGGTATTTGTATAAGCAAGCTCAATAAGAAGTATGTAAATTACGAGTAATTAGCATATTCAAAGTACCGTAACTGTGTAGCATCGTAGCAATCTGCTACGACGTAGAACTTATAGTTGATCAGCAAAAAAATATGACGGCAACATCTACTTCATCGGCAATTCGGCACCATAATTCGTAAAAAACACGATAATATTTCCAATACTTTGAGTTCAAGTTGTAGTATGCAAGCATGAATATTTTCCAGATTGAAGGACAATCAATATTTCTGGCGAAATAGTGCATGGACATTCATCACTCACTCAGAGCAGCAGGCTCCACTCAGTACTTGCCTCTGCAACTGCAACTGAGGTGATCGAATAGCAAGAAATAGCATTCTATTGGTATCATAACTATGACTGAAGAAGGCCTGCATCAGACAAATCGAAAAGCCAACAAAATGCAATTGACAATGAATTCAAAATAATTTCTCTTAAATTTTCATATTCTTGTGTACTAACTGAATTTTGGTACAAGCTATAATTCAATAACTAGTTATTGTCATAGTACCTGGTTTCATTATCCGTTAAACTAAGTAAGTAAGTTCGTATAGGCCGGGTGGCTAGCCCTGGTGTCAGAGTTTTGAAGCCGCCTGACAGCTAAAAATAAATCATAATAAATCATAATAATCATCCGTTAAACTTATTTAGTGTGATTTTGCTTTTAAATTTGTTTTTTCCCTGAGTGTGACGGCAAGCGCCTGTATATTGCATTATTGTAGGAAATATAATAACATTGTAGGTGCGAGCTGAGCATTACCGCGAGTGCTTTTTTCCATAATAAAATATGATGTCACGCCTGGATAAAAGCTTTCTGAGTTATTATATTGCAGCGCAAGTAACACGCGATGTGTTTTAAAAAATAGGTAAATAAGAAGCACCTTGAATGCTCTGTGAGATGCCATTTGTAAAATTCAACAAATAGTTAACGATACAAAAAAATGCCTATTTTCGACCGACGAACCACCTGAGGAGGTATACAATTCGACGCGTATAATTTTTTTTTATGCATAACTTTTTTCATAGTAGTCCGATTTCAATAATTCTTTTTTATTTGAAAGAATATACTTCGAAATTGGTCCCATTTAAATTTTATCGAAATCGGCTGAGCCATTTTTGATAAATCAACAATAATGTGAAAAATGCTACATCGATCTATGCGAAATATTCGCGAATTCTGTACACGGGTGAAGTCGGTCATGCTAATTTTTGCACAAAATAATCTTGTTTCGTTGATAAATGTTGCACTTACTATGTTGTCCATATAGAAGTGAAACATAAGGAATATAAAACATGTAATGAACCTTTTTCAACCCTATTTTCAAAACGTCCTTTTATTTACCAAAATATAGCTTTTATTATTAAGATGTACAAAAACTTTCAACATCAAAGGACAGAAAAGTCGTCGCACTAAAAGTTGGAGCGGAAAAAACTATCCATCCATTTATTGATGAATGGGCACATTATGAGATTGAATTATATTGATTTTCTCGGAATAAGGATCAAAATCCACCAAAGCGGAGATGCGCAGAGCTGACAGGGTATTGTACAGGGTCACTAGTAAAACTCCAATAACTTCGCAGGACTGAATGCATTACATTATAAGCAATAACGTTTGTACTAATCCTTTGACATTTTTTAGATTCTACTTTTACACGACAAATGTTAATTTAAGGTCGGCTTGAATTTTCTTAGCTTTACACTCAATTCACCGCCGGTTTAGGGTGGCACATGGCGTCCTAAACATATAATTATTTGTAGATCAAATATCACGATACTAGAAAAAAACTTATTGACTGAAGACTGCTCAGCTTCGTTTTTCACATGGCAATGTGGAGAGAAATGCGGCATTTTTTAACGGCAAATGGACGGACGGACGGACGGTCTGAAACACTTACTTTTATAAGACAAGACTAATCGCACACTGAAAATACGAGAGATAATATATGCCAACGTTTCAACCGAGTTACTTACATCGATTGTGGTTGCGGGCTGTACACTTTTATAATTTCTGTACATCTCCCATCCGTTTTGGTGGAGTTCGGACCTAAGGAAGAAAGTTTTCTGGTACGTACTTGATTTAACGTTCCTGAGAGGACATCTTTCAATCTTCCATGTTCAACTTTGTATATTACTTGACAACTTAGGTATTTACTATAAGTCACGTCAGTAAGCAGCATTTGTGCGACTCTGAATCAATTGATAACATGTATATTTAAAATCGGATTTAAAATCGGATGTCATGTTTGCTCGTATATAAAATAATGCAAAACGTATACACATGAAAATATAATTATATTTTTTACCCGACTTACAAGGAGGGGTTATGTTTTTAGAGTGTATCTTGTTTGTATGTATATTTGTATGTATAAATCAACTCAGACCTTCCAAACCGCTAAATAGGTTTGTTGGCCTCGGTGGCTCAGTAGTTAATATGGCTTTAACTTCTGGGTCGAAGAAGCGTGGGTTCGATTCTCACCTAGGGCAAGCATTTATGTGTTGAACATGGGCGTTTGCTCTGTATAAGAATGTTAATAAATAACATTCAGATACATATATCAAAAACCTAAATATATATAGGCATGTATTTAAATATGTAAACGTAGTATATCCATCTCTGGCAGCCATATTACAAGCTTTGCTTAGTTTGGGGTCAGAGACCATGTGTAAGATCTCTTCTAATATCTATCTATTTTGACAGTTAATGCCAATTAAGTATCCATCTATAGTTTGTCTAAATTACTCAAGTTTCCATAAATAAATATTGTTAAATATCGTTGATATTAAAAAAATACAAGCTGGTGAGTTTTAGCGTTATTTATTTCTGAGAATAATTGGTAAAGTTTCTTCAATATGAGAGTTATAAGACTAGTCAAAACGCTAAACACCACAACGAAATTGAGTTCTCACACTCGAACAAGCAGGAAACTCAACATGATTTATTTTACTGCAGTTTTTTCGAAAATTGATATTAATTAGACTTGTATATTTTGTTGTTAAGATTACCTTATTTTACGAGAAGTATCTTTGTATAAGTATGCAGTGCAGGTGTGCACTACACTTCAACGTAGTCATGCGTCAATTTACAAAATATACTTGTAATGCTTAAATCAGTTAAAATCATTAAATCGGACAAGTAAATTGGTTTTACGAATAAATTGCTAAGACTATTATAACTATGCACTTTTTGATTCACCATAAACTATAAATAACCATAAATTCGAGAACTTTATTGTCCTATCGGCTATCAACTCTCAATCATCTATCAATCGAGACTAGTCATTGATGATTGCTGTGGGAAATGGTACATATTCAATTCAAAACCATTTCATAAACAAAATCTTGTTTTAAATATGCCCAAAGTCCTTTTGTTCAACAGCATGTTATAGTTGTAAACCTATTAGACCAGAAGCGTTGCAATGAAATTTTGAAATCGCGTCTCCCTTTGCATGGCTGCATGGTTCCGTGTCACGGCTAACAACATCCAGTTAGTGTGATCCGAAACTTGTGGCGCAAACTGAATCAGCAAGCTTGATTGCGTATCGTGATGTGACTGAACTCGTGCCGTCCAGTAGAAAAGATTCCAACAAATAAAAACTTATATGTAGAGTTATCATCATACCAGCAGTAGAACGTTCATTGCTAGACATACTCTTCTGTTATAGTTTTCCATACAGCAGTACCTGCATCCAGCACGATTTTGTCATCGTTCCACCTTAGCGGTGAATGTCTTGTGATTCTAAAATGTTTTTACCGACTATCAGTTAGATGCACAAAGTATTTGCTCTATCTAAGTTACCGACATAGCCCAGCGGAGTGGCACGGAGGACTGATGACCGATGGGGTGGTGAAGTTCTTGAGTAAAGACCACGTACGTGCGCGGCGTAGGTAGACGGATGACCTTATCAAGACCGCAGAAGCGCGCTAGATGCAAGCCGCTACCAACCGGTCTTATTGGAGATCTTTAAGGGAGGCCTATGTCCAGCAGTGGACGTCCTATGGCTGAAAGGAAGAAGAAGAGAAAATTTGCTCTATCAATTAGCCATATCGATGATTTATTTGTAAAAATAATATAATATTTTATTAATATATTCCTTACAACTTTGAGAACCGTGCTGTCGCGAACTATAATTAACTAAAATTATTTTTCAGTGTGTATTAGAAATAATTGCTTTCCAAAAGCTTAATATTATTTGGTTTTGTAAATTTTAATCGTGTTTTTACAAAAAAAAACGTGTTTTTACCTTATATTTTTCTATCATAACTTCCTTTCCATAGGTAATAGTAGGTCATCTATTCCACTGTTCATTCTTCCACTGTTCAATATTTCTCAGTAAACTGTCGCCCGACTATGAATATAATTATTTCCTTCGAAACTGTTTCCACCTCATCAACCGTCTAACCGTAGCATCGAGCTACAGGTGACATGTTCTAGCACAAGAGATTATGAATAATTCATTCAACTCGAATACATCAAATTCCGCAGTAGAGGAATATTGAACTGAGCCGAGATCAGCAAAGTTGTTTGTGAGTTAGCTTAGTTCTGAATAGCGTTAACTGATACGTATACTCGTAATTGAATCACTTACGAGCAAATTAATATGAGATTAGACTAGAACATTCTATACAACATCAATCAACGTTATATTTAGGAAGTTTTAGACTAAATAATCGTGCAAAATGTGTGTTTTCATCAGGTGATAAGTGATTCATACGCTATTCAATTGAAGTAAGAATTTCGGAGAGCGACAATACCTCAACATTAACAGAATAAAGGTCAATTTACACATATCAGTGGAGCCACAGTTCCATCAACGTTTTCGCTCAGTTCGGTATCAGTGCTACAGTGTTGCATCATCAGTGATTCAATTCACACATATCAGTACTCAGTTCAGTTAAAACGTGTCCGTCGTCAAGCATCGTGATTGTTGCTATGGCTATGTTTAATATCCGTCCGTGATCCGACAAAAAATATCGTCGTCAATGACACTGAGAGCACTGTGTCGTCACTGACACTGATAAGTGGGGATGCGTTCATAGAGAATATATGAAGGAATATTTTGCTCTGTGCCGGTACTGTGTCGGAACTGTGACTTCACTGATATATGTGAATCGACCTTAACAGAGTCAATTGACGCGCAGATCAAGGAGCAAGTTAGATTCCCGACGATTGCTGTTTAAAAGATTTTGTGAGTAAAAATATTTAATTTATTTTTTTTAAGAATCGTCTTTTAAATCTATGAACGCCGGCTGCACGCACGTAGAGGTGTCACGTTCCGCCTGAGCCGAAAGTGCAAGCGAGAGCGCAAAACAAGCAATAGAGAGGCATAAACGGTCTAAGCATTTGGCTTTTTTCAGTTGTTGATACATCAATGTTTTCTGACGTTATCGCTTAAAATTATCGTCTGGAAACCGATTTCATAGAGAACTATTTTGTCGTTTACTACATGCTATTATAGCGTAACTGTTTAGCGTTTTAAACAAAGACTTGTGCAATAAGCACGTAGAATGGAATAATGTTCTGAATTAATTTAACAATGAATTATGTATGCGAAGCCCTCATCCCAAGTTATGCTATGGCATGACGCGGCGCGTGGCAGAATGAGGCTAACACGACGCGACATTCTCCTGAAAATCATAATACTGAAATCTGATTGCTTAGTAGGTACCATTATACACTATACACATACTTTAGGCGTGGAGGTATGTCTATTCTTTTAGGATATTCTTGACCTAACCTTTTATGAGAAATAGCTAACATTGTCTTTCAAAAATGCGAGTACTGAGCCATTTTTACTGAACAGTTTTACCTTGATTTTGTTTGACAAATTGATCTGATATTTTGATACTTTCGGTGCAATCTTTGTGTAAAAAAACGCCCTACAATTTTATTTCCAATTAAGTATTTGGTATATTTTTAAGCTTTTAGTTCCATATTTAAATTCCACATTAATTAAGTTTCGTATACCAACCAGTATTCCAGCGAAAATCATACCATGGAGTTATTATAAAATTTACCATCCATATTTACAGAAAATGTGAACGAATGCCAGGACTCGATCGTCTTGAGCTTTCAAGCTTTATCGCGCAACAGAATTAAAAGATAAATCATTTAGATCAATTTCACTATAACTAAACCTCATAAGTCGTTTACTTCAATAGGCATGATTACTGGGTAAAAAAATCACTATACTCTATAAAATTTAACTTGATCTCTGCGACAGTGACATTGACATAGAAGATTGACATTTTTAGAGTTGAGATAGTGGTGGAAAAAAACGATTTTCAAACAATGTTGTAATGAAATCGAATGAGTAGTTGAAGGTGAGAAATTGGATTTTATTTACTTACTATTATTTAAGATCAAGTATGTACACATGTAAATAATGTTATGATATTAATTAAATACTCATAATAATGTTACGACAGTATTTATCGACGTTTTTCACTATTATCGATGCTAATGTAACATATAATTGGGTTTAATTTAATTACACATGTAAAAAATGTTATAATATTAAAATATACTTACAATAAAATTAATGTTAAATTAAGTTTTATTTAAAATATCGTTAGTATAAACTATCGATATTTTAAATAAAACTCTATCTAAAACCCTGTGGTCATGATCATTTGTCGCCCATCACTAATCGGCATGCCCATAAAGTATGACATTGACAGGTACTGTCAGTACTATTAAGAAATTCAGGACTTCATAGGCGTGATTTTTCTGACAGCTGTCGCAGAGATCAAGTTAAATTTTATAGAGTATAATTTAATTAATCCGTGAGTTAGATTATCAAAGAATATTGTACACGTATTTTTTCTTTTGTCAATCAAACAACAAATGACAAAAATATACATCGTCGAAGTTTGGGAGTGGGGGTCGTGACGTCACTTCTCTTACAGAAGTCTGTACATTTGTATGGCACTTGTGACGTCACGCGGAAATTTAACGGACTATATCTTCATAAATTTTTGCTTAATTGACCGAAGAAAAAATACGTGTCTAATATTTTTTGATAGTCTGTCTGACGGACTAATTATATTTTAGTCATCATGCCCATTTCAAACGAAATGCTAAATGTCCTACAACAATAAGCTTTGGATAAGAGAATGAACGTCATATTTAACGTATCGAATTTATCACAAACGGGAACCTATGTCGCGCGCAGTGGCTCGACAATTTTATAGCACCAGCCGTATTGTGTAGAAATAAGATTTTCTCGTTATATGCTCTACTTCAACGAAATTCAATTTGTATTTCCTGAAGAATGTTTCAGAGCTTGAGAGTCTATTGTAAAGTTATACGCGAAATTTAAATTTTCTCCATTGTGTCAGGGATTATGCTTTCTCTTACATCTTTAACGCAATATTGAATCTTCTGTTTGTTTGCTCTTTGGTGTAGGTAATGTTGTTAGTTAAAGCGCTAGTTTTCCTAAAATTTTATGTAAAAACATAACTCAACATAGTACCAACATACGAATATTTTCGAGATCAACTATGAACTGTATACTGTATCAGCCTTTTAAAAGTTCACCATAGGACGTAGGCCTACCCACGAAGGGAGATATCCACCATGCTGGCTCTGCCTGTTCGGGTTGGTGGATTCACATACGCCATCGAATATAAGACATATGCAGGTTGCCTCACGATGTTTTCTTACCGAAAAGCCAGTGGTGTGAAATTCCGTACATAAATTTCAAAGAACTCCAATGAGTTCTATGTACGGGACTGGGATTGAACCCACAACTTCACGATTGTAACGCGGGTGTCACTACTTCTAGACCACCACGGATTTTTTCATCAACTATGGATAGCTAAATAATACCTAGGTAAATGTTTTAGTACAAGCAATCGGTATGGTTTTACCTAATTGTTAGTTACAAAGATAAATTACTGTAGTTGTGATAAAGGTAATTGTTTAAATTTTTGATATAAGATTTCAATTTATTTATTCTTTAACTTATTACTTAAGGTAGTTTCATATCTACAATCATTGGGTTGTTAGATAACTAATTGTACACAAAAGGAAGTATTTTGTATGTACCTCCAATCTGCACATATAAACAATATAAACATATCTGACCCATAATAAATGACGTGCACAATGTGCATCAAAATTTATCCATTTTCGACAGAGTTTGTAAAGGTCCAATATTGAATTTAGCAGAGCATTCAGCGCGTCCTATTTGATTCGGACTGACACAATGGATTGATGTAAAATCCATTAGTGATATGACGATCGTGTTTTGTGAAACTGCACAGTTAAAGGTTCTCTTTTTCATTTTTAGTTTCACTAACATCTAAATTAGATAAAATATATAAAATTCTGATGACTTTTAGGGTTCCGTACCTCAAAAGGAAAAAACGGAACCCTTATAGGATCACTTTGTTGTTCGTCTGTCCGTCTGTCCGTCTGTGTGTATGTCAAGACTCTTTATCTCGGGAACGCGTAAAGATATCGAGTTGAAATTTAAACTATATACGTAAACCTATGAATTCTTGCAGTTGTGTAAAAGAAAAGCTTCTCAGTTACTGTATAAAAAAGTTAGAGCCGTTTATGTCGTAACAAAACGCATATTTCAACGCTCACAAAAATCAAAACCTACAGGGTACTTCCCGTTGACATAGAACTGTGAAATTTGGCGAGCATTGTCTCACAGTTCACATATAGGAATAAATCTGAAAACTGTACATTTTTATTTAAATCACATAAAAATAGGGCTTCAAAATTCACAAAATATGGGTTCAAAATTCAAAGTGAGTAAATCATATCATGTAAGGTATCATATAAAATAACTTCATTAGCACATGCTATAACAGGTTTTTAATTATTTTAACAATATGTTTGTACGGAACCCTCGATGTGCGAGCCTGACTCGCACTTGTCCGGTTTTTTTTAATTGCAAGTGCTTTTACTAACTACAACAAGGTAACAAATGTAGAGCTATTACTGCACAAAAAGTAATAACATTTTAAAAAAGCTGTAGGTAACAAAAGCTCCAATTCAAACCAAAGATCTAATCAAAACACATGAAATGCATAAAACATATACGATATATTTAAAAGCAAAATAGATAGCAATCCGAGGCTCAGGTAATAACATTTTAACAAATGTGAAACTCATCTTCCGAACGCTTTCCCGTTCCTACCAGAAAATCGTTCATAACAACGTTACCTCGTGTAGTCTCAATCAAGATCCCTCCGAGGAAATTGAAAAAGAGTCACAAAAATAATATACCAAGTGAGTGTAGATAAGAAAAACATCCCCTAAACATGGGACAAAGCTCGACAAGAAATGGAATTGAGCGGCGTGCCCCAAGGGCCTCTATCATACACGTTTCAAATAAAAATGACTCGGAAAATGGTAGAATTGGACCTCTGAAATATTATTTACAGTTAAACAGGCAGGTCGAATACGATGTACTACATTCATCTCGTATACGAGTATTTCGTTGGTATCGTTGGCGAAATGTATAAAAGAAAAAGGTTTTATTTGTATAGCCATATATTGTGGAAGGGTTCAAAGGTTTACGAGGGAGTGTTAGATGTATTGAATTCAATACCTATTGTCTTCTGTAAAAAGTTCATTATTCTATAGAAATATTGGAACGTAGTGATTTAGCAGTTTTGGAACCTTTTATGACAGCAAAAATGCCCTATCATCGGTACCAACTCGTCCCTGGCTACTGAAAAATTATATACCTCCCATAATAGAAGCAACCTTAACAAAGAAGTTTCCACGGAATAGATATTTGGAAGATTCTAGTTTAATTGCTCTCTTTGTTTTGTGTAATATATAAGTGTTTATGATTAATACTGTAACAGTTACAATAGTTACCTAAGTTTTAAGATGCTAAAAAACAATACTTTAAGAAATATTTACTTTGTCTTCCGAATAAATAGTAGTACTTAATGGTAGTCTCTACGTGATCTCGACAAAAGAGTTATTAAGACTATATTTTAGGTTAATATAGTAAAAGATGCTTATTATAAGTAACAATAAGCATATTTTTCACATTTAATATTTCTTTGGTAGCTAAGTAGTATTCTGTAATAATTTATTTGATTTAGTTATCAAGAGCTGTTTATAATAAGTAACGAAATATAAAATACTTAGTAGATACAAATTCAAAATTCTTATTCGCATTGAATTTGAATATATTTGATCCTTCTTTGGTTATTTTTATTATTAACTTATAAAATAAATAAAATATAAAGCCCTATATTTCCGATTTCACAACACTATTGACAATTAAAAAAATTAAAAATTCAGGTGAAGGCCTCCTCCAAAGAATGCCATGTTTCTCTATTTTGGGCTATTTCGTGCCATTTTGAGCCAGCGATTTTTTTGATGTCGTCCTCCCATCGCGTGTATAGTCTTCCTTTATAGCGCTTACCTGGTGGTCCTTTCCAAGTTATTACAGTTTTGGTCCATCTGCGATCTGCCAGGCGCGCTACATACCCAGCCCATTTCCATTTTAATTTTTGGTTAATTTATTTTTTACTTTATTCGTAAACTTCCATGTTCGGCATGCATATGTGAGACAAATGATAAGACACGAGTCCATGACTTTCTTTTTGAGCTTAACAGGCATATCGCTTATAAATACTTCTTTGTATCTCCAATAACTGTTCCATGTTCTATAAACTCTTCTTTCTACTTCTAGCTCGTTTATATTCTCTATGAATTTATTAATCTAAAAATCCCCTATAGTCTAGATACGAGTTTATTACTACTTTTTAATAGGAAAATAATGTTAATATTTTAAGGTATTTTTTGTCATCATCTTAAAAACAGAATAGCGAAATTTTTAACCTGAATTCGTAAGTCCTACCTACCTAGAATTCTCATATATTTTCTGACCTTTGTATTTCTGGTTTCAGCCGCGACATCGAGCGTGAAAGATACCTACCGCTTTCATCGTCGGCCAAAATTAGTGTGGAACTGCGGATGTCGTCCATTCTTGCCCCTCTCAATTCCGCCCGATATTGATCAAAGAGAGGTTGGTCGTTACAGCCTGTAATTATTCGGATAATCACTGCTATATTACATATATAAGACGAATTTTTCTATACGTTAGTAGTAAATTTCGTATAATATACTGTGTGGCTAGTCCTGGTATCAGACTGTTTAAGCCGCATGGAGGCCTCTGACATGGCTGAACAACTCTTTTTATACTATTAAGTTAGTAGTAAGAAGAAAGTAAACTAAAAGTTGATCCAAAGATACATAATATACAAAGAAACTGTTTTTAAAAGTTACTTGACTTAAACCTAATGTATACGGAATAGGGCATTTTATAATTTCATTCCAACATGGCGGACTGGCGCCACCAGCTCTATCTTTTAAATAAGGAGGTGAGACACCGACATTTCATATTTAGTCTAGCTGAATACTTAATTAACAATGATTTTCTATCAAAATTGATTGTTTCTACAATACATACTTTGTTGTAGCGGGAAATTTGAAGGGAGGAAAACGAGTTTTGCTTTTGTGGCTACCTAATGTACCTAAGAAAATATTAATCTAGGAAATCTAGCTAGTCTACAAATGTAGCGAGAAAATCCTTTTATTAAAATATACCTAGTTATCTGTGCCCAATTTTGAGTTGGAGGTCATAGTGTTTGTTCAGTAACGGTACTATATTTTTTCTTGTAAGTATTTTCTTATTAGGTCTATCTGTGTTTCCAGGTCATATTCCAAAGAAACTCTACCAAAACTTAGCCAATATTTCTGAGCTTACGAGCATCGGCAAATAACTTCCCAATTCCAGCAAAGGCAATTTGAAACTGAAACTTGAACTTGGTAAGTTATCTCTTCGCCTACAAAGAGCTCAAGTTAGACCTCCTTGAATGAAGAGACGGCGATATGGATCGTATGGAAACGAGGGTCCATGAGCTGTACTACAATTGGTAAAGGTATTAGGGTCACTGGTAACTTACACATAACTTCTTAGGGGCGACTTTGGTACCTACATCAAGATGAATAATAATTATTACTATGGGAGAAACTTCGAAATCGCGAAATAAACATCTATTGCATGTAAATTTTGTCGATAGTTGATTTTTTATTGGAATATCTGTTTTTTTTTTCGCGAATTCGGTGTTGGCCCTACAGTAAAAGTACTAACACAGACTTAGAAGTATCAGTATTTGTTCGTCTATGGTAAAACCATTGCATGGAGCGCGATCCTTAATGAGTTAGTCAGTCCACCTTATGTGTGAATGGACGTCCTACGCTGCGCTTGCCGATGCGTGTTTAAATACTCGTAATACACAACATTTTGTTCGCTCACAGCTCTTCATTACTTTGAGCAATCATATTGAGCACGCTAGTAGCGAGATAAAGACTTAGTGCAATCAATTCAATTCAATTCAGCTAGTATAATTTTCTTTTAGCCTTCATTTAAAGCAAAGCAATGTCTTAATCAACTATGTATATTATAATTTTATTTAGTAATATGCTTGTTCTTTGTTATACCTACTATGTTTTGTTTAATGTTTCTAAATTACTTTTTTACACTTATCAAAATTTTATGTCAATTATATGTAGATCAAGTTTCGATGTGGTATGATAATAGTCTAAAATCGCGCCAATTCAGTAATTTGGAATAGGCCACCAAGAGACCGGCTTAGCCGAGTTTGGGGGCCCGCTGTTAATTCAACTGATGTGAATGAATCTAACGATAATGTTGTTTCGTGGACAATTTGTACCGATCTCTTACTCAGTTAATAAATAAACTTTCTTTCTTTCTTTCAATTTGGCTACAAAACAATGTTTATTTAGGCGTGCTGATAGGTACATACTTAAATATGTAGGTAGGTACATTGAGAGTGGTGGGTCCCACGTTTACTTACATATCGATGAAAAGCAAATAAAGGCTTCCTATTTTGCAAAGGGACCCATTTCAAACATGTACGTGGCAAAATACTGAAAGCAAAGCTGTCGGCGGCGTAATGGACGTGTGTTATTTTGCCTTTCAGCGCCCGTAGCACCCGTAGTCTGCACAAAGGTTTTATTACAGCGTCGAGCAGTTATGGCGGCATCCGGATCACAATCTTTTGTTTGATAAAATGTTCTTTTACTCAGGCTTGCGTTTGATTTAATTTGATGAGATAAACGCATACTCAAACCACTGAGATTACATGATTTTAATTAACCAGTGACTCTCCTTGACATTGCAGGGAGATACTTTATTTATAGATATCATAACCCGGTCAATTTAGACCAAAATATGAGAGTGAAGTTACATAAAGTCCCAACAAGCTGAATTTCAGTGAAATTGTTCAAAATATAATTATAAACAATGTCTAGAAGTTCCCCATCATTCCCCTGTAAGGAAAAATTTTTATTCAAGGTCAAAGGTCAAAAAAATGAGTTTTTGAGTCAATTTTGTCTCAAGTACTTTTATGATAAAACTTACTGTTTTGCTGAAAATCGCGAAAAACTCATTTTTTTGACCTTTGACCTTGAATAAAATTTTTTCCTTACAGGGGAATGATGGGGAACTTTTAGACATTGTTTATAGTTATGTTTTGAACAATTTCACAGAAATTCAGCTTGTTGGGACTTTATGTAACTTCGAATGTCTAAATTGACCGGGTTATCATAGTCAAAGTCAAATCATTTATTGCAACATATGAAATTTACATGCGGTTCTTAGTTAACATATTTTGTATAGTGATACATATGACCCTATAAGGTGTGGCAATTTTATTATTTGTATTGGAACGATTTATTATTATGTTTTCTAGATTATCGTTAAAAAAATCGTCTAATATGTATATCTATTATATCTAGGTATTGATGAACCCTATAAACATTTCGGTAAAAAAATACTGAGTATTTGTTCAAAACCCCGTCAAGACCAAATAACTGATACCTACATAATAATTATGTAACGAAACATGGATGGCGATTTTATTTTACAAAAATTATTATTATTGTAGATAGACAAAATGTCTACATTGATGTACAAACCTATTTATATGAAATTGGAGTCGTGGTGTTTTTTTGTGTATAGATACTTACGTCGGTACTTATTTATGTCAGTGCTAAAAGTTTACTTGTTACCGTTAAAAGTGCCAAAGTTAGCGCAAGCGACCGAAAAGCAAAAAACTTTAATATTACTTACTTAGTTACGATACGAAGAGCACTTTTCAAAAAACAGGCGCATTTCTTTTTTGTGTACTTCTGAGATAAATAAATTTAAGTATCCTATAACAATTAGGACGTAAATACTAAACGTATTCGAATTTTAGCTCGTTATTTAAGTATTTATTATTTGTAATAAGTAATGTTTTTTGTCTACTCTCTTTTGCTACTCACTCCGTATTTTTTATTAATTCCTCTCCAGAAGAAAGGGTTGCCTGGAAGAGATTTCTATAAGCAATAAGGCCACCCTTTGTTGCACTAGTTTATGTCGCTTGTTTTTTTCCCTTTCTGTGTATTTTTTCTGTATTGTATATTAGTGTTAACAATAAAGTGTTCATTCATTCAATTTAATAAAATCGCGTCATTTTTGGGGGAGTAATTTTAATATTTAATTTTGCTCAACAAATGAACTGATCAAACGATAACATATATAATAGGTAACTATAAAACTTAGAATAGACGAATTTGGATACAAATTTGAGCTCTCATACTTTAGAAACATAAGAACACTTAAGAAATAACTCAAAAAGTATTCCATAAATACAGATCTCAACTTCTACCAGACCAATTTTACATCTTCAGACTTCCAATCGAAAGCGGAAATGAACACGGTATCGCTCCTTTGCTGAGTTATTCTGAAAACGAGCTGAAATATATACAGCCACTCATACCGGTACATCCGGTAATGCAGGAAAACGATTTCAGCTTTGATATAAGAATACTGCGTGTTTTTCTGAAGGATGCGCATATTATGCGCTAGGATATTATATCAATTCCCGGCTTTGGAGACTAAGTAAAGAAAAGAAAATAGCTGCTTTTTCTTGAGTAGCTGCACAGAACTTAGATCGATGTCATGCGTAATTAATTAATCACTTAGGTATTTTTCGCAATTTCACTGAACAAAGTTCAAATCAAGCATAGCATGAAACAAATAGATATATGATCAATCTCAGGAACATACTTTATGCTGAAATGAATAAATCAAAAGTACATAATTAAACTCCATGAACTTTCATAATGCTTAGTCCAAAGCTAAAGATAATTAGGTACGTGTTTACCTATCTATGAATACCTACTACCAACATTCATTATTAAACCAAGCTTCAGTAGCTAATGGAAAGACAATATGTTAAAATTACGCTCGAATAAGATATTGAGATCAATCTCCTATGAAATAGGCCCTACAGTTTCCATTCGGGCGTGTTGATTTTATCGACGTGAGTTTATTAAAGCTCACAAATTCGTACGTGCGTGGTTTTCAATTTACGTGCTTCTGATTCTTTGTGTATAAATCGTAACCCCACGCACGTTTCAGTATTTACAGCCGTGCGAAAATTCAGTAAAGTTTAGCATTTTATGCTTCAGTTGGAGATGAGACTAATTCGCTGCTGTAAGTTATTGAATTTAAAATAAAAACCTACAACTACACACATATTAACACCTAATAGATGTACAATATAATCTAAGATATAGTAAGTACCTACACCTATATCTCATCAAGAAGGTATAAAATAACGGTAAAATGTGTCCTTGCTTTTTAATCATCGCCTATGTTTATGACCTAGGCTGTCTACATAGGCCTGCCTTGTAGATCTCCAATTGGTCGGAAGCGGCTTGCATCCTTGTTTTCCACATTTTTTTAAATGTCAAGGTATATTCTACTCCACTTATTCATCATCAATTAGGACAACCGCTGCTGCACGCTTACCTATATGCTTCCTTATTAAATTTTTTTTTTCAATATAAACGGTTGAAAACTTCACACAACCAGTGTGTTCTGTCTAGCTAGCCTTACGCTGCGCTGGCAGGTGGAGAATATATCCATGGTCTCCATTTGAGAACTTTTTTATCCTACATGGAGTAGATATATAGGCCAGGTACAGTTCTGACTTTTAGTACATATCATTAATCAACACCTATCAATCGCAACGCCATTTTTTGGATAAAAACTAAAAATGCTGCCTAGATCATGAAATATACAGGGTTATTTCTAATCAATTAGCATCCTTTTTGGGCCTTATTTTTTACATCAAAACTAACAGCTTTTGTTCAGCTACTTTTGTCAAAACTCAAAAAAGAAACTCGTTCTTTTTTAGAAAAATATCGTTCACCAGCGACAAAATGTATGGAATAGCTGTTTTTTTTAGTAGAAACTGACGAAAATCGCAGAACAAAAGTTGTTAGTTTTGATGTATGGTAAGTCCCGGATAGATGCCGCACTGGGATAGACGCCGCGTTTTCAAAAACTCCAATATGCGTAATTACCTATCACTTCTAATGCAAGTCATAACCTTGCTCTTACCCCGCCCCGCACCGGTCAGGCGCTTGGCAACGTGTGCGACGAACATGTGCAACTGTAGGACACGAAAAAAATTTACGCGCTAAAATATCCTTCATAATTATAAAGACGTGTTTTCAAAAGGTGTAACAAAAAAACATGTAACAAATGACGAATACCTAGCTGTTACAAACCTCGACAACAGATATGTATATTAATAATTCCGTGGCAGGGTTTATCTAAAAGGAAAAGGGATAAAGAAGACAAAGTGGTAACGTCGTATTATTTATTTTCGTCTGTGTTCCAGCCGCCCGGTACAGATACGAGCGGCGTATATCGTTACTTTAAGTACACGTATGTAACGCTACCTTTACCAAATTGTCGAAATACTGATATTATCTGTGGGGCCGAGGACCCCGCAACACAAACTTACCGCGGCACTGGTTATGTGAGAAAACTTTCCAAGCTAAATTACAAGCGACAAATTAGACTAGCTAGGTAATATATTCTTAGGACAAACGCTCGCATTCATTCACATCTATAAATCCGATTGTTTTTATTATAATTTCAGCAAAATTCCTTAGGCCTCATCTCCTAGTAAACAAAACGGTCAATGTAAACATTCAATAGTTTCTAACAAGTGCGTTTTATAATGATGAATACAGATAACGAGTATGCGATCAACAGTAGATATACATATATGAGTATATTTGTATATTGTATAAGAATGAGGCTATCTCCCAGAACCATTGCCGCTTGAAGCCAGCGAAGCGTGCCGTAGTCACTACACACTACCGACCGCTACACGCGGCTACCCGCTGTCGAGCGACACTTCAAGCCGTGAACAACATGAACGTGTTATTCGGACCACTCCCACGATTCATTGACGGCATTCAAATAATCCATGGCAAGGACACGTATATAAGTATTTGCACCCGTAGACACGTAGATGTAGACGCACATGATTTTATCCACTTTTAAAGTCAGTTGTCTATATCAATCCATAATTTGTTTCCTCTTCGAAGATATTAATTGGTGGAATGAAGACAATTTTCCATATTTTCCGTGGTGCTGGGCTACTTCAACTTTCCTCAAGTACAATAAGCCAGAACAAAAATTTAACATTGACATTTAGAAAGAGCTAATTAATTTGCTTATTAGTGTTATCACGCTCTACAAACCTGTAACCAATGATTACCTCTTCCCAAGGGCCGATGTCCATTTTTCATTTACTATTACTGTTAATTAATTACTGGGTTTAATTTTTGATATTCAAATAAATTCAATTATTTTGGATTTATTTATAAAGTCTATCTTTTCTTTCCGTAATGTAAATATCAAGTAGGTATTTGTAACTTCGTTGATATGAAGAAAATTCTGTAATGATCAAAACTCCCAGAGCTTTAAATATAGAGCATATATTCTATTATACACAGATCGCAGTAGAAAACCGAAAATAATCGAGGATTTCTATTACCTACTCCATAATGTTCAGTACCAATTCTTATTCAAAACTCAAACTCACCCTCAAATATTGCACCAAAGAAGTTAACTAAATGGTCGCAAAAACACCGTCTTTAGCCATTTAGCTGTTTTAAAATAAATATATTAGTTCACTCGTCAATTAATCGTAGAAAGCAGGCCACTACTACAACACTAATAGCTTCTCTACCTACGCTACGCCCACAGCACGTGCAAGATTCCTATCCAATAATTACTACATTAATAATTACAAATAACACTGTCTCTGATTAATATATAACCACAAGTATAGCGCAGTAGAGAAGCTAAAAATTACGTGAAACAGTTAACATCGATGGATATTTTATATTAATTACAATCATAACAAACATTGCCCTAACGATTCACTTTAATCCTAAGATTACAACCATTCATTTGAATTGCTAATCAATAAACTCAACCATCGCTTTGCTTAACATTTAAAACACACTTTTCCATCGATAAAAACTGCTTCAGAAAATACTGTAGAAGGCGATATTTACAATTACCGATAGTATCGATTTCAGCCTCCACGAGTCGATGTTTTAATCGTACACGAATTCCGAAATATCGATAATCGATACCTACCTAGTGATTGGACAGGCCCCTGCGAGAGATGAGAACGATTACGAATAATTATTTATACTTTGATGAAAATGTAAGGAATTCGCGTACGAATTGTGAGCTGATCGAAATCTACAGAGATACAGTAAATGCGAAAACGTACAACAAAACTGTTCCTAAATTTTCATATTAAAAGATAGGAATCAGTACAAAAAGTAAAACGTATCAAAAACATTTTGTGTCCCATATCAGTCGTGTTATTTGTGCAATGCTATTATAAAACAGTATTTTTATAACAAAATTAAGTCTTGAAGTGTCGCTCAAAAGTGATAAGTACCGTATAGCCTCCGACAGACATATAAAACAAGTGTATATTTATTATATTTCTATTATAAAAATGGACCAATCATGGCAGTGAATGGAGGATCAGTGCTGTCATTGGTCGATTTCTCACCACTCTTATATGTCTAGCAGACGCTAGTTATAAGAACTGGGATGCTATGTTCGAGTCGCGAAGGTGCATATCGATATTAATGAAAAATGACAAGTTTATTCGCAACTGGAACACCGCATCCCTGATCTTGAGAATGCGACCGATCCATACGGATACCATTCCTTCATAGAATTAGCGACTCGTAAAAATGCTCTAAACACTATTTTATGTTAATATTATAATATCGTTACAATATATTATTACGTTATTTAATGAATGAAGATTATTTTAAATAGTTTAATTTAATCGTAACATTGAAGTAAATGCATTTGCTAGATTTTGGTGTAAATGCGCTCATGTGCGCACGAGTTGACATCAACGCACTGAATCTTTCATTTTTATATTTTTTCATAATTACCCATGAATTTTCAACCATTCATCGATTTAAAATCGAATCGCATGAAATAGAAACATCATTTGACTTTGAAGTATAAACGTCAGACGTCAGTGACATTGACATAAGCTCGCGCGCTACCAGGAGCTGTCAATGACGTAATCGCTGGTTCTACGACGGATGTCCTTCGAGCAAGGGCTACGCTACTCTGATATGGTCTCAGTCTCAAGACAGTCCGTTACGTCTGTTCTATGATACACTCTCCTACCCGAGCTACTTGAAGGCCTCTACATATGGCATGATCTTACGCCCAAACTGACATTCGACAGAATAGCTAGGGAAGTCAAAATAACAAACAAATTTTAGGTGATGCTGTAGTTACCACCCACACCAGTGACACCCGATTACACTTGCGAATACATACCTATAGAAGAATTTGTCCGTTCACATTCTCTGTTTTACCAATTACTTGCTCTACATTCTAGGTCATAGATAATTTGTTAGAAAAGTAATCGAGAAAAATCAAGTAGAAAACTATAATTCAATTCAATGACAAATAGAAATTGATAGAAATAATAAATACTTAATTTATAAAATACCTTAAAAGGTACTTGCCCAGCTAGACTAAACAAGCTAAGTTAGGTACAGTCTGCCTTTTTTCTCATGTAACTTATCTAGCTATCCTATGAATGATATCAAATATCAGATGTAAGATCAAGTCGTGTGTAAAGGCCCTGACTTGTGTCCACTGCCTACACCGCATAGACAAAGTTTACCTTGTCTATGATATTCACTCTTATGTTCTACATAATATATCATATACCTTCGGCTATATTATAAGTGTTATTTAATTTTATTCGTTAATGAACTTTTTGCTTTGCTATATTGCACTCGTGCCCTCATATAAACCATTTATATTGCTTAAATGCCCTTGTTTCTTGCTCTACATTTCAATTGTCCTTTTCTTTAAGATGTATTGAATACATAGCTCTCTTATGAGCAATTATATTTAATTGATTTCTAAACAAGATCATAAATATTGATTCCATACGATTGCATGGACGCCTCAAATTCTTTTCTAGTGCTAATTCCTCATGCATGCTTTTGTCCTTTGTTTCCTACATAAATGCAATTATTTCATGACAGCTTCTATGTCTGATTAGTAAATGTGTAGTATTTGAGTAATGATAATCACAGAAATGCTTATTTTACCATCTTCATTTCCATGTAAACTATAGTACATTATGAAAGTAATCACGAATCACAAACTAAAACAATTCGATTCAACTTTTGAATATTGCAAATACTTAATCGCGTAATTGTACCTAACATGCTAGATAGACGTATTTGATTTATCGTAGCAAAAAAAAACTATAATTTGATGTACTCATAAATTAGTACATTTGTTTACTAATCCAATGATTTAGTTAGAGAAAGATCGGATTGCAATGTCTTTTTAGAACAGACTGACAGAAAAAAATGATAACAACTCTACAAAAATTCAGTTTTAAGGATCAAATCACGTAGTCGCTTTTTGCATTATTTCGACAACATCTACAAGTTTATATAAATCATCTACTGGCTAATTTCGATTTCACATTCAAATGTTTGTATTGATTGTGGTTTGATTATTGTTTAGATGATAAATTTGCTTCTAACTATGTCGTATTTAGATTGTCTATCAGAATTTGGGGACTGTGAAAAAACGAATCACTTTTTAATCCTCTAGTCAATAAGTCAAAATTAGAAAATTAATACTACGTCTATCTCTATACGAGGACCGCATCTTTTTTGATTTTGATGATTTTATCCCCTATTCATTTTATTATTTTTGGAAGAAATATAAATTGTTACTTTCGTACAATTCGTATGAGAAATCGAAACTGTCCTGTAGAGTAGTTCTTCCCCTAGGACCGTTGGTTCAGTAGACAGTGTCACACAAGCCCCTGATATGTGGGATGGGTGTGTAGCGCTCGGCCGCACCGCCGCTATAATATACAATGTACAGTGATCGCGCGGCGGCCGCCGGCTTACATTCAGTAATATACACCGTAACTCGCTCTATATATAACAAGTGCCTCGAGAGACGATCCGACGAATCGACACAAAATTCGTTGAATCAAGAATGGAAAGTTCATTAATCAGATCCCTTAAAGTCGACTGTCAATCGCCTCTCGAGTAATAAACGAACGCGCAACACGCTCGCAGATTAAACAACATAATAATATACACCCGAATCGAAGCGTCGATTCGATTAAAAAAATTGACTAGAAAGTATCAATTCGCTAGAGGGTAGCCGGCGGCTAGTCTGTCTCACAAAAGAAGTCCCGAAGAAGCTTGGGTTCTGACTATATAGTAGTCAAGTTTAGACTAGCTACAAACCTTTAATATCTTGTCGAATATTGAATGTCACTAATTCAGAAAGCTAACTTCCTGAATTTCCCTACCATTTCTTGGTTTGATATTCAAAACACAAAAGACCATCGGAGCGGAAATTGCAATTTACATGACTGACATTTTTGCCTCAACACTTCTTTTCGACTCTATATCCTGATGTTTGTAACTTAATCTATTTTACCTATAGGCAGAATCAAACAACTTGGCGGCTGTGATGTTAGCTACAATCTGCGAATAACCCAATCCTCGCGCAGCTGTTAAGTGAGCTTCAGTCAGAATTGGGTTATCCACAGCTCGCAACTAGCGTCATAGCCGCCAAGTCGTTTTATTCGGCCTATACCCGACGTTTCCTACCTCACAGTTAAGACTACAAAACTGGCAATAATTGTGACCTTATAAAGAGATCAAGTTACAAAAATCACGTATGTGACAGGACTTCAAAATCCCACTTACAAAATCAAGTAGCCAATCTAAACTTCATCCATGAATCAGTCCCAAAAGTCGGGACTTTTTTCGAGAGATCTACCCGTGCGTGGAAAATATGTCGGCGGCGCGCCACGCCTCCGCCTCGGCCTCCTCGTCGTACTGCTGCAGGAAAGGATTCGTAGCCGAGTTGTACCGCGGACTGAGCGCGCCAGAGTTGAGCGTGACGGCCAAACCGGCGGATGTCCCGGGGATCGCGGCACCGCGCGGGGATTCCCTCGCGTCTCTCGCCGGAGTAGTGTTTCGCGGCGAGTCGCGCGGAGAAGCGCGAGGCGACGCTCGAGGGGAATTCCTCGGCGAGTTTCTCGGAGAGTTTCGCGGTGAAGCGCGGTCTCGGTCCGGCTGGCGCAGGATGGAGGACACGGAGCCGGTGTGGCGGATGGTGTCGGCGGGGCTATGGCTGCCCGAGCTGGTGCTGGGCGAGGCGGGCGACGGCAGGCTCGGCGCCGCCCGCCGCACGCCCGCGCCCCGCCCCGCACCCGCCCCCTGCCCCGCCGGCGACGCTGGACGATATTGGACGCCCCTGACTGATGAGAGAACCTGCCGCGGATACCATCTAATGTCAGCCCAAGCATAGTATCACTCGTCTGACTGCTCAAAATCCTGATGACATAAGGAGCTCTATTTTTTACTTGCGAACTGCAAGGAACGTACATGAGGTACATGGAACTTTGACAGTTCGATAACCATTCGCCATATTTGTTATGGCAGTTTTTTTTTAATTAACGTTCCATTTGACGATTTTCTGTTTTGCATTTTACCGTTCCATTTCAAATGGCCGTGTCCAGTATTAAAGTGCTGCATAAAATAGGTAATTTTAAAGAAACGTAATAAAAAGTCGCCCGTCAAAAATATAGCCCCAGGATCTTAAACAAGCGGACGAATAATGTTAGGTTGGTAAGATTAAGATAATCTTTTTTTGAACATTATTTATATACTAGCCTTGGAATTATAAATTATTTTATACCTTTAAAATTTTAATTTTAAATGCTTTTTGCATTTATCATTTTCCATAGTCCGAAAGCGACTTGCATTCAGCGGTCATTATCGGCTCGACAGGATAACACTGGGTATGCATGGTGATCCTTCGTCTTGGATTGAACTGGTAGGTTACATGATGGTGGGTACATACATGTGCGGGCGGCGAGCGGTCGGGCGCGGGCCGAGCCGAGAGAGCTGGCGGCGGAGATGCTGCTGATGCTGCCGCTTGAGGCCGATATGGACTGACTGAGGGCGGAACTCGGCCTGAGGAACATCACGCAAACACCGTTATTATAGGCCGAATCATACAAGTCGACGAATGTGAAGCTAGCTACAAGCTGCGCAACATCCAATCAACGCGCACCTTTGTGAGATTCAGATATTGTGCGGCTTGTAGATAATTTCACATCAGCCGGCTTGTATAATTAGGCCTATAATAGGCACACGGTGTAAGGGGTAGGACATTCAAGCATGATCTCGCGCTGCACACCTTGTGTACAGCGTGTTTCGTATAAGACCGATGTAGAATGCCCGCGACGCGCGTCGCTACCCAGAACCATTTAACTGATCACTCGCAACGTCAAGCATACGAGTCATAGCTACATCTGAGACAGCGATGCCCAGCGTCTTAAAGTTGCGTTGTGGCAGTTTCATAATTATGTAAACAACACTTTAGGCACTGCCACTGAGTCACTGTTTATAGGTACTAGTATTACTATTTCTTATTTAGTTTTTACAGCACGCGAAGTACCAAGTGCACACACATAAATTTGATTTTGTGCTATCCCATAACCTTTGGATTTTTTATTTTTTCGGGATAAAAAGTAGCCTGTGTCACTTTCCGTCTTTCAGACTAGTTCCTTGCGAAAAATCATGTCAATTTGTTACTCCGTTGCTACGTGAAAGAGGAACAAACCAACAAATTTACTCTCGGATTTATAACATTAATAAGAATTAGGGATAGGAGTATAATTGTGTAGTAAGCACACCTTGGGGGAGGATGGCTGAGGCCGCTGGCGACGCACTGGCTCTGTTTCCACGCGGCCCGGTTGCTGGCTCGCCGCGCCGAACTGTCTACAAACATACATGCGTTAAGGCACCGTGAAACACATTGCCAAATCATGAGTTGTTTTTATGTCATATTCCAAATAAATGTGACAATTTTCGAAGCGAGTAAAAAATGCTCACAATTACATAAAAAATTGGAAAGTAGCTTTTTTGACTTGCATGCGCGCATGATTAGTGAATTAAATTTGTATAATCCGAGTAGCCTTAATGTCAGCTGTTAAACCGCCTAAAGGCCTACCACTCATGATTTTCAATTATGTAGGTATTGTTTGGTTCCTCAGTCAGCGAGCGTGACCACGTACTCGAAGTCAGGATGGGCGAGCGCTAGGTTGAAAGTAGTTTTTAAAAACTTTGTCTCGAATTCATACTAAACTTGACTTAATTTATTGGTATAAAAAGTTGGTATTATAACTTTAATTATACGAGTACTTTAAGCTTTAGATGGAAATTCAAACCAAGTATTTAGTTTTGTTACAACATTTTTGTCTGTCAAAAAATCATAAAGACTAAAGCAACCAAGGTCAAGTACTACTAAGCCCTTAACCTTTTTCAAAACGGACGGTGACTTCTTTCTATCAGAATATCTATTGGTAAGAGCACCCTGGCAACATGTTTGCAACTTTATCACACATAAAACTTCTGAATCAAAGCTAATTATTTTTTATTAGACCATTTCTATTTATTTAAACAAAACATCATAATTAAAAACAAGGTGACATGATCTGCAACAAACACTGGAGCACGTGTATCAGCCGCTGATAGTCCAGATCCGTGGGTGGTTGCGACTGGAGCATCAAAGGCTAGCGCCACTGCCAAGTGCTGTGGAGACATCTCGTTCCTGTCCTAGGCTGCCACAACCAGAGCCCGGTGGTCGAGGAGAAGGACCAGGGAGTTGGTAAACTGCCTGGTTAGTATACCTATTATCCCAAACATTTAAACAAAACACCATAAGAGGTGACATTACCTGGACGTTTAGATGGCGGCCAGATCTGCAACAGCACGAGAAGCATGGCAAAGGGACAAATATAGTCTTTAATATAGTAAATATAGTCTTTCCACCGTTATATCCCCTCGAAGAGGAAAAAAAGGATAGATTGACAATGACAACTGACAGGTGGATAAAATGGTTTTCTCCCCTTGCCGTGCTACCCGTACAGGCACTGCAGCACATGTATCGACCGCTGATAGTCCAGATCCGTGGGTGGTTGCGACTGGAGCATCATAGGTGGGACTAGAACTACTGCCCATATGTTGCAGAGAATTTTTGTTCCTGTCCTGGGCTAGCAAATCCAGGGCCAGGTCGTCAAGGAAGAAGACCAGGGTGTTCGTAAACTATTTTTATTACATCTATTAGGTTGCTAGACATAAAAAACACCATAAGAAATGACATTACCTGAACGCTTAGGCGGCGGCCAGATCTGCAACAAGCACTGCAGCACATGTATCGGCCGCTGATAGTCCAGATCCGTGGGCGGTTGCGACTGGAGCATTAAAGGTGGAGCTAGCGCCACTGCCAGGTGCTGTGGAGACATCTTGTTCCTGTCCTGGGCTGCCACGACCAGGGCCAGATGGTCCAGGAGGAAGACCAGGGTGGCTCGTGCGGCGCGCGGTAAGCATTCGACGATGGACGCCATTAGGCGGGCGTTGCCTTCGCGGTCGTCCGGTAAGCATACCCCTGGGGACAATTATAGTTTATTTTTTATTGAGCCTTGTAGATGGGTTAAACAAAATTTTCTATACCTTATTTCATGGTTCTTGTACTAATAACTTACACACAAATAATCAAGGATTACCTTCAATAAACGGTTTACTGAACTTACTACCGGCAATGTCATAAAAATGTCCTCAAAATTAAAATCATGGTAAAGTTGTCTGAAACCAAAGCAATTTTTTCAAGTAAACGACAACGTCGCGTCTATCGTTTTTAATTTCTAGGTATACTTTACCTAAATTAGGCTAAATAAATCAACCTCTGAAACCAGTGACAAGTTTGATCATTAACTAATCAATTTCTAGTTTATCACTGCGCACACTGATTGAACAGTGATTGGGGCAGTTCTCTCGAATAAATCTAATCGTTCAGCAGGCTCGTAGGCCGAACATAAATTAGTTTACGAGTACAAGTCGAAAATGGCAAGGCAACCAGTGACATCTGATAAAAACACAGGGCTGAACAGCGTCTGCGGTAGTTCCCTCAAGTAATCCTACAACAACATCCCCGCCATGACGTTGATGTCAGGCACGGCGTCTGACGCCAACTCTATGCTACGAGCGTTCCTCCGAAAGTGTCATTTTTGATAGGTAATCCACATGATAGTAGGTTGATTTGATTCACCAATGCTCTAATGATAATGATGGCTATACTTTTTCGTGCCAAGTCACACGTGTCTTTAGCTTACCAATTTAATGTCATAGTGGATGGAGTAGATGGCCATAGGAAAGACAGTTCAGTTGCAGCAGATTCTGTTAGAATCTAAACAAGTTTACAGATCAAAATTTGTTCACTTACCCAAGGCATCCAATGTCATCTGATAAAGACACCGGCTGAACAGTGGCTGCGGCAGTTCCCTTAAGTAATCCTTCAACAGCCCCGTGATGACGTTGATATCTGGCACGGAGTCAGGCGCTAACTCCACGCTGCGAGCGTTTCGCTCGAACGCTTCGCGGAGTATGCGCTTTTTGCTCGCCGACCCGCAGAGACGGTAGAGACCTGAAAGAAAACATTACGTAGATCACTTGGAAAAACTCAACAGTAAAATTAGAGACATTAATTTCAAATATAAAAAAAACGGGTTGCACATCGGAAGTGCCGGCAGGAGAGAAACCTTTCGCTCTGTCCTACGAATTTTCGATTAGCTTACGCGTATGTCCCGACGCGAGTGGAACTTTTATTACCCAAAAAATCACAACGCCGATAAAGCAGTTTACACTTCAAAATGGTCTTTAGGATTTGATGTCAAGAATATCAGGAGCACAAAAAATTGGTTTTGCGTTGTGTTTGGTAGAGGACAAATTTGGTATTTTTGCTAAGCTGTTCATGCAATAACTCAAAAAACAAATCTATTTACAACGGACACTGACGAAGGCTGCCCAGTCGATGAAATCCATCAAAGGAAAAATGCCAAGTCGATGAAATCTTTGACGTTGATGCGTGTATAAGATTAACCTGAGACAAAACAACGGCATAAAGGAGAAGAAGCCAATATCCAGTAGTGAGTCGATACAAGTCGATGATGATGGTAACTCACCTATAATGTCCAACTCCCGCATGTTCAATCTCCTCCACATAGCGCCTAACTGTAAGCGGCAAGGGCGGCGCGTGCGGCACTCTCACTTCCCTCGCCACTATCGCTTCTAGCTCGGCCCCGAATAAAAGCTAAATGAAGCAACCTTCGGAACAACTCTTCCAAATAACTCTAGGTGAGTTATACCAGCCCTCGACGTTCAATCTCCTCCACACATATCCTCACACTTACTGTAAGCCGGCATGAACGGCGCGTGCGGCACTTTCACTTCCCTTTACCAGTAACGCTTCTAACTCGGCCCCAAATAGGCTAAATGAAGCAATCTCGGAACAACTCAACAAGATAACTCACCTATAATATCCAACCCCCGACGTTCAATTTCCTCCACACAGCGCCTCACTATCAGCGGCACGGGCGGCGCGTGCGGCACTCTCACTTCTCTCGCCACTACCGCTTCTAGCTCGGCGCCGAATAACGGCGGTGGTGACACTCTGCCGGCCGCCGGCCGCCTTCGGAACAACTCATGCGGTTCCGTGTGTCTAAGCCGGACGTATAACGTGCCACGGGGCTCCATCTATAAAAATATGGACGCATTAAATCTAGAGCATATTAGTAAAGTAATTTATTGGCCTTATAACATCTCGTCATATTGGGCAAGTCATATACAGTAATTGCTTAAGAACTATAAGTAGTTTTTAATTTAAGAACTAGTTCTTAATTTTTTAAAATTCAATGACACAATAAAATGGCAAGTAGTTTTGTCACTGACTGGTTAAGCTGTTATCGTCAGTATCATCAAAAAGAAACTGTCCCGCAAGATTTAAAGTTTCATTCAAAAGACTAAGTAACAGGGTGGAATTCTAACATGCAAAATAGGAATTGCATTGCCTAATCGTCTCACAGCTCCTTTCTAGGATTCATATTCGAAGGTGAAAATGGAATCAGCCCGGCCGAGAGAACAGATGTAAGTCTGAACTCGCACTTTTTACGCCCGTATCTCGAATCAACCACTCTACAGTTTTCATTCAGCAACCTGTATCATTTCCCGTCTCGGTTTAGCAAGGTACCTTGAGCGCGAGTTTGTGCAAGGGCGAGCGAGACAGCAGATTGGGCAGCGTCACAGTGCCGCGGTAGCACAGCTTGTGCCTGTGTTGCGGTTCCCACGAGTAGACCAACACGTTCTGTAGCCTGTTGTTTACCAACTCCAGGTCATATCTCCGTCTGGCTCTAGCAACGTACCTTGAGCGCGAGTTGGTGCGAGGGCGAGCGGGACAGCAGGTCGGGCAGCGTCACAGCGCCGCGGTAGCACAGCTTGTGCCTGTGTTGCGGTTCCCACGAGTAGACCAACACGTTCTGTAGCCTGTTGTTTACCAACTCCAGGTCATATCTCCGTCTGGCTCTAGCAACGTACCTTGAGCGCGAGTTGGTGCGAGGGCGAGCGGGACAGCAGGTCGGGCAGCGTGACAGCGCCGCGGTAGCACAGTTTGTGCCTGTGTTGTGGGTCCCATGAGTAAACCAGCACGTCCAGTTGCCTGTTGTCTACTAGTTCTAGTTCGAACGACTCGTCCCAGTCGAACTGAAGCTCGCCCGTCCTCACCTGGATAAGAGGCACAGAGATAAACACAAGGAATAAAATGGGACACATCAACAAACACAATTAATATAATGGGACATGTCGATAAACACAAGAAATAAAATATTCTGCCTGATGGAAGGTTACCACAGCCTGCCTATGGATAACTGCAACACCAAAAATGTCACCAGTGTGAAGCCTTCTCAGTAATTTGAAGATTCTGTTCACACTTTTCAAAAAAATCTTCTACTGGAAGATTATTTCATGTGCCATTTTCATCCAGGGGCATTTTAAAACCAATACTTCACAAGTCACTCACCACAGTCCTAGCTTTATGAACACGATCGCACTCTAGCACGCAATACAGATCTCTCGGCGCGACAGGATGAGGGGGATGACTGGGCAGCCCCCCGGGGGGAGAGCCGGGCGAGCCCGCCCCGCCGGGCCGCAGCCCGCGCCCCGCCAGCAGGTGCACCCACAGCATGCCGGACACTCCGCCCCCGGATATACGGGACAGGCCGGTCATGGACGCGGAAAGACCCGCCGATGGCTTCTCCACTTTGTATTTTAGGAACTCTGAAACCAGAAAAAATAATAACGAAAGTTATTAAAGTTTTCACTGATATATGAAAAATAAATAAAGAATCATGCCGCGTCCACACATTGGTCATTTTTAATTGGGTTTAGCTCGATTTCATAATGGGACCAATTTTAGAGGCAAACTGAATCTAATATGTGGCGTATGATATGATCAAAGCAATATCACAGGGAAAAAAATAGTCTAATGCCTGTGTCTGACAGTTTATGGATCTGAAGAAACGAGACGAATCGCACAGACTATGGCAGGGATGCTTTACTCGACGAGTCAGGTCAAGAAATGAACAAATGTTAAACGTATGTCCTCACCATTAGGGTTGATATCCAAATGCCGCTGATGCCGCGACCCCGGCGTGGGCACGGGGCTCGGATTGGGGCAGTTGAACCGCGAGCCCAGCTCCAGTAACTGCCGCACGCGGCGGGCCGAAGGCGACCCCCCGGCACCGCCCGCGCCCCCCGCGCTCCCCCCGGCCACTCCCAGTTGCTGGGAGGAGACGGAGCGAGCAGGGAGGTGGCGCGGACGCTCTACCCGACGAGCCAGGCCCAGAGATGACCCGAAACGACTGCCACTTTCCATCTGCAGAATTTAGTTCACATTTTCATAGAGATGTTCTGTTGTATTTATACGAGTACATACAATTATTAAAAATAATATTTAGCACTAGCTTTTACCCGTGGCTTCGCCCGCATGATATTTTGATGTTTATGTGCCATCCCATGGGAACCCTTTATTTATCCGGGATAAAAAGTAGACTATGTCACTTTCCATCTTTTAAACCCGAGGCTCTACCTCAACACCTTTAGTAAAGGTACTTTGTTTTTTTTTTACGTTTCTTGAAGCGCACTCTAGAATAGATCGTAGATAGCAGAATTTTTCCTACTTACTTAACACTTATCGTTATATTATGGAAAATTTACGCAATATCATTATAATTTACAGCCTATGTGTTATTCTGATATACTGGGTTATTTCTAATCAATTAGCATCCTTTTAGGGGCTTATTCTGGACATCAAAACTAACAACTTTTGTTTTCCAACATTTGTCAAAACTCAAAATAAATAATCAGCTGTTCCATACATTTTGTCGCGGGTGAACGATATTCTTCTATAGAACATAATTTTTTTTTTTAGTTTTGACTAAAGTTGCAGAACAAAAGTTGTTAGTTTTAATGTACAGAATAAGCTCCTAAGAGGATGCTAATTGTTTAGAAATAACCCTGTATAAGCTATATTATTGCAAAGTTTCATCTCAATGCTTGCAAAGTTTTTGTGTGAAAGAGTAACAAACATCCTTACAAACTTTCGCGTTTATGATATTTCTAGCTTTTGCTCGCGGCCCCGCCCGCGTGGAATTTGACTTTTGTGCTATCCCACAGGAACCTTTTATTTTTTCGGGATCAAAGCCGTAGCCTATGTCACTTTGCGGCCCTTGGACTATATCCATGCTAAAAATCAAGTCAATCCGTTGCTCCGTTGCTGCGTGAAAGAGGAACAAACCAACAAATTTTTCGGATTTATAATATTGGTATGATTAGTAGGACACCTAAATGGCAGTGATTAATCCATATAGCATATAAAATTTAAAGTCAACATGATCATAAATTTAAAGGTAGAAAAAGACCATGAAATTGAATTTTCACTGTGTTATGGTTGGGAAGTACACAAAGGTACTTAAGATTCCAAACTTAAGAATGAGGATGACGGGCACAATGATGTGCTACGCAAGACCTTAACTAGAGATCACAAAGCTGTGGGAAATGGTGGCCTGTTATTCGCACACGTACCAAACGTGACGCTTAACATCAAATTAGATTGTTCGTCGCGTCACAAAGTTACATGGAAAATACGTACGTTCTTGAGCGCGTCGTGTATATTTTCAGCGGAGTAGTGTGTGGGCAGTCGCGGCCGCAACGTTTCGTATAACGCTGAAGTAGAGGGCGCGCGGGACAGCCACGCGCGGTACTCGTCTGACGTGAAGATTGACGGCGACGACGGGAGACGACCTACGAAACGGTATAGCATTAACTTTATCACTAAACCAATAATTAAAAATGTTCTTGCAAAGTGGGATTAGACTATGTACAGTAGCCCAAAAAGCTTTAAATAACGAGAGATAAAACAACGGTAGTTAATGCTTAATTAAAATGGAATTTGTTATTTGCTAATTTGATTTTTATTCAAGGCCGCCATCGCGCCACTGTATTTTACAAGCAATGTCAAAAGAGTATGAAGTTTTTATCAAAGAAAATAATAGAAAAATCATTATCCAAAACAAATAAAGAAAATAATTAAATAGGTACCTACTGTACCAAGTAATGCCTAGGCTCGATATATTTTTGCATTATATCTTTTATGCAGTTCTTTGTGGCGCAGAAACCAGTTTTACTGCTTATTTTTTTTTTTAGGAAAAGAAAATATTCAAAATGTATCGAAGAAATTGCTAGGGCATTTAAGTTAACCTACTAATATCTTTTAAAATATTATAGTTAAAAGAAGCTCACGGTTTCATAACACCGTTCAGTGTAGGTCTAATGCAGCTTTACTGTGTAATTAGAACTTATGTAGTTGCATAATACTTTTACCTCTGGAAGAACGTAGATCTAAGCGAGAGTGAGAAGACAGCGGCTCAGGTTCGTCTTGCAGGATGCTACCGGCGCGACGACTCAATCCCAGTCTGCGAACAAAAGTACGAATATTAAATATTTATAGCATAAGTGTAGTCGAGGAATAGTCGAGGCTTAGGTACCATCGTAATGTTACAAAGTCATACTAAAGGTCATAGCACATACATCTTTGGTACAAAGAAAACAACGTTTGTAAAAATATACTACAGCAAAAAATTAAACTTGATACCAAAGTAATGAGCCCTAAATATACTTTGACTCTGGAAGACGCAGAAAAATTACTTCCGTCCCTTATACATTACTAGAGATACTACAATCAAACTTACATCCGATATCTATGCTAAACTTGACTTGATACTCCTTTAACAACAGAACTCCTAGCAGTACCTACCTAAAGAACACTGGAATCTGCAAGTATCGAACCTATTAAAAACAAGCTCAAATTGTATTTTCTTTACCTACTACTGTCCCGTCCCTCTGACATCTCTCGGCAGGGAATTGAACTTGAATCCGATATCCCTGCCGAAAGTGTTACTCCTGTAGCCACCGAACTTCTAGTACCCAATGCCCAAATAACTCTAAATTGTACAGACCCAAATGGTATTATTTTTACCTTGCAAGCTGCTCATGCTGTACATCTAGTAGAGCCCAAACCAATCTGAAAGCTGCAAATACTTAACTAGGTATCTGTCAGAATATATTAAAAAGTATTTTTATTACCTCTGTCCCATACCTCTAGCATCTCTCGGCAGGGAATTGAACTTAGACCCGATGTTCCTACCGAGCGCGCTACTTCTGTAGCCACTGAGTCCCTAGTAGTACGGAGGTCAAAAAGGCGCAGTCACCTCAGAATTACTCCGTAACCACTGAACTCCTAGTACCTAGCTTCTAGAAAACTCTAGCAGCTGCAAGTATCATCTTTTTCAAAACGATTTTCTTAATCTTACCTCTGCCCCGTTCCTTTGACATCTCTCGGCAAGGAATCGAATTTAGAGCAGATATCCCTGCCGAGCATGCTACTCCTGTAGCCGCTGAAATCTTAATAGTACCTAATGCCCAAATAACTCTAAATTGTACAGACCCAAATGGTATAATTCCTTACCTCGCAAGCTACTCATATAGCCGCTGTACTCCTATACTCTATAAAATTTAACTTGATCTCTGCGACAGTGACATTGACATAGAAGATTGACATTTTTAGAGTTGAGATAGTGGTGGAAAAAAACGATTTGCAAACAATGTTGTCATGAAATCGAATGAGTAGTTGAAGGTGAGAAATTGGATTTTATTTACTTACTATTATTTAAGATCAAGTATGTATACATGTAAATAATGTTATGATATTAGTAAAATACTCATAATAATGTAACGATAGTATTTATCGACGTTTTTCACTATTATCGATGCTAATGTAACATATAATTGGGTTTAATTTAGTTACACATGTAAAAAATGTTATGATATTAAAATATACAATAAAATTAATGATAAATTAAGTTTTATTTAAAATATCGTCAGTATAAACTATCGATATTTTAATTAAAACTCTATCTAAAAATCTGTGGTCACGATCATTCGTCGCCCATCACTAATCGGCATGCCCATAAAGTATGACATTGACAGGTACTGTATGTATGTACTATTAAGAAATTCAGTACTTCATAGGCGTGATTTTTCTGACAGCTGTCACAGAGATCAAGTTAAATTTTATAGGGTATAGTAGAGCCCAGACATGCTGAGGAGTATATTTTTCTTACCTCTGTCCGGTTCCTCTAACATCTCTCGGCAGGGAATTGAACTTAGACCCAATATCCCTGCCGAGCGTGCTACTCCTGTAGCCACTGAGTCCCGAGTAGTATGGAGGTCTAGAAGGCGCAGTCGCTTCAGTGTCCGAAGAGTAGTCGAGACTTCTGTTCCGTCGCGATGTCCCGAATTTGCTGTACGATGACAAGCCTAAGCCGGTCGTGCCGTAACCTACGACAATATGGAATTGTACTATAGTTTTGTAAATTACAACAATTCAAAGTTAAAGAACATTTATTGTTGAACTGTTACATGGAGATCTTAATACTAATTACAAAAATATTGAATCAACAGTTACAACTATCCATTTTTACAACTTTGCTGTTGTTTTGTTTACGCCTCAGCAAAAAAAGTTTCATATTCATATAGTGTGCGACTTGCACATAATTCTAAATCACAAATAACACACCTACTCGTGCGGTTCATTTCTTATATTATTTAGCCTTTTGTAATTGTATCATTTGGAATGAGATGTGAATGAAAACGTAGTGAAAGATTAAAACGTATTGTATTGTCCATAGAAATGTAATTTAGTAACAGGCTTTTGAAAACGAAATTCATTTGTTTGTAATAAAAGTGTTTTTTTCTTATTAGTACAATAGAATAATAATAATCTCATACCAGTATCTTTAAGTATTTAATTGTAATATGTATCTTCATTTTTTGACCGACAAACCACCGGAGTAGGTTGTATAATTCGACGCGTATATATACATATTTTTTATGTATAACCACGCATAAGTTTTTTCATAGTGGTCTGATTTCAATAATATTTTTTTTATTGGAAAGAGTGTACATCGAAATTAGTTCCATTTAAAAGTTTATCGAAATAGGCTGAGCCATTTTTGATAAATCAACAATTAGTGAAAATGCTTCATCGATCCATGCGAAATATTCGCGAATTCTGTACACGGGTGAAGTCGGTCGGATGAAGTAGTGAATTATTCGATGGTAAAATGTGAAACGGGGGTGAATTTTATCGCACTAGCTGTAATGTTGTCATACATAATAATATTTTAACAACATTTAGCAAATTTATCTATTACCTATATCGAGCAATGATTTACTGATGAAAAATTTAAACAACAGCAAAATTTTCTCACCTGCTCCTAAAGTAGAACTCAATCCAGTCCCAGACAAGCCCGTGCCGAGTCCAGAACTCGTCAATCCTGATCCCACTAAACTAGTCCCAGTGAGGCCGCTCAGGCCAGTAGACGACAAGCCGGAAGGTAGCCCAGGGCCCCCCAGACCGGAACCTCCCAGCCCGGTGCCCCCCAACCCGGAGCCCCCTAGCCCGGGACCCCCTAGGCTGGGGCCCCCAAGGCCGGTGCCGCCGATATTGCCGCCCAGGCCGCTTGTGATGCCGGGCGTCATGCCCACTGCGCCGAATCTTTGTTGGTATCTCGACAGACTTGAAGCTACAACAAATATCAACATTTTTTGAAAAACTGGAAGTATTACAATCATACTATACAGGGTTATCCAGAACTACTGTACTAAGCCGAAGGGGGATGATCAGACTATCACCATGGTAAATTTTTACTAGATTAGTATTCTATTGTTTTACGGATGCATTACCTCCTGAAGCAGCGGAAGCCTTGAGACTGGAGCGCAGCAGCGAGTGCCGTCCGAAGTCCGAGTGGGTCTCGGCGCGAGGCAGCTGCTGTTCAGACCCTGACCGCGGGACTCGCCCACCAAATCGCGTGCTGAAAAGATCAAGAGTTATTTTCAATTTAATTTATCTTAGTTATTAGATTTTGTGAATCATCTTGAAAAAACGTTTTTGGCCGATATCACAGATACTATGCACTTTAGGGCAAAAATTACTGAGACGTCGAAGACCATTATTGTAGAAAATAAAATTTCGCATCTTTTGTTCTTAGCAAACATTTTTGGAAAACTTACTGTTTACGATTTTCGGCCCATTTAATAAACCGATTTTTCTATCGCGGTCGTAAAACAAAACTTAAAAAATCTGATAAAACTGATCTTTAAAAAAGGATTGATTCGTTTGATTGATTAATCTTATATTACAAGAGTTATCGGCCACGATAGAAAAACCGGTTAGTGGGCCATAAATCGTAAACGGTAGATTTTACAAAAAAAGTTGACTAGAAACGAAAGATGCGGAATTATATTTTCTACAATAATATTCTCCATAACTTTTGCCTTAAAGTGCACAGTTTCCGAGATATCAGCAAAAAAAGTTAAGATGGCGCTTGAAGCTCCGCCTAGATCTGTCAGCATTTTGTGATTTTATGCTCAGTAAGTGATCCTAAACCTAGTAAAAAAGTGGGATAGGAAATTTAGTGCAAATTAATATTCTAGTTTTACTGACCTATCTATTGAAAAAACTATTTATAGCACAAACAGATTGAACTCTGATCAATTAAGTTGTATCTCTTATAGTATTTTTATAAGGTTCTAGATATTACAGGAATGTCAAATGTACAGAAAAGCCTTAGATATTCACCTTCCACTATCAGGTTGATAATATGAGTGTACTTTTTCTGCAAGACTGTCCAGCGTGTTAGGATACGATCTCTCGTACGGTACGTAGTGCGCCGTCGAAGACTTAGGCTGCTCCGTGATCACCGGTGGTGGGGGGCGGTAACTGCAATACAATATCACAATGAGTAATGGACCCAAGCAAGGGGTCGTCCATTAATCGCATGATGTTTTAACAACTTTTTAACTCCTTTCCCCTCGAAGAATAAATACACGTTATAGCTATCGCATATCCCTTCCGTGTGATATTTCGTGATTTTTTTCCAAACCTCTAACCCTTATGAGCTTCTCGTGATTAATGGATGATGGACGAATGAATTTTAATGGGTATTGAAATGACACAGAAAGACTTTGGGCAGTTAAAATAATACAGTCCAAAAAAGACAAAACTCGTGTAGAATAAGACATTTAAATAAGTTAAAAAATACGCAATAGCGTAATTCGCAACATTCTGAATTGTATTTGATGTTTCATATTCCCATTCGATGTTTCCAACTGTTACTATTGCCAAGCCCGTACACTACTACTCGGCCCACAAACTACTATCCGACTCACAGATTATATCGTAACAGTCAAAACTGACCTCCAAGTAGAATGGTCAGAAGGCGGGCGCGGGTTGTAGTAGAGGTCTATCGCGTTAGACTCGGGCGACATCGGCCCGAGCTGTAACCGACTGCGCTCTTCCCTGCCGTCGCCCACTGGACGCACACTACTGCCCGGCCCGCCGGTAGACCGTAAAGTGCCGTGCCTGGAAAAGTGAGACATACTTATTTACCACTAAGTATGATGTATACATTAGGCATAAACATGATAGAGCGCTTTTTGTGGGCAACCTACTCGTAGCACTGTAACTGTCCATGTACAGTCGAAGGTCCAGAGGCAACTAACAAGGTGGAAAGATGTAATGCAAGTAAAGATGAGAGAGTATAATATTCCCGAAAACTATGAGGAAAAGACGTTGAATACAAACTATGAATAGAGGCCATCGACTAGATCCCTGTCCCACTCGTCGTCGTCCCGGCAGTAGGTACCGCTTTAAGACGACGACGGGCGACGGCTTGTGTTGCGACGCTCCTGGATCTGATTAACCTGACCACGAGTAAATATTAAATAAAAACTGTGAGTAGAGTACGTCGACTCGGTTGCAGTCCCGCTCGTCGTCGTCCCGGAAGACTCGCATCAAGACGACCACGCGCTACGGCTTGTGCTCCATGTAAGGCATGGGCGGCGAACCGGGGCCTGAATTACTGGACCTAATACACGAAATACATTACGAATAGATGTTGGATACTAACTGTGAGTAGAGTCCGTCGACTCGGTCCCGGTCCCGCTCGTCGTCGTCCCGGCAGTCCCGTTTTAAGACGACGACGGGCGGCGGCTTGTGCTCCGTCCGAGGCATGGACGGTGAGCCGGGGCCTGATTTACCTGCAACGTTACAGCACATGTTCATTTTTAACACACAGCGTCCTACCTATATTGGTTATATATTTGACGAACCCCTTAATTTTTTACAGTGTTTGGAAATTGTATTTGACGAATTTAAATATCCGTTCCGGGTCTAGTTGTTAGTTGTGTTTCTTTTTGTACGTATCCTCTAGTTTAAGGAATGTTAGCGAGAAGCTACATATGTAGGCACGTTGAATAACATCTTTATAATAATTTTCATGCACCGCTGCTCCGCTTAATCTGCCTACTTGGCGAGATACACTGACACAGGAGCCATAGATGCGGTCACAGAACAGCAGAACTTCTTCTGTGGATGCGGTTATCTTTACTAATAATACAAATCCGAAAATGTGTTTGTTTGTTACTCTTTCACGCAGCAACAGATGCAAGGATCGACTTGACTTTTTGGGTCGATATAGATTGAAAGTCGGAGATACTTTTTTAAGATTTTTTAGCTCAGCGAAATAAAAGGTTCCTCAGGGATTGTACATAAACCAAAATATCACACGAGTAAAGCCGCACGGGCAAATGCTAGTAGCTATTCGATAAATTACATTATTATGTAGCCAAACGCAAACCTATATCAAATAAATAACAAATAGAACAGTACGGGTACAGAGACATCATGACTAGGTTCACAAGCAGGATCTCGTTCCACCTGCCGATATATAAGTATATTATTACTAGTAGTAAAGAGAGAAGTCCTCACCTTTCCTCTGTCGCGTGCAGAGCAGCAGGCGCCGTGGGATCGACATGATGATGACCACGTCGTCCAGCGACATCCGCCGCACATCCACTAAGTTCACTGCCAAGATCTCATCCCCCACCTGCAAACAAACACGTATAAAATTATCATTTTGTGTGACATAAGATACATTCAAAGATCACTACAGACCCCTAGATGATTAATGAGTATAGTTAAACATAGTGACGTATACACCACTTAATTTCAAGCATCCGCTATCTTCGAGGCCCGAGATGAAGACTCCATCCATCCTACCACAGCCGTCGCCCTCCCGTATAATACAGCATATACAGTCCCAGGGTCTGCCCCAGTCGCTTCACTATTTCAGCTGGTATGATCATAGTCACGTAGCTCCTAGCTGACATGAACAAATGAACATGGGGACGTGATAACGCGTACCTTCAAGCACCCGCTGAAGACAGACAGACAGTTGTAGACTGCAGAGCGGTGGACGCTATCCGCGAGATGAAGACTCCATTTGTCCGCCCACCACCATCTCCTTACCGTATATACAGCCCCAGGGTCTGCCCTAGTCACTCCATTATCTCAGCTGGTATGAACAAAGTGAAGTAGCCACTAGCTGAAATAAACATAGGGACATAGATACCACTTACCTTCAAGCACCCGCTATTATATACTGCTGACTCCAACGCTATCCTCGAGATGAAGACTCCATCCGTCCGCCCACCGCCATCTCCCTCCCGTATATACAGCCCCAGAGTCTGCCCCGGTCGCTTCACTATCTCCACTAGCTGGACTATGTGCCGGTTGTCCTGGGGAAGTAAAATAAAATTAATTTATTTCATTGACCCATAAATTAGTTTAAAGATTATCCACAAACGTTTAAAAGTCCACACAATTAATTAAAACGTCAACATTAATATTTAATAAGCTAAAACCTTTTAGTATCTTTTGAACGACAAGTTTATCATTGGTAATTAGCAAAATCATAATGGCATTATTAATATGGAGTAAAAGCAAACAAATCAAAAATAAGGATAGTTCTAGTAGTTCTAATAGTTCTAGCCAAAATATAAAGAGGGTTGGGTCAAATCTAGTGTGAAAATTGTGAGTCAAACATAGACACAAATGTCCGACTGAGACGGCGATACCGTGTGAGAGAGAGAGGTTACACCCAACAGCGGCGTCATAAGAAAGACTACAAATTATCTGCAGATGGCGATGATGTTAATAAAAAGAACTTAATTAGCTATTAGAAAACTCACTTCAACGATTGAAGAACTGTTGTTTTACGTACTCTAGAAATTTTAAATTCCTATTCATATGTCATTTTAAATTGCTATTTATATAGAATTTCATTTAAACAATAAATGGCTATACCGCGTACAAACAACTGAATAAATCTAAAACTAACTCTAAATCCTGCAACTTTTTCCATCAAAAGTTTTAAACTTAAGTAAAAACATAATCTAGCCAATCGCATTCCAATTTAAAACTTAGCCAATTTCACTTTACACAATAAACCTATATTACAATTAAGTTGATACGTGGTAAACCACCCACGCTTCTAGACAGTAACAAGGGTCGGTTAATAAAACAGTATTGTATAGTATTGTATCGAGAGTGTCCGAAACATTTGCATAACTAATTCAGTGAAGGCTTCCAAGCCATCAAACTCCTCGGCAAGCCATTGAAATTTTATAGTGTGATAATACCGGTACAAGGCCCTGTGACGTCATCGACAGCTTTTAATACAATATTAAAAGCTTTTAAATCACGCCGAACCACTTCAAGCTCAGGCTTGGTACTTGAATCGGAATATCGGCATTATTGAATTGCAATACGTCGGTACATGGACGGTATTGTGCTGGGTGATATATCGGGCGGTGTGATAGAGCAAATATCTGCAGATGCGGCGTATAGCTATTAAATGCATTTTAGGCGATCCAAAAACGAGAACTGCTCAAAATTTTTCTATTTGATAGTGCAGTTTCTTTTTAAACTATATTTATACTAGTTATTACCCGCGGCTTCGCCCGCATACGCAATATATCATTATAATTTATAGCCTATGTGTTATTCTGATATATTATTGCAAAATTTTATATCAATCCGTGCAGTAGTTTTTGCGTGAAAGAGTAACAAACATCCATACATCCATCCATCCATCCATCCTGACAAACTTTCGCGTTAATAATATTAGTAGGATTATTGCTAAACTATGTCCAGTTATTGAAAATATTACGTATTTATTCTACAAACCAACAATTTTTTCAGGAGTTCTAATGAATTTCAAATACGATACAGCTCAAATAAATACATTTACAAATTGAAGAAGATTGAGATGTGATAGAAATCAATTTTACAACTTTGCTATGCAACTTTACATTGCATTCTTTGCTTTGCAAACGCACATTCGTGACTCCAGCTGTAAAGCCGTAACAATAAGTAAGGAATTTCCGGTAACGCATATCGCGAAGCAAATGGCTCATCTCTATCCATATCAGCGGTCGGTATGGAGCGTGAATGGAATCTCCCGCAACGAAACGCTTCACGGTATTACATATAGGGTTACCGCTGCACTGCACATCCCAACAATGCCGGTCTAAATTGCGTTCGCATTCCCCGAGATCTGGGCCGGCCCTGCTCAACAATGGGGTTCACTGGAGTAGCGTTCTTTCACAGGGTCCCGTACTAGGTTACGAGCCGAGCCGCGAGCTGAACATTCAGGTCAATGGAGCGCAGAAATTACCTGTTACTTTTTTTCTAACAAAAAGAGAGCGATGTGTTCTAATCACCGTGAAGCCTCTTTGAGCAGAGCCAAATGAGTCGATTTGGTATTCAGAGGATGCGCATTTTAAGCAGAGGCAATATCGACGGAGATAATGGAGTACTTCCATAATTTAACGTTATAATTTATCTTCATTTTGAAGGCTTGACGTACAAAAGACCATTTGGAGGGCTAATGGTGGGAAAATCAAAACAAATCCTGTCTGTGGAAGGGAACTTTGGCTTTAACTGTAATATTTTGTATCCTTTGTACTGTATTAAAATATTCAGATTCTAAATTCATTAATGCCGTCTTATTTTATACTCTTGGAAACATTTGTTTGTACTGTAATTGATTTCTTATCAGTTAAAAATAGGAATAGAAGATATAAATCATTATTAGCTTAGTTCCTAAATGCTTCAAAATAGGCTAAGCTTGTGTCTTGGTAACCGTAGTTTTAAACTGGCAACAAATTGTTCTCACTGCATTAACAGTCAATTTTTAAAAGACAAGATGTCATGTGGGTGTGTACCCATAACTGCCCGGATGCCGCCATAGTTGTCATAGTTAGGTGAATACCTGTAGTGAGAAGAATTTCCTGGCGGCTTCGACGTTGTTCCGTCCAACTTGTCTCAGCTCGAGTATTCGTACGATCATCTCGCCGCGCCGCTCCACCGCCTGCCAACATTACGTAAGAATTAGTAAAAGAGATTTTGCTTAGAATATAAGAATTATTGTGTTACATACGTATGGTTTTTATGGAAGATGGCAAGTCAACTACCTACTAGCAGTCTGCATTAAAAAAAACACGCGTGAGTAAAGGAGATGTTGCATGTTGCATGTTGTGGCATATTATAATTATGGATCTATGTGATGTGTGGTGATAACCTTGTACGGTATCATTTAACTGCTTTGTTTGTTTTGGAATATGACTTCACCATTATTTTCTTTGCACGCGATGGATGCAGGCCGCTTCCAACTAGCTCTATTAGAAATTCATAGAGGAAACCTATGACCAGCAGTGAATGTCCTACGGCTGTTGGATGGATGGGTTATTTTCTTTAACAGTGGTTTACATTTTGAGTAAAAATCTTTTTCAGAATAATAATTATGCGTTATGTAACCACATTAGATTGATTGAGATATATTAGATAATATTTTTATATATAAAATAGTGTATAAAGTGACGGCCCACAGCGAAAAATCTCTTTTCTTTTACATTTAGTAATAGAGATTGTAATTATTTTGCTGTAAGCTACAATAAATATGAAAAACAGGCCAGCTTATACAAAAGCGATGTAGTTATTAAAATTAGTTTGTTGTATCTCTACATTAAATAATATGAAATTATTATTCATTCTTTTCAAAAAGAAAATAAGATAATAATGGTGAAACAAAGTAATCAACGAAAAATCGGAGCTCCTCAGAAATTACAAGGTAAAAATCTCTTCTAATGAGTAAATATCTACCGAAAATATTTTCTGAGAAATCTGATAACATTCCTCGAGAATATTATTTTGTCTTACAAAAACAATTTTGCTGGAAGAACCACCTTTTATAAATCACAATTATTCGGCTCATTAAATCATCGGCAATATTTTTCCGATATGTTCACTATGTCGAGAATTTCTCGCAAGTTATTTAGGTTTGTCGGGACTGAAAACGGTAGAAATTTAGCGGTATTTAAAATGGGATTATTTACGCAGCCATCAAAGACCAACCTAAATTAACCTATGTAGGTTTAGGCTACTATAACTTATGTTTAATACACTTTGAAATGGCAAACTTCTTGGCTTTGTCTTTTTTTTTCTGTGTGATTTTTTTATTGATTTATTTATTATTAATTCACAATGTTTTTACATTGAATACGTATGATGTAAGTATTAGTAAAAAGCTACGTTATTCAGTAAGGTGTAAATAATGAATGACATTGTTCTATTCGAAACTAAAATGTAGAAAAATTGATAAATAAGAAATTATGCATATCTGTAACTATCTGTAACCGACACAAATTCTGAAAGTATTGAATCATACATAACAATTATTAAATATTTATTTATGGGTTTTGTTACATTGCTTCGGCATCTATATAATCATAATTACGCGAAAAATCACGCTATTAATACCGTAAATGAATCTTGTAACAAATCTTTCTCAAATCGACTTTCCTCATGATATTAACCAAATTTTCAAATATAATTTACACAAAGTTTCATATACGAACAGAAAATCAAACCAACCAGAATTGGGTTACATTAATATCACACTATGCGCATTCATACACCGTAAGTGAGCTTAAAATTACATGTACCGCAAATTCTAAACGACTCGGTCCCTACAAGGGTGTTATTTATAGTATACCGGTAACTAACCTCGAGCGCCGCCGCCGTGGTCTGGTCGTGATCGTTCTCCACCATCTCAATCTGCCTGAATATTTCATTGCTCACTCCTGATACCTGGAATGGAATTTAAATGACGTCGGTTATATTTTACAGAACGGGGTCATCTGGATCGCGGAGGGTTAAGATTTTTGATAGCATTATTACTAGTCGCATATTTATGAGGGCAACGTTGCTCTTATAATTGTTTATTTATCAACGGATGTTAAATTGAACCTTATCAGATTAATCACGTCTTAAACCGAAAAAACTATTAATATAAGTATGGTAAAAATGTATAGCTTGTAACTGAAACATTTTAGCGTTATTTTTTTCGGTTACAGCAACAAAATTAATTTTAGTACCAAATTTTATTCCTTTCTACATATTTTTTGATGAATAAATAATGTCTATATCTCGTACCTGGAACGTAATTCAAATGACGTTGGGTTATTTTTACCGAACTAAGTCATCTGGACAGCGGAGGGTTAAGATTTTTGATGGCATTGTTACTGGCGGATTAATTTTAATACCTGTAAAATCATCGTTCTCTAGCGATTGTTTATTTATCAACAGATACTTAATCATACTTTACTAGGCTCATCACATCCTTTAACCGAAAAAAAATATTAGTAGGGTAAAAAATGTACATACAGCATCTAACTGTTAAATTTATGCGTTATTTTTTTTCGGTAACACGATGACTATTGGTACCAATTTTTTTTTACTTATATTTTATTTTAAAGTCTCATCTCTGATCACAGGAATGGAATTCAAATCGGTTATATTTTACAGAACGGGGTCATCTGAATCGCGGAGGGTTAAGATTTTTAATGGCATTATTTAAGACAATGGTGGATTAAGTTTAATGTTTGTTGAGACTTTGATGCTACGGGTTGTTTACAATTACTATATAACAGTAATTAAATGTTACCCTACAAACATCATCACGTTGTTGTAATAGGAAAAAAAATATGACTAAGACTAAAAATGTATAACGAAATTATTTAATTTAGGTTACAGAACTCTTTACCGAAAGAAACTGAAAACAACACACGTGTAAGGTATAACATAAGGTGTGAGAACACCTTATCTTTTTCTTCAAATTGATATTTTTTGTATTGCCTGTAGCTTATGTAGATTCGTGTAACTTACCTATAAATAGACAGACATAATGACGGACAGCAGAATGACAGCGTAGGACCCGTATTGCCCTTTGGGCATAGAACCCTAACTATACGAGATAAATCGTTCCAGCTAAACGAAAAACATCGGATTGATAAATTTCGATAAGAACCAGCCCAATATATTTGAACAAGGCCCACTCAGAGCTGCTACGGGCTACGAGCTACTAAAGATCGCTACGATATTTCGTAGCTCGTAGCCCGTAGCAGCACTACAATAAGTAGCACTTCTGTCAATTGATACTTTGTTAGGCTATTTACGTTCTTAGTTCACGATCGATCTTGCATAGTTGTTTGTCAACTAAACTAATAAAACTTAACACGATAGAATTTAGTATCATTTAAGCTAGGCGTCCACATTTCGGCATCGTACGCAGCGGACGCATCGCATTAAACGGATGAATTTTTCACTATGCGTCCACCTGATCGGCAGCGATCGCATTTGCCGCCGCAACTACCAGCATCGGGTTGCCACTTCATTCGGTCGTGCGAAATGTGTCTGTGACATAATAAGAACATAATGGAGGAAAGTGAAGAAGGACAATTCGTCATCGCTTGTATATTAGAAGAGGAAGAAAATGCAAAAAAATCTAAAAAATGCAAATGGCGGAATGCGGAGCGAGAGCGCGGGGTGCGTCCACCTGATCGGCATTCCGAATGACGTCATCGGCACGCATCGCAAAAGTTGCCCCTCGAAGCAACGGCGTCGGCATTGCCGATGAGCAGATTCGAGCGATCCGTACGATGCGGATTGGTGGACGCAGTTGTGTGACTTTCTATACAAAGTATATTACGATCCGTTTGATGCGATACGTCCGCTGCGTACGATGCGGAAAGGTGGACGCTTAGCTTTAGGGTGCTTGTACACGGAGCAAGTAGCTGAAGCTAGTAAAGATGCGAGTCACACGCGTAAGTAATATGCGCAAGCTACTTGTTCAAATTACTAGCTTGTACTTGTACATGTTGCAAGTAACTGGAGCAAGTAAAGAGACGGGCTACTTGCGCAAGCAATACGCACAAATTATTTGCTCGTGGTCATGCGCTGTAACATGTGCCAGTTATGTAGTGCACACCTAGTTCAAATCAACCTGCTCAAGTAACATGCGCGAGTGACCCGCGTGAGTGACCAGCGCGCGCCACAGAGTACGCGGATTAGTTGCGCGGGTGGCTCGCTTTGGTACATGCTCGAGTCGCTAGACCCGCACATGTTTTTGAACGTTAAGTTTACGATGCATATAATCCGCGTAAGTGTCTCATCATGCGCAAGCTACTTGCACCGTGTACAAGCACCCTTAAACTTAACATTTTATTGGTTTGTATCCAAAGTTAACAAAAGCCGATGTGAATAAATACAATTAAACCCCTCTATTACGAGTATATATGACTAGTGCAGAGCCAGGTTTTCTGTAGTTTACTTAAACTTTCGCGTTTGCGTGTGGCTCCATACATTTTGGATAGTTTTTCCTCGTTCCCGCCAGGGGCGCTGTACGGAAATGTACAGAACCATACGGAAACGGCTGTAGTTCAATTTACGTGTAAACCTGGACTAACCCCTGTGATGTTAAACACGAATCCTGTGTTCCTGAGACAATGAGCGAGAATTACAAGAAAATAGGGAAACAATTGTTTAAAAGTCGTCAAATTCAACTAATTACTACTACTTTACACAAAAATCAGCAAGTTAGTGCGTCGTCGAGCAAAAACGAAACAGGATAAAGAACTCCACGAATGCGCGCTATTAATCATACTAGGAACCCGTTAATTTAGACGATTACAAACTCCAATCTACAAGCCACGCTATATTTCAGTGTAATTCAATTTTTAAACAATAAAACCTCAGCAAGCACTCTGGCACTGTAATAAAGTGCTGCTTGATGTCCGGCCAAAATATAACGCGGGGAAGCATTAATCTGAACCGTCGAGTACACGCGGCGTGCGGTCGTGGCCATACGTGGCTTTATTTACTAAAATATGAAAAAACTGTCACCGCAAGCATAAAATAGCTACTGGCAGGGTTTTTTAATACATTTATAGGACTACATTTGGCCACCTACCCGCCTGATAGAACGCGATATTGTGGCCAAGATGAACCTTTGTACGTAACCTATTTACTATAGTCAGAGCGGCGATCAAGGAAGTGGTTATGCTGAGAGTAGTTAAGTAAATGTTAAAAATGCAATTTTATTTTAATTGTGTGGAAATGGTTGTTTCTTTTTGGGGCTATTCTTCAACTCTTTTTTCTTTTTTTTAATGTGAATAGATTTCTCGAATGCTCCAGGTCGAATCAAACTTATTGGCATCTGTGAAGTTAGCTACAAGCAGCGCAGATACCCTCTCTCCACTCATCTTACATAACGAATGTGCTACTGCGCAACGACTCGCCTCTTTACAGACTCTCGGTTTATAGACGCCAAAAAGTTTGATTCGGTCTATAACCTCTTACCAGCAGGAGGTTGATAAACTTGTTTGCCACTTTCTCATACAAAAAAAATCACTGTATTTCTCCACCACAGGGATAACAATTAACGTAGGTACTGTTTTTGACTAGTTTTTTTAAACCTGTCTGAAAGGGGTAAGTGAAGACTGGCACGCGTAGCTTAGAACGATCACAAGACTGAAAATATTCCTTAGCTAGACATAAATCGCCATAAACCTGTCTAATTGGGAACAGAAATGTCTATGTATGCCCATGCAGCAAGACATTCTACGACTAAGGTGAAATGATATGACGAGAAAAAAAAACATTTCCTACATACCACAACACTCGCAACATGAGTGAGCAATGCAATGTCGTCTGGAAATTGCTTTGCATCGGCTGTATTTCTATTTCCTAGTAATCTCAGAGGTTACTGCGAGTGAGATTGGAAAAAAATCCTACTTATACAGTCATAGCGGTTATAGCTAAAACGTGCTCGAAAACAATGTTATTGCGATTTTATTATAGCACTTTTCGTTATCAGACTGCACCGCCAAGACACCTGAGAATCCATGTGCAAGTATCTTGAGATGGTTACGTGTCTAATCGTTTTTATTCGATATGTTTTTGGAAGTTATTAACAAAATCCTCCGTATATTTCTCTTTCTGGGTAGGCCTGTACCTAATCGACGGATATATCAAAAAGCCGAAAGTTCCGGTAACTAAATCAGTTGATGCATCGAGCGAAATGATATTTAAATGAACAGTTATGGTACATGACAGTACCATCATTTAAATTTTAAGAAGAAAAAAGCTGAAGCTAAGAAGTTAAGAAGCTTCAAAAATTGTTCGAAGTTTCCTATCGGCAGCGGTCTTTAGAACCTTTAGTCTTTCCTGCCAAATATGGACATTTGGACCTTCGTGTCAAACATTTACATCTGGTCCTTCGAGCCAGATTAATAGGTACCAAGTGAAAGTCAGACAGCAGCATGCAGGAGGGCAGGCGGTTAACGCGCGGCGGCTGTAAGGGCCCTCGAACACCGTCAGGTCTCCAGTCTCCTGCAGAAACAAGTACATCTGGTCCTTCGAGCCAGAGTGATAGTTACGTTGCGGAAGTCGAGCTGCAGTACGCAGGGGGGCGCGTAGTTGACGTGCGGCGGCTGCAGCGATCTGCGGACACCGCCAGGTTTTCATTCTCCTACAGAAATAAGTACATTTGGTCCTTCGAGCCAGAGTGATAATTACCTTGCGGAAGTCGGGCTGCAGCACGCAGGGGGGCGCGTGGTTGCCGCGCGGCGGCTGCAGTGGCCTGCAGACACCACCAGGTCTCCATTTTCCTACAGAAACAAGTACATTTGGTCCTTTGAGCCAGAGTGATAGTTACCTTGCGGAAGTCGGGCTGCAGCACGCAGGGGGGCGCGTGGTTGGCGCGCGGCGGCTGCAGCGGACCGGGCGGCGGCGGCGCACGGCCCGGCGACGCCGTCAGGTCCGGCGCCGCGCGCCCATTCTCCTGTAAAAACAACACTCACATTTATATAGTCACTGGTAACGTTCACACAAGTATACAGACTTTGGGCATCAATTTAGGAACAGCAATTTTTATTTTCAATTTCACTGTTGGGTCTGTTGTAAAAGTTGTTTGTCGAGTTCGTGTTGAAAATCCGTACGTGATTTCTAAATAATTATTTTCGCTAAAATGGCAAAACCGACTTCCATCGTGTACAAAACTCGAATAGTTCGCTCGAATTGATGTATACAATTTATTCATTATTGTTGATTTTTCTAAAACGGCTCAGCCGATTTCGATAAAATTTAAATGAGACTACCTTGGGAGTAAACTTTTTCGAAATAATGAAATAATGTTTTGATTCAGTTCATAATTGGCGAAAATATCGATGAACATACACACAAAAAATACCGAAAGAAAAACCTGCTTCAATCTGGAAGTCGATTAAAACGCATAGCAACGGGATTAACAATTGATCCTGTCCACTAATTATCTAAAATTCAAACAAAATTTTAAATTATTCATTTCACAAAAAATAGTTATCTTTAAAATTGTGACGGCCCTGTCCACCAAAACTGCGCGTAAACTTGTATTTTAATGGCTTTTCAATTCAATTCAATTTATTTATTTACATAAAACGAACATACGAAGTACATTGATACATATTAGTCTTAATACAAACATTACTTGAAAAGTTAAGACAGTTAAGACATTTATTCTAGGTAAGTATTCGTTTTTTCTGCTTTGTAACTAATCAAGATTCACCCTACCTCCCGAACTAGTTTAAACTGTATCTCGGGCGGCAGTTTTCCTCTCGCTCATTTACTAGGCAACGTGTAATGTGTACGACGGAGACGGACGACTCAATGGATAAAGGAGAATGTAGTATACGTACACAATTCAGACTATTCTTTGAACCGACAACAGCAAAGTGAAGGTGTCAATTTTAAAATTTATATATTTATATTTGTTATTATAGTTTCAAATATATATGATACTTTACATAAAAAAAAATAAAAAAAAAATTATACTTTACATGTAAAATACATAATTATTACATAGATAGTATAAACTATTATAACAGTACAGAGATACAAATTAGATCAGTACAGTGTTGTATAGTATAACACTATACAATAAGCAAATATAATTATGTTTACTTATAAATATGCTTGTATCTTAATTTAGCGAGTTAATAACCTAATATTAATCATCATCATCAGCATAACTCCTAAACAATTCCCAATATCCATGTGTTTCACACCACGTAGATAATTATAATAATACCTCTAAGGTAACAATTTTAATGTGTACAATCAAATGATTTGAAAACCTCATTAACATCACGAGGTGAGTATCCTTCCACTATGCTACCTTCTCTACCGCTAAAAGAGTCTCTACCGTCTACCGTAGACTTATTAAACGGTTATTTACTCTGCAAACTACGTTTTACTTTCGATTAGCACTATGACTAAAAAATCTAATTAGTCCGTTAGATAGAATATCAGAAAACAGTGAGGCTAAAGAAGTCATCGTGTTCACGGTTGACAGTGTCAACACAGTTCACAGTTGGTCCTCCCTTTTGCAAGCACTCTAAAGCTGCTTTACCCAATCTAAATAGAAACATCACAAATGACCTATTGAAGTTGCAGTGGCAAGTCCTCCGACTTATGGTAGTACTAATAACTGGTCACTGCAACTTAAATAGTCACTTGTATAAACTTGGAGCCACTGACAGCCCACTTTGTACTGGCTGTTTGCAGGAGAACGAAACTGTAGAGCATGTTCTGTGGCACGCAAGGCCACGGAAGACACTAGAATAGCTAACGGATTGCATGATGCCTTTGCATTATCATCAGCTTTAGCATCTACATCGCTATCATCTGATTCACCATCTAAGCTACTGGAGCAGTTATGCCAGCGGCCCAGAGCCACGCTCCGTTACTCTCAGGAGCTGGGCTGGCTCGGGTAGACGCTGGAAGGGGAAATGCACAAAACACCCCATGCCGTCAGTGCAAAACTTATCGCCCCTACTTCAAATTATTAGATCTTATTTTTTATTTTGTCAATGAAACAAAAATTGACGTAGATATAGCCCGTTAAAGTTCCGCGTGACATTAGAAGTTCCATACAAATGTATAGACTTCTGTAAGAGAAGTGACTTCACGACCCCCCACTCCCAAACTTTGACAAGGTTTATCTTTGTCATTTGTTGTTTGATTGACAAAAGAAAAAGTATGTACCTACATTTTTTTATAAACTAACTCAAGAACTATTTTTTCAGTCATCATGTCTATTAGCCGTATTGCTTAGTTACAAAATTTCATGGAAAACGTAAATACGGGGCTGGGAATTTAACCTATTCACATATTTTATGAATGTAAAAAGCACGTAACTTTTTATGTAACTTTAATTTTATTTATTTTTTCATTGACCTGTAACAAATCATTATTATTATATACTACGGGACTAATTGCGCACTAAAATTATAATAAATAAATAAATACCTCATCATCATCATTTGTAGACTGGAACTGAGTCTACCCATGACCTCGGTGGATGCAACTTGGCCGAAACGTCGGGATGATGAGGTATTTATTTATTTCGTAATTGTAGTGCGCGATTAGTCCCGTAGTATATAATAATAATGTGTTCAAATCGCGATAGTTTAAAAACAACATCTGTAACAAAACGTTAATAATAAGGTGAATATGAATATTATGATAGACATCTTGATTCTACGGCAAACGTCTTCCCACTAGGCCACTGCGGCTCCTTTTCTACCGCTAAATTAGTCTACCGTAGACTAAGTAAACGGTTATTTACTCTAGAAACTAGGTTTTATTTTCAATTAGCCGTAGCCCGTATTGCACCGGCGCTTAATAACAAAATTTCGCGGAACACGTAATTTTCCGGAATGTAATGTTTATGAAGCAGTGTGTAATATGCTGTACTGCAATGCATTAGCTTTAACATTAAATATTTCTTGAACATAGGCTTACCCTAAACGGGCAAATAGGCTATATCCACCAAACTCTGGCTCAATTGCGTTTTGCTATACACATTATATATCAACGATTTTTTTGTCCGAAGTTTATACAGATTTCCCAATGATAAAAGAAAAGTCCTTTATGGATCACGGTCATTCAGTGGTGTCGTAGCGCTCGTAGCGTAGTTTGACTAGGTGTTTGTCAGCGATCACCGAAATTAAGCAACGTTCCGCACGGTCAGTATTTGGATCGGTGACCGCGGGTGGCATTTTCCAACTGAGCGCTACCGTGGCTTGGATGACACGTTAAATTGTAGGTCCCGGTTGTTTTAACCGTTTAGCCATGTCAGAGGCCTTCAGGCGGCCTAAAAACTCTGACACTAGGGCTAGCCACCCGGCCTATACGAACTTACTTACTACTTTTTTAGTGATGTCGAAATCCTTCCTACTCTTAAAACATATCTTTAAAGCAGAACGAAATCTAAATAAATCATTAGTTCCGGGAATTCAACCTACAATTTCACAATCCTAAGGTAAGCGTTCCTCTACTAAGTCAATATACTCTTTCTCTAGCTTTAAAATGTAATTCATAAATACGACAATAATTGAATACTAGATAAATATTAAACATTGTTAAAACATTAAATAAGTCTATATCAACCGTTTACAGTGCATACTAGGTCCAATTTTCAATTACCCGTATTGCACCGGCGCCTAATAGTAAAATTTCATGGAAAACGTAATTCCCCGGGCTGTAATGTTTATGAGGAAGTGTGTAATGTGCATCGGCGCGGTACTTCCGTTTCCGGCGCGGCAATATCGTCGCCACATCCTATCGGGCGAGAGTAGGTCAATTGAAAACGTAATTACCGACGTTGGAACTAATGTCTGGTCTACTAAAGCGAAACGGAGCGAAGACGTCATTCCATCGAGCTAGTAAAGTTCGTAGAAAAATATAGTCTTATATTTCTTTACTAATATTTCAAATCCGAGTATTCAATGATGTGTTCTAAGTGTTCTCTTTAAAATAAAATTTAAATTTAAGAAATAATTCTATAAGCATTATAAAAGCATTGTTATCGGACGATTTCAAGAACATGCAATGTGTCTACAAAATAAAGATAATTTGACTTTGACTTTGACTTCATGCAGCAACAGAGCAACAAATCAAGATAATTCTTAGCATGAATATTGTTCAAAGGTCGGAAAAAGTCACAGGCTACTTTTCATCCAGGAAAAATTAAAGATCTTGTGGAAAGCCGCGGGTAAACCTAGTTTTGTTTAAAAAAGATGCGCAGCGCGTTGTATGAGTCCTCCACTAAAATTCCGAATTAGTTTAGTGGGAAATAAAACACCATCTTGTGCGTATCTGAATTTTTCGCTTCACCAAACAAAATATAATAGCAACAGACATCAAATGGATGCAATCTACAAGGACAGCTATCGCTGTAAATAACATTAAGAAAGAGATGCATATGCCCAGCAGTGGCTAATTAAGGTCTGATGATGATGTTATACATATAAGTTGATGAAATAAAAATTCCAATATTAACGCATTTCTGCAATGGGCTTACGCACAATTCCGCTCCTCTCCGCTTTAGTTGAGTCTGGCTCTAACGTTGGTTGGGTTGGAGAATTATTTTATTTTACGTGACGCCGTTATCTAGAGTTGTCTATAGTGATACATGTGGCGCACGGGCTAGAATTAAATGCTTTGGAGATGTGAATTGCACATAAAAATTCACGTGGCACCACATTATATTTAATGCGAAACTTTGATTGCGTGTTGGTACGTTTTTACAGTTTAATTTTCTTAATTACATTTTTTGTTATTTTATTTTAAATATTTTCAGTTTTTTATGGGATATAAAAATATGTAAGTACTCGTTCATCATATCACGATTCATAATAAACATTGATTAGATTAGAAAGTTACAAGCTGGAATCTTGTTTAATTAGACAAATGATCAATGAATCGAAATGTGTGTTTGAACTAGAACTGAATGAATCAATTCAGCAATTCAAGCAAAAATATTTCACAAGATTATTTTTTGCAAAAATTAGCATGACCGACTTTACGCGTGTACATAATTCGCGAATATTTCGCACAGATCGATGTAGCATTTTTTACATTATTGTTGATAAATCAACAATCAAAAATGGCTCACCCGATTTCGATTAAATTTAAACGGGATCAATTTCGAAGTATATTCTTTCTAACAAAAAAAGAATTATTGAAATTGGACCACTACAAAAAAAGTTATGCGTGGTTATACATAAAAAAAATATTTACGCGTCGAAATGTAGGTATACCTCCTCCGGTAGATCGTCGGTCAAAAAATGTATAAAAAAGTACTTTTCTAACGCTAATTTTAATTTAGTACCCTATGCAAACAGTTTATCATCGACACTCATTGACCTAACATTTTTTCTGTTGTACACTTTGTGGCATCTTCCAATAATCCTACTTAAGAGCAACGACCCAGCCCAAGTTAAAAGATGACATTTAATTAAAACTTAATATGTTAACCGTTCAGTACACCAGCAGCACGGCATACGAGGAAAAGTTTCGGTAACGCGTTAACTTTCCTCAAATACTTTTGAGGTTACGCATTATCCCTGCTTAATATTATAAATCCGACAAGATTGTTGATTTGTTCCTCTTTCACGCAGCAACGGAGCAACGGATTGACTTGATTTTTGGCATGGACCTATAGTTTGAAAGACGGAAAGTGACATAGGCTACTTTTTATCTCGGAAATAAGTTCCCTTGGGATAGCACAAAAATCAAAATATAACGCGGGCGGAGCTGCGATCAAAAGCTAGTATTCAATATATTGATGAACGTATCATAGTAAAATTATAAAACTGCTTTTAAAAATGTTACAGATCAATGTTGCTTAAAATTCTATACTAAGATTTTTCTACAATTTATTTTACTAGATCAAAAACGATTACTAGACTCTCAGTATGATAATACACCTAAACGGAGACTACAGTACTTTCCGTATAGTTTCATGCATTTTTGTACAGTGGCCCTGGGTGTAACGAGGAAGAACCAACAAAAATGTATAATCACACGAAAACGGTAATAGTTTGCGTTGCTATGCAAACTCATGTTAAGTCTAAGTACAAATAGCTACAACAACAGCACAGACAAGTGAATAGCGACAGCGCAGGACAAAACACAGTAACATTTTTTTCTACATGAGAGTCATTTAGCCTGCCAGTAGGAAAGTAATGAACAGTTTACATTATTCCAGTCCAGGTCCAGCGATCGAATCCAACACTGAATTGCAACTGGAATAATGAAAACCAGCACTGGATTGCACTGGGGTGCCAGTTTAGGTACATTATTCTAGTTACAATTGAGTGCTGGATTGCAATTGAAATAATAAAAACCGGCACTGCCATTGCCGGTTTTCTCTTCTCTAGTTCTTTCCTAGTGCATTCCAGTGCCGCACTGGAATGCACTAGAGAGCCAATTAACATTATTCCAGTTGCGATTCAACGATGGATTTGATCGCTAGACTGGAACAATGTAAACCGGTCATAAAGGTAAAAAAAATACAACCCTCAATGCACCAGCTCGACAAGCACTTAAGGCTGATGATGCTCTTGGTCAAATTCATATTTCAGGTTTTCATTCATAGATAAACTGCTCCTTGTAAGTATACAAAATTCACTAAGCGACCATGACCAGGTAAAGAGGTACATACATCTAAAATCCAAAATAGTAGACAGTCTGTGCACCAACTGATTTTCACCTTAGTTTTTAGCTGATGCACTTTCGTGCCTAAATTGGCCACTATTTTGTTTCCAGGTGTATTAACTTCGTGAACACTACCTATTCATGGCCACTAAATGAGTTTTTTACCGAGTTTCAAAAAGGAGGAGATACTATGTTCGTCTGTATGTTTTTTTGGGTATGTTCATCGATATTTTCGCCAAACATGAACCGATTTAAAAAAATATTTTTAGTTCGAAAAGGTATACTCCCGAAGTCGTCGTCATTTGTCGCTTCAGCCATAAGACGTCCACTGCTGGACATAGGCCTCCCCTCTCCAATATGATCTCCAATAAGACCGGTTGGTAGCGGTATCCAACGCGATCCTCCGGTCTTAATGAGGTCGTCCGTCCACCTTGTGGGTGGACGTCCTACGTTGCGCTTGCCGGTACGTACTCCCGAGGTAGTCCATTTAAATTTTATCGAAATCGGCTGAGTTGTTTTTGATAAATCAACAATAATGTACATGGATGTCACAATGATTCGTGCAAACTATCCGAATTCTGTACACGATGGAAGTCGGTGTTGTTATTTTTTACGAAAAATAATTATGTAAAGTTACGATGAGCAATATGCACGTAAATGCCAAAATATACAAAAATATTTGAATTTTGCGCACTGATCTAGTGAATCCACCTTAACCGGTTTTTACTAAGTACCTACTTCATTTGAATGATGAAGTATAACCACTGAATGTCACCAACAATCCCTTCAATGGGGGAGGGATGAAGAGTGACAGTTCAATCAAAATCTGTTTGCGATTTCTCTGTTCATATTTACTTGGAGATTTTATTATTAAACGGTTCTATTCAGGTTGGTATAATTTATTTGAACAAATGTTTATATTTTTCTGTTTTCAATAAATAATGAGGTATTACTCTGTAAGTCTGATAGGTAAGTTATAGGCTTGTTCTATTGTTTCTTATTTTCCAGTAGTAGTAAATGCATGACTTATGTTACCTATGCTTTATAAGTAAAATTTTTAACTATCAGTTTTATCACACGTTTTGTGCATCTGCAACTTTTAAGCTAAATGAAGAAAATCGCACATGAATGTAACTTTCAAATCGGTCCTAACGATAATAAAATCTTTAAGAGATGCCCATAATTATGCAGCTGTCTTGCACGTGGTGTGAATTCTGAAGCTTTTTGAAAGTTTTTACTAGATTAACGTTGAATTACATCGCAATCACAGTACCTGAGATACAGAGTATTTAGTCATTGAATAGCTAACAATGTTGGCCGTATGCGCCTTAGTATAAATGCGCTTTCGTTGAAATTTACATAAGAATTGAATAAATTAAATAAAATATTAGGGGACATCTTACACAGTCTCTGACCCCAAACTAAACAAAGCTTGTGATATGGCTGCCAGAGACTGATATACTTATTTTTAATTACATGCCTATATAGATAATACCTAAATAACACCCAGATACAGAGCAAACACCTATCATTAGATAAATATTTGCCCTGAGTGGGAATCGAACCCACGCCTCTTTGATCCAGGAGTCGGGGTCACTAAACACTGAGCCACCGAGGCAGTCGATATAATTAAAATTGTCACAAAAATAAAAATATAACACGGCTTAATCTAAACATCTATATATAAGAGAAAGTAAATGTATATAGATGTTTTAAAAGGCTGTTTAAATTTTGGACAGTAATTATTTTAAAAAAACATCCCATATTTACAAATTTTCAAGCTAACCATATCACAACCAAAAAACCGATACTTAAGCAAAGAATTTCATGCGTTAGAATTTTGGCGGTCGATGGTGCGGAGACGGCGGGCGTGGACGACGCGGGGGGGCCGTGACCCAGTTCCGGGCGCCCCGCCCCCCTCGCGTACGCGCGGGGTCACTGTACTGCAGTTGCAACCTCCGAATACCGCAGGGTGACTGGACTTATCCCGCACAATGAGATACATCCCATTGTTTGCTTAACTTTATTCCGGTCTGGACTCCGGGGAATTTCTCGGAGGGAAGTGTTTGACTGGGTGTGCCAACTGCCCGAAAAGTAAGGCATTTTTTCTTTAATTTTGCGTGAATTAATCTGTTTATCAATTGTAACAGAGTAACATAAGGATGAGATCTAAGCGTACGCGCGATATCACAGTTTTAGAGTTGCAACCTCCGAATACCGGAGATTGACTTGACTTATCCCGCACAATGAGATACGTCTTATTTATTATTTCCTTAATTTTATTCCGTTGTGGACTCTGGGGAATTTTATGTTTGACTGGGTCGTCAATTGAAAGATAATAATAAGGATGGGACACTAAGCGTATGCGAGAAACATTTAACCGCAGTTTCAACTTCCCGAATACCGCAGGTTGACTAGACTTATCCCGTACAATGAGATACATCCCATTGTTTGCTTAACTTTATTTCGCTCTGAACTCAATTTCATGAAGGGTTCGGCTGGGTGTGCCAACTGCCGAAAACTTTCTTTTTCTTAAATTATGCGCTATTAAATCTTATGTTTATCAATTGAAAGATAGTTACAAGGATGGAACACTAAGCGTACGCGTGAAATCGTAGAGTGACTGGGCTTATCCCGCACAATGGGATACATCCCATTGTTTGCTTAACTTTATTCCGCTCTGGACTCAGGAGAATTTCTTGGTGGGTACCTACCTAATGTTTGACTGAATTTACCGACTGTTCGAAAAAGGTATTTTTGTAACCATTTCTGACAATAACCAATGTTTATCAATTGAAAGAGAGATTGATTGACAAGGATGAAACAAGAGTACGTACACAACACTAAGCGTGCGTACGAAGTCACTTAACTCTACTGCAGTCGCAACATCCCAAATATCACAGTGGCTTACTTTTCCTATACCACGATACATCATCATATTTGCTTAATTTTATACCGACTTAAGGATTCCATGGTAAGTCGTGGTGGTGTAGTGGTGATGACACCTGCCTTACAATCGTGAGATCGTGGGTTCCAATTCCGGTCCCGTGCCAATGAGTTTCTTGAAATTTATGTACGGAATTTCACACCACTGGCTTTTCGGTGAAGGAAAACATCGTGAGGCAACCTGTATAAGTCCGTAGAAGAGATTTGATGGCGTATGTGTATCCACCAACCCGCACTTGGGGCCAGGGTGGTGGATATGGCCCAATCACCCTTCGTGGGTGATTGGGCTATATCCACCACCTTGGCCTACGTCTTGCGGTGGACTATTAAAAAAAAGGCTGGTACAGTACAGTACAGTTAAGGATTCCATGTGGAAACACTACCCGTTTGACTGAATTTACCAACAGCCCAAAAATATACATTGACAAACACATTTTATAAAAAAAAAATCGCATGTAAGGCTAAACCGACTTCCATCATGCAAAAAATTCGAATAGTTCGCTCGAATTTTTCATTATTGTTGATTTTTCAAAAATGGCTCAGCCGATTTCGGTAAATTTTAATATACCCTAAAATATACAGACGAACATAGACCCTTTTCCTTTTCGGAAGCCGATTAAAAATACCCAATAACGCAAATAACAGATACAGCTCGGTCACAATAGAGATACAATTTCCTTGCAAAACATGAACACTCCTAATGTAAAATGACAACGAGATGTAAGGTAAACCGTATGTAAACACGCTTAATCCCACAGATACTCATCTCATCCGGTTTCCAGCAGGATGTTGTCGCTCACGGAGGGAGAGGGAAATCCTTGCGCTTAAGGCGTTAATTCCAGAAAAAGACAGCGGTAAGCACTTCTGCGTGAAGATAAAAAGAGAGAGTAAATGTGTTACGTTAAAAATTGATATGAATCCTAAGGCACATGCCACACGGGCGTTGACGCCGCGTAATTGCACCGCGGCGTCACCGCCGCTGCACCGCCGCGGTGCAGCGGCGGTGCTGAGCGTCGTCGCGGCGACACCGCGGCGCCCAGTGTTGCCTTAGACACTGATGACATCTAGGCAGTTAGCGGAAAAAAAGGTTTTAGGGATAACCGGCTGAAGATAAGTAAAATCTCTCATATACAGTCTGATTTTGTGTGAGCCAACCGCAGAAAGAAAGTGTTTTGTTCTTTGTTTGATATATTAGAGAAATAATGTGGCCGATCGATAAAATCTGAAATAGATGCATTGATTTGTGCAAAGTGACATGAAAAATATCTCATAAGCCCATCGAGTATGGACTTGTGTGATTTGTCACGACGAGTGGCACAGTAACAGCTGTCCAAGTGACAGCTGTCAAACTTTAAAGTGATTTATCTCGGTCATTATCGATTCTAGACTACTGCTGTCTTCACAAAAGTAATAGAACTCGACAAGATCTACATTTCGGATGACAGCTGTCAAACTTCAAAGTGAGTTTATCTCGGTTATTATTAATTCTAGACCATTAATGTCTTCACAAAAGTGATAGAACTCAACGAGATCTACATTTCAGATGACAGCTGTCAAACTTAAAAGTGATTTATCTCGGTTATTATCGATTCTAGACTACTGCTCTCTTCACAAAAGTGATAGAGCTCAACTAGATCTACATTTCGGATGACAGCTGTCAAACTTCAACATGATTTATCTCGGTTATTATCGATTCTAGACTACTGCTGTCTTCACAAAAGTGATAGAGGTCAACGAAATCTACATTTCGGATGACAGCTGTCAAACTTAAAAGTGATTTATCTCGATAATTATTGATTCTAGACTACTGCTGTCTTCACAAAAGTGATAAAGGTCAACGAGATCTATATTTCGGATGACAGCTGTCAAACTTCAACGTGATTTATCTCGGTTATTATCGATTCTAGACTACTGCTGTCTTCACAAAAGTGATAGAGGTCAACGAAATCTACATTTCACAACGCCCGTGTGGCATGTCTGTAACATATATACAATGCGTAGTTTATAACTCAACGACGAAACAAAATTATATTTTGTTAAATTTGCTGATTACGGCCTTTTATTTGGCTGCCTCGGTGGCTCAGTGGTTAGTGACCCTGACTTCTGGATCAAAGAGGTGTGGGTTCGATTCCCACCCAGGGCAAGTATTTATATGATGAACTTAGATGTTTTCTCTGTGTCTGGGTATTATTTAGGTATTTATCTATATACAAGGTGTTAGATCTCGTGTGTAAGATGTCCTATAATATTTAATTATTTATTTTAAACCCAAAGACGCCATTCACTGAAATAAATCATTTTCCTTTTTGTATGCCCAAGGGCGTCCTATTCAATTTGATGTGACGATACATGAGTAATACCTCATTTGATATTTAATCACAAGTATTTTGAAAGTTGTGAGGGAACAGACTAACATACCTAACTGGTCAAAAACTTACAATTTTACTGAAAGATTGATGCATAATAACACGAATGTCAAGTGCTTTTATTGATAGTAGCAAATCATGCTTCAATAAACTCACTCAAAAATCCAAGAATCGTGATGTTGAGACCCAAATTCCACCCAAACGGAGCGTAACGAAACAGGGCAAAGCGGTGAGTTAGTAAATCCACTGCATTTCACTTAGCACAGCTCTGCTTTATCTTATAATATTTAAAAATCTCGTGTCGCTGTGTTATAGATTTCTTCAGAAACGGCTTGAGTGATTTTTATGATCTTTTGTGTACATTTGTTAGGCCGTAAGCTATTTTTAATATCACGGTATCTTCATCGCTGTTTCGATGGAATTTCTGTACTTAAAGTATGATGGAAAAAATAATATTCATAAGCACGCTTGCAGTAGCCAGTAGTTTCTGTGCTAAGCAAACTTATTTAAAACAAATTACGTACTAAAAACAAGTTTAATTTAAACACGCTTATTAAAGCGCTTTTCAGCAGCATGTGTTACACTTGTGTTAAGCACTTAAATAGGTATCTTTATTTCACAAAAATTACAATTTTATATTGTTTAAGCACCTCAAATAAAAAAAAATGTTCGTATTCACCGATTTCCGTAGAAAAACCAAAGTTACCAACATAGCCCAGCGGATTGGCAAGTTGAAATGGCAGTGAGCAGAGTACATGGCACGGAGAACGCCGACCGATGGGGTCGGAAGTCCTCGAATGGAGACTACGTACCGGCACGCTCAGCGTAGGACATCGACCTACAGGGTAGACAGGTGACCTCATCAAAACCGCAGCATCGCGCTGGATGCGAGCCACTTCCAATTGGTCTTATTAGAGAATAAGGGAGACCTCCCTGACGTTCACTTCTGGGCATAGACCTATGTCCAGAAGTGGACGTCCAATGCCTGGAAGAAATCGCCATGGGTGATAAGGCCGCCACTTTATAATCATATTTTTTTAGTTGTATTTGTGTAAATAGCGTTTATTTTCCCTATTGTGGTTATAAATAAAGAGTTTTGTCTGTCTGTCAATGGCTTAAACAACGATGACAATTCACTATGCTGAGCTATATGCTTCTCGAATTAAGACCACGGATCAGCAAGCGTTGGGTTAGGAAATTTTATCGTTACATGTGATGTTGACGAATGATATACATAGCATCTACTTATCTAGGCCTGGATCAAACAGTTATTTAGATTTATGAAGCAATGTACAAGTCTACATGACTTTAACCTTGGATTAGTATCTACGCATACATTAAGTCACTTTCTGCCTTTCTACTATTATTTACCAAGCTCAAGTTCCATATTGAATCAAATAAATAAAAATAAATTGAATGTTTATCGCTAGGGTATTGAGTTGCTAGACTTGCATTTGATTGATTAAAAATGTGATATGAATAATGAAATAGTAATTTAAATTGTCTGATTAAGTTCACAAATGTTAAAGCTTTAAAGTTTTTTTTGTTATTTTTGTATCTTAGATTCGCTCCGTCCAGAGAATCTGTTTTTATTTTTATCCGACTTCAAAAAGGAGGGTTTGAATTCGACTACATGTTGTTTTATTAATGTGTGTTATTCTATTATACCGCCAATCATGAACCGAATTCGTATTTTTTTTGATAGACCACTTCGGAAGTTACATTTAAATTTTACAGAAATCGGCTGAACTGTTTTTGAAGAATTAACAATAGCAAAAAATACACACAGACGAACATAGTACCTCCTCCTTTTTCAAAGTCGGTAAAAAATGGTATACATCGTATATGAATCATATACTACACCCAAAACCAAAAAAATCCAAAGTCAAAGCCTCTTTGAAATTCGCCGATTTATATGACTCCTACGTAGCTCGTAGACAATGCTACGACGCGCGTAGTGCGCTACGAAACTCGTAGTCCCATCTACAAGTTTCGTAGACAGCCGTTTTGTGATATTTCTCCAGGAAATATGGGAACATGTGTTACAGATAAAGTTTTGAATAGAACTTAATTTTGTTTGGAGTAAAAGCAGCGTTTTGTGTATGAAATAACTTTGGAGATAGACGCGGAATATTACTTCTGAAAGATTTAATTCACTGAGGGAACGAAGGTCTCTGTAGAGGAATAAAATTTCTGTTCGTAAGTATTTTTTTTGTTAGATGGATTTGATGATACCATAAAAATCGCAAAATAACCGAGAAATAATAAGTACAATGCACGATAATATAGCATGAAAAAATCGGAGAAAAAAGTGGAGATTTTCTTGATTCAGTTTCAAAACTTAAAAGCTCATTCATCAAATTATAATATATACCATGTGGTAAAAATCAGTGTCTTTGTTACAAGAACAGCATTAATTTTGTGTACTACTCCGGAAACAATGATGATGACCAAACAGAAACAAATTAAAAAAACCGATTAACCACTTAATCTATGAGACGTGACTTTTTCAACCTCCCATGTTCGAAAAGCAATTACACGACTATCGCAACCCTACCCCGTAACGAGCTATCCTGCTGCATAATAAGCCATGACAAATCCGCCATCCCTTCAAACTAAATACAACCTTATGGCAAACCCATAGTTTGATGTTTCAGTTAACTTAACACTGAGTTGATAGGGTTTACACGCAATTTTAAAGGAAGCTCAGTTTCGTTTCGTTGTCATTGCGTTTTATGATTTGTGTGGGAATAAATAAGAGTCATTTTTCAGTGTTAGGCGCTGTTTGTTGTGACGTTTTGTGTGGAGACCGTGGCGAGCGATAATAGAGTTCTGTCGGAGATGTGTCATGCAATATCTACAGCTTCAGAGGACATATTGGTAGTTGTAATGAATATGAATTAGCCTAGAAGCTTACTAGAAAATTTAAATAAGTACATTTCTTCCAATGATGCAATATTTTTTTAATTTATTTATGGTTTGACGGTTCAACTTTTAAGTCAGTGCGCGAAGAATGTGCAGAATGTTTTTTGGCGTTTTTATTTTATAATGTATCTGTATGTATTCATCGCCATGTAAAAAAGACGTTATGATTTTTATGGTTTATATGAATAGATATGTTTTTTTTTTCTATTTGATGCTTCAAAAGAGATGCAAAAAAGTACGTATAGAACTTAGGCCACTACAAAGACTGGGTCTTTTTGTTACTGTTACCGCATTTTGCAAGCAATGTCTATGATTTTTTAGGATATTTTGGTAACTAAGTTTACTTTTAGTTTTGTAAACGGACGGTACTTGTATAATTGACTGTATTAATGTATTAAATGATCTGAAATCTTATAAACTCTCTACTACTACACTAATTAATTTTAACTACACTAAACATCTCCTTGATTTTACCTCAATTTTTGGACGATACACTTCTATACATACTAGACTAAAAAATCTCTCGTCTCGGAATACGCTTAGCAAGACCAATAGTATACTAATTTTGAGTAAATCGGTATATTAACGACAAGGTCGATAAAGCATAGAGTACTTATCTCTAGCATACCTAGGTGTAAAATTGGTTTATTTGTGTGAAGATTACGTCATAGTCTGTGACATGGGTCCTCATATCAAATATACGAGGAGTATAGCCTACGCCGACATTAATTGACCCACAAGTAGTTCTAGTAGTTCATCCTAGACCGAATATCTGCTCAACATCAGGCAGTAAGTAGTCAAACGCAAACCTACATGGAATAAAAAAAAATCCTAAAATTAAAAAACCAAAAGGCTCAAATATACTTCATAATAAATAATATACTTATTACTTTTTTAATGTCAAAATGGTTCGAATCGCTGTTGAGATACAGGTTGCTCTAAAATTTTGTTTTAGAATATTGTACATAACTAAGTATATAGCATTATTTATTACATTCTAAAAAAACAGAAGACCGAATATTTGATTTTATTTAATGTCCGCGTCAACTCTCCACCCTGTATAAATAATAAGACATAGGATCGATCAAGTGTTAAATTAAAAATAAATGGATATTACCGAATAATGCTACATACACATTACATACATACACAGATGTACATATACAGATTCAGATAATTTATTCGCTATTTATACCCTCAGAGCAAATAAAAAAATCAAGAGAGAATGTTGTGAACACACAATTGAAGCCAACCAAAGCTACGCCTCGCCGTGTACAGACAATCCACACACACATCAACGTACAAGGAAACTACGCCTTGGCTTGTCAGTCGAACTATGGCAGCGCAATAGCGACGCACTCACACATGTATAAAAAACCGGCTTCACTCGAGTGTTCAACGACGTTTCCTCTTGATTTTTTTATTTGCTCTGAGTTTATACCATGCAAGTGGGTTTACAAAATTTAAATATATAAACTAATTACTAAACATAAACAATAATAATCAATAGTACATAAAATAATAACAAAAGTCAAATTATACATCACCAATACGTCAAAGTAAGTAAGTCAATACATATAATTATATTTAGCAAAAAATGGCATGACTGACTTTAACCGTGTTTAGAATTCACGAATATTTCGCACGGATCGACGTAGAATTTTTCACATTACTGATGATTTATCAAAAATGGCTCAGCCGATTTCAATAAAATAAACGGGGCCAACTTCGAAGTAATTTTTTTCCAATAAAGAAAGAATTATTGAAATCGATTACTATGTAAAAACTTGGTTACACATAAAAAAAATATGCGGGTCGAATTGAGTTCCTACCTCCTCAGTTTCGTCGGTCAAAAATACTCATGCACTCAATCACTCATGTCAAACTTTTAGTACATATATACAATGTACTCCTCTTATTCGCAAGGAGCTAAAAATCCTTGTATTCTAGGTAAACACGATTTCCACACCCTTCATTATTCTGCTCTCGTGCCGGAATACCCTCAAATAGCCCACTAGTTCACTAAGTTTGAATAAATCATTACCTCGGCGATAAGGCCCAGAATCGGTCTAGACTCGGGGCCAATCGCTCGAGACAAATCTAATATTTATACTTATCAGAACAGAACTTACGAGCAATAACTTGTGAACTTCGATTGCATTTTCATATTTCTGTGGCGTTACTTTAAAAGTTTTACAGCTACAAAAATATTTTAGAATTTCAAATAATTTGTTTTGTATTCATCTATTTCAGATTTATATAATATTATATGCTAAAGTTAAAAAGGGCCTCATAAATGTTTCGATATATCTAAAATAAATATTTTGCCGTCTTAAGAAACGGTAAGTTAAAAAAACTAGTAAAACAGTCAGACAGAAACAGTTCTTGGGTTAGATTTGTATATAAAAAATCTAAAGTATGTACGCATAAGCCGGGTGGCTTACCCTGAAGTTCCAGCCGCTTGAAGTTTACCCAATGCGAGACGTTATTACAGTCTGCAACGGTCTTTAAGTGCCAATCTATCTACCAACATGGGTCAGCCAATCCAATATGTGGGCATATTGGTAATTGGTAAGTACTACTGAGCCACATTCGTACCAACTATACCTACCTATCAACAGAAACTTGTAGATGTTAATTGGAGCGCTTAACATGAATTGCATGAATCACACTAGGCTTTCCCTATTACCAACCAACACACGCCATAATAAATCTATTCTTGTGTAAACATCTGAAGCTTTCCTTTCACGACCACTCCCATCAATTTCAATTCGTTCATGCATATTCGAATCAAAGCAGCGGTGACGCCCCGGAAAAAGCTCCACTCCACGTGAGGGTCCATATCCATACAACCTACAGCCTACACACGGCATGAAAATTTCCGCTTCCATTTGCCAGCGCTCGCAAACGAAATCATAAAAAAGATTTCTTCAGAGCTGAGCTGAGTAAACTGCGCTCTGATCTCCAATTAACGAACCTTGCAGAGTCAAAAAAAGACAATCCAAGACGTACATTAAAAGACGTTCGGGTCGGCATACAACGGCTCCCAGATCGATGGTAGAACGTACTCCTAATCGATATGACCGTACAACCGCCTCAATGGGCTGCGCGCGCCGGCAGACTTACGTAACTCGCAGAAATGACACCTGTTGCTTAATACTACCACCCATTTATAACCCAACTGAGGCAAAAAGTCCTTAACATGTTCACGGCGCGCCAGTTCAGCGGCGGCATTAAATTCGGACGGGTATTCGGAGTCATTGCACCGCAGCAACCTTCGGCGCTGCACTCAAGGGTGCATAGTAGTTGGTAGTGGTAGGTATACACGGTATGATAATGATCTTCGTTAGCGTTATTGGTCGACGACGTAATGAAGGGTCAGCTTTGTAGTAAACCACGCGGTCACAACTTTCTTACTACTAGCCAAGACTCGGGGTAAATTGTTCTACGAACTATGTCGGGTCACGCTTACCTAAGAAAATAAAATGAGTAGCTACTATGAAAACGCTTCACATTTTTACAGGCGTTTAAATCTTTTGAGTGGTTCCTTCAGGGGTTTACTAAATAAATAAGGTTAGCTTCATTTTCTTGAATAATGTTTGGCGATTTGGTGATCAAACTGGCAGTAATGATATTCATGACTAGGTACACCTACGTTCTCTTCTATTTACAGAAATAACGTAACCTTTTTTGCGTAAATACCTACTCATTGACATTTATATTGGATTCACATAACGAAGCGGTGATCCCTTGAGATAAGCGACATTTTCATGGAGATGGTTAATTAAACCAAAATAATTGTTTACAATTACAGCTTTTGTTTACATAAAAAAAATATTGTGTACACAAATCTTCCTACTTGGACTAGCACACGTAGATTTATATATGTGAATAAACTTATATTATCAATGAGTAGTATAAAAAACACTTATTAGTGAAGAAAACGAAACTGTTGAAAATCTCAATACTGAATAGTACCGAATTTTATACATACCTATGTGTAAAAGTATTACTTATCATTAGTATGTACCATAACTGGGTAATTAAGGGATTTATTTGTCGACACTAAAACCTATATATATAGGTGCCTACAACAAAGGATTTTGCCTTTTCTCTTTGGCTAATATTACGTTTTACAATACACTAGGGAGATACCAAAGAACCAAAATGTAGCGTAAATTAAAATTAATGCACTTTGCTGGCGCAAGACCAAACACAAGAATATTGCAGGTTACAAACTTAAAAAATAGTGGAAACATTTCGTTCGTAGTTCGGGAAAGTTAAAAGATATAAAGTATTTATAACTTCGAATATCTTGATTAAGCTAAATATTATTCATCCATCTATCTATCAGCCATAGGACGTCCACTCCTGGACATAGGCATGCACGCCGCTTCAAACAGGACTTATTAGAGATCCTTGAGGATATCTTTAAGGATCCTTAAGCACCTCCAATAAGTTCGGTTGGAAGCGGTACGCATTCAGCGGTCTTGATGAGGTCATATATATGCTAAACTAAGTATAAAAGCTTTAAATATTTTCGGCAATAATTACATCCTTATATAAGGCAATTTTGAGGCGCCGACTTGGCCATACAAGAACAATAAGTTGTAATCTACCTCTTAAATAATATATTATTCTTCAATACCTACGTTTACACATTTTTACTGTTTTATCAAAGACCTTAAAGTTATAAGCCTCTAAAAAGTCATATTTTGAAGCAAAATTTTGGCTGAAAATTATACATAAACTGTACTAATTATTTTTCGCACAAAATCGCAACACCGACTTCCACCGTGTATTGGATTAGAATGGTTTGCACGAATCGATGGAACGGCTCAGACGATTTCGGTAAAATTCAAAAGGGACCACCTCGGGAGCATAGGCTTTCTATTTTTTTTTTAAATCGGTTTACAATTGGCGTAAACATCGATGAACATACACAAAAAAAAATACATACAGATGTACATCGTGCCTCTTTCTTTATGGAATTCGGTGAAAAATAAGACGTACGAGCGTCTTCGAGCAAATATCTATAGAGTCACAATCGTGCAAAAAAGTGTCCGAGCCAAAACCCTGCTCACGCTACATAGTGGGCAGGCATTTTAGTTAGTCATAAGGTGATTGCAAGGCGCAGCGTGCGATGCCAAAGTACTCGGTCACAAGCACTAATCAGGTGACACAACGTTGAGATTCAAGAAAACGGGACATTGTGAATTATTTAATGTAAAGTATCTAAGTCGGTATGTATGACGAAGCTTGGACATTTTTTTACTACTTTCACTTAGGCACTGTGGCTCTATAGATATTTGCTCGAAGATGAGCGTGCAATATTTCTCACTCAAGCGATTGACACCAAAACATAACATTTTGTTACAATTGAAAAGTTTTCTCCCGGAATGCAAATTTTATCAAAAATGTACTGAACATGTTCTCGATGTTCTACAGAAAACGCGAAAACACTGGTTGATTTACGATCCTCTAAATGTATGTAATCCTTGGCACAGTTGAACCAAGACTTTGAATACAGATCTAGTCCAAACACTGTCTCAAGCAAAATTGAAATCGCAAGACATCAAGGCTGTCGTCTGTCTAGACGGGTGGCGACAGCCAAGGAAAATTAAACGCTACGACCATGAAAATAGAATAGCTGAACTAGATAGCTAAAGCGATAGCTGAGTAAGAATTACAACTATTACTAATAAATAGATTTTGCCTCGTTTCACCCGTGGTGAACAAAACATCCATAACGGTCATTGTTTACTACCAGTCTATCAGAAAAAGAATTGTTAAATTCGGATCATTATAACAAAGGATTGTCTCTCCTTTACTACTTTTTATATCGAAACTTATCAAGTGTTATTATTAGTATGTACCTATAGGTTTCCGACAAATATTTATCTAAAATACTTGATTAGCTTCTTAAAGGTATCGTATCACCAAGATATCACATATTATAAGAGCGTGTTAAACAAAAGTGCTGTATTGTCATACTATAAAATTTTACAAACCATGTACAAATTAAATAGGCACACAAAAGTCATGACAAGCCAAACTCTTGGCATCCAATAAAAAAATATAGACTTCAAAATATACAAACTTCATTGACTCGACTGTTGTCATGTCACTTTTTGATACCATAGGATCCATAGGTACATTATGTTTATATTTTTCCGCATTTTTAGAGATATTTAATTATTTAATATTTTCCGACAATTTAAATTACAATAAGGTAATGGCTCATCATCATCACGGTCACGGCTCAAAAAAAGAAGACGCCAAATTTGAACCGGCTAACGAACTTGAGAAAAGGATTATGGAAAAATTTGAAGCATATGATCACTCTGGCAAGCATACTGTAGAAAACAAAGAAATCGGTATCGTACTGCGGTCTTTAGGATGCTGTCCCACTGAAGCAGAAATTCTGGAAGTAATCCATGCGACAGAAAATAAAGACTCCGAAGTTAAAGGTCATGTGCCCCTTGCACATTTTCTGCCTTACATGGTTAAAGCTATGACAGAGCATCGGTTTTACCCAGCCAGTGCAGAAGAACTCTTTACTGCGTTCAAGTACTTTGATAGCGACAGACATGGATACCTTACCAAAGAGCGATTTAAACAGCTCATGACAGAAGAAGGAGAACCTTTCACTGAAGAGGAATTCCATGATCTCATGTTAACCACTCTAGATCCTGTGACTGATACTGTTACGTACGAATATTACATTAATCAACTCGTCATAGTTTCAAAAGAAATTTATGATATAGCGGATGCAATAGAAGAAGAGAGACTAAAGATAGAAGCAGCTGCTCCGAAGAAGCGAAATCTAATGGAATTAGCTAAATAGATATTAAAATTGTCTGCAAATATTTGAGAAAAAATGTAGCATTTCTCAATTTTCTCAAAATATAGCACTAATGGAGATAGAGCGGAGTAAATGTTGAATGGAATAGAAGCACCCAGAATAGGACAACAAAGTATGAACTTTTAAAACAAAAAATTAAGATCTTTCTATGAGCTTTACCGGAGTCTTACAGAGAAATATACTGAAATTACAAGTACATTAAAAAGTCTAGAGACAATTTTTTAACGTTTTTATTCGATGAATACGTTTAACCACTTTTATTCTTACCACTATTTTTTAGTGCCAGTACCTAAGTCTTCGTTTACCTACCAACGCGCCAGATGGTAAGCGACATTGTGGTCAAAGATGAAGCACTCAGAATTAGAACACACCCTGGCCATGAATAGCTTCAAATATTTCTGGTGTTCTTTTCTTCTATATTGAAATTCGTGAAACTGAGAACAAAATTATCGGTTTAAGTAAATATTTGAAGTAGCTTTCACAAAAAACACTACTAAAGCTCTTGTCAATACTCAAAAGTAGAAACGCTCAAAACACAAAATACTTAATGGTTTCATTTGAGCTTCATCACACCGAAAGCGCGTTTACTTTGATGCGGTTAATTTATTCCCAACGTATACCTATTTACATGACAAAAGGCTTGTGTTGTAAACAATACCTACAACTTTGCTGGAATTCCTTTGACGAAAGGGTTACATCACCAGACTCCCGTAACTTCTGGCGGAATCGCGAGTATTAAATGTTTATACAGTTCGTAAGCGGCGTTTAGGTGGTTTAATGGCAACATTATTCAAATTAAGATATTTTGACACGTGTGGGGTTAATGAAGGCATAAGATCAAACAAAACCTAGCTTACTCGTAGTTCGTTTAGATTCTGAGAAATGTTTCGGTACGTTTACTTTCATTTTAACAAACGTATACGAATAGAAGTTTTAGCAACACTAATTTGTTTTCTACATGAACTAAGGTGTTTTCTACATGAGAATCCTATGCCCAGCAGTTGGTTATTAAGAAGATAGTGACATTATCTTCAGTACAAAGAGGCAACATATTTACCTATAGCAAAGTGACGAATGAGTAATTCCGTACCACACAATATTTTGAACTAGTGTTATGCTTATCCTATCCAACTTCCTACTAATATTATAAACGCGAAAGTTTGTGAGGATGGATGGATGGATGAATGAATATTTGTTACTCTTTCACGCAAAAACTACTGAACGGATTGAGATGAAACTTTGCAATAATATAGCTTATACTAGCTTAAAACCCACGGCTTCGCCCGCGCTGTCTTAGTACATAGGTACTTGCTTAAAATGAAAACAGTTCGCGGTTTCACCTACGTTGTCTTTGTACTTGCTTATAAATAATATCTAATAGTCCGCGGTTTCGCCCGTGTTGTCTTAGGTAATACTTGGTTAAAATTATAATAGCCTGCCATTTGGCCCGCGTTGTTTTAGTACTTACTTGCTTAAAATAATAGGCCGCGATTCAACCCGTATTATTTTGACACTTGCTTTTAATAATATCTAATAGTTCGCGGTCTGGCCCGCGTTGTCTTAATACTTCCTTAAAATTATGATTGCCTGCTGTTAGTCTGCGTTGTTGCGTTGTCTTAGCACTTACTTAAAATAATAATAACTCGTGGTTAAGGTTCAATAGAGAGTACACTTGTTACGTTGCTATAAAATTTACGATGGAGCCTTCATAACTGGGCCTATTGTCATATAACTTGCAAGGATAATGCCTACGGTTTAGCCTGAATTGTCTAAGTATTTGCATAAAATAGCCCGCGGATTGGCCTGCATTGTCTCCATCCATCCATCAGCCATAAGAAGTCCACTGCTGGACATAGGCCTCCCCAAAGGTTCTCCGATAAGACCGGTTGGAAGAGGCTTGCATCCAGCGTGATCTTACGGTCCTAATGAGGGAATCCGTCCACCTTGTGGGTGGGCGTCCTATGCTGCGCTTGCCGGTACGTGATTTCCATTAGAGAATTTTCGACCCCATCGGTCATAGGCTATAAATTATAATGATATATTGCGTATGCGGGCGAAACCGCGGGTAAAAACTAGTATTTCATAATTCTGAGAAAAGTGAGAAGAGCGCTCTACATCTCACTTCTCTTCAATTCTCCGTCATCAAATATAAAATGTACGAATACGTTGCAGTCAATACGCAACCAAAATCACAGTAAAACATACCCAAGATCTTTACACGTGACTTTAATCGATGCAGTGTGTAAATAAACAAGTTTTGGGAACGCAACATGTCATAATTGTGAGTCTATCCGTTTAAGGGAATTTTAAACGCCAAAGTCCATCTGGGTCGCGCAATTTCACATTAATAAAAAAATACAATATTTGAATCCTTAAATCTGTATTTTATGTAGTATTCGCGTATCACAAAATTACACGCGTTCTTTGTCAGAGTAGAACGAAAAAGGAACGAAAATAATATTTTCTTCAGTGTCTTCTGTCAAATCATACATTAAACGTATTGTGATTGACAAATGCTTGATAAGAATTTTAGGAATTTAATATCAAACGTACTCAAAATTATAAACGTGCGAGTGAGACAGCTTTGGCCGGTTAAAGGCCGTTAAGTGGGGGATTACCCATGAGAGTTAGGTGTCACTTCCATAGGATTATGTGACTCACCGTCTCGTGTTATTTTGACTTGCATTTATTTAGTCATCTTTGAGCCAAGTGAGTCAGAAATCTTTTAAGTCGGTACTTACGAGTCAATTTCAATTTCAAAATATCTTTATTTACACTTAAATAATTACATATGTACAAATACCAGTGTTCATTATATCCTAGTATTACAAAGAAATATGCTATTATAATGTTGTTTTGCAAACACTTGGTTCGTTCAAAACTTAAGAAAATGTGCATAACATGATAATTATATAAACTAAATAAAACTATACAAAAACTATACTAAACTACTTTATAAAATTTTTGTAAGCTTTTAGAAGAAGCATTACATTTTAACTTACGGTACTTACGAGTGCGAATAATTGAAAGCGTTTGAATGATCGCTTTCGAAGTGAAGTTAGGAATTTCAAATCCGCTTATCGGCTTGTTTTGCTTTGAAACGATACGAGTCTCAACAAATGGATCATTGAAATATTCGATAAAACTTTTGAAAGTAATGTACACGTGGTATATTAATAAGTTGAATAAAAATAGAAGTAAACAAGGTTTTCTTTATCGACAGTAGTAAGTTATTAGTGCAACTGCGTCGTTCAACCTTTTTAGCTCTAAAACTTTAGCTCTAGGCTTTGGTAACATAGGGTTCAGTAAAATTTTCAATCAGACTGAGAAGTTATTTGACTCAAACTAATCGGGGATTTACTGATTTTTTTCTTCAGCATGTATCAATTTATTTTAAAATTAAATGTGTAGTTTAAATGTAAGACAGTTATAACAATTACAAAATATAAGTGCATCCACCAAAACAGCAGTTTGATCTTAATTCTTATCATTCGTCTAAATAAAAATGTAGTTTTACTATACATTGCGTTTCGCGAAATACATTCATGCAAATGCAAACAACGACTTTTAGCTTTAGTTATTCGACCCTGAGTTACTGAGATTTAGCTGATGTGTAAACTCGAATTAATAATATAATTATAATTATTCGTTAACGCTAAAACAAATAAATAAATAAATAAAATTTAGTCACTTAATGTGAAATTATTAGAACTTCTTACCATTAACGAGAAATGACGCATTGCTTAATCAATGAAATTATTTTTATCGTGCTTCACACACTAGGTGTATAGAAACTTTCTTTTTGTGATAAACATTTCAAAAATTGACGCGTTCGCAGGATTTGAACCTGCATCCTCTGGGACTCCGGCCCAGATGCTCTGCATCCATTTCGCAGGATTTCTGCGAACGCGTCAATTTTTGAAATGTTTATCACAAACAGAAAGTTTCTATACACCTAGTGTGTGAAGCACGATAAAAATAATTTCATTGATTAAGCAATGCGTCATTTCTCGTCAATGGTAAGAAGTTCTAATAATTTCACATTAAGTGACTGACTGGTTTAAAGCAGTTCTCACAAATGGCGCTTCCAACAATGTAGTAGTTGGTAAAAATGATAAACACTCACTAATTCGACGCCTTCGCAGAGAGCGTTTTAGCTTAATTGGACAGAGCATCTGGGCCGGAGTCCCAGAGGATGCAGGTTCAAATCCTGCGAACGCGTCAATTTTTGAAATGTTTATCACAAAAAGAAAGTTTCTATACACCTAGTGTGTGAAGCACGATAAAAATAATTTCAAAATTTAGTTTGGTTATATTTATACAATGTGTCCCAAAAGTTTTGATACCCTATATATGCGCGTATGTTGAAAGAAACTACTTGGTTTTTAATAAATTGTTTAATGAAAATTCCTAGTGAAAGTAATGGTAATTTACTGTTTTTACCTACTGAAAAAATAATAATCACCTATTTTCCAAATATGTTTACAATTTAATTTGTGACCAAGGAGCCTCTTTTGTTGTTCCGATGCCACAAAACTTCCAAATCCAGCCCTGCACTGCACTGCATCACTCTACACAGCCCCTAAATGCAAACAACAAGTTTTAACTTCAATCTTTCAACTTAACACAAAAATTCTATCTATGTCACGGAAGTGTTCTAAAGTTGCCTTAAATCTAAATGTGCCATTAATGGCACTTTGCTCACTTGCCACGTCCCGGTCCCATTATGAAGTTTTCAACACGTTATGTTCATCTTTTGGTGGCGTAGCAACTGAATTGACGTCCCGCATACCGTCCAATATAAAAGTCTCCTTTTACGGCCTCACCACAAAAAACTTCTACATTACTTTAGCTTTGTTTTCAGCTTAACATGCTATACCTTTGGTTGACTCAGTATTAAGAAACTAGAATAGATTACAACTATTTTTATATTGAAAGACAATTTTATATGACGTTACATATACGATAAAATTGAAAAAGATAATTATCTAGATTCGGATTTCTGACAATAGGTATTTCTTTAGTTCGTACTTATACTTATTGAGTTAAGGCACACATTGTTTAAATCTACAAATCATTTGATCAAGCTTATTTTATATAATAGCTTAGGATTTAGGATAAAGATTGGAAGTGAAGTTGTCACTTTTTTGACGCGGTACCATAGTTTCACGTACCTACCCTCTACGCAACAGTCACGCTATTCTGATGAAAATATATGTATTGTTCAGGATAAAAGGAAAAGTTTGTAACATACAAGAAGACTTTCGATAACGCAAAAACCTATCTTCGAAGGCTCGTTCCGTGAAAGAACAAAACTATAACGAAACTGTATAAAAAGTTCTTGTCCTACTCTCAATGCTCTTCATACATTTTGTGTGAAGTGTAAAAGAAACTGGTCTTTGATGTGTTGTAAATAAGGGTCATATTAAGAGAGAAGATGTAGGCGCTCATTAGGCCGAGTTCACACGTCGCCAGCAGATGTTTGAGCCACGCCCGCTCTCGACTAAACTCTACAATTTATGCTACAGAAACTTTCAGTAGTCGAAAACTGTTTTACTTGGAAATTTGGGGAATTTTAGATTAGGTTTCATTTATAATTTACTCCATAGTTTAAATTAAATTTCATCATCATCTTAGCAATGAAACGTCTACTATGACATAATGAACTGTCTACATAAAACCAAAAGAGATCTTCTAAAATGCATGCATAGTGCACTGCAGTATAGTTAAAAACATAGTATTATTAACACCAACAATAACGCAAGTTAAAATAGTCTTTCATAATACGTAAGGTGTGCGGAATACAAAAAAAACTACATTACCCTCGCTTAGTCGATTTTCATGCAACGAAAACTACCACAATACTGATACAGCACATTTTGTACACAACAAGCCATAGGTGAGTTCCTGGACAAGATTCTGAGAATCGAACAAAAGAGAATTAAAAATGAAAATGTCGGCGAACAGAGCCTACAATTAATCACATCAGCAGGACAGCATGCATCATCATAAAATTGCCTCTCTAATTGACAGATAAGTGAAGCGACGACCAAGGCTTTTAGCCATTACCGTCCTTGCTCACACCAGCTCGAAGGTACACTCAGCTGCAAACTTTCTGTACTCTTCTGTTTCGGCCTTTTAATAGTCCACTGCCGAAGCCTCAAAGCCACAACAAAGGCTCAACCCAAACTCTAACTCTCAAATAATATAAAATCGGTATCTACGTCTATCTTATCAGCTTGTAGCTACACCCAGCTGGGTATGGCCTTCCTCTCTTTCTCGCCATTCTCAGTTTCTAAATAGTCTAGAAAAATACAGCCCAATTGAGAACCTCCTCCTTTTTGGAAGTCTGCTAATCTTTGTTTCCAGTTTGATTCACATGAAGGTTTCACATCTTTCAAAGATTTTTTTTCGGAAAGTTAAGCTGACCATGATACACAGGTAATCAAATAATAGGTAATATACAACTATTACATTAAATATGTTTAAATAATTTAATGTAACATAACTAGTAGTTCTTCGAACAGTAGGCCTCACATTTAATTAACTGTATGAAGATTCAGTCTATATCTCGATTTGCTCTTGACCGATTTGATTTGTACTCGTATGTCTTTTTAAGACAAAGATATAATTGAAATCGACTGATAAATAGAGTGACAGCAAATTTACCCCTTTCGGATGGAAATAAAAATCCATTCGACCGAAAATCGACAACATCAAAAAATCCATTAATACATAGAAGCTGTTTTAAAATACGAAATTTCGTCAAGATTCGTTGAAAAATGCGACCTGTAGAGGAGAATCAACATCTGAACAGATAAAAGAAAAATTGTCGATTCAAAACGACGACTCTCTCTCACGTCGTTCGCTCGGTCAATTAGTCATTGTATATTTTACTATATATTACTTAGAAAAACCACGAACAATTATTTAATATACTGCAGCATGTAGTCATCCCATTAGATGATACGTTAAAAGTAGCATACAAAGCAACTTTTAAGAATATAGCTTGCCAGCAAGTTCAAACTGACACACGAAAAAAGCTCATTATGGTTCAATTATGATCCTCGAAAAGTTGCTGATGGCGCTGACTGTACCACGCAGATACTAAAAGGACCGCCGGGAAAACTAATTATTTTCGTCGGAAAAATGCCGTGCCAGAAAGCTTGTCGGAATTTTTAAACAGACTTTTTTATGTTTTCTGCCATAAATAACAACATTTTAATTTGATACATTAAACACAACAATCATAAATGGTTTTATTGCCGTTCCTGGGCGGGGTCGGATTATACTAACCGTGGTTTAATATTAATTAGGCTGTATAACGACATTGGCTTAGTGGTGAAGGTATAAATGGGTACTTTTTCTTAGCGATAGCGATACATTTTCTTTAACAAAGACGTCGTACGTTCAGCAGAAAAATAAAACATGTTTCTAGTCGCACGACGCTTTGCATTCACCACTTCTCTCGTCTTTTTATTCACCACTTCTCTCAGTCCAGAAGCATAACATTTCTAAAATATAATAGCATTTATATCCATGTAGTAGAATTGTTTATTTCCGTTTGTTACTGGCCGTAATAAGGAAACAAAACGGATTTAACCTTCAACGAGCTAATACTCCTAAGTGAGATGGAGCATCCGCATATCCACTTCACAGATCCTCTGTCTGTGTGTACAGATCACACATAAAGAGCCGGGGAACAAAACGCTTCGTCTTAAATCACAATAGTCGCTCGGTCTGACGCCTCACCAGTCTCGCCCCCTCCACTGCCCCCACCCCCGGTCTCTGTGAGCGTCGCCTAATGAGAAGCGTTGAGACCTAAAATTTGGTGCCAACTCGAACTCTAAAGAGCTGTAGACGCTGAAGCACTAAAGCTTAAAAACCTTAAACTTGGCAGACGAAAATAAACCCTGTTGCTCAATGATAGAATTCACGTGACAGCGTGAAATATCTGTGACAGACTTGAGAGCCAACCAGCTATATTATACTGATAGAATTTTTAGGGTCTCATTTTAAAGACGCTTTTATGAGCGCCGTAACCCGATTTTTCAATCGGGAAGGGACGCTTGTTTTACGTATCTTTGCATTCTGGGTCATGTTTGTGAGCTTGCCATAAAACAAAATAAATAAGATTTTGTGACCGATCACTAGATTTTTGTGACGTCAAGTTCTTGTGAGACAGTAGTAAGTTTAAGACATGGGAACTCAGATCGCGAATAATATTCTTTGTTGAAGGATTAATATGATGGCTGTTGTAGAGCGCCTCGAAGATGTAATTTGTTCAAAAATTAGATCTAACAATGAAACTGTTTTAAAAAATTTAAGAGAATGAGAGCAATATGCAGTCTTAAAAATTCAACAATACATACAAATATACATACATTTAATTATATGTACATAAAACGGTAAAGGGAACGTCGATGATCAATCTCATTTATCATTTCAAGTAAAAGTAACAATGACTATTCAAAATAAATATATCAAGGCACGGGAACTCAGATCGCGAATAATATTCTTGGTTGTTGTACAGCGGAATGGAAATGATGGTTGTTGTACAGCGAATCAAAGTTGTAATTTGTTCATAAATGAGCTCTAGCAATGAAACTGCTTTAAGAGTTTTGAGAAAATGAGCAACAGAGCAAAATACAGTCTTAAAAATTCAACAATACATACAAATTTAATGTATGTAACATTAAATGATATGTATACAAAACGGTAAAGGGAACGTCGATGGGCAATCTCATTTATCATTTCAAGTAAAAGTAACAATGTCTATTCAAAATAAATATATCATTCAATTCTGGTTGTTTACACTGGCATAAATCACTAAGTACACAGTAAAACTAATTCCTTCAAAACAAGTAGTATGATTACTTTACAATAAAAGAACGTTTAAATTCCCATAAAAAACCAATATGTAGGCAAACGCTAATGGTCTAATAATTGCATCGAATTTCCCTATCGCACGAGTTCGAAGCCACGAACTAATTTTGAGATTAGATATAAAACGAATACACAGAACGACTACGAATTTATGTACCTAGGTATTGTGTTAGATTAGAGAACCTATCTGTGACACGAAAATCGAATGTCATCATCATTCTTGTATCAGCCGTAGGATATCCACTGTTGGATGGGCCGCTATAGATTTCCAGTAATACCAGGAAGCGAGTAACATTCAGCTTATTCCTAGGATCTTGATCATAGGAACACACCCTCACAGTGGTTTCGAACTGGGTACGAAACGAATCCGATCTGGATCCGTGAAGATACGATCCGAAGTAGTCGTAGTACTATTTTTATATGGTAGTTGGCGCACTAATTAAGATTTCCATCGACCGATTTCTAAGGATAATTTTAAGAACGGATTCGCATCGGATTCGTTTGAGACACAGTGCGAACGCAGTGTGAGTTTAAAGGAGTCGTCCAGAAGTGGTACATTATTCAGAGAATAATCTAACCAAGATGATATATACGAGTACATCATTTGAAAGATTGTTTTATGGTCATCTCAAAAATATCTAACTTCGATATTTTCATCCCTGCATTTTTTTAAATGTAAAAATGAATTGTATGAAAAATAATAATACAGCTTTTTATTTTTTTCTAGTTTAACAGTAATAAAGTGCTTCTATCGTTATTTTACTTGCATTTGTTGCTGATTCTTCCACATTCATGTCATGATTTGCTAAAATTAATATTTTTAACCTACCAGTGTGACCAGTCAGTAGGTTCAATATTACAAAAAGACACTGAAAAAGTGTGCCTAATTGGTAAAAATGCTTTATATTAACAATTTGGAGATTACTTAATCAGGGTTGATAGAGATAAACTATCTATCGAGCCAAATATATTTATTTATCTTAATAAAACCAAATTTAATTTTAAAAAAATGCAGGGCTATTTTTTGTTTTTAACTGATGTAATAGACTTAGAAAAATATGAACTTTTTCAAAATGTAACGAGTGTTGTGGTTAGATTTTTTGATTATTATTATAGCCTCCATACATTTTGAGGACATGTCCTTTATTCGTTAACAAAAACTACAGTAATTTAACTCGCTACATTTTTGTAAGCCGCGGTTTACAAAAACGCGCCTGTGGCACACTAACTAAAAAAACCGCATCGACTCGCGCACACTAACCAGCGATGTTGCCAATGCTACGGCAATAAATATTACAAAATCTATGGCCTACGCCCTTTACTTTGGAGCCATACTAAAAGGTCTACGAGTTTTTGGAGACTTGCTACGGCCCAAGTAGCCCGAAATTCGTTTACAGAGCCGCTTAATTTTTTTTATTGGCAACACTGCTTACCGGTTTCACGCGCACCATTTAACGAATAAGTTATCAGTTTAGATTAAAACTACGTGTCCACTGGATTTAAGCCGGATGGGTACAGAAAGTTGCATTGTATGCTTTTATATGCTACTGTTTGCATTGAATCGGCATTTTTTCTATAGAAATCAATCCATCCGTTCCGTACAATCTAATTCCGACGCAGTGGACGCGTAATTTAAGGAGCAAAACGAAGCAACTCAAAGTGAAAATGCTTGAAAACCGACTGAACAGCGTAGCATCGTAAAAATCATTTTATATTCGTCTAAAAAAACTTATGTCACGTAGCAAATTGCAGGTGAAAACACCGGCAGAAGACCGATAGACGTGGAAGTCGCTCTACCGACAAATGCTAAATCTTAAATTTTGATTGTACTGTACTGTATCAGCCTTTTAATAGTCCACTGCAGGACGTAGGCCTACCCACGAAGGGTAATTGGGCCATATCGACCACGCTGGTCTAGTGCGGGTTCACATACACCATCGAAATTCTCCGGACATTTATGCAGGTTGCCTCACGATGTTTTTCTTCACCGAGAAGCCAGTGGTGTGAAATTTCGTACACAAATTCCAAAGAACTCATTGGTACGGTAAATTTTGATTGAATGAAAAGAACTTTATTTATGACTCAAAAATACACAATCATAGAAAAAAATGGAACACCCGCAATAATTCAAAGATATTTTATCATCAAGCTGCAACGAGATTGCATCTCAGTCGGAACTGAATCTTACAATAAGCTTATTGGTATGTTTTTATTTCCGAGGTAGTCCCGATTAAAAGTTATCGAAATTGGCTGAGCCGTTTTTGATAAATCATCAATAATGTACAAGGATTTAACATCGATTCATGTAATCTATTCAAATTTTGTACACGGTGAGAGTAGGTTTTGCGATTTTTTGTGAAAACAATTATATGTTATAACCAGAGATAATTTGCTTGCCTTGCGAGGTTATACATAACATATATGCTTTAAAATATTGTTGTAGTCCTTACGAATAATATAAATCCACACTTTTGGCTTAGTATTTTTTGTTACGGATCGACTTGTTTTTTGAGAGGATAAGTATACTTAAAAAATCGGCGATTGACAAGTCATTTCTTATTCTGAATAAATAGAACAGTATAAAATGACGCGGGTGAAGCTGCGTAGAAAAGCTAGTTAAATTACAAACTAGATTAATGAATAATGTTTACGTAGTAGGTACGTGAAAAAAATATTTCACCTATCCATTACAAAGCAAAATACTTGATACGAAATAAAACGGGCGAAAAACGTAAACGCAAGTCACAAAAGGCCGTCTGGATAAAAGACAAATCAATTTATGGGTTCAATAATGTAAAAGGCTTTTCTTTCTTAGCGAGTGAGCGAGAAAGCTTACATGAGACTCAGGCTCTTAAAGGGATCTCACTCGCACATTCGTACACTATCGGCGGTTTGAAAAAAATATAAATATCGTAATGTTATTGGATATACATTTACGGAAATATTTACAGAAAAATCGTGATATTCAATTATTATCAAACAAAATATAGCTCATCAGTTCGTTGGGTCGCAATATCATTTAAAAAAAACATGTAATTATGTTACTAAAAATCTTTTCCAGTAAGTATAAAGTTGTTTATTAAAACTATAAGAATGCGCGAATGTGCTGCCGAACTACGAGTATATCTCCTCTTAAGCGAAAGTTGGTAAGAACCTACGCTACGATTGCAATAAACTGAATAATGAATACTGATAGTAATGAACGTTACGACTAGCTACGATACGGCGCTACGGCTACGGAGCTCGTAGCGTTTGCTACGATATTGGCGTAGACATTTTATTTTACTGTTTAGACTCTAAAGGTTATTGTACTTTACAGATTAATACAATGTGTTGTATTGTGCAAAGTGCATGGACTTTCAGAGGTGTATATGCTTATTATTATGAACAACTTATACCATGGTCAAACTGCGAATTCGCGAATCAAAAATGGCCGATAAGTCAAAAAATTTTGGTCGGTTGAAATTCGTTGAGAGCTGCGAACTATACGGGAGAAGCAACATACAAATTAACAAGCATCCGGACAGATGAAAGAAAATTTAGCCAATAAGAAGCAGAGATGCTTTGCTGAACTGAACTTTACAAAAAACTTTAAGTATCTACAACCAGTATGAGTTGATTAAAAGTGTAATGTCCCTGAACTATGCCATTATGGTAACATTCTTATAATATCTCATTGTTGCCATTAAACGCAGCAACAAGCGTCCTGCCCACGGGTCTTCTTTTATGACGTCATCATTCACACTTCACACCCACAGAATACACTATTGTTTCAACAGAGTCATAATAAACTTTGCAAATAATTATTATAAACCATTACTGCCTCTGATGTTCAGTTATTTAAAGATGACGTGACCTCTTCATCACAATGTCCTTTTTACTTCATTATTAAATGAATAAATTGTTATAAAAATATGTTAGTTTTTACGAATTTTAATGGGATTTGTTTTTTAAAAATAAGTATTTAATTTGACTTGGACATTAATCGATTATTTGTTTCGATTTAGTCTTCAATTTGATATGAAGACTTTTATTTGACTACCTAGTCGATTGAAGGACTACCCTACTAAAAGTTGGAAGGAGAAAAATCATGGCCGTAGTGAGATATGGTTTGTACGTGACGTTTAAAAGAAATATTATTACAGCACGAAGTGAAATGAATGACTGAAAAAAATACTTATAGAGACCGGGAAGTTGGTCAAATTTAACTTTCAAGATTCAACCCGAACTTGGTAAATACATCCATTGCAAGTTTAATAAAAGCTTATAATAATTAATTTCATATTTTAAGCAAAAAATGGCATGACCGACTTCAACCCTGTACAGAACTTGCGAATCTTTCGCACAGATAGATGTAGCATTTTTCACATTATTGTTGATTTATCGAAAATGGCACAGCCGATTTTAATAACATTTTAACAGAATCAACATCAAAGTATATTATTTCTAAAAATGAAATCAGACGGTTATCTGAAAAGTTATGCGTAGTAATACATAAAAAAATAGAGCACCTCCTCCGTTTCGTCGATCAAAAACACTTATTGTTAACTGAACTTTACAACTAACTTCTTTAAATATCGACAATGTTCTTATACTGGCGTATGAGAACATTATTTCAAAATGCAATGTCCCTGAACTGTACCATATCGATTACATTCCTAGAACATCTCCCATTGTTTCCATTCATGACCAGTGACAAGCACGGGCCGGCGTCCACCCACAGGTCTCGTCTGATGACGTCATCATTCACTATTCACACGCACAGAATATACAAGAAATGTGAAGTGACTGATGAAGCTAGGAATACGAAGTGTTATTAATGTGGTAGTACTATGTACCTTATGTGCTGTGTGACTTAATATATACCATCATATTGAGGGGACATCGTACACACGGTATCTGAACCCAAATTAAGCAAAGGTTGTGATATGGCTGACAGAGACTGATATACTACATATACGTATTTTTAAATACATACTTATAAAGTTAGTACCTAAATAACACCCAGACACAGAGCAAACACCAATGTTCATCATATAAAATGCTTGCCCAGGGTAGGGTTCGAACCCACGCCTCTTTGATCCAGAAGTCAGGTTCACTAACCACTGAGCCACAGAAGCAGTCTATTCAATCATGTGCTAGCAACTCAAATTTTATAAAGAAAAAGTGATAACCTATTTAGTACAATCAATCATACTCTACTTATAATAACTGTGCAGTTTACTTCATTGGATATTCTTAGTAAGTAGTTTTTAGTAAGTCAAATTAATAAGTAACAAGTACCTAAAGCCTCTCAATCACGAAAAACTATTAGTAAGCTCTAAAAAGCATGTTGCTTGATTTCCAATTGATTAACACTTACGTACTCATACGTCATACCTACGACAAATATATTTTTCCAAAAATTACGCTTGGTTTTTTTTTTGTTTTATTGTTATTAAAAAGTGTAAAACAGAAGGTTACATTAACCTAAGCCAAAATTAAACAAAAAACAACCTTATAACAAACAGTAGTAAATAATTAAAACGGTCCGAAGGTCCTGTCAACTCGTCAGTAAAATACCAACAGTAAAGTTAGTGTCAATAGAAAATCAGCGGTCCTTCTACGCCCGCACAGCGTATATTATTCAAAGCTAGCTTTGATTACAGTAATGTCCCTGTAACCACACGCTTCTACATACTGACGTGTAATTTTCTTGTTTCTAACGGAACAAATAGCATGATTAAGTAGGGTACTGGTTATGTAACAAAAAAGAAAGTTTAGACCAAAGTGTTGATTCTTTGTATTCATTAGATTTATTATTTTGGTTAGGGTACAGAGGTTAGACATGATAGATATAGACGAAGTTGTTTTTTTGCAGAAATTATAAGACTAATGGGTAATGGTGACGCGTGGGTATCATCACTTACAATGTTATTTTGAAAAGTGATACGAATAGCCACATGCACTAAAGTAAGTTCGTATAGACCGGGTGGGTAGCCCTGGTGTCAGAGTTTTGCGGCCGCCTGTAGGCCTCAGACATGCCTATACGGTTAAAACAACCGGGACCTATAATTTAACGTGTCATCCGAGCCACGGTAGTGCTCAGTTGGAAAATGCCACCCGCGGTCACCCATCCAAATACAGACCGTGCGGAACGTTGCTTAATTTAGGTGATCGTTGATAAACACCTAGTAAGCGGAGATAAAAATAGAGAAATAACTGGCTACAAAAGCAAGTATCATTTCGAATACAACTATGACACCTAAAATACTGCGTAATTTAAAATATCACCATACGTAAGTATATAAATGATTCTCATGTATTGCGTCCAGCGCTATGTTAAATGTGTACTGATATCGCGAGATATGTCATGTCATATGGATCTAGCAGGGACATAATTTCGCAGTTTTCATTTATGTCATAATCATCATCAGTCATTACAAATTCTAAACACGTACTACATTCTGAAACGTATGTTTCGTAAACATGCATTTTGCAGTATAGTAAGCGCCACACAAATCGGCGGATAGGAAGTTACGCGCAGAGTGCTGCGCAAAAGCTGAAATATAGGTATGCGCGGGAACCAGAGAAACGAGACACCTCAACACTTCGCCATTTGTGTCGGTATTGTGCAATAATTAGCGAATCACGGTGAAGTCTCATCTGCGGCTAACTTCTCATCTGCCGACTTGTGTGAAGCTTAGTAGGCTATAATATCATGCCATGCACCCATCATGGCATGCACCCAAATATTAAGTTGAACAAAAATGCACGGACCGTAAGCATACTTTTGCACATGCATTTTGCATTATATAAGTATTTTAAAAAAAAATCATTTATTGCAACATACGCATTATGTACTTTATAGTTATACATAATGACAATTTCGTCACTTGTAATGGAACGGTTTATCATTGTTTCTAAATTATCATTAAATAATCGTCTTTCGTTTAATCTGTAATTTGGTTGGTGGCATTTGGTTAGTAACATATTTTTAGTTGTTTTATGAAACAGTTTTCCGATTCGATATCTTTTAGATTTTTTTTTACTTAATATAAAACTTTATTTTCGCAAAATACAGCCATCTACATAATTTGTCAAGTACATTAAATTTGTAAAATACATTTACACTTAAATAACAATAAAATAGATATATGATCTTTTAGATTGTTTGGAAATTTATCAAATATTCTTATATCCATAGAATGTGGGCTAGAACTATGCATTGCTTAGTTGGACTTCGATCCCACGAGTTTCCTACAAGTGTTTGCGTAAAGAGGCCTCTCTATAGATCTCTACGGTTACATTACATTACCCCATTAAATGGTTATACCTACATTTATGTGAATAAAAATGCAACACAACGCTATATCGTCAGGCGGTTCTTATATTGAATTGTTACACTCCACAGACACCTGCGTGCTCTATATTACATGCATAGTTTGTTCGTACATAGTAGGATGGTTGCGTATGACATACTCTGTAGAATTTCCTTTGCACTAAAAATACACGAAAATTAATAAGCAATTTCCACCTGCGGTCAGTTACCGTACTTTATTATAATAAGATTATAAGGAATACTCAAACTTTTTTAAGATGAGAGAATGAAGTCCCTCTAAGACATTTACATGTAAAATGTTGCCAAGACGGAACTATAGCTATAACTTCGCCTTCAATCAGGAGAGTTGGTGGTCAAATGTAGACCACCAACTCGCAAAACAATGTTATCAAATTTCATGCACATATTTAGTAGATAGAACGACTGCTGATTTTATTTTCTCAGTTCCAAATTGGACCCATAGTAAAAGTCCTTTACAATGACGGTGTGAACCAACTCCTTTCGGCTCTGTATACCCTTTCTGTACAAACGTTTTTTTGTATCACGATAAAAAATAAATTTGATTTCCAGAAAGTGAAACTAATCTACTTTAAAGTACATTAAATAATGTCCACTACAGTGAAAGTCCATTAGTTTGTTTATAAATAAGCTAGGTGGCCTTCGATCGCCCCTTTGGCTCGAGTGACCTACATAATGGTAGGCGACATAAGCCGATAAGACACTTTAATTGTTAACTGTTCTTTTCACTTCATTCGTTTTTACAGCTGAGCGGTACCGTCGCTTGGAAGACACGTTATATTGTAGATACCGGTTGTTTTAACAGTTTAGTCTGTCAGAAGCCTTCAGCCGGTCTGAAAACTCTAACACCAGGACTAGCTACACGGCCCATATAAACTTTAAGCGTACAGTTCATTCTTTTTCGCTACAAGTTTTCTAATATTCTTATACAGAGTTATTTTTAATCAATTAGCATCAAAACTAACAACTTTTGTTCTGCGACTTTTGTCAAAACAATTTCGTTCAGCCGCGACAAAATGTATGGACTAGCTGATTTTTTTTTGAGGTTTGACAAAAGTCGCAGATTAAAAGTTGTTAGTTTCGATGTACAGAATAAGCCCCTGAAAGGATGTTAATTGATTGCTTAAAAATAACCCTGTATAGCTATATATACCTAACATATCATAGATCCAATAAAAAAAGATGGTAGATATCATGTCGTTCAATAATTCGCATTACTTATGCCAACGTGAAATCGCCCTTTATGCGTTCACCCATACAAGGCCGGTAATGCAAAAAGAAACCATAATATGTCACACAGAGGAGCGAAAACCCCAGCAGAAAGTTTTAATCTGTCCCAAGATTGAATTGAATAGACTGCTTTAAGCGATAAAGCCACTATCTAGTGGCCTCAGCCAAACTATTTTTATGTCATTTTACGAGTACTTGTTGCCGGTGTGAGGAATAATAAGATAATCAATGTAGGTAACTATAAGATAACAGAAAAACGTTGTTTATGCAAATGTCTAATGACTGAACAAGACTTCCATAAAAACAAAGAAAAACAACGTAAAATTACAAGACATCAAGTCTAAACTAGACTTAAAAATCAGAATAAAATTCTTCATTCCCAGCATAAAGAAAAGCTCTCACTATTGTACTCTAGAAAGACCATTAGTCTACAATACGAGCAACTAAACGTTCAAACACCAATCACGTCCTCCAACTAGCTACAAACAAATTACCAAGTCATTCAAATAAATAACTAAAGTCAAACAAACTAAGCGTAACAGTTTTAGTCAAAAAGCTCCCAAAAAAGTGAAAGAATACCTAAAGCTAACGACCTGTAAGATCCATTCTCAATGTCAGACGTAAGGCATTAGGGTGCCCTTTGGTTCGTGTACTCTGAGGTCATCTAGGTAACATCTGGGCTTGCTCTGATGGCCAAATCATAAAAGGTCTACCAAATAACAGTCTAGATCTTACGTAGTCTACGAGATATAGCCTAAAGTCTTCCTTTTTAGCTCCCGAGATCGTGTGAGTGATATTAGGCTCTCGTACGGGTGTAGAATAAGTATCAACGAAGAAATACTACCCTTAATAAATGTTTGTATCTTTTACACAAATATAGCGAAGCTCCAAGAAAAAGTATTTATTATTGTCATCATTAAATTCTTTATTACGATGATTATATTATTTTTGGCAACAACAGTACAACCAACTTGATATAAAATTCTGCCGAACTAAATTGCTTTAGCGTAGTAAGTGGCCATTTTTTCTATGCGTTTGGAGGAATTAATAATATCATTATCAATTTTCAGAAACTCCTTCAAAACTACGGAATCAAAGCAAAATTAATTTTGATAGAATCATCTCGCAAACTAACTCTACAAATTACCTAAAAGAAGTACGAAAATCAGTGTAGGAATAACCGAAAAAAATAATCATGTAACATCGGACCAAATACTCGTAACATAGAGACGAATTGAGAACCTCTCAAAGAGTTATCTTTATGATAAGCTTTTCAAAAATCTGAAGCGAACGCAGGATTCGAACCTGCCCCTTCGGATCACTAGCCCGACGTCCTAACCAACTGAGCCAGCCTGCCTCCTACGCAAGCCTCAAATCTTTGAAGTGCTTATATTACACCAACTTATAGCGTTGGTGGCACCACCCGTGATACCCGTATTAGACAGGTTATTACTCAACTAGAAGTTATTAGAACTTCTAAATACTGACGAGAGATGACGCACTGCTAAATCAATGTTATGATTTTATTTTGAGTGCTTTCCACACTAGATTTTATCTCAAAGAGTTATATTTGTGATAAGCATTTCAAAAATCTGAAGCGAACGCAGGATTCGAACTTGCCCTTTTGGATCACCCCGCAGGGCTTCATGCTAAACCATTTTCTATCGGGCATCGCTGTGGTCAATGAAAATGAGTCGCAGGAGTACTTAAGACGCTCCAACAGTACACTTTTAGGTATTTTACAATAATGTCTTGCAGTATACAAATAGAGTCTAAAATCTCGTGTCGTTTGTTTTTAGACGAAACTCGAAATGAGAATTGGATAATTTTTCGCAGTTTTAGTTCGTTTAAAAAGAAATGAAGCTGTGTTTGCAATTAAATATATATATATGTCTTTAGTTTATTAAATTTCCTATTTTATGATTACAAAAAATGTATTAGTTATCGATGTAAATATTGAGAAATGCGAAACAAATTTTTTTTTCTAAAGCTTTCTTTTGTGATTTTTTTTCAAGATACCAGACAATTTTTTTGGAATATTATTGAATAAGTCTCTTTTGTGAACTATTATTGTGTGTTCTGTATTTTTTTCAAGTTTGTATCAGTAACAGTTACGCCTAACTGTGCGAAGAAAAACATGACGTTTTACGGATTTTTGTCTTTGGGCAGCGCCTTGAGAGGATCGTGAATCGACCAGTGTTTTCGCGTTTTCTGTAGAACATCAAGAAAGTTTGCGAAACATTTATGATAAAATTTATTCACGTCTTAAATTGTAACAAAATGTTATATATTTGGTGTCAATCGCTAATGCACGTTCATAATATGTCTTATTTTTTTTAGGATAGTTTTTCGTATACGTTTCAGGCAAAACTTTGCGTAAAAATATGACTTTTTAGGGGATTATAACTTGAAGGTCATTCAAAAAACTGTAAAAACTAAGACGTATACCTAAGTTTTTATAGTTATAAAATTCTGCCTAGCGATTGAAGTTTTGATCACATGAAAAAAAAACACTTAAATCGGATAATATTTAGAGGTAAATAACAGCTTAAGGTTTTGTATGAACAAGTTGGCACCTCTCAATCGTCTTAATACTTATGTTTAAATGTAAATGTTTACGTATACTCTACCGTAACGTTATTATTGTAGGTGATATTATTGTAGGTGTTATTGTGCTAACCATATAAAAAGGAGAGAAGAACTCCTCGCTGCTTTTAGCCTAATAGGTACTGATAAACAGAAAATCTTTAAGTACAACTAGTAGTTATCAGTTTCCATAATCAAACTGTGAATAAGCTCAGGATAGCTCAACGTGCTATGGAGAGGGTTATGCTCGGAGTCTCACTGCGAGATCGAATCAGAAATGTGAAGATCCGTAGACGAAACAAAGTTACCGACAAAGCCCAGCGGATTAGCAAATTAAAGTGGCAGTGGGTAGGGCACATAGTTCGGAGAACGGATGGCCGATGAGGCAGTAAAGTTCTCGAATGGAGACCACGGACCTGCAATGGCAGCGTAGGACGTCCACCGACTAGGTAGACTGACGATATAATAAAGATCGCAGGAACGTGCTGGATGCAGGCTGCTTCCAACCGGCCTATTTGAAATTCATAGAGGAGGCCTATGTCCAGCAGTGGATGTCTTACGGCTGATGGATGGACGGATGGAATCAAACTGTTGTTTATAAAGCATGAATCCTCATTAAATTATGCACTAATATAATGTGGGCATTTTAACGGTAGGTTGTCAACGGTTGTTGATGATAATGATGATAAAAATAATCATGTTGCTTCGCGACATGTGAGTATTATGCAAGAGTATGCATCAAATTATGTACAATTTTTTTTTTTTTGCAAAAAATAGCATGACCGACATCGCCTGTGTACAGAATTCGCGAATATTTCGCACGGATCTATGTAACATGTTTCACAGTATTGTTGATTTATCGAAAATGGCTCAGCCGATTTCGATAACATTTAAATGGGACCAATTTTGAAGTATACTCTTTCCAATAAAAAAAAATATTGAAATCGGACTACTATGAAAAAAAATATGCGTTGTTATACATAAAAAAATATATACGCGTCGAATTGTATACCTCCTCCGGTTGGTTCGTCGGTCAAACATGGAACATAAGTAACTAACCAAAAGGAGCACCTACTTACTAGGCATAAACGAAAAAGGAGCAGTTATAAGTCCCAGCTGTTGATCAAATACAGCTGACAATAATTATGATGAAAATAGATGTAGTGGTATGTATTAGGTATGAGTAATTGGTGTTAATTACATTCATACCCTCTTTGATTATAATATTTGGACGAAAAAACAAATAATCCTAATACCAAACCAGCCAATGTGAATGCGGATATTCTTAATTCTTAACGACGATACCAGTTTAGAAAATTATAAAAAGACATTAACAAAACGATTAGAAAAAATATACATTTAGGACAATCATTTAAAAATACTGATTTCTAACTAACGACAAGTAGGTAGTTTCACAGGTTAATTTCATTGCTTGCATACAATTAATGCGATGAAATTTGAAACGTAATTTAAAAATACATTATTATTTACAAAAAACGCAATTGATTAATTCACATCACTCAAGTACATAGATACTATCGTTTTAATCAGTTTCCTTTTCATTTTTCCTACCTAGAAAAACACCGGTTAAATAATCGTTTATCAAGTGCATAACTGCACATTTTCTACAGTAACGGTGCCTTAATGCCGTTGTGCTTTCAAGATGGCGAGATGCTGCAAAACGTGTTTAATCTTCAACTACCCGCAAAATTTAAAAAAAGATAGGGAATGTCTCTGTGTAATGACATAATTAAATTAAGAAATATATTTGGTTTTAGCAGTGGATTTAGATAAATACAAGCTTTATCAATGTACGAGTCATAAAAGGGTTTAAATAAACTGTGCCCCTTCCCTCCACTTGTCTCTATGTCGATATCATCCGACAATAGTCTATAGACTTGAATAGATCGCCCCACGTTTTTGCCGCCGCTTCACTAATCACCACCTCTTTAATTGCCACATTCAACAGTAATTAACTAATGGATTTGATAGCCACTTATCAGTGAATTGCTTAGGTCATTGACAGGTCACCTCATCGACATCTAAGCGACTCGATATGACACTTGAAGCGGTTAATTCAAATCTTATTTTATCTAGAGTTTATTCGTAGACGCTGTCACATTCGAGAGTAGCTGGATCAGACCGTGACTGAGAGGCACTAGATTCCTCGGAGCCGGCGATAGTTTCAGGTTAAGGGTGATCACCAGAGCCTTGGGAGATTAAAGAGGCACGGTGTTAGCGGTGAGACGTTAGCGGCGGGGTCGTCGAACGGCGTCGGCGTCGGGCCGGGAGGGGCGACGGTTTCGGCGCGCGATATCGATCGGATCGCATACCTTCCTGCGGCCGCAGCAGAGCATCCTCCGAGCGCGCGACTGTCCGCCCGGCGAAGACTTCAACCTGGTAAGTTTTCGCCACTGCATGGGTACAGGTTAGCGCGGCGCTTGCGGCCGCGGGGCCGAAAGCTCGCGCATCGCGTCGCCGGCGAGACGCGGCCGGAGAGCGCGAGCCTTCCTCGCGAAGTGCCCGCTGGATGCCCGCGCCTGCGCCCTGCTCTACTCCACCACCCGCGCCCCCTTACTCCTCGCGATTAATAATTCCGGCTACGCTGCCAGTGCGTATGTGGGTTAGTTTTTTGGCGATCGATGTGATTATTCGGTGCGAGCTTCCGACAGCGGTGCACCCGAGACGAGACGACCTATTATCGCATTCTGACATCGCACGGCCGAGTGGCGTGCCTAATGTAGGTGGCGGCCGATCGCACACAATACAATATGGGGCAGACGTTATCAGGGGTTTAATGTAGGTCACTGTCTCTTCTCAAACGAATTATGAGGTGAGCTCGAACATGCGTCGCCCGCAGAATCGCTACGTTATTACATATTCAAATGAGAGAATGAATATGCCCTACCTAATACCTAACACGTTTCTATATCAGTATTTTTATCAAACAATTTTGTTAACGTAGATACTGCATGATTACGTGGATATTTTATCTGCCACAGGGTACTTAGACGCTGAAAAAAAAACTAAGTAAAAGGTAATCTAGGTCGATAGATCCACAAGACCCTTTTCCAACCCGGGGAAATCCTTTATGGGTACCACCACGCCTCGAGGGCAGGCGGGTGATTATGAGGGAGTCCTGCCGACTTGACGGTATACCCACCAAAATTCCTGGGTGTTTTTCCACCATTGCGCCTGGTGTCGGGGCTACGGGCACGCTTCCGCACTCCTCCGCGGCAGACTGATACCCTACGAGTCATAAAATCCATCAAAAAGATTACAACATCCATCCTTTGACGAACTGCTTACGACACCTAAATTACATTTCCAAAAAGTTCGGTCGACCAAGTTCTCGCATAAAATCTGTACTCTGGCACTCAGCCTGCTAATACATATTTGACAAACCCTCAATTACGGCTGTCATAATAATTACAAGGGCTAAAAGTCAAGCGTTTTAAAGGGCCGCGACGCACGGACGAAAACGATGGTGATAAAATTGTTCGAGAATCATTTTATCAAGGAAGATAAAAATTCAGTAGTACTTCATATTAACTATTACTATTTTGTATGAATAAAGCGGGGGGAAACAACTTGGTATTGTTATATTGCTATATATTATTTATGTGGTGCGAATTTAGTTTTGTAGGCGAAACTTATCAACGTTCAGTGTATTTAGGTTCCTTCTTTAAATTAAGCCTAGAGCCTTAGGAAAGAACCTTATATATCTTACATCTACAGCATTTTTCTGTTTAACCATGCAGAAAGTGATTTGGAAAGGATAAGCTTTATACGTTTCTTTTATTGTTCACTTCACACCCTAGCGGCGGGGGCCACTGCGTATAGGCAACTGCAGCGGAGGGAAGACGCTAAGCTATACACTACTATGTCACTACAGAACCCTCTTTAAATTCTTATAATAAGCCCAAAATTAATAGTAGATTATGCACATAGAGAACAAAGTCGTGTCTAGTGTCAAGGGCGATATATTGGACCCTCAGCGTAGCGAGAGAGTTATGTGATTCGAGGGGTTCAATTCAAACTGCCCAAGACTAAGACAGGTTTTGTTCTAATGGTGCATACTCTACTTTTTATACCTCCTGCGAGATAATAAACCCAGATATACTAACCCAGGTACTAGTATAAATAAAGGAGTTTTCATACGAATCATGACGTTTCAAATTTAAATCACTCTAATCCCTAGGGAGTTTCATACAACATTATAGCCATACCATAGCCATCTAGATCGCGTTATCATGATAATGTATTGTTTTACGTTGAGACTGTAGGATAATGTAATTAGTAATTTTCCAGCCGGTGGTATGAAACTTATGTTACAAGTCTTACACGTACCTATATACATAATACACGTAAGCTTCAGGGTTCTTGTAATTCGAAATAAAAAAAATAAAAAAAAATTATGCATTGTATTCGTACAGATTTAAGACCGGAAAAACATATGTCCAACGTCTCGAATGAACCTAAAAGGTTAGGATTGTTTGAACTTGCTAGAGAGAGGCAAGTGACAACTTCAGTGCTGCTACTGAAATTTTAAACAGATGGCGTAACGTCGTGCGCGAGAAGATGCCATGACCATCAGTATCGTAGTATTATTGTCCTTAAATCACAACAGAGCGATAAACATCGACGCTAGAAGCGACATTTTGGGCAATATTGAGTTCTATATATCATTGAAATCAAAGAAAAAAATCTGATTACATTGATATATTTGATTCAATATCGCCCAAATTTTTCCTTAGTACGTCTCTATATATGCCAGAGTGAATCAACTATTGGAGTATCAATACAAGGAGGAGGACGAAAGTCACAAATGAGAGACATTTCAAGCGATGCGGCTTACAGGTTCGACAACTTATTCGACAGTAGAGTCCGCTTATGGGCGATAATAAGCCAGCAGCCGGCGCCGGGCCGCGTTCGGCCGCACAAAGGCTTTCCAAACCACATGCGGGCAAGCTAGGGCTCGTGCCAAAGGGCTTCGACGCGTGTAACCTGCGGTGTGCTGACAGCAGGGATATGGGACATTTGTGACGAGATTCGCTAATTGAAGGGAAATTAGCTGCGAAATTAAGCGTGAATTACGTTTCGAGACAGTGATGTTGCGTTGTGATTGTAATATGGATTCATGCATGGCAGAGTGTTTTTCCTAATTAGGTTCAGTTATAGTAAGTAAGGTCGTATAGGGCGGGTGGCTAGCTCTGGTGTCAGAGTTTTTAAGCCACCTGAAGGCCTCTGACATGGCTGAACGGTTAACGGTTAACGGGACCTAAAATTTAACTTGTCATCCGAGCCACCGTTGCGCTCAGTTGTAAATGCCACCTGCGGTATACACTCCGAAGACTAACCGTGCCGAACGTTGCTTAACCTTCAAAAAAAATCAAAAATAAATTTATTTCAAAACTTTGTACAAACATGGATAGTGCAGCCATAGCCATGCAAACTAGGTGAGTTCACACCTGTGTTTTGATGGATAGCCTTCTCTAGAGTGAAGCTTATTATTGTACAGATGATGATGTATACAAGAGATAATACAACTAGACAAATTTTGTTTTAGTTTTACACCTCGATGATCACCCACAAACACCTAGTCAAACAAGGCAACGTTTTTAATGTAACTAATTCAGATTATAGAGATAAAAGAAAAAAGGGTACATATGTAAGAACAACCGTGAACTCGATGCAGTAGAAACACCAGTATTTCAACAACTCTTTGTAGATTTATTTCTTCCAATACATTGTTCTTTATGCTTTAAAATTAACTAATCTAAACTTGTTCTTCGCTCCAACGGCTCGACCAGAATGGTCTTTAAAACCTATGCGAGTTCCAGACCAAGATTCTTAGTAAATTTATTTATTAATTTTTACGACTTCCTCTGTAATAGCCAACCACAGCTTGTTTCCTGTTGTATTTACTTTTTAAAAGTCTGTGGTTGACTACCACCCTCGAACTATCGTGCCCGTTCAAAAACCGCACATTATTTAAAATATCCATTTTTGCCCAAAACCCAACACATACTATTTCAAGTAATATTTCAAGTAATATGCCGTCAAATGTGCTTGCTCATACTTGTCATTTTAAGCGGACAAGATGTGGTCTCAGACTTGAAAATTTTGACAAAGTGCACCTAAATACGAACAAGTTATCGGTCAGACGGTCAGTCTTCGGATGGGTGATTGCGAGTAGCATTCACAACTAAGCGCTGCTTTGATCAGATGAAAATTGAATTGATTTAATTATATTATTAATAGCGAACGAACTATGGAGAGGGCTATGCTCGGAGTCTCTCTGCGAGATCGAATCAGAAATGAGGAGATCCATAGAACCAAAGTTTCCGACATACCCCCAACGGATTGACAAGTTGAAATGGCAGTGGGCGGGGCACATAGAGCCGAAGACTGATGACCGATGGGGTCGAAAATTTATCAAGTGGAGACCACGTACCTCCTACATCCTAATAACTAAGACTATTACGGAGCTCTGAGTCTCCCACATGCGTAACATTTACATGCTGCTAATTAACTCAGGCCCTCATAAAATACAGAAAATAAGGCCGAAAACAAGCTGTTTTTATGGCAGTCTAGCAGACAGCTAGCTTGGCGCCCACCGACTTGCCCTGAGTATTCTACGCCTACTATTTCTATTCTGGCGCACCATTCTTATATTCTTATCGCGCTATGCTATAAAAGATAAACAATTACCTCATTTTTTGCATCCCTAGCATAACAATGAGATAAAACCATTTTATCCACTTGTCAAAGTCGATTTATGCTTTGTTTCCAGTCCGAGGGGATAAATTGGTGGAAAGGCAATTGCCATGCTAAAGGTGCAGTTGGTAGTAGGCACTGTTGCCTTCGGTGCAGCGAGTTCCAAGTTCAATACCCGGCCGGGCAAATATTTAGGTGATAAATTTAAATATCTTTTTTAGTTTTGGGTGCTAGTTCTTGTCTTTCTCTGTTCAGTTGGTAGACCTTCGACACAGGAACGAAGGAGAACTAACACATGTTTTTAAAGGAAGGAGGTTATGAGTGTAAAACGTTATTTATAACACTAAGTTACAAAATTTATAGAAACAGCATTATAATGATTAATGATAAAATATTGCGACGCCCGTAAGAGGTTGTCTAGTTGATCCTTTTAGTCTCCCGTGCGAAAATTGCTTATAATTATGGATGGGCTAGTCGTGATACAGATCCGAATCAGACACATTATTCATTTATGCTACGCCTACTAACCGCTTGAATCGAACTAGTGTAGTGTCACCCTACGTAATTACTAGCTAAAGTGGGTGCTAAGACTACACATTTTTCCACCTACGTCTCAAATCTCTTATGTTAAAAGGATTTTATACCGTTATTTCGACCCACTCGTCTGACTTGACTTGCCCTTTGCTCATCACAAATATCAAATAAATTAACTATTATGATAAGATACTAGTAACTTACGTAGGACTTTGTAGTGATGAAAGAGCTTAGCAGTGGGCACGTTTAGTCTAAACATAGATATGGCGTGGGCATCGACTTGGCATTATTTTTGTTTTAAACATATTGATGGGCGTGGGTTTTCCAAAAAATATTGGGGTAACGTCATTCACCAAAACCTATCTCGTAACCTACTCGCTTATCCTATACCTACGTACTTGCTTTCTAATAACTTCTAGTTGAGTGATAACCTGTCTAATACGAGTATCACAGGTGGCGCCACCAACGCTATAAGTTGGTGTAATGTAAGCACTTCAAGAATTTGAAGTTTGCGTAGGAGGCGGGCTGACTCAGTTGGTTAGAGCGTCGGGCTAGTGATCCGAAGGGGCAGGTTGAAATCCTGCGTTCGCTTCAGATTTTTGAAATGCTTATCACAAAGATAACTCTTTGAGATTCATTATCCTTCATTCGATAGTTGATTTTATGTCAGACCGAACATCAATTAAGCTCATAAAGGCCAGGTGGCAACACCTAAAACAACTACCTAAGAGTCTATAGATGGTTCATTAATAGAAATATATGTACCTACTCGTAAATAGACATAATAGCTATGCGCCTTCCCTAGCACAGAAGAGAGACAGTTCTTTTGTTCTGAATTTTCTAGTATAACGTACGAGTGTGCTCTGAATGCAAATGCGGAATGTATGAATATATGGCAAAAATAGATTACAAAACATATAGATACATAAGTAGTATGTGCCAACGTCCTACATCAAAAGCACTACAAGCTAAGTTTCTATTTCTTTCTAAATATGGCAAACGAATAAAGACGCTTCAAAAGATGAATTATTATAAATGAAGTCCTAAAACCCAAAATTATTACAGAACATCGTCAGTCATTTAAGATCGATTAAAGCACGGCCCCCAAATTGAGCCATACATTTCAGTTCACACCACTCAGGCCGATTTATCGTTAATTCCACGAGAGGGCGCTTTCGGCGGCTTGTCGGCCGTCGGCGACAGAAACTAAATAAATACAATTCCCACTAAATTGCCGCAATCAATTCTGGCGAGCGAAGGGACACCACGCAATTTCGAAATTAAGGGCTACAGTATGCAGATTTACACTATTTCTCATACAATTTTTTGCTATCAACGGCAGGAAGGTGAAGTGAATCGGCGTAGAAAACTGCTTTTTACACAACTGTCTAAAAAAAGTGTTACTGTACTCGTGTCTAGGGACTTATACCTACCATAGGTGCGTTCGTTTTGGGCTCGATGGCGTTTTTGGCATTTGCAAAATTAGCGTTGATGTAAACCGTTCGGTTTGGGAATTTCGCCCATTTCGCCAATAATGCTACTTTTGCTCACTTCCCAAAACGAACGCTAAAACGTCAAAATCAAACGATCACAAAGAACCCACCTCCGCAGGTGGGTCAAAAGTGGCAGTTCACGACGGCATTTTGAACTGTTTTTGATCTATACGAACGGTGAACGAAAACGGTTTTTAACTGTTAATTTTGCCATTAGTAGGCTATCCGAACGAACCTCATGTGGTTGCAAGAGAAGAGGAGTAACATCGTCATCGTGGTGACGTAGAGTGGCCAGCTCCGAGGTGTAGCCCAACTAGAGGTAGCACTGTCGGATGAGTGCGAAAGTGTGCCCGTAGCCCCGACACATTATAGGAGATACCTAAGTCCATTAATGAATGTCATACGGCTGAAATGATGATTATTTGGATAAGTACAATTGCAACACTACTGGATTTTCGGTGAAGGAAAACATCGTGAGGCAACAATACGTCCGTAGAAGATACAATTGTGTAAAGTATGTGAATCCACCAACCCTCACCGGGCCAGCGTGTTGGATATGGTCCAATCACCCTTCATGAGTAGGCCTACGTCTTGCAGTGGACTATTAAAAGAGCTGGTACAGATTGAAACTAAATAACTGATTTTATCAATAGCAGTAGAAAATAGTGAGATAAATACTAAAGGTCCCATATTGAGTAGCGTCCTAAGCTCAGTCGAAGTTAAGTCAATTGGTTTCCCCAAACGTTAGATAAATAGGTAAGTGGGCTTAGCTTAAGTGCTCGCTAGATTTATCGGATTTCAGATAAGTATGCTGTTTTCTGACTGAATATTTTATCTCTTCCAGTTGTAATGTAAATTACTTACGTATAGGTAGGTTCGTTATCACACCGCTTAGCACGGAGGATTGATGAATTGATGATGGGTGGGAAAGTTCTCGAGTGGAGACTACGTCTCAGTAAGCATAGCGAAGGATGTACATTGTACTCCCAAATGATAAACCGACGACCACATTAAGACCACAGGATGTCAGGATGCAAGTCGCTTCCAACCTTACTAATTGGAAATCTATTGGGAAGGCCTATGTCCAACAGTGGATAACCGGTGGCTAATATGAGGACGATGACAATGATGAGCCATTACTCATTCTCGCAACTTCACGTTATTCAGCCAATATGATCGTATCGAATTGTCAGAATTATATTTGATTTTTCACCGACGAACCACCGGAGGAGGTATATACACGCATAACTTTTTTCATAGTAGTCCGATTTCAATAATTCTTTTTTTATTGGAAAGAGTATACTTCGAAATTGGCTGAGCCATTTTTGATAAATCAACAATAATGTGAAAAATGTTACATCAATCCGTGCATAATATTTGCGTTCTAGCGATGCGCCCCGGCTTCGCACAGGTGTATTATACATATAAACATTTCTCTTGAATTACTCTATCTATTAAAACAAACTGCATCAAAATCCGTTGCGTAGTTTTAAGATATAAGCATACATGGGGACAGACAGCGGGAAGCGACTTTGTTTTATACTATGTAATGATTCTGTACACGGGTGAAGTCGGTCATGCAATTTTTTGCTAAAAATAATTATGTTCATCTTAAATTACACACATTGTTCTAGTACACGTTTAAAACTGATATTCAACTAATTAACAGCTGAAATATAAACCTTGTGAATTTTATTATTAAAACCCGGATAGTAATCACGAAATTATTTTAATTATAAATAATTAAAATAATTTCGTGATTACTATCCGGGTTTTATTAAAATAAATGTTTTCCGCAGTCCGAGTTTTTTTATTATAAAATTAATAATGAATGTTTAAATGAAGTGATGAACCTTGTGTACCAAATAAGTTAATTTCAATGATGTTCCTGATACGGATGTTGCCGTATTATTTATACTGCTATTAAGAACTCAAAATATGGCTACGTCTGCCCCTTTACAGCCGTATTACATATATTACATTTTTTATGCATAATAGGGCTATATTTGGCCACCAACTCGCCTGATGGAAAGCAAAGTTGTAGCCGAAGATGGAGCATGTAGAAGACACCTATTCACTCTTGAATTGAAGACATCCAAATTGTAACTGTCAGGAAACAATGACGGAGGCATATACAAACATTTTGTATGAAAATTACGTATATTTAAGAATACTGTGTTTTTATCCGGTGTTTTTATTTAATACGGCGTTTTCCCTGAAATACAGCTATTTTGAGGTCAACCATATGGCCACCCTAAAATTGATTTGGAACACATTGGTTAATTTTCCACTGCGTGACTTTACATTCTGAACCAACCCTAAGCATCAAACGAGTAGAATCACCCACGAACCTCTGTAGGTTCAGTGCATCGCCTGCGTCAAAGATAAACCTAGTTCTAGATAGGTAACATTGACGTCAGTACCTAAATGTGTAAGTGGGACGCACCGAGATAACTAACTGGAAAATAAAATCAATATTCACTCACAGCCTCGGTAAGGTTTCTAGATGAACTTTATAAGAATTTTATGAATTGTTTTGACCTGGTGAAGATCATAGTGAGCTGTGGTCTGAGCTCCGAACTGTATTTAAGGTAACTTAACCTCTTAAGGGCAACGTTAGTACATCAAGACGAGCAACTCTTACTATGGGATCAACACCGAAAACGCGAAATAAAATCCGCCGTTTCATAGATTTTGTCGAACCTAAATTATACTGACGAGGTACGACTCGTACGACTGTGTCTCACACAGACTCACATACATTCAGTTTTCTAAAAAATCTTTGAACGGTTAGTCACCAGTTTTTTTATTGTTTATCTTAATTATATTCATGTTTGAAACTTATCTACAAATGTGACGGAATATCAAAACTAAACTGACTGCTTCATCATTGTAAATAAATAAATAAATAAATATTAAATATATTAACTCAATATCACAACACAGAACACACGACGGTAGCGCTTTCAGTCAGTTTCACAGATAAGTTTGTAGCACTTAGTTTTTACGTCAGAAGTTATATTTGACTTGGTGGGACTAATCACATAGGTATGCTTATCTTAGGTGATTAATGAAAAAATAAAGTAGGTATACAAACAATGATTTTATTTTTCAACGATTTCAATGATTTTATTTTCAAAAAAAATGAAAGGTCTTTGAATACGTTTTAATTTTTGTCTTTATTCAAGAACGCTTAATAACCCAAATAGATTGTCTTGCTTTCACGTATTGCATACTTTTATTCTTATCAGTGAGACGAGAGGATTTATCAGATATATTTTATAACTAGACAGCATGCAGCTAGTCTAACATCACAACGGCCAAGATGTGTGATTATATCGGCCTATACCTATGTATATGAATAAAGAAGTTAAGAGTGTAAAATGCTTGGCATATAGGCTGCAGCTTACTAGACTTCGTGTTCTATAAATTTCAAAGTTTCCCATTCAATATAAAGTTACTATAGAAAGACCAACTCTACACAAACCGATACATTAGTCGGCAAATCGAATAATGTGGATGAATGTTCGGGAAAACACATCGAGTCGATATAATCAGATCTGCTGATCGGCCGAGCTGCGCCAAGACGAAGATGTATATCGCAAACACAACTCAAGAATTAGATATAAAATCAGCTTTACCATTTAACAGAAGTTTTACACACGCTTTTATGCCGAAATACTGAAAGCTGCCGTGATACGTCTCTTTAACTATAGGTATATGCATTATGCATCGTCAACTCACTTCCTCGAACTAATTCTACCAAAACTACTTTCTATATCTATTTAATACTCTACATACTCTATCTACAAATAAATACCATCTAATACATATCATTAAGCCAGGGATACATAAAGGAGCAAATGTCCCGCGTCACATGTCGGGAACAAGTCAACGAAAGTCGAGCGTTTTCATGAGAGAGCATAAACATCTGGTGACATTGGTCGACATATCTGGCATATAGACTGGTATATCAAGTGAAGTCCGGCAATTTCACTCGATGTTGCAAGCGACACGAGTCGCGAGACATTTGTCCTCTAGGTGTAGGTATCCCTGATTTAAAACTATAAAAATTATAGTTAGTCTGTTACTTAGATTACATAAAAATTCTGATTACGTATTTTTTCTTTTGTCCATAAAACCAAAAACGACAGAGATAAAACGCGTCAAAGTTGGAACAGGGGCTGGAGTGGGGGCTCGTAACATTCTATGTAAAAAGTGTAGCTAGGCGTGACGTCACGCGTAACTTTAAAGGGTTAGGTATATCTTAATTTTTATTGCTAGATTGACAAGAAAAATATACGTGTTCAATATTTTTCAATAATCAACAAAACTAACTGACTAATTACATATTTTTACCCAGTCATCTAGCGGCTAGCATACTAAAACTAACATGTCTACAGCGGCGGACATTCCTTGACGCACTGATTAGAGACAGTGTCCCGGAAGAGGCCCGGATTGCACCAGCAGTCGCAGTAGTGTCTCCGCGCGGTGTGCGCACTCCGCGTCCCGCAGATCACTTCGAACGCACAATCCGGACCGGGGTTGTACTGGTCGGGTGGGCATTCCGCTGTAAATAAAGAAAATCAAATAGATATATCAACACTAACTACATTACACCCCTTTTTTGGGCAGTCGTGTAAAAAGGCCTAAGAGCGTTTGTACTGGTACACGGACGTGTTTTGCATCGGACAACGGACCGTCAATATACGGATTGTTTGATTTGTTCGCCGAATGGATGCCCAATGTGTCTACACACATTCATTGTAAACCGCGAGAGGTGAAAGAAGCGGTCCGTTGGCAGGTTAAATAATTATTATTTTGCAAAAAATAGCATGAACCGTGTACAGAATCATTACATAGTATAAAACAAAGTCGCTTTTCGCTGTCTGTCCCCATGTATGCTTATATCTTTAAAATTACGCAACGGATTTTGATGCTGTTTGTTTTAATAGATAGAGTAATTCAAGAGAAATGTTTATATGTTTAATACACCTGTGCGAAGCCAGGGCGCATTGCTGGAACGCAAATATTATGCATGGATCGATGTAACATTTTTCACATTATTGTTGATTTATCAAAAATGCCTCAGCCAATTTCGATAAAATTTAAATGGGACCAATTAAGAATTATTGAAATCGGACTACTATGAAAAAAGTTATTCGTGGTTATATGTGTACATAAAAAAAATATATATACGCGTCGAATTGTATACCTCTTCCGGTGGTTCGTCGGTCAAAAAATGGCTGAATACGAGCGCTCTCAGAGTTAGCAATGACAACAAAATTCAGTTGTGCCGAGGTCATGCTGCGGCTACACTATGCAGCCTAGGGCACATATTCGTGTGTGCGCGATCGGTAAGCTAGGGAGCATCAAAGGGGTTTGTCGCGATCTACCCAGCCACACTATACATACGAATATTCACCGTAGGTCGCATAGTAGGCAATAGAATACGGTATCGGCATCCCCTGCCTGTAGTAAGAGCCTACTGAAAGGGGGCCTCTGGGCTCGCAGGTGGCTGAAATTCTGGCTCTAGCTATCCACTTAAACGGGCCCTGAGAGGACGGACAAAGGTGAGTGGCCACGTTATTATTTTTATGACTGTATGCGTCAATCAATCGCAGGACGTTAATAGTAAAGTGCTGGGAGCACCAGCGCATTCCCCTGGCGATCCCAGAGCTTGCAAGACAGCACAGAGGCTGGCCTCCGAGTGGGTTTTAGTGGGTACAATGCCACATAACCCGGCTGTAGCTGCCCCGAACCAGCTGGGTATCTTACGAAGATTTTCCACTCGTAAAAAAAGGCTATGCGGCCACAGTATCAGACACATCCTATCACGCAATCCGTTAGCTTATGAAAAGCTATAGACTTAATTTTCCAGAAACTGGACATCCTTGAGTTGTAAGTAAATTCAGTTTAGGTACGTAACGTACTCTCTACTCTACCTAACTGTAGGAAATAAACATCAAGCCAGACAAAATATGTATGTACATATATATTATTAACTGTTATATTGCTGTTATATATACCTACATACATATTTGTAAACTTTAGGTACGTATTGAGTGGTTGAACCGGCTTGTTTTTTCTTTCCTTTATGTATCTTATTTTAGGAATAGGCCTGTTATTGGCTATATATACTTATCTGTATAATTAAGTTTAATGTAATTTTTGTGCTGTTGGCCTGTAAATAAATAAATGAATAATTAATGTAATGTCTAGTTCAGTGATTACGTACGTACGAAAAGCCTGTGGTCAAGCATGTGGATTAAAAAACACTTTTTAAGATGCATACATAAATGATAGAGCATTGTAAACTAAATAATAATATACTGAGTAATAAGTACGTATTATTGTTTTTATTCAGAATCAGGAGAGATTGAAGCGTGACTGCATGTTTGCAATTGCAACAATGATGCAACTTATCTTTAAAATAATAACACAGTTACTACCTACAGATACCTACAGACTACACACAGATATTAGAGACAGAGCTGTATTGGACGTCAACATATGAGATCGTGGGATGATTCGGAAAGGGTATACCAAGCCGAAAGGGAGGGATTCAGGTCATCATTACGAACGTTTATTACGGGGCCCAGTCCGCTAGGTCAACGTGGTGGAAATAGCCAATTCACCTTTCGTGGATAGGCCTATGTTCAGCAGGGACTATTAAAAGACCGGCACAGTATAGGTACATATTTTAGATAAGCTAATATCTAGATCTGAAGCCGGTATGCACTTAGGTACCTTAGTCAGCAATCCAACGAAGTGACTATACCTATGTAAGATGATGCGATGTTTTTTAATGATATTTGAAAAAAATGTACTGAGTTGGATATTATTAGATATATTAATTTGGTTTGGTATTTTCAATCCTAACAACCAAAGGAGTCCGAACTCTAAGACTTTCGTAAAATGGGTATGTATATGTACAGCGAGGTACAGTACGCCCGATTAATCCCAGTAATTTGTCTACTCAACATTCGTAAAATATCTGCTCACAATAAAATCAAAAAGGTAAAGAAACCATAGTACGTTTGCAGCTATATATTTTCCAAGTTTTCCAACCTATTGAGATGAGAGATGCTTTGTTCGACGCTGCCTTAGGGGATTTTGGCACAAAAGACGATTCTAAAGCCGGGTACAGACTGCTGTGACGAACGTAACATGCAATGTAATACGCAATGAAAGAATTCCGTCCACATCGTCGCAATGTATCATGCAACGTAACATAGGATTTCTAAAGTGTGGACGCCTTGTGCGCACGAACCGTGCACACTAAGCGCACGATCAGAGCATTTCAACACGTCGGTTGAAATGCCGGTCGGCATGTCGGTTTCTTCACCGAACACAAAGTCATTGCATGTATCTGTGTGATCGCTATATTAGCCACGTCATCATCATCATTATCAGCCGTAGGACGTCCACTGCTGGACATTAGCCTTCCCTATGGATTTCCAATAAGCCCGGTTGGAAGCAGCCTGCATCCAGCGCGATCCTGCGGTCTTAACAATATCGTCGGTCCACATGGTCGGTAGACGCCCTACACTGCGCTTGCCGGTGCATGGTCTCCATTCGAGAACTTGTCAGTCATAGCTTGTCACTCAGTCTTACAGTCATTGGCGTAACTATAAGATGGCAGGGCTGGCAAAATGCCACGGGCCCCCGATCTGAGGGGGCCCCGGCCCCTCAGCAAGCTCAGAAACAACATAACATTTTGTACAAAATTTTACCTTTACTTAATAAAACATCCAAAACTTGGCAGATAATGCTATTTAGCGTTAAGTCCTCCTTTTGTACAAATAATGTGCAACCAATTATCAAGACAAACAAAAATTTCGAGCTCGCTGCGCTCGTGCTCAAACTTAATAATGTTTTCTGTTCCTTATCTGGTTAACTCAAATTAAAATCTGACGCTTATTATAAAATCACAAAAAACGCATTCGCTGCGTTCGCGCTTAGTAAAAATATAATTGTTTCCGTTGGCTCAGTTTTCTTACAGCTAATTTTTTTAATTAATTCCAAGTGTTGTATTCAAACTTCTTTGTACCCCTGCTTGCTTTGCTGCTTTAGAAAATATAATTTATCAGATATTCAAGCAACATACATAGTTTTTATTACATACATCCCACGCGTTAGAACAAAGCGTTTTGAGTCCACATTCCTCATACGAACTGCCAGAATGTGGAACGCTTTGCCTAAGTCTGTCTTTCCGTTAAAGTACAATGTAGGTGTCTTCAAATCTCGAGTAAATAGGTATCTTTTAGGTAACCATGCTACATCCTAGACCGCATATCTGCTTTACATCAGGCAGTGTGTAGTCAAACGCAAACCTATTCGAAATAAAAAAAAAAAAAAAAAAAAAAAAATCATTACTTCAGTGCTTTATTAAAATTAAATTACAATGCGACACTTTTTACGATGAGGGGTCCCATCTAAAGAATTTGCCTCGGGCCTCAGATGGTCTAGTTACGCCACTGCAGTGCCCATTGCCATTTCACCTTACTAATCCGCTGGGCTATGTCGGTAACTTTGTTTCGTCTGCGAATTTCCTCATTCCTGATTCGATCTCGCAGCAAGACTCTGAGCATAGCCCTCTCCATTAATTCACCGCGTGCGTGTCGGAAACAGATACGAGTAGATGCACGCGCGGTTCGTGCGCACACTGCGTCCACACTTATCGAATGCTCCTTTCATGTTACGATACATGTTACGTTACAGCAGTTTGTGCCCGGCTTGAGATGTAGATGCTCAACTAAGCAAAGAGGTGAAGCTTATATCCATATAATGCTCTTCGAGAACAGATCTAAGTATAGAATTCTGATATGTAAACATTTTTGCATCTACGTGAATATTTGGTCTATAAAATAAATAGAAGCGTAAAATATGCACTACGTCTGGATGAGTAAGATAAGTTTTGTTTAGGTAGTGATCTATTACATGGATATTTTATATTATACAGTTAAAGGTAAGATAGGTATGTATACTTATTATGGAATTTGCTCGTTTCGCAGATTAATAATAAATAATTTATTTAGCGTCAACAAAGTTCTGCTTATCACTTTAAAAACATTAAAACATATTACCTATACCTACCTATCCTTAGCTGTAGTTTCAGGTAGGGTGACCATGGTACCCAAACTAGGATTAACAGTATAATGGCATACCAAAGCCTTTTGCCGATTACATACCTACCTAACACATGTAGGTACATAGCATCTCGTCTATTTGAATATTACTTTTGTATTTTTAAACATTAGCAGTCTTACCACAAAAGTTTTACGCACGCTTTAGACAATGTTTAGCAGTTCAAAAGGCTCGGTTAAATCGTGTTTAAAGCGTGTTTAAATCTTTTGTGGTGAGGCGGAACTAGTTTTAAGACAAACAGGACAAGGCAATTAACAGTTGTTCTCGTTGTCTTAGTTCTATTATGTCACCAGAGAATGGAATCATAGAGATCTGATCACGACAGGCCACCCAAGCCAGGATGGCCATCGTAGTCAGTCCATGTCAAGACGGCCGGACAGCCGAATTGGTTAGAGGGTGTGAGAGGTAACCCTGAACTGCCCCCTGATCAGTGTGCCAGGGCGTCCTGCCGCAGAAAGGAAGGCAACCTCGTCTGTTATCCTGACTCCGATAATAAAACAGGAGGAAAAGGACTTCAATAAAATGAGGCGAGCGTTGTTCCTATGTTTGTTGGAACACAGTTTCGCTCCATCTAAGTAGATCTGCTCCCTTCACGACTGTGTTTAATTCTATATCTGTAGTGGGCTTACGAACAGCTTTGCTTTGCTTTAGTGGAGTCTGGACCCTAAGCTTTAAGAAGAAAAAAATCCTCAAAAAATTCAATAAGAAATGATAAACGAACGAATAGAATACAACATAACTATGAACGAGGAGCTAAGAAACCCAAAAAAATAGTGATTACTCATTAAGTTTTTACTCACCAGCGGAATAATTAAAATACACAAAAACAATACACAAAAGAAGCAAGCTCTTCATGTTTACGTAAAACCGACTGCCTTCTGCGAATACAGGATATACAATGACTTATCTCCAACTGACGATATTTATATGACCTTGCGTCGACTCTTTTATCTTAGGTCTTGTGCTATTAAACTAATTTGTATACGAGTTAAGGAAATGATGAAGAACCTCTTCAAATGCAATGTAATACTGTTTTTATGACGTATTTGGTATAAATTAGAATAAAATAAATTAAATAAGCTACACGAGGATTGGGTTTGTTTGTACCTAGCTAAATTCACACCCGTCAATAACTTTGATTCAGCCTATATTGCGCGGGTCAACTAGCACGCATTATAAATAAGAATCACTCCACTGAATCTGGACAATATGTATTGGCACAGGACCGAGATGAGTGGGGTAAAAGCAAGGAGTATATTAACCAGTGCAGAAAGTGCGCGGGGCGGCCTCGCTCGATGGTGACATCGATAGGCGCTTTAGATGACTACCGACTAGGGATGCTCGATCCAGGTGTTTGTATCGATACTTTGGATTGTAATGGATCGCATCGCAGTGTATCGATACGATATTTTGGATCGATCCGGTATCGTATTTTAAAAAATAGAACATATTGTCTTTTCTACCATCAAAGCTTATTGTTTTAGGTACATAAACAATACTTATTTACGTCGGCCAACCTGTAGGTAAGTGGCAAAGTACACAGAAATAATATTTTCTAAAGCCGCTCTTTGTTGAGACGATACGATTGTGTGGTTTCGATACGATATTTGATCCAGTATCGTGCCAATAGTTAAAAGATGAGTTATTGCGATACAATATTTTATTCAAAGTAGAACCAAGTCAAAAATATCGATATCAATATTTTGCTAGTAACATTTTTGGCACCACTACAAGAAATGTTGTCATTGCGTCATTTTGACGTCAGCCAATTACAGCCAGCGGAGCTTACCTCTCCCCCCGCTTAAAATCGGTGACCTATTGTTTCAACAAAAACGGAGCCCATGCGCTCTCCAGTCTCCTCCATGGGTAAAAGAGACCTATGCTCTCCAGTAAGGCGATTGTCGAGGCTAGGGATGCAAACGTAGGTGCGCTAAAATAACCAAGACCAATTCTAGCTGACACCCCTAAAAACATCATCATCATCAACCTGTGATGGGCCTCACTTTTTACGCCATTCACCTAATCTTAATAGCAAATAAAAAACAAACATCTATGAATTGCGATTTTATTTTCATTTTCAGTGACAAACAATGAGAGATAGAGAAACATTCACTTGTTTTCATTTACTATGCAGACTCCAATATCCTCCGGATCAAGACGATAGATATTACTTTTAGAATCGCAAGCTTATTAAAGAAAAAGCAAAATCTGATGGAAATTATACCAAAAATATTATTATTTGCTATTACACTTGATTTTCTTCAACGTGAAAATAATTTACGGGCAAAATGGGGCTAAAAACTCTGAAAATATGTCACTGCAATACTAGTAATACCATGGGCACAAATTTTCTTCCCGTAGTCTTACCAAGAACTCTAGTAGTACCACACAAAAAAATCACGTGCCCTTGGTACTACTTGGTATATAGTACATCTAGTAGAACCACGGGCAACAAACGTATACTAAGCGCCACACAAGTTAGCCGCAGATGACTCTTCGCCGTGATTCGCTAATTATTGCGCATGTGTGCACAAATCCGAAGCCGCGTGTCGTAGTGGTGAGCACGGGCGTAGGGATGGCGCCGGATGTATGACGTTGGCGGGCGATTGTGCCTAGGCGTCTCATCTCTCTGGCTCCCGCGCTTACCTATATTTCGGCTTTTGCACAGCGTTCTGCGCATAACTTCCCATCCACCAATTTGTGTGGCGCTTAGTAGGTATACATAGTTTTCAAATGAGGGATCCAGTGATAGAAGGAGCGAGCGTTGAAAATCTATGCGCTAATGAGATAGATATAACATACGATTCAAAATAATTTCAATCGTTTGAAAAATGCACTCCATGACTCTTAAAAGCTAAACTCGGCAGAGTTGGTTTCCGCGTTTCATCTTACAACTCGTGTGGCACAAATAATTTATCAGACGCAGAATATAATGAAAAATTTCAACGCCACCACGCTTAGCTAATATAGGATGTCTTTAAATTCAAATGGCACTGCTTTCTGTGTCTACGTAGTTCATATAGATAAATGTCTGACATTATTATTATACAAGGTTATCTAAAACTGGGGTACTAAGCCGAAAGGAGATGATTCAGACCATCATTATGGACAACTTTTATAATGGGGCCAAACCGAAATTCGAGAAAATAAATCAGCTATTTCTTAAATTTTGTTGCTACTGACTTGCAGTTTTGTATGGAACAGCTATTGTTTTCTCGCATTCCGGGTTGACCCCATAATGAAAGTTGTTCATAATGATGATCTTAAACATCTTCATTCGGCTTAGAAAGAAGATAACCCCGTAATACGGAACTAATCACAAACTGAAAACACGAGATAAAATCAAATATTAAATCAATTATAAGACCCTGGAGCCTGTGTTTAGGAAATTTTCAACAAAAAAAATACGGGATACATATAAATACCTCACTATCCCGACATTTCGATCGGGTTGGATATTTCCAATCCTGACTGAACCTCATATAAAGCTTCGCGTTGATTTGCTATTGCGCAGCTTGTAGCTAACTTCACAGTTCTCATCCGCCCACTTGTATGAATCGGCCTTTAAGCGTGGTGGCGATGCGATGATTTTCGCTCTTTACTTACACTAGCCTTTTTAGTAAGTAGGTACGTAAATTGAAAAATTTGGCGAAGTTTGGCGGGATCGGTATTATTATTGTATTCGCGTTTCATTTCATATCATTTGAACAAAAAAAATGAAACGACAATACAATTGGCAATCCCGCCAAATTTCGCCAATACGGGATCAGACAGGTTATAAACGTAATCGGAAACTACAAGTTTCCGTATGGCTCCATACATTTTTGTACAGCGCTGTTGGCGAAAACGAGAACATGTATGGCAGCTCACGAAAATGACAATTGTTTTCATTTACCATGCTGACTTCAACTATCCTCTGGATCTCAATTCTCAAAACGATAGATATTAATACTTTTAGATCCGCAAGCTTATTAATTAAGGAAAAAGCAAATTATGATGGATATATTATTTGCTATTCCACTTGATTTTCTTCAACGTGAAAATAAATTACGGGCAAAAAAGGGCTAAAAACCCTAAAAATTTACTGCAATACTAGTAGTACCATGGGCACAAATTTTCTTCCCGTAATCTTACCAAGAACTCTAGTTGTACCACGCAAAAAAATCACGTGCCCTTGGTACTACTTGGTATATACTTAGTACATCTAGTAGAACCACGGGCAACAAACGTATACTAAGCGCCACACAAGTCGGCGGATGAGAAGTTAGCCGCAGATGACACTTCACCGTGATTCGCTAATTATTGCGTATGTGTGCACAATTCCGAAGCCGCGTGTCGTAGTGGTGAGCACGGGCGTAGGGATCGCGCAGGAGGTATGACGTTGGCGGGCGGGTGTGCCCAGGCGTCTCATCTCTCTGGCTCCCGCGCTTACCTATATTTCGGCTTTTGCACAGCGTTCTGCGCATAACTTCCCATTCGCCGATTTGTGTAGCGCTTAGTATACATAGGTTTCAAATGAGGGACCCAGTGAGAGAAGGAGCGAGTGTTGAAAATCTATGCGCTAATGAGATAGATAACATACGATTCAAAATAATTTCAATCGTTTGAAAAATGCACTCCATGACTCTTAAAAGCTAAACTCGGTGAGTTGGTTTTCGCGTTTCATCTTACAACTCGTGTGGCACAAATAATTTATCAGACGCAGACGCAGACGCCGAATGTAATGAAAAATTTCAACGCCACCACGCTTAGCTAATATAGGATGTCTTTAAATTCAAATGGCACTGCTTTCTCTGTCTACGTAGTTCATATAGATAAATGTCTGACATTATTATTATACAGGGTTATCTAAAACTGGGGTACTAAGCCGAAAGGAGGTGATTCAGACCATCATTATGGACAACTTTTATAATGGGGCCAAACCGGAATTCGAGAAAATAAATCAGCTGTTTCTTAAATTTTGTTGCTACTGACTTGCAGTTTTGTATGGAACAGCTATTGTTCTCTCGCATTCCGGGTTGACCCCATAATGAAAGTTGTTCATAATGATGATCTTAAACATCTTCATTCGGCTTAGAAAGAAGATAACCCAATCAAATAAGAATAGTAATACGGAACTAATCACAAACTGAAAATACGAGATAAAATCAAATATTATACAATTATTTTTAGTTAACAAAGAGCACAGACCCATACGAGAGAAAAATACAAGATACATATAAATACCTCACTATCCCGACATTTTTATCGGGTTGCATAGGTCGTTACATAAGGTATTTAATTTATTTCGTGTTTTCATTTAGTTCCGTAATATACATATAAATAATATGCTCAAATCGCGAAAGTTTACAAATAACATTTATCTATTAAACATGCCCATGGTTCCTTTAGGGCATTCAAACACGCATTTCTTCGTAATTAGATTCCTGAATGTGCCAGGCTGGCACCAGCAGATGCAGGAGTGCTCTCGGGTTTGGGAGATGAGGCTGAATAAACGGCGCGGGGAGCAAATGGGTTCCATGGAACAGTCAGGACCAGGGTAGTACTCGCTCGGTGGGCATCCCGCTGGAAAATAAGATTCAATAACAATTTAATGACTATTTATCTATTGTACTCATTACAGTATTTAATAAAAGATTTCGAAATTAGACTGAAGTTCAATAATCTAATCCAGGGCTGTCCAAACAACAGCCCATGCCGCCCGCAGCATATTTTCATCCGGCCCGCGATTCATGTTTTCATCAGAAAACAGTTTTGGACATAAATAATTTCGATAATAGATTTTTTTTCAAATCATATAATTCATATTTGGTATAATTTATTTATCATTATTTTTGCAACAATCGTATGGCATCGTTTAGAAGTGAAGCTATGTTTTACTGGAGAAAATAATTTTGTTTTTGTAGAGCGAGTTGCCAACTTAATTGATTTTCCGGATTCCACCAGTTTTGGGTACTTTGAGAACGAGAAAAAATCCTTCTAACAGCTGACGGGATATTTAATGGAAATAAAAACTACATAATTTTCATCGCTCGACTGCCTCGGTGGCTCAGTGGTTAGTGACCCCAACTAATGGGTCAAAGAGGTGTGGGTTCGATCCCCACTCAGGGCCAGTATTTATGTGATGAACATGGATATTTGCTCTGTGTCTGGGTGTTATTTAGTTACTATCTATAAGTATGTATTTAAAAATATGTATAAGTAGTTTATCAGTCTCTGGCAGCCATGTTACAAGCTTTGCTTAGTTTGGGGTCAGAGACCATGTGTAAGATGTCCCCAAAATATTTATTATTATTATTATTTATTAACCAAAAATGTGAATTGCATTTTTACTTGAAAACTGAAAATATTTTTTTCTGCGACCCTCCAGCTTTAGCTGTAATTTTTATTGGTCCTCGAAGGTGTGTAGTTTGGACAGCCCTGATCTAATCTAAAAATATTGTATTTTCTAAAATCCTATCGTATTCCTGAGATACAATAAAATCTAAAAATATTGTTTGAGTGATAAAATGATAGACTGCAAGAGATTCCTAACTACCTCACTAACCCCACGAGTCGTAATGGAAACTCATAGGGAAAGCCTACGTCCAGCAGTCCAGTAGTGGATATTCTGTGGATGAAAGAAAGAAGGAAGATTGTGACATTCTTGACAATACTATGACTTTCTATAATCAGAAAATGGGTTTAATTGATGCAATTCTGTTGCTAGATACAAACACACATCTATACATCTGTTTAATTTGACTGTTTGACACTGAAAAAGTGTTTCTATATTCTTTCTATATGGTATATTAACAGCTAATTCTTTATACAAGCCACAATTTAGTTCATAGTTTAGTTAGTAATTAAATAAAATTTTCTCTTGAAACTAAATCAAAATTGGATAATAATGCAAATAAAATGGAGTTATTAAAGGTATGATACCTACCTAAGTAGGTACTTAACAGATGAAATAACAAAGAAAAAAGGAAAATTGTAAACTTACCAAAGCAAATTTTTTGAAATATATTTAGCACCAAATAAAAAAATAGAACACAAGCCTTCATCTTGGATAGCACTCTTCATTCAAATGCAGAGATTCTCAAAACTAAATTAAAACATTTACTCTGTATTTGTAAAACATTCTATTATGACTGAATCATTGTTCAATATGAAACTAGACATGATTCTAGCTTGTATTAAATTTTAAGTATGTACTTATAATTATTAAAACACACTGAACAGTAGTTTCATTTGCATGCAAAGCAAATAATTTGAAATAAATAAAACACTTAAATCCATTAAAAATGTATTTTTACACTTGGAATCTTAAACGGAGTGAATTAAATTATTCCTGACTAACTTAATAAGTTACTTACTTAAATAAGTTGTAAGTATTATATATATTATAAATATAGTTTAAAAAAAAAAACATGCTTAGGAGTCAAAAAAAAATATTTTTTTATAAATGCTTTGTCATCTGTCTTTGATAGGAGTGCAAAGTTTGAAGAAAATCTGATCGCTCAAAGTAGGTCAGAATCGAGCTCAAAGGGGTTGGTTACAAGCAAGCAAATATACAGGTGAAACTAATAAAAACGTGAAATAAGAATGTCAACTAATGTCCGGCCCCCCTACGGCCATGTTAGCCATCAATTGCTTTGCGCGGATTGTGAAAGCAATCGTTGAATGAACAAGTTTGATGGCTAAAGTCACATAGGCGGTGCCAAATGACTAAAATGAAGTCATAAACGATTGCTATTACGATTGCTATTGCTTTAGGCGGTAGGGGGGCCGGTCTACACTGAGAGGAATGCAAATGTAAGACAATTTTTGGCAAAAACAACTTATTGTTTCTGACCCAGAATAAAATTTTAGACTAAAATGAAGTTTTAAGCTAGTTGTTACACTAGCTGTTAATTAATGATGTTATTTCTTGTGTTTATCTGTTTGGTGGGCACAATAAGATAGTTTGTATATCTATATCCAGCAGTCAATGTCCATGCTACTGCCCTGTACTACGCCAAAAGAGGATGATTCAAAAATCATTATGAACAACTTTTACTATGGGGCCAACATGGAATTCAAGAAAAAAATATCAGCTGTTCCGTACAAAAGTGCAACACTGCATCAACAAATATATGAAATAGCTGATTTTATTCTCAAGTTTCGGATTGGCGACATTGTAAAAGTTGTTCATAATGAAGATCTGAATCACCTCCTTTCGGCGTAGTGTTTACATCAGTTCTGGATAACCCTGAAGATGATGATAATTAGTAACAATAATAATATGCATTACCTGCGAAATGTTAAATAGTATTAGTTGGTCTGCTGTTGTTGCTGTCTCAGTCTCGCCCATGGGTCTTCCAACATGGAAGGGTGCAGGTAAGCATCTATACTCATACTAGTGTTCCTATCATGACTTCTGTTGAAGCTGGTATTGCTGTCACTCTGAAATATTGAGATACTTGTATTATTGTGATGAGTCAAGTTAGTGCCAAAGTTTTATAGAACAGAGTTATTTTAACAGTTTATATTTTCTAAGTGTGTAAGTTCAGGTGTTGGTACTGCTAACTAACAGTCAAAGTATTTGGCAGCCATTATATATTCATTTGATTGATCATGCTCCGCTGTTTCCCTTTCAGACTCTGTTTCTTTCTATTGTGCTATCATATACTTTGAGGAACTAAGTTTAAAAACAACAACTAAGTGGGCCCCTAAGTAGTATTAGCCAAGGGCCCCTGAATTTACAGTACTGCCCAGCTAATTTGCCACCTCAATAGATACCATGTTTACTCTTCTATCGAGGAGGTCTGTGTCCAACAATGATTGTCCTGGAATATATTACTGAAGCTGATGCAGTCTAACTACTTGTAAAATCTGAAATCTGGTAAGTATTGTACCTACAGTAAACAGCAATAAACTTACCCCAAAACTACTGTTCCTAGAATTGTTTCCCCATCGGTTATTATGTCCACCTCGGCGGTTTTTACCGTGAAATCTATTGATTTCATTTTGACGATCACTGTGATTCTGGTTAACAGATTGATGGTGCTGGTGTTGAGACCTTCTTTGTGGTGTGCTCTGATTTAAAGGAATAAAGTCGTCCGACATTTCGAAGCAAAAAATAGATGTGTACAACGTACTTATGCCTCTCAGTAAGTATCGACGTGAAAGATTTGCAATTGCGTTTATGTAAATTAATAAAATTATTACTGATCGTAGCGCGAAATTAAACACGAAAAACCGTGAAAAACGTGAGTAAAAACGTTACGTACACAAACTAAGGAGATAACGTAACGTACGTAAACAAACACAACAGTGTAACCACTTCAATAATGGAATATCTGCCACAGACGCGTCTGTGCAGAAATTCTGCCAAAATGTGCCAAACGGATAAGGTCAACCGTGACTAAGCCCCACACGTAACAAGTAAGCAAAGGCTCCATCAAACATAGGCGGTACAAGCGGTAGAGCGGTACGAGCGGTACGAGCGGTAAAGGGCGGTTCGGCAGTACCGCGACCGGACCTGTGTGAGCCCTTCTTATATAACCAGTACAATACAGATGCCCGCCCGTCTGCTATACCGCTCGTACCACCTGTGTGTAAAGGAGCCTTAATGCGTCACACTTTGAGTAATAATAATAATAAATATTGGGGGACATCTTACACACGGTCTCTGACACCAAACTAAGCAAAGCTTGTGATATGGCTGCCAGAGACTGATATTTAATTTTTTTAGTTAATTTTATACATTAAAACTATCTATTCGCGAGATTTACCAACTCCTAACGATCTGAGAAACTTCCAGACTTTTGCTGGATCACAATTTTCAACGGAGCTATGAATGTGTCGACGTTGTGCGTCCCTACACACCCTATTGCAGATGTTGCGTAGATTTGTAATTTTTCTTTGCTGACTGTTTGATAGTATTTGAACTTACTCTTGGCTACTAGCTTTTTGTGCATAAGTGTTCGTATTTCGTCAGTTAGCCAAGGAGACGGTGCATGCTTCATTTTGGCTTTGCGCAGAGGTGCATGAATATTCTTATAAACTAGTCAGTATCCGATAAAACTCACTGGTTTTATCGTCCATACTCGTAGCATTTAAGACAAAGTAAAGTGGGACCGTCCGTGTCCGACCGTATGCGTACCATCAGGTCTGAAAGGGTTAAGGGTGGGTCTAGCACATCTAGACAAACAACTTAATTTTGTTTGTATAAAGGCTCCATTACACACAGGCGGTACGAGCGGTATAGCAGACGGGCGGGCATCTGTATTGTACTGGTTATATAAGAAGGGCTCACACAGGTCCGGTCGCGGTACTGCCGTACCACCGCACCGCCCTTTACCGCTCGTACCGCTCTACCGCTCGTACCGCCTGTGTTTGATGGAGCCTTAAATCGGAATTAGCTAAATCTGAATTAGGAATCCCTCTGATGGCAACACAAAAGATTTTTTGTTGTCACTGTCAATAATTTGTCGTGACGCCTGATATCTTTTGAAGTTGACAGTGACATTTAAAATGTTTTTTTTTTATTTATGAACTGAATTCGTCTTTGCAGTCTGACACCGAACTAACTGTTATGGAAATTATATGAGATATGAGTGAAAATTAAAGCTCGAAACATACTATCGGACGCGGCTGACGGACGCGACTGACAGCCGCGACTTAGCAATGTGCACATTGCTAAGTCGTATTGCAGTCTTAAAACATCCGGTGTGCCAGATGACTTATGTCCAATAGTGTGCACGGCTCAGTGTACTTTCATAGTCTAGGTCGCGGCTGTCAGTCGCGACCGTAAGTCGCGTCCGACAGTATGTTTCCAGCTTAATTTTCTTATGTGCAAACCGCAATATATGTTTGTATTTTGAGTAGTGAAAATATTGTATCCACAACTTTTTGAAGCACTTCCTGTTTTAAGCAAAGTGCTCAACATTTTGTGAGACCGAGCTTTAACATCCTCCTTCCACTCTCTTTGAGAGAAATATTCGAGATTCGTTGAAAAATGTGACCTTTAGACGAAAACCAGTGTCTGGACAGTCAAGATAAAGATAAAGATATCATTTATTGCTCTAAACTGTGTACACTAAGGTGTTATAAAATTATTTAGACACAACAGCTTATCCTAACGGACATGCAATAGTTTTACTTACAATATAAGGCTTCGTGTTTCCCTCTTACGCCTAGATGAACCAAATTCGGTCTTATATTTACATTCAAAATTAGACTATAAAATAATAATTATAACTAACCACAATAAGACTTAAAGCTGTTCATACTATTAGCACTTTTATACCTACTTATAAAAAAGAGATCAGTTTAATTTAAATCCTAAAAGATCATTTTAATATAATTATATACATATATTAACTAAATATCTTTGAAGTTTTCTCTTTTACTCTTTTAACAATATTTACATATCATCATCAATTTTTATTCTAGATATTATTTTTCCTATACAGAATTCCCCCAAAAAATAACACCATACGTTAAATGAGGGTAAATGTACCCGTAATAAGCATTTTTCGCAATTTCTTTAGAAGAAATATTACTCAGAATTGAAAGTGCGTAGCAATATTTAGATATTTTTGAATTTACTTCAGAGATATTTTGTTTCCAGTTTAAGTTACAATCTATGATGACGCCTAGGAATTTAGTTTCGCTTACTTCTTCTATATCAATATCTTGATAGTGAATATTTAATTTTAGTGGTGGCGTTTTCTGATTTCTGAGCTGGATGAACTTAGGTTTTTTAACGTTAACTGTTAGATTTATTGTTTCTAAACTTTTAGCTATTCCCTCTAATGTCGTATTTATTTCTTTTTCATATTCTATTAGATTTGATTCATTTTGTGGTATGTAAGAGAAAAATCACCGTGCTAAAATGGAGAACTAAACTTACGCTCGATTTTATAATTGATAAACGGACACTTACGCTCGATTAATAATCGAGAAAAAATGAAAATCGATTGAAACTTGAAAGCAGCGGGAGTGTCAGATAAAAAATAAATGTGTGGTACAACACTAGTGACTAGTGCTTGTCAAATCTTCCTTGCAAGTTGGAGTTTTGTCGAGAAATTGATTTATTTTTGTGGATTAAAATGTCCCGCTTGCGATTATTATACATTATTTAAAACACTAAGATTTATATTAATTGAATTAAACCTCAGTGTTATCCTACAAGATGTGGATTCCCTGTAAATCGACAAAATTGGCTGTTGGTAAGTAGACTTTTTTTATTCGATCAGCATTTACGCTGCACATCCTGCCAATAACAGCGGAAATACAATATCATCCCATGAATTTTAACCATTATAAATCAGGAAATAATCTTAAGTATGTTCCGTAGTTGTAAGCTCTGAATATAATGTTTTAGTTTAATGTTATTGTGCGCCTTTGTTATTGATTTGTGGTCACTTGTTCACAAAGGTTTTATTTTTATTTCTGTATGTACACTATGGTTGAACTTCTTGACTATCCTGAAGGAACCCCTACATTAATTTAGTAATTAGTGTATGTGTACCAGATGAGAAATATTCATGTTAAGATTAAATTAAAGTTGCTTACTTGCAAACTTATAATAACAGATTGGAGATGATAATAACAGATTGGGATGGAGTGTATATCCTACTAGCAGCCTGCCAGGGCTTAGCCCAGTTAAAAATATAACCCATAGCTTAGTAGTAGTAACTTAAGTAGGTATGTATTATTATATATTTTCGTAGATACCTAATGGCAATTGACTGTTATAAAAAAAACTCATGTTACATAAATAAAGTGCTTTCACTTGTAAAATTCAAAATTCTTTATTTCCTACAGTTGTTTTAAATTGGCGCTGTAGCAAGCCCTGTTTTCCTTCAAATTATGATTAATCTGTTTATATTTCCAGCTGTTTACAACTGGAAAGGCGATGTGAGATCTGGTTTACCTCTGGAAATTGGGGAAACTGTCCAAATACTTGAAGAACATGGAGGTAATGTGTTAAAAAATGTTTTCGTATAGTTGTTAAGGTATTAAACACTTCCTGTGATTTCACATTTTCCGTTTACAAGTACAATTTGCCTAAAGCAAAACAAAATTGATGTTAATAAACCTTGTATTATCATAGCTGAATTCAGAACAATAATAACTATAGATTTTGTATGAAGCTTTTTATTCTTCGATTTGGGGCGATAAGTCCTGCAATGACGCCCTGCCCTGTGTTTTGTGCATTTCCCATGTAGCGTCTATCCGAGCCAGCTTAGCACCTTAAAGTGATGAAGCGTGGCTTGGGGCAGCTTGCTGAAGCTTGGTATAATCTTCAGCAATTTTATTATTATAACTTCTGGATATATAGGTACTGGACCAATGCTTTTTAGTAAATCTATGTACTTATGTATGGTCTATAAATTTAAAAATTTAAATTACAGGCTGGTACAGAGGCTTTAGCACCAAAAACCGATCCACCTGGGGTATATTTCCCTCTTGTGTGGTCTCCATAAGACCCTGCACTGTGAAAGGCTCTGGTGCCAATGCCATAGCAGAGCTAAAGGATGACCCCCTGGTGCGAGAAATCGCCTGCGTACTGAGAGAATGGGCTCGCTTATGGAAGAAACTCTATGTGGTATGTATTTTAAGTGGTTATTTTTCTGTCTTATTCCTTCTGTTATAAAGACTAAGTTCATATAGGCCTATGTGGCTACCTGGTACCAGAGTTTTTAAGCCGCCTGAAGGCCTCTGACATGGCTTTAATGGTTAGAACAATTGGAACCTACAATTTAACGTGTCATCCTAGCCATGATAGTGCTCAGTTGGAAATGCCATCTACGGTCTGTGGTCACCCATCCGAAGACTGACCGTGCCGCATGTTGCTTAAATTCGGATATCACTGACAAACATGCTCTGTTGCAACAGATCCATCAGTTAGGTCCTCAAAAAATATTGATCATGTATACCAAATGTTGCTCTAGGTAGACAACGAAATTTTCTTGAGTGTTATAGCATTCACATTAAGTAACATCAGCTCTTCCATTCAATGATCAATCAACTTTTTCTATCGACAATTTTTTTTTTTTCCAGTTTTTAAAGTTTTGGGGTCCCATGGCGAAAATTTTATTATTATACTACATATTTTAATTCTATCATCATGCTTATTACAATCTCATATTTTTCATTACCCACATGTGTCGGTTTTTACTTAAAAATAATTAATAACATAGGTAGGTACTAACTTTCATATTATATTTCTTTTATCGTCTAAAGGCCATGAGATCATGTGGTAACCAATGTTTTGTGCAGTTTACTCTACATTATGCCATAAAGCATGATTACGATGATCTTGACTGTTTGTAAGAGTAATAAGTAATTAGCTGTATAACTGCTCTATGATTCATCATTCAGAGAGTATCTAATTAAGTGTTACACTGAGACTGGGCAATGTCCAACATAGTATGTTTCATAGAGGAATCTTTATAGTGAATAGCTGTGATATTTAATGGATTTCCTTTGTATTTATTTTATTTACTAGCTGTCTCAGCAAACGTTATTTTGCCATTTAAAATAAAATCTGCAGAGGGTTAACTATAGCATCTAGGCGTAAAAAAATAGCCTACGACATTGTTCTCAGAACTAACAAATATACACAAAAAATTCTTCAAAATTGGTCAAGCCATTTTGGAGGACTTTGATTACAATCACATAGACACAAGATTTTTATGTATTGGATATCATAGACGTATAATTCAATAACTACAACAGTTCAGGTTTCTTGTCTTTCCATAAAATATATTCCATAGATAGCAACGCGTAATCTACTGCTATGCAGGGTTAATTACCAGTGTTACTACCAGTAGTAAGAATGGTAAAAGAATTACCGGTCATACTACTGCCATTGAAAGTAATTAGAACAGCAATAAAAAATTACCCATGTTACTACCGTCAAACTAAAATACCAAAACAAACAAAATATGAAGGAAATTGTAGTACCAGTAGTACCCGTAGTACTACTACTAAGCAGTCAAGTAGTAGTATATATTTTTTTTAATGTAACCACGCATAACCTATTATGGTCCGATTTCGATAATATTTTTTTATTGGAAAGAGTATACTTCGATTCTCGACTCCATTATTTTTATCGAAATCGGCAGAGCCATTTTTGATAAATTAACAATAATGGCTGAAAAATGCTACATCGATCCGTGCGAAATATTCGCGAATTCTGTACATGGTTGAAGTCAGACATGCCGTTTTTTGCGAAAAATTATTAAATCTTAAAAAATCAATTAATACCAGCAACAGTTCTATTAGGATTCTATTCACACGAAGGGTGATTGAGCTATATGCACCGCGGGTGGGTAGATTCATATACGTTATCGAATTTCTTCCTCAGACGTATTCAGGTTGTCTCACGAGGTTTTTTTTCACCAAATAGCCAGTAGTGTGATTTATTTATTTATTGCTATTGATAGCACAAAAAATTAAGTTAAACATAATTGTACAGATACGTATTATTTATACTATCTTATTTTTTTTGTAATTGGCTAATTCCCAATAACAGGCCTATTCCTAAAATAAGATACGTAAAGGAAAGAAAAAAATCCAGACAAGTGCGAGTCATGCTCACCGAGGGTTCAAATCCAGAAAATTTCACAAAATTGGGAAGTAAGTTGTTAAAATCTCTATATTATATCATCGACAAAAAAGTTTTTTTTTTCACTTTCCTCGTCATAAATTAAAAAATACACATTGTTAAAATAACTAAAAATCTATTTTAGCATGTGCTAATGAAGTTCTTTTATATGATACCTTCCTTACATGATACGATTTACTCACTTTGAATTTTGAACCCATATTTTGTGAATTTTGAGGCTCTACTTCTATGTGATTTAAACAAAAATGTTCAGTTTACAGATTTATTCCTATATGTGTACTCTGAGACAATGCTTCTCGCCAAATTTCATAGTTCTATGTCAACGGAAAGTACCCTGTAGGTTTTGATTTTTGTGAGTGTCGAAATATGCGGTTTTTTACGACATAAACGGCTCTAACTTTTTTAAACGATAACTGAGAAGTTTTTCTTTTACACAACTGCAAGAAACCATAGATCTACGTATACAGTTTAAATTTCAACTCGATATCTTTACGTGTTCCCGAGATAAGAGTCTTGACATACACACAGACGGACAGACGGACAACAAAGTGAAGCACGGAACCCTAAAAACAAGCCGGTTCAACCACTAAGTACATACTTAAAGTTTACAAATATGTATGTATAAATAACAGCGATAATTCGTACATAAGAGTGGATGTGCTATGGTTGAATATGAATAGGTTGATATGATAATGGAAGGAAAGAAGTGAAGCCTTTTGCTTACATCGGATAGAAACGGGTTAGCAATGTTACGCGAATCTGAATATGTATAGGTATATTAATTCATTACACTAAAGAAAACACCGGTTTTTACTCACGTATAATATCGCGGCCGTGCCGCTGGGAACCCGAACGGTTTCGGAGTAATTAGTACTCCTTCGTCAGGGAATACGCGCGCTCCCGTCGACAGCCGCACGCGCAGTTTTAATGAAGTGATATTAATTCATTTATACATAATATTCATAAATAACTTTTAACTTTCGACTCGCCTCTTCTACTTTATGTCTCCTGCTAATAATTCACCTTCGGCTTCTTCAAATTGAATTAGCGAAGGTAGTCAGCAAAACTAGAAAAGTTACCAAATATTGAACATACTTCAGTGTTTAAACATCAGGCGATGCAGTTCATGATTTGCCCGCTACTAAAAGTTTTAAAGTTACCGACATTGCCCAGAGGATTACCTAGTTGAAATGGCAGTGGACAGGGCACATAAAATGTAATTTGAAGAACTGATGACCGATAAGGCAGTTCTCAAATGGAGACCACGTACCTGAAAACGCAGCATAGATCATCCACTGGCAAGGCGGATCTAAATAAGAACGCAGTAAGACGCTGGGTGCAAGCCGCTTACATGCGGTCTCATTGGGAATTTATAGAGGAAGCCTATGTCTAGCAGTGAACGTCCTACGGTTGAATTGATAAGTTTCAATCAGTTCATTTGTTTGCATTCCGAGACATCTTTCGTTTCTGATAAAGTCTGATTATTGCAGATAAAATAGTACAGGTTGTTTGTACTAATACGAGTACATCTTTTGATTATTTTCAAGACACAAGATGTCAAAAATAACTTTATCTGTTTAAATATTTATCTTATTCTATCTCCTCGGTGTTGTTTATGACATGACTCACTATTATATTATTGAATTATGCAATCAAATGGACAGGTTTCTAAAATTCTCGCTGTTATTTAAAAAAATCATCAAGTATGCTTCGCTACACGATCCCGGTTGGGTTCTGTAGATATTTTTATAAATGCATTATAGATTCTCGTCTTGGGTCTAAACACAACACGCAAAAAGTAAAAAATAAACTTCGCTTTGGATGAACTGCTTTATATCGATAAGTCGTGATAACTTAAAAAAAAAATTCACCCAAAGTGGTATAATTAGCTGCAGAAATTTTAGTTATTATTGATTTTAAAAATGTTTTTAAATAGTTATTTCTAAGATTTATCGCGTAATGCTAAAAACTATAGAAATTATGATATGGTTACTTTCCTCTTGGTTTCAATGTAGGGGAAAACGGAAATAAAAACCAATCGATACACTTGTATTCCTACTTAACGACGTTGGGATTTAATGTAAGAAACTTTTTTTAAATAAAATATTACCTATAGTCCTATCACATTAGTAAATTCATACATATAACAACTATAATTATGTCTTCTGAGCGCTCCAAATTAGTTCAAAGCTGCTTTGTATTCTCCTGTTTTTAGGGTTCCATAGTAAAACTGGGAACCCTTATAACGTTATGTTTGTATCCATCCGTCTTCAGCTCACAACATTTTATAACTTCCACTTTCCACATTTATGAACAAATTGTACGAAATTATAACATTATGATAGTTTCAATAGATCTCCATTTTTAGTTAAGGCTACCGGCGACCATACGGCCGATACACTTCTTCTTAAAAATCTGCAAGTCTTCCTTAGACTGTTCTGGAACCCTAAAACTAATGACTATGTATTGCTAATGTTTACGTTTGATTATGTCTGACCTCTATTTAAAGGAAAGTTCACTACTTTCACTCATCTATTGATAGGTAAAACTAAAATGTCTAGCTTTTCTTACGTTTTCTATAGTTATTTGAACAAAGGATTTCTTTTAACAAATGTTATGACAAAATAGTTCTTATACTGAGCGTCACACAAATTGAAAGATGGGAACCGCAGATGACACTTCGCCGTGTTTCGCTAATTATTGCGCATGTGTGCACAATGCCTATACAAATGGCGAAGTAGTGAGCTCGGGCGTAGGGAGCGCGCGGGAGGCATGAGGTTGGCGGGCGGGTGTGCCCCGGCGTTTCGTCTCTCTGGTTTCCTCGCGTACCCATATTTCGGCTTTTGCGCAGAACGCTGCGCATAACTTCCCATCTTTCAATTTGTGTGGCGCTCAGTATAAAAATATGTCGAATGTCATTAAAATTAGGCTTCAAGGACCTTTATTGCTCTTCTATTTTTTTTTTGCTGTCTGCTTAACAGTAACGATATTTTCTCAGGAGGAGGCCTTTTTTCGATGAGGAAATCTGAAAAATATACCCGATTGCTTTGGGGTGCAGTATGGGTTATGTGGGATTGTACCCACTAAAATTCCGTTGGTGGCCAGCCTTTGTGCGCTCCTGGGAACTCCGGGGTCTCCAAGGGAACCGCACCAGTGTTCCCAGCTCTTTATATGACTGCTCGAGCCTAATAACTAGGCTTGTACGATCCTCTACAACAACGGTGCCACACACGTTGTCGTCCTTCTCGGGCCCGTTTGAGTCAATGCCTGAGCCTCATCTCTAACTATTTACGAGCCCAGAGGTCCCCTTTTATTAGGCTCTTACTACAGGCAGGGGATACCGATGCCGTATTCTATTGCCCCGACATCAGGGCAACTCAGAAGGAGGCTTTGTAATGAATAGTATCTAGGGGCCGTGGTGGTGGTGCTTACAATCTTGCGGTTGTCGGTTCAAACTGCGGTCCCGCACTTATCTGTGGAACTTATGTACGGATTCGTATATATGTAACTTATTTTCGCACCACTATAGCTTTTCAGAGAAGTAAAAATTGAGGCAACCTGTAGTCGTCGTCTGCAGAAGAAATTCCATGGCGTATGTGAATTCATCAATCCGCAATGAGCCTTCGTAATGAATACGACTTAATCAGCTTTCATGGTTAGGTCTATGTTCAGCAGTGGACTGTTAACAGGCCAGTACAGCACAGTAAACCGTATCAATATGGATTTGTGATTTATGGCGACAATTTTTGTTCCTCCTAGAATCATTGTTTTCTCTAGTTTTAACTAACTTCACTTACCCATAATGAATATTTCAATACTAATACATTACCGTAACGGTTTCGGTCATTATTATGTATGCTTACGCTTCGGCTCCGTGTTATGAATCATAGCTTTTTGTGAGATATTACTTCCTTTGTTTACCTGAAGACGTGCTCGTGCTCGTATCTATGGAAGTTTCTGGGTTTTAACATTCTCATATGAATATTTATATTACGATATATTATTGCACATACCAGGTTGTTCAAAAACTTTAACTAGACTCGAGGCATTCAATTATGTAGTAGGTAGGTATCCTTTATGGAATTGGTCCGGAAAAGTTTGCAGTCCCCAGTTATCTAAAGCAAGCTTTGTAAAGTACTCTGTAAAGAAAGGATGAAGACTAATAATAATATAATTGCAAACCACTTATTTAAAATAATTTTAATATTGTACCTACATGTCTTCCTAATTTCCTGCCAAAAACATGTGATATGTGGTTAATGGTTAAAACAACAAAAAGGAAAGGAAGGGATAATGCGTTTTCTAGATAAGAAAATATAATTTCTCTAACTAGTCTTTGTCTCTAACTACTTTAGATACGTAGTACATGAGGCTGTATTAATAAGACATAAGGCAATTAGGTTAGAATCTAGCGATCTGTAGTCTATTCGCCGAGACGAGTTAGTAAAGCGCCTTCTCTATCACACATTATCATACAAATGACAAGGACAAAAAACTTTTGTATGGTCACTGGGCGTTAGCAACACCTTAGAAATGTAAATGCACAATCACACTGCGCTTCTTAAAAGTTCGCTTGGTTTATACCTGCGGCTTCATCTGTCGTATTTGAGAGCCATTTATTTGGTAAGTTTTTTTAAATATTTTTTAATATAACTGATGGATATTAAGGAAAGCAATAAAATCGAGAGTTAATTATTAAATTTATATTATTTATAGCATATCATACTCTCCGACGACGTATCACTACTGTCGTCATTTCCTACATTTATTACGAATACACAAACCAGTTCACGAGTTGAGCATACAGTGACAAGTAAGAGCACGTCTGCGCAGTACAGGAATAATGAGTAGACTAAAAAAAATTGGTTGCCTGTAAAGTCGGTATACGGGCGAAAGTTTTACGTGACAACGACTTGAAAATGTCTGTCTCTCTCGCTCTTAGGCGGGCTAACCATGACGCGTGCCTCTCACTCGCTCTCATTGTGAGCGCATAACGTGAGCGGAGCGTAACGCAGTTTCTTGAAGTGTCACCCGGCAAACCAATTTATAAGACGTTGTCACGTCAAAAGTACTCGTACTGTGTACACCGCCTTAGCGTTTATCACTGACCAATCGCAGTTAAAAAATTGTGTGAGTGAGATAGCGCTCTACTAACTCGTCTCGGCGAATAGACTAGCTGCTATATCGACATTAAATATTTTACATGAAGTCGCTTATTCGAATCTATCACGTCCAGGTCCAAATTTTTTGCTGATATTTCATATACAATCTCTAATGAAACATTGGATGTTTTCCAGGAGCGGGAAACGTACAGATTCAGCGCCGTAGCGAAGGTTATGCGGGAGCTTCTGAGCGGGCGGCGAGCCTTGTTAGCCGGGACCTTGACCCAGGACCAGACACGAGCGCTGCGACTCAAGCTCGTCGCGAAACTCGACTGGGGGAATAGGTGAGTCTTATTATTATTAGGCACGGTAATGTTATCTATGCTCGATGCAGTATTGCGACTCGGTCCTGTCCTTGAAATCAATATCTAGAGCCACGCGTGGCTACGCAGTACGTAACACGCGCTAGGCTGCCCGCCTGGTAGATACTTCGCACGTCACTAAGGCGCATCTGCGTCTGTTGTGTACCGAACTCCGAAGCGCGTACGTAACTATAACGTATGATTCGCGTTCCGACCTTTTGTACGAAGACAGAATACTGCATGGATACTTACCGTTACCATGTCTTAGGGTTCCCACTGACGATGATTCCGCATGACTATTGGGCTGCCTCCGTAGCCCAGTGGTTAGTGATCCTGTGTCCTGGGCCAAAGAATCGTGTGTTCGAGTCCCACTCAGGGCAAGCATTTTGTGATGAACACAGGTGTTTGTTCTGTATTTGGATGTTTATCTATATAAGTACTGCCTGATCGGACAATCGTTGTTTTGCCATAAAAAATGCAATTATAAATTGAGATATGTAGGTAAAAACTATCCTATCTCTCAAGTTGGATCAAACTCACATACGAAATTTTTATATGTGCCACGCCAAATAAAAATAACAAATATACTCGGGACATCTTACACACGTTATCTGACCCCAAACTAAGCAAAACTTTTTTATTTGGCTGCCTGAGACTGATATACATTTTTAAATACGTCATTCTTTAATGTAATTTCATGCATCGGAAGTAAATATTCAGGTAGATAAAAAGAATGCTATCTGCATTCTTTTTTGGTGTTTTAAAGATTCGAATTAGTGGGCATATAAATATTTCCTTGTTGAAAATGCGTCCATTCGGAAGCAATCGCCAGTGGAGACCCTTAAACGAGTATTGTACTACGTGACACGCAGGGACGCTGGGTAAAATAAGGTGGTGTAATAAATTTATTTAGTATGATATAAAGCTTTTGATTTATAAAAAAACACACAAAAAAACCGTGCCCTTTGTACAGGGCCTGACATGTCACGTAGTCCTATCAGAATTCTGTTCGGTATCAAGGCGAAAATAATGCGAAGTATTCACTTGTTTAGACAATTTGATTTATACAAGGTGTTCTTTAATGTGTATAGCTTCTCATCCTTTACATAAGCGTGCTATACTCGAGACTGCATCTCTCTGTTGTCAATGTTACGGTCGAACCTATCTATATGAATAAAGTAGAGAACCAAACATGAGGCCTGTGGTAGAGCACGATTACCTGTAAAATATCTTTTTGCTGTGTTATGTTACCTCTAAATTGTTTACGCGCCTAAAAGAGCATGTTGCTGAACTGACATCTGTTGTACTATACTCTATAAAATTTTACTTGATCTCTGCGACAGCTGTCAGAAAAATCACGCCTATGAAGTCCTGAATTTCTTAATAGTACAGACAGTACCTATCAATGTCATACTTTATGGGCATGCCGATTAGTGATGGGCGACGAATGATCGTGACCACAGAGTTTTAAATAGAGTTTTATTTAAAATATCGATAGTTTATACTAACAATATTTGAAATAAAACTCAATTTATCATTAATTTTATTGTATATTTTAATAACATAACTTTTTTTACATTGTAATTTAACTAAACCCAATTATATGTTAAATTAGCATCGATAATAGTGAAAAACGTCGATGAATTCTATCGCTACATTATTATGAGTATTTAATTAATATTATAATATTATTTACAAGTGTACATACTTGATCTTAAATAATAGTAAGTAAATAAAATCCAATTTCTCACCTTCAACTACTCATTCGATTTCATTACAACATTGTTTAAAAATCGATTTTTTCCACCACTATCCCAACTCTAAAAACGTCAATCTTCTATGTCAATGTCACGGTCGCAGAGATCAAGTTAAATTTTATAGAGTATAGTGGTTTAATTAGGCCATAGATGACGGCGAAAGAAGCAACTAAGAAAAAACAGGTTAGTCCTAGTGCATAAATGTTGCATGTTACACTTCTTATTTACGAGACATTTTTTTCAATTTAGGATACGCCATGTAGTAGATGTAGTTCTCTCGCAGTCTAGCAAGCAGCGCAAGAGAACATAAATTTTATACTCTAAGCAACGATTTTATTGTTTACAATCTCATTGGCAACATAGGTATATATTTTTTAATTTATATAACCATATTCTCAATATTGTAACTTTATATGATCTATGTTAAATAAAACAACATTTTAATAATTATGTTCGTATAATTGAAAGCACTATCTAAATACAGCGGATGTGTCATTTTATCAGCAGTCTTCCAGGTTGTTTACGATTTAGGAATGATTTTTCGTAACTACATCTAGGTACTACATAGGTCCTCTATTTGTAGACAATAAAGATATGTTTGTATAGAAAACTTGGTTGGAAGACTAAACTAGAATATTGTTAAGATAATAAAAAAAACATGCTTAAAATACGTGCCCAAATCGGCAGTTAGTGAGAATTTTCATAATGGCACTTGACAATTCTCAGTCACTATGTCGTACTAAAGTCCCGATTTTGACACCCATACTAAAGGCGTCATTTCGATGCCGACAATGCCTTATTGTAATCGCGTGTCGCGGTGTTTTTCTGCATCCAAATGTCCACTCTATTCATATGACAATGAAGTAGCATTTACTTTGTCTACTCGCCGCTCATGTAACGACTATGATTTCACAAAATTTGAATACTTTGGAATCTACCTACCATCTACGTGCTAGAGTAGATATTAAAGGATACGACATCGAAATGTCACCTTGAGCTATAAGTATAGATTACAACGATATTACATAATGTTTCGTATAATAAAATAACTTAACATTTAGGGTAGATTTTGACTGGGTCGCCAGTAAGACTACTTACTTACAAAAGCTCCTAATAGGTACATTTAATTTTTTAAGCAAGAACCTAAAAACGTGGAAACATCTTTCAGTTTTTAGGAATAATCAAATAACATACAAAAATAATACCTAGCTGGAACAGGCATAATCATAACTGTTTAATAATGCTGTTAATTCCATTTGTATTTTGCAGTAATTGGAAAATGCAAAAAACGTATTTCTTGCATTGTAATAAATGTTGTAGTATACAGATACATACGCATAGGCGTCGCAAAAATAACATATTTTCATTATACTACTATAAATCTTAACCTAATATATTTTGAAGACTAAATTGTATAACTAATTTACATAGTAATGAAATAACGAGACCTTCAAAATTCAAAATTACGGTTACCTAACTACCTTATACTGGAAACTATAACTGTAAATATATATTCTAATACAATCAATATTCGATTGATATTTTATTTCACTAAATCACTGTTTTTAGTATAATTTCAATGTCCCTTTACACTTAACCCTTAGTTATTATAACTATGGCGTTTTTATTAGAGTACACCATATTGAGAACCTACACATTTTATTTCAAGTCGGATATTAAGGTTTTTCGAGTTCATGTCTTTAAAAAACTATAAAGAATGTATCTCGATGAATGTAGAGTGAAATTTCATATTTTCGTGAATACAACATAGTAAAATATAAGACAATATTATTCATTACTTTTGAAAAATGATTTTTGAAAAATGATGAATTTGCCAAATATTTAATAAATTCCCTTCCCTTATATATGTTCCTCCATACTTTGAGTTGAATTCATAACATTTCAATAACAACAATAGTTAGTTTATTAATATCAAAATTTATCTTTATTTTGTACCACGATAAAAGTAGTAAAAGCAGTCACATGGCAAGTAAAATAAACAAAGTGGCTACTTAATTCACTAATGAGCTTAAAAAGGAATGTTGTATAAAGGTTGTATATTGTATACTATTATCTAGTCCAAGATATGTACTTACAAGTCGTCTACACTAGTTCGTTTGCGTATAAAAGAAATAAAATGCATTTATATTAAACTTAAATAACATAATCGCATGCAGTCACACAGTCATCAATAAAATGACGGTCTCACACAGGTGGCAGTCGTACATAAAGAGAGCAAAAGAAAATCGAGAAGAATAGAGCTCATACGAGTCGGGAGATCCTAATCGTTTAAATATTGTACACCGATCACTATCTAGGCACAATTCGGACAAATCCCTGTTGCAGAATCCACCGTCTAAGACAAGAAACCGAATATCTTCGACTAACGAAATCGATCTGAATTTCGGTATCTCATATCAGACAACGGAAAGGAATTTTCAAACTGTCTTTCAAAACAACCATTTCGTCGATTTTTGGTACTTAACCAAAATTGTTAGAATGGATTTCTCATAGCATCATTTTCTAAATTTCATTCGCGCGCGTGTTACTTAATCAGCGAAAAGTTAAGACGTCGATCGCGTATAGTCATAGATTCTGTTTAAAATTTAGCTACTATTGATTTGAAAAACAGCACAGGAAAGTTGCCCTTACGCACTTTGTCAATCCAGTCGCTTATGTCTCGGTTTCCTTAGAGAACTTCTCCATACTTGGGTATATGGGTGCCATCTCGAGGGTAGAGGGTGCCGATGGAGCGTTGGAGCCGAGGTGGAGTCTCCGGCACAACTCGTCTAGTACCTCGCCGAATACACGCAGAGACATATTCTGGCCGAGTAGATGGAGCAGGAGGAAGTCACCCACCTGATAAAGAATGAAAATGATTACATATGTATGAAAGTTACTTTTTCCAGCAAAGGGTCTACGATGAAATGCCAGGTAATTATGCTGAAGTGCCGACAGATTAGGTATTCCTACTAAGTCCACTCATTTCCATATAAAATAGATTTTGCATACATAGGTGATGGAATATACCTACACAGTTCTGCACTATTCATGTTTTTCCGTATTTCTAGCTGTCTCTTCCAACATAAATCCCAATGTAACTGACATATTCATTCATTACACAATGTTCAAGAGACGAAAATGCGGTTGATTGAATTGGACACGTATGCCTCTCACGTGATGTTAACATTAATCGCAATTATAATCATTGAGACCTTGATCTTCAATGGAATGGGCGGGTGCAGGCCGAGGGGAATGAATGCTCGGAAGTGTATGACATTTGATTGCATGATTATAATGCACCTGTTCAAGTGTCCACGTAACTGTTAGAGGGGTCAAGGTTGTACAGTTTGTTCAAAGTTATTTTTATCTTTGAAATGTGTCGCTGTCTCTGTCTAGTCATTACACACCATCACAGGTTAGACAGAGACAGTGACAAATGTCAGAGGTAAAATAACTGTGAACGGGCTATAACAATGATGCTTAGGAATGAGAGTTTATAATTTTGCCATTGGCCAAGTTAAGTGACACTTATTTAAGAGTGTTTGATTGGTTATTCTTTCACGCAGCAACAGAGGGAGGGATCGATGTGCTTTTCGCGTGGATGTAGCTTATTTATAGGAGGATAATAAAATAGACGACTTGGCTTTATATCCCGGAAAATAAAAAGTTCCTATGGGATAGCAACAAAAATATATCACGTGGGTGAAGCTGTGGGCAAAACTATTCTCCTATAAATGTTAGTTTAACGTATTGATATGTCTGCACCTAGTTATTAGTTGCGTACCATTGATCGTATCTTCCTTCTAATAAAGAGAAATAGCTATTCCATACCTGTGTTTTCCGAACCAGCGCTTCAACTCCGTTAGGGCTGCCGAATCTGAACCTCCGCTTGAGTATCGTCTCGCGAGTGCTCGGCAGAATGATCACGGCTGCAGAATATACTATCGCCAACCCTGACACCACAGACAAGATGATAAACCTGAAAGAAAAATAATCCTTTTAGATTTTAAAATCTTTGTAAAGCCAGACACTTGTTTCTTGTGATGATAATATAATCCATCTTTCGACTATCGGAGTTTAAAATCTATATCCTTGTGGCAATTACAATCAAGGCAGTCAAGTCAATTGAAGGTACAAACAAATAAATTAAATGTTCAGATAATTTAGGGCAACAATATTTACCGGTAGACCTTGTCTGCATTTCGGTAAAACAAACATATGTGAAGTTGGATAGAATATACATTTTAGGAGTTTGTCAAACGTTGAGACGGTAGAAATGAGCGAATATCGTGTAAAATTACAATATTAGAACAACACTGCATAGTCGTGAATTAAGACAAAATAGTTTCATTTGCAAGCGTTTCAAGTAGATCAACGAACACGAAAATAGAGTCATCTTGTCGTGTCTAAATTGGCGATTGAATCAGCGATCACGCCAGGTCAGGTAGCAATTGATCGTAATTGTGACCTAAATTAAATGAGTTACGCAAGATCCAGGCTTGTAACTCTATCATCAGCCCTATGCGGGAAATCATCCCAGTAGTAAACCTGTTTTGGCTTGCGCGCCAAATCTACTGAATCCCTGTTTAAAATGTGGTCCCATTAAAAATAGCAACGACAGAACCATTAAAAAAATGTTAGACATAATGATCTTCTGTAGTTCAATATACTTTAATTATGTCAGCCGAGGAACTTTGTCAGAAATTGAAAACTAATGGGGTCTATATTCTACGCTGTAATCTAGTAAAAGTGAATTATTAATATGATAGGTAGTGGCAAATAGGTCCAGCACAAATACGTGACGTGTATGCGTTATTCTAATATATATTATTGAGTGGATATTGCGCTTTGTCTTCGCAAAATTTACTGAATGTATCAGAAGTATCAGAAAACTTACCAGAACCACAGGAAGATGAAGATTTTCTCATTCAAGATGTTCAAGGCTAAAACACAGAGAGCATCGTGTCTCTGGATCGACCCAGACGCACCAAACTTGTGGAATGTACACTTCGTCAGTCTTGGGAACACTTCAATCTGAAAAGAATATATTATTTTAGAGTTTTACTACAAAAACTGCTTCGTATAATTCAAGCATGAAGATGGCAATTATTTCTCCTGATCATTTAAATTTAAAATGTGCATTGTTGTATAGTTTCACATTAACTTTATATGCGCATCAACTATGACGATTTTCACATGCATACCATTTATATAAATATGTACTTTTGAGAGTCAAGGACAATATTATGCGTCTCTTATAAACGTTTCAATATAAACCTTGGTCACAATACGCGATCTTGAATGAAAGGGTTCATAATTTTAAGTATAGATAGCGTCATTTCAAACTGAGCTGTTAATGTCTTATTCCGACTTATATGAACTCAATGACTTAGTTTAATATGACTGTTATGGTACTGAGAATAAAATTGGAGGCCGCTTTTACAACGAACAACTGATTTTATTTATCTCTACAGTCACTCGTAAAAAGGACAGATGTATGACTCGCCTCTTAGAATTTACTGACATGTCATCCGGCTTCACTTGGCGTTCTTACTCGTAGGCACAATGACTGTGTTTATGAGCATGTAGTGCCTTATTTGCTGTGCAAAGGCCTCCCCATGAGCCCATAGTGATATATGTAGTTGATGACTTGTGAACTGATAAGCCGCAAGCAAGATTAGAAAGGGGTCTTACCATAGGATCCGTTCGTTGCTCTTGGTTCATGTTCGAAAACTTGACGACATCGCTGCCGTATGTCAAGAAGGCACCGCCGAGGAAGGTGTCGAGGAAGAATATGTTTCCGACCTGGAAAATTATCATTTAAAAATCTTTTTAAATAGTCACATTCAAAGGTATGTTTTGAACACACTGAAAATCTGGTGTTCAAAATCAAACTGTCTTAAGTTACAAAAAGCCTACTTTACAAAAGCCTACAATTTTTTTGTTTGTTCTTTATACGGTGGCTTTCAAAACTACTTTGAAGCAAAGCTCTTCATCAGTAGTATCTTCAACAGCTTAGTTTCATGAGTCTCAGTTACTTGCGATTTCCCGCAATACATTATGATAGCTATTCATGTTTAATTCAAGCAAATTCTGGCAGATCGTTGTATTAAGGTATTGTTGTTTTTAAACATTCGCGATTTGAACACCTTATTATTATATACTACGGGACTTATCGCCATATAATAATGTTTAAACGGCAATACCTATTAAGGTATTGTCGTTTAAACATGTACCGCCTTAAAATAAAAGGTTTAAACACGCTTTAAACACTGCTTAACCGTACAATTTGTACTGTTAAACGTTGTCTAAAGTGTGCGTAAAACTTTTGTGCACTGTAAGACTGTTAATCTTATAAATATATAAGTATGATTAGACTTCAGTGTGCTCACATTTTGCCTGATGGTAAGCAACGATAACGTTGTATATATGGATAAGAAAATTTAACTACTTACGACATTGATGAAGTTCAGCACTTCGCAGAAGAAATACCCAAACGAGTATGAGTTATGCATATGCAGAGTATCCAGCAGGTATTGGACTAGACGCAACTGTAAACGAATATAAAAATATTTGTAAGAAAACTGTCGCAAAATTGTTAGAAGCTAAGAAATTTTCTTAAGTATTGTGTTTATACGTAACTGGTAAATCGATAAAATGCTAGCTGCTTTCCTGATAGCCCCATTCTTGCTCATATCATATTGTATTGTACATGTTAGTAAGTTAAGTTGAATAACATTGCTATACTCAATTTATAACATACAATTATTTCATATTTCTAATACTCAGTATTTTTATATGGCTGAATATTACATGTCCCAGTATATAAGAACTGCATATTACGCAATGATTCTAGTGGTCTTGGTACACACGCCTTATTAGGGACGTTCATCAAGTTTCATTAAAACTGGACTTATCTCAATTGAGTCAAGAAACTAGATATGTGAGCTGAGGCCGCTAATGGACTCCTGATTAGCTCATTTACGATGTATCCCAGTCATATGATAGTAATGTGCGAATATAAAAAATACTATACATAAAACAGTAAGTTTACCCATAAAAGCTCAATCTTAATATCTGTATCAAATACATAAGTTCATATAGGCTGTGTTGCTAGCATTGGTCTCAAAATTTTTAAACCTCCCGAAATTATCTATGTTGTATGGCCCACAATGTAACATATCATCTGAGCCACGAAAGCGCTCAATTGTAATGTATCGACCTTTACTTCGGTGATCGCTTAGGAACACCTATTCAATCTAAGCTGTAAGCTACATGAATAGTAATCGTAATTAGTAATAGCCATGTCTGAGGCGACTTAAAAACTGACTTCAGGGCTAGCTATCTAACCTATACGAACTTACGTTTTTTTCCTAGGAGAGATATTGAATATTACCTGGCGATTGGACTTGTCGTCGGCGATACAAGCAGTGGTGCCACGCATGCCGTCCGAGATCATGCGGACTTTCCCTTCTTCCCAGTTCTTCCAAATCCAATGTGGAATATAGAACAGTATACCCTGAAAAAGATGCCGTTAAATATTTAAACACGTTGCAAAACAAGAATTAAATAAAAACCACTGAATGCAACAAAAGTCCTTGCCTTCCACCAACATTACATTGAATGCATGTCTGTTAAAAAAGTGAAAACTCTTGCAGAATACAGTGAAAGCTGGAAACTACTTAACTGACAAGACATCCTAGTAAAATAATTTTGATGACATCACCTTTGATAGTGGCCTTCAGACGCTAACTGTAAATTTGACAGAGGTGTTTCGAGGTCACTCTCTTCATTTATTTATCTATAGCAATCTAGCTAATCGTTTGCAGCTGTGATGGTAGACAAAAATTTCTCTTTGAACAAAATAAATCAAGCAGACAACGGTAAGCATCGTAAAATTGCGTCATTAATTTACGTAAGATTGCAGCGGCACTTTTGCAAGAACTGAGACGCTTAAATATCTTGGAGCGGCATAAAGCTGACGATAAAGTTTGCCAATCAGCTTGTAACATGAAATGGAATATTACTCGAAGCCGAATAGCCTGCAGGTTACTGCAGATCACATAATGAGAATATTCAGAATATTCATCTACAGCAAAACGTGTTTTATGACAAAACGCTAAACTGATAGTACACCTAAGAACCCAATTTATATTTTTGGGCTTGATTAGTTAACCTTTGTTTTAGCACCTTCGAGTTTGATAATATTTGCTTCCGATGCCTGCGATATAGACTGTCCAGTCTTTGCAAAACCAATAAATTAATTTGAGTATGAAAGGCATCAAATCCTCACCTGGAAGAACAGCATAAATGGCACCCACTGGTAGTAAGCGTGGATTCTTTTCTCTTCTTCAAATTCGTTTCCTAAGCCAGGGTGCACGAGACCCTTGTGCTCAGCCTTCGGAAGCGTGAAGGTGTATGTGATCCAGCAATATGTGTTCAGTACGTGTCCGGGAATTGCTCCGTCACTTATACAGGATATTGGCTCGCCTGGAATACAAATTTGAAATAGTTAACAGTTAGCATGGGCTAGTAGTATAAAAGAAGACTCGTTGGAATACCTTTAGTGGAATCTAAATCTTGTTGTGTACAGATACAAATGGTTGTATAGAGTTAGGAAGTGGGCTTGTATGGACGATGCACGATTGCGTAAGCTCCTTGTTCAAGGTACTTGTTGTAACGATTGAGCGATCATTTTAGTTTTATAAGGTTTGTACCAGAACCAAACTAACCTTAAAAATGTTACGACGAAACGCTTAATTTTTTATTTTCGCAAACCTCAAAAGGAAAAGACATTTCGATTAGTTACGCAAATCGTCATCATCCATCGTCTTGGCCCGGCACGTAGAACCTGTTTCTTGCGGTTTTATTTGTGAATTTTGATGACTCACTGCTGCGAGTCATAAAAGATGAATCTTTCACCATATTATTATGTCTTTTGTTTGTATCCGAATTCATTAGGCTTTCTTGAGAACTGTCGCTGTTAAATGTCGTATATTATGCTGTAAGTAATTGCGTAACGGTATGCTATCCCACATGCCCTCGACATTGGCGTTGCGCGGCTGCGGAAGACGCCAATAGTCCTTAATGACGATGCAGCTGCCCCCGACTACCTGCCGCAATTGCGACGGCCGTGAATCCTAATCGCCTTGCCCGCTGAGAGGGCTCCATATCTATTGGAGTTTATATCCAATTTATAAAGTGCTAATTGAAGTAGTATCAATTTTCTGCAATGCAGCAAGTTCTTGCTAGGTCTTGCAATTGCTAAATCGAAAATCGTAAATTCCATTGAAGGTGTTCTGTATCTAGGTTATGTTATGTCTTATTAATGGCATAGTTTTACTAGCATTTTAAGATTTCCATTGAATCATTCGTAGTAACATGGATATTGTCGTATGATTTCTCACATTGCAATGTTATTTTACAATTATAAAAGAGGTGAATAAGCAAATTGCAATAAGTAACATGATGAACTAAGAACACGTGTAATTACTAATAGAAAATGGAAACAAAGAAACAGCTTGAATATACATCGCACATTTAATAGCTCAATGAAATTAGTGATCAAAAGCACTTTTGATACCCTTACTAATATTATGTATCTGAAAGTGTGTTTGTTGGTTCATTGCCTTGTTCCTCTTTCACACAGCAACGGATTTAAGTAATTGACTTGTTTTTGGCATGGACATACCTTGAAAGATGGAAAATTACATGGGATAAGTACTTTTTATCCCAGAAAATTAAAAGTTTCCCAAGGTATAGCACAAAAAATTAAATACCACGCGGGCGAAGCCGCGGACAAAAGCTAGTTTATAATAGGAAGAAAATCTAAACTCATTCTAGCTATTTAGGCAACAACGATTTTCAGTTTCGAACTTGATAAAGCTGAAATATTTCAGTTAATGCCAAATAAAGAACCGGGCCTATCACATTATGTGACACCACAGAGCTGTCCTGCATGCATGACAATGTGGGGAGTGACCAACTCCTAACGGATGTGATGGGCATTTGTACGGAATCCTATTGACACCGTTTTCGTCGAATCAGCTGACGCACTTTATGTGATCTTCTTATAATTTTATTAAGCACTATTTATGTTAAGTACATCACGTCTTCTATGAATTTGAAGTGTGCTATTTTAACTTGCATTGTTATTTTCCTCAAAGTCGTTAATTTCTCGAAAATCTCGCATTTTGATACGGTAAGTTGTGATGTACCGTTATTCCGTTCTCGGGCGTGAGTCATGAAAGTCAAGGTATCAAATTTTCAGTAACATGGTCGCTAATTGCTCCACAACTAGCATTTAGCATCGCTTGGGATCGTGTCTTGGTGTGATATCGACCTATGCTTTATGAGGCTAGGCTTATCAAAGGAGCGTTGCAGTTTTGGAGATGACAGTCATATTGTTTTGAATTGCATCACAGTCTTACCTTTTTCGTTAAGGCTTGAATGTAAACCTGTTATTTTAGCTCTATTCTAACATCATCACAACCAAAACTTATATGTTTATTTAAGATGATAAATTGATAACTTTTATCCATCGATTTCTAATAAAGTTGATTATTCTTAGTTCGTAATTGTCAGACCGATTAAATGCTTTATTTGATCTAGGATTTTGTCGCATTCATAATTTTAACAACTTTTATAATGGAGCGATCTCTAAAACCACGAGAAATAAATCGGCTGTTACTCACGTTTTTGACCGACGAAACTAAGGAGGTACTCAATTCGACGCGTATATTTTTTTATGTGTGACCACGCATAACTTTTTACATAGTAGTCCGATTTTCATATTTTTTTTTGGAAAGAGTGTACTTTTAAATTGGTCCCATTTAATTTTTATAGAAATCGGCTTAGCCATTTTTGATAAATCAACATTAATGTGAAAAATGCTACATCGATCCGTGCGAACTATTCGCGAATTCTGTATACGGTTGAAGTCAGTCATGCCATTTTTTTCGCAAAAAATAATTATTTACTACGCTGTGAATAATCTTTTGTCATCATACCATAAATGGTAGATGGAACCCTTTATGCAATACTGCACGACAAATAACAGGACAACGCCTATAAAACCATAAACACACCATTATTTGTTGACGTGGATACTTCGAATTACTAAAACCATGAGGTAGTCCTAGTTATGGTAATTGTACTATGATTACTGCGGTTACGAATGGCCAGTAAAAGCGATAAGAAATTTTACACCGCGAGTTGGCAAGAGCCTGATATACCAGTTACAAACGCTAAGACCAATACTGGGTCATGGTGAACCTCAACATGTAATGTAAAATGTCATACGAGTGCAGTTCTCGTAACTGCATTATTATTTTTGCAGTCAAGATCTAGTAAATTGTCGGATGAGTAATTCAGGTCATTACAAACAAAGCGAGCTACGAGCGTATTTGACGAACATCGTGCTGTGATTTGATATTGGCCTTATTTCCGAATGATACCACGCTAAACCTTATTTCAATTGCAAACCACCGATATGTTTTTAGTGAAAATTGGATTTTAAATTAGCCAGAGATTTGTTATATGCCAGTTAAGAAGATAATGAAGTGTGCGGCGATTAAAGCCACTAGAAGGGTATTTAATGAGATAAAGTAAAATAGGACTAAAGTTTGTGTCCCTGTTGATAAAGGTATAGCTCAGTTTATTGTGGTGTGATACGGAATCAAGGATTTTATTGTCTTTAGAGGAAATCTATACGTTCACCCGCATATTCGTCAAACTGGCTCTAAATAATTTTAGTCACGTACTCTCTTCGGGACCTTTCTTTGACTATACACCTATAAAGTAGGCATAGCAACGGCCCTATTGTTATCGCTTGCAACGGTGTTTTGATTACAAGCACCTGGGGCATTGCAAATATTTATACCGAACATGTAGGTCTCATAAACTGTTATATCACGGACTGCAACGTTGCAATTTGAACAACACCTGAATAATCAATCGTAAGCTTTCTTCGTAAACAATACCAAGTTGAGACAAACGTGACTTAATGTTGCTGAACTTAAGTATAAATATTACTTAGCTACAAGTGTTGTATGCTACACTGTCGATAGTTTAGTCAACGTCGCTTATTGGAAAGTTACAGACAATGCAGCGTGCCCTAATGACCTGACTAGTAACTACGTACTTGTTTGTTTAACATGCTTACTCGTGATTGTTAAATTTTAACTACAATATAAGCAATCGCTAAAAATTGTAATCTTCCAAACGAGGAGATAAAGATCATGTTCGAATATTGTAATGTGGTAGTTAATAACAAGTTCAAGTTGCTTCTGAGTAGTTCTGTTTGCGTTAGTGGCTCATCAGACGAGCACGCGATAACGTTAATGTAAACAGCTTGTATGGAACGTGTTTAGAGGATTTTGTGGCCACTAGAGTTTGGTCCACACTTGGATCGCATATGGTTGGCGTGGCTATTGTCGTGGGAGCATCGCCTGTTAATCGGCGGATTAACGTTAGCAATCATTTCATTAATCGCTTGTACTTCATCATTGTCATTAGGAACTATAATGTTTGTTTGTGAAGACTGAAGTATGCTAAGTTGCCCCACTTCTATAAGTAGCAGTATTGTCTTGTCATCATATGGATGAGCTGATTTTAGTTTAGTTTATTTATTTGAAAGCTGATATGATTCAAAGTCAAATCATTTATTGCAACATATGAAATTTATATGCGGTTCTTAGTTAACATGTTTTGTTTAGTGATACATATGACCCTATAAGGGTATGGCAATTTTAATATTAGTATTGAAACGATTTATTATTATGTTTTCTAGATTATCGTTAAAAAATCGTCTAATGTGTAATAGCATTTCGATAAAAGGATTATTTTTAGTTGTTTTATGAAACAGTTTTCTCTTTCGATATCTTTTAGATTATTTGGCAATTTATTGAATATTTTTATAGCCATAGAATTTGGGCTAGAACTGCAGGCCAATCGCGTTAATTTTAAACAGCCGCGTTCCATCTGTAATTCAGTTAAAGTTCGGTTGCAATTGTAGTTAAGTATCGATTCAGCTTCAAAGAATTAGGTATTGCGCTAAACATCATACACCAACCGTTCATTTGACACCGGTTACGTTCCAACTCTGATCGAGTTGCACTTCAACTTTAGTCAAAATCATTAGTGCGATACGAAAATAGACAAAAAGTCGAAGTTCAGTTAAAGTTCAATTGTAGTTCAGCTGTAATTTTTTAGTGCGATTAGCCTGCTGTGATTGCCCAGTTTGACTTTGGTTCTACGAGTTTATGTCTATATTGTGATCTAATTTTGTGCGATTTATCAGACGCTTTGTTAAAATAGTTAAGGTGATTAGCTAGTGAAGATATTAGCTGTATTTCAAAATAGCTTCACGTGCGTTTTTGGCTATCTTGTTTGCATAGGTACTTGTTTATGCATTTTCTTTATTTTGAACATGAAAAACCAACACAACAAAATAAGTAAGTTCTATTGCAACAAAGTTAATAATTAAAATAAAAAAGCCTTTTTAAGTCCTATATAAACCTAAACATATTTACAATTTTAAACAATGTTTAGCCGAATATTAGTAGAAATGCTTCTATAGGAGTCCCTTGCTGGGTATAGGCCTCCTCCAATTTCTTTCACTTTTTCCTGTTTTGTCCTACTTCTATCCAATTTTTTCCCACTGTCGTAACTATGTCGTCGGCCCAACGTGTTTGTAGCCCCTCACGCGTATTTTTCCTTGTGGTCCGCTCCATTTTGTGCTTTTAAGAGTCCAGCGTTGGTCGGTGCATCTCGCTACGTAGCCTGCCCAGTGCCATTTCAGTTTTAGTATGTGCTCGAGTGCATCTGTGAGCTTAGTCTTTTTGCTAATTTCTTCAGTTCTTATTTTTTTGATTTTTTGTTACACTTAGGATGCTTCTTTCCATTGCCCGTTGATAACTTAATAATTAATTATTATGTATTTTTAAATATTTTATATTAATTAACCACGCACAAGGAACATTTGGATAAGGGAATTTCCTTAAAAACAATGTTTTTTATCTTCCTAATTATAAATGAACAAAACATTTGTAATACCTATTACTAAATTCTAACGTAATTTAATCGATCATGCACATAATGCACATTCCATTAAATTGTATTATTTTTGTTGATTCCCACTCAGCCCAGACAATGTTTCAACATTGTGAGTTCTTATCATATTATGTTGCAACATTTCATGACAAAATGACTAATTGGAAATCTTTGAAACCTTGTGCATAAATGGAACATACAATTTTCCAATGATTTTTATCACTTCCCATTCATAGTCATGCCTTATTGAAGCGGACGACACTATTGTGGTCAGCAACAAGTTAGCTATTTGCTCCACTGAATCGAATCTTATCACGTACGTTTACGAGCGCTCGTGTTTGTTTGTGATACCAATTTGCAATGACGTCTCAATTTTAGGTGACTGTTACACATACGGGGTTCCTGTACAATGACCTATAAATGATTCATCCATTTTTACGATTGTGTGATATCTGTCTGGCGGAAGAACTGTTATTTCTACGCCCCCGTCTCTATAGGTTAGTCGATTTCGGTCAATAGAGCCTAGGTCAAATCATGGTACAGATTGTGAAAAGTAACTGTTTTTTTTTAATTAGCCAGTGTTATGAGTTACGATGAACTTTCACTAGCTTTCTTTATGCGCTGAAGTAATCCACATCGTGAAAGTAGATATTGCTGCACGATGATGACAATTAGAATTGTTTTAAATTGTATTGGGCATTGCTTACTTTTACGTTTACACAGTACGTTTCAATAATTTTATGCTTTATTGTCTATTCAAATTTGAATGCAAATTGTGTGTAGTATCGTAATGAGTCAAGGTCCTTTTAATATTAATTTACATGTTACGTTAATTATGTACTCAGTGTAGTAAACAACTTTGGGGACGTGAATATTAATCGGCCCTATCATGACGTAGAAGATCACAATGTAAGTAAACAAGTGCAACTGATAGTAAATGTGTCATCAAAAAGTAAACACGGAAATTAAATCCATAGCAAACCAAATTTGGGACTTACCGATAAGATTATTGGCTGTGACGAGTATGCAGCAGAGGAAGAGTATGGCGGAAGTGATCCTGTAGTGCATCCGGAACACCATGTTGTCGATGATAGCTTTGTCGATCAGGTAGCGGACCTTGACGAAGCCCGCCACCGCTGACGCCAAACCAAACACCGCCATCTTGACTCACTTTGTTTACCAACAATATCTGAAACAAACCGTGAACGTTTTTAACTTACAAAGAAAAGCTATAAATAAACGTCGACAAAACAGTGACAAGTGCCATACGCACGCTAGCCATACCGAATTAGAACTTCAACGGTAAACTTTATTGGTGTTTTGATTGTACCGATGTGTGCTACAGCTGTCTACTGCACTTGTATGGGTCGTGATACGATGACTTTATTCTCATGTGTATCGGTTAATAGTTGATACTACCGGTTGGAAAATGAGGACACGGTTTCCCAACTTTTTGAATTCGTTAATTCAGTGAACCGTTAAGTGAGAATCAAGTAAATGCACAGGTCTGTCTACTCGGTCCTCTCAATCAATGACCTCAAACATAATTTTACGAAGCGGCTACCTCTCGCCCACGCCCGGCGACTCTTAGCTTCGTTACTTATTTGAACTAATATTTTTTCTTCATGCCTTGACCACTAAAAACGTCACAGGTATGTGAATAGAATCTTTTTTGTACAGTCAAATATTTTAGTCGCTTTTGTCTAGCCAATGTTCTACTTGGCCAGTATGTTCGCGTAGACAAATAGGTGTACATGATATGGAACAATTCATGATAAATGGATCTAACCTTGACGACTCTTGATCCCGTTCCTACGCGGTGTCTTATGTCCAGAATGAGCTATTTAGGTCGCTCGCGGGGGACACTTCATGCTGGAACATTGTTTGTGAATGGATCGATATTGTTCCTAATTGGCTTGATGATTCTAACTGTGGGCAGTTCTGATTGTTTCATATTTTCTGGGCGAGTTACGCAACGGTTGTTTTAAAGAAATTGCTAACATAATCGTAATAGCTGCTAGGATCGGCTGCGGTTGAAGCGAATGGTGCGCCTGCGCAGGGCATGTGTCGGGTCGTCGACCGGCGCTGCTCGTGCGCCTCCTGCGTTTTGAACCCCCCTCTCCCCGGCTGCTTTACCTCGATCGACCCTGGGCAGATGCATTGCTTGGCAACGCGAATTTTACGAGGAAACCAGTTTGCCCGACGACAAATCTTTGCCGATTCTGCACGTCTCGCGGTTAGCGATATTTGAAAGGCGTTGATTCCGCGGAACTCGACGCGATATGCATGACACGTTTGATTGTTTACTATGCAAACACCATTATTTTTAGAATTTTGCCATTTTCATGCTGTGCTTTTTCCATTTAATGCCTTATGAAATATGCAGAGATTGCTGACAACAGAGACAACCAAGCAATAACTTAACTAATGAATCGCCGTACAGTAAACTTATAAAATAATTACCTATGTAATTATTGTTTTTAGATGGTTACCAAATGATAATGCTTACTACTTTTGTCTAATCGGTGTTTACTGGTGGAGTAACTGATAATACAGCGCGCAGGATGCCAAAGCGCCGGGAATTTGAAACATTCCATAGATTACGACCGACAGCTTAAGCTTGGTAGGCAGCCCGTTCAATTCTGGTCTTGTTTCCTTTTCCATGCCCTTAATTTGCTTTTAGCTTTTTAAAGTATTTAATCGTAATTATTTGTCAATCACGCTCGTTTTCATTGATTTGTCATTTGCTACAGCTTCTTTTTAAAATTAATGTTTGTGCATTATTTTGGCTTCTTCCTATTTGGGGTCGTCTAAAATACCAGTAATACAACACCTCTTATATATATGAAACTAGAAATGCAGTAGATAGAAATCTTCTAGCTTTGCTTCGGACATTTCACCAAAAATTACTTAAGTAGAAAAAGAAAGCTAAGACGCTTGTGATTCATTGAAATTCTATTATTCTAACGCCATACCTATTTATTCCCAGACGATACGGTAATGTTAATAAAAGTATTTTATATAAAAACGAAACAACCCAAAAAATATAAAACATTTCTCTAACCACCTCACATTGCTATTTTAAAGTCAGAATTATTACAGTTCTTAATTATACTAAATACGTTCAGTTAATAACTCGCGTTGAGCCGTGTTCAGATCTCTACTGCATAAAAGCTGGACGTTAAAGTCATCTTTTATGCTGTTAATAAAATGATGAGCCCCAGTCCAGAACCCACCCAGACGTCGCATCAACTCAAATAGTCCGGCACGCGTCTGAGATGAATGCACACTAATTGCAAGTGATGAGTGCTGTAATCACGTGCTTGAGCATTTTCACTCTGCATTTTATCTAAGCTATGAATTTTTATCTAGGTAATTGAGAAGACTCAGTGCCAGAAGCAGATTGTTTAATTGATATCGCTTCATTCGAGTTTATACTTTTTATCGTCTGAATCTTGCCCTCGAACCTCGACCCCCTGGGAAAACGTGACCGTATGTTTGAAACGCCCTAAATATTAGGTCAGGTAACCTGGAGACTTGCTAGGTAGAAGTGAATGGTGGGCTTGTCGCCTTCCTTGTAACTTGTAATTTACTCGTGGGTTCGCTCGCTCGCGGCGACCGCGCCGGTTGCTTAGCCGGCCAATGACGTCTCACATCTAATATAATTAACTCCCATTGACTGCGAACGCGGTGGCATTCCAGCACCATTGTTTACTTCGTAGGGAAACGTGAAAACGAAGGCACGTGGTTATTTTCGCCACGTGAACGGAAACGGACTATCAGTACTGCAGGCGCGTCGAGATCCAGTTTGGATACTCCCCTCCATACCATCAGCTCGCTTTTGTCATGATTAATTGCATCACTCATGCGGAAATGAGCTTATACAGTGTAATCTGCCCCTACACTTGCGGTTACGATGCGGCTTTGTCTACCTAAGTATACGTATTCTATGCTCACGAAGTAATTTTCTCAAGCGAAGATGATATTCTCGAAGTATTCCAGTACATCGATGACATCAAACATTGGCCGTTTGCGATAGCAAGAGACAATATTTTATCATCATTGAGGTCAAACATGTACCTTGCTCATACATATCTACATAAGCAATGTACGATTCGTAAACAAAAATGCACGTTGTAAAACTGATGCGGGCTAATCGACATCGCGTGTGGCGTGTAATGAACAACTGTACTGTAATAGGTATTCGAACTTTCGCATTATCAATATTACACAACGGAGTGCCTTTCACAATCGATAAGAAAAAAGCTTAAACGCATTATGCAAAACTAACTATAAAACTAAAATAGAAAAACAGAACACGACTGCGATTGTTGATTCGTGTCGATTTGGTATAAAAGCCAGAGAAACGAGAGACATTATGCGACGCTTACGGAATACCGAAACGTGTTTGCAAGTTCATGAGTTTTTAATACGCGGCTATCGCCAGGCGCTCAGCCCCATCATCGATGCAGGTGGTACGGGGACGCCGTGACTGGAATACCGAGCCCCGGACAAAGATGACCCCTTTTGTGACTTGTGACACCGTTAATGAACAAACATTCGTACATTCCCATGCCACCTGTAGGGAAATCGATCGTGTTGACGCTTGCTACAAGAAATCTAAACGCGTCGGACGTAATCAGCGCTTTGGAAAGTAAAGTTGACCTTCTATACAATTTGTAACAATATAATTGCAGTCACTGCTTGCAATCTCAATTTGATACTGATTAAACTTTGAGGAAGTACCAAATTGTAAGAAGTTAATTGCTACCTATGATAACTTTAAATCTCGTTATCATAATGTTCCGTCTACTGTATTAGTTAAATAATTAGTAATATTTTAACTTAAATCCGTGAAACATTGTATGTATTGTAATTACAGAATATCGGGAGATAATAATTGACCCCATTTAATTGTAAATATCAGAACCAGTAAGTAAGCAATCAGCATAGTTATCTGTTATTATTACGTAACGTGGAATCTGCGTATAAGGTAGCGTTTAAATAGTTTTTATTCCATTATTTGGCGTGTCCTTGGCAGAGTATCTTCTTCATTGAACTCGCAGACCGTAAAATATCACGCGTGTACAAATCCGCGACCATACCGTCAGATAACAATTCTTTGTTTAAAACTACAAAATACCAGCTGCTACAGTCCTAGAAATCATAATACACTGTCATGAAACGTTGATTTCGTCTGCCCAGCCTTGTGTGTCCATTCTACTCAAACAAATGGCTCTCGGCAATAAAGATCCGTCCCTTCCCCTATGTTCACTCAGGTAAAGGGGACAATACGTTCGACTACCTGTGATTGTGAGAAACTTCATAACACAGAAATCATAACTGACTTCATTAACTAAGTGTAATAATAACTAGAAATCTCAGCCGAGGAATTATTCACACCCGCCATTTCTACTTCAAGAAAGCGGGTGAAATAAAAAGAAATGGGATGACTATGCACAAGGCTTTTGTTCCCGCACATGTATGCTGTCAAACGGCATTCCTCGCTTCGTCGATATGAGTTAAGCGCTTCTCGATCCACAAAGCTTTTGTGACACAACTTACCTTTTCAAACTTAACAGTATCTTTATCAGGCCACCAGCTAAGCTATTTGTGCACAACACTCACACTAATATGTCTAATATTATGCTATCACAATAATTTTAAGTCATGATATTGTTCTGGATGTGTCAATAAAGCAATTGGGGTAAAACGGGTGGCAATTGGGTTCCGGGTGCGAGCGACACACCAGCCGCTCGCGGGTCAAAAACACAAACTGGTAAATGCCTCCTGCAAGCGCGGTGCCGCGCGGCGTGACTATATTGAAGAGATCACTGCGTGCGCGCACGTTTCGTTTTCTCTTTCGCACTCGCTCGCACAGCGTGCCTCTCGCTCGCACGTCAAAGTGCACAGTAGCCAGTAGCTGCGAGAATCTCCGTTGAACGAGTTCTGTCTGAGGGTCTTGACTCTGTCTCGCCTTTTCTTCGTGGCCGATACTTTTTACATGTAATTTTTTCTGGCGATATTACCGCAGGTTTTAACGATCGAGGATCGCTTGCGGCTGTTAATTAACACATTGTCGGCAGCAGTGGTTAGACGAAATAACTGTCCAATAACTAGGCATTTATGAGGTTTGATAGATGGCTTTGTTCACATAAAACGGTTTCGCGATCATGATCATTTTAGATGATAAATGGTGGCGTAACTCGCTTAACTATATGTCGCTCACTGGTTTTGTGACTTACTTCATCATTCTGATTCTAATTTAGTAAAAAGTATAAATATATGTTTGCTGTTTTGCGCGAATGTCAAACTTTTCGACAACTAAAATAAGAATAACCAAAATCCTGATCTGACTGAGAACCTGATTCTAATTCAGTAAACTGACTAAAAATATTTGTATACTTATGTAAATCTAAAATCATTTAAAGATTTTTGCTTTTGAGCAAATGTCGAATTTCTCAACAGATAAAAATGGAAAAACCAAATAGGTTACTAGCCAACAGTTTTGTTATTAATGTAAGTAATACACAATGTAGTATTTATATAACACTAACAATGGTAGGTACATATACATATAGCGGGTAAAATAGGTATATTGATCAAAGCTTTCGTTGAACTCTTTTGTATTGCGGATTTTAGTTAGAGTCAGCCTCTACCGAGTCTAAATTCGATGCTTGTACAAGTTTCGATCAGACTCAAAATAATCTGTCTTTTGTGTCTTGTGTCCCAGGATTAAAGGTGAAGTAAAATAAAAATTCTCGATGATGCCATCTCCAATTAAAATGCGATGCGCTAAACTTTTTTTGCAAAACTCGCTCCGCCAGTTTGCTCTGTCATGTTGTTAAATCTAATGGAATCTAGACGAGAGGTCTCAAGGTGCCTAGCTTTTGGTCTCATGAATATTTTTGTTAGGTGAACGACCTGTGCCTGTGTAGGTGGCATTATTTAACTTTAAGACGTTCGTGTTAAATGATCAGTTGACCTGTGAGGTAGGAATGCATAGAATAAGTTGTCATTATGTAAGACCGCCATAAAATTCGCCATCAAATAAATGCAAGCAAATGAATTACAATCCAACAACAGCATAATTTATGTGTGGGAAAGAGCAGGAATACAGATAAGCATGGTTTTAACCATTGAACTTGCGATTCGCGAATTGAGTCACTCCCACTGGAAATAATTTTGCGATTATAATTACTCACTAAATGCCGCAGTTAGTAGGGGTGATAGGTATTTTTGTGTTAAGTATGTTAACATCCTTTTTATGCAAACCAACGGATATGAGCAAATATGTGTAAAATATGAGTCCTACTTATATTAAAAACGCGAAAGTTTGTATGTATGTATGTTTGTTACTCTTTCACGCAAACACTACTGAACGGATTGCGATGAAACTTTGCAATAGTAATGCTTTTACACCAGAATAGCACATATGCTATAATTTATAAAGATATTGCGTGCAACGAAGTTCGCCGGGTCAGCTAGTAATTAATAAGCATCACGATTGCGCAATGATATACCCGTCGAAATCATAAATTTTAACGCGGCACAAAATCTGTGCACCTTTGTAACTTCCTGTGATATGCGATGATTATTTCGCTGGGAATCCGCATTGCCCCTCGTTCTAGCTCGGGAGGCGCTCGTTCTGCTTCTAGCTCGGGAGGAAAGAGCAAAAAATGCAACTACTTAAAAAAAAAAAAAAATTTGTGTTAGTCATGGTAGTGTACAACAATACCCCGGATACAGTCAGCTGGGATGCTTAGCGTTTGGTGGGGATACCTGTTACAATTAAAAAATTCTTTTGTTGTATCTTGCAACTACTTTTAAAAGCTGAAAATCGGCTTGCACCGTAGATTAAGAACTAAAAAAAAGTTTAAAAATCTGTCAGCCGGGTTTTAAAGTCTGCCTGAAAAGCTCTGTTACATATTTTGGGAGATTGGCTGTTGTTAAACTCTTTTTAAAATTACTTATCTACCCGTACACCAATTTTTAGCTTTTAGATGAATTTGCAAGATACTCATTTATATTTGTGAAAATTCAAACGGGTATTCCCATCAAACGCTAAGCATCCCAGCTGACTGACTTCGGGATATTATTGTAGACCACCATGACTACCTAATACTAAAAGTTCAGCTTTTAGAAAGTAGTTGCATTTTTTGCACTTACCTCCCGGGCTTATTCGCTGAGTTGAGAGAAAACTCTTTAGAAGTCGATTAAAAAGAGTATTAATTTAGCATAGATTCAGTAAATGAAAAATTTTGATAATCCTAATCTTCTAATCTTAATATAAGTTCGCCATTTTTTGTCCCATCGTACTAATTGGTATTCTGTGGTCCCATACCAATCTAAAAAAATTAAGCACAGCCAAGTTGGCAGCCGGCTTTTTTCTTGCCTCTGCTAATGTTGTATCGCCAGACGTCAGCCGTTGTCATCTCGCAACTGGTTTGGTGACCTTTCCGAAGTGCACGTCGATCGGCCTCATGGGTTTTTATTTATCGACCGACACGGTACAAAAACCGAGATGATATGTGTATTTGAAAAATAGATTGATATGTCTTGGTCGTGTCTGAAAGTAAGGCCACTGCGGGGTTAGTCTCTTTGAAAACGCGCGATACGTGGTTTGTTTTTCATATATTCGTGGGAATGTAAATATTTATTTTTATAATTGTATAAATTTTAATCGGATTTAATTCAATTGCAAAGTCAAAATTAGTTGTAATATTTTTCCAAGCTATTTTTCTCGTGAAGTTGAAAAATAACGTAGGTGTTTTACGTGCTTAAATCATTCCAATAGATAATCTAGGTCCTGGTACATAAAATCACTTTGATCGCAAACTTAATAACATTCCTGGGTCCATTATTGATTAATAAAAATTTTTATTCCATCATCCATTCATCAGCCGTAATACGTCCACTGCTCGACATAGGCCTTCCCCATGGATTTCCAATAAGTACGGTTGGAAGCTGCCTGCATCCAGTACATTCCTGCAATCTTTATTACATCGTTAATTTTTACTCATAATTTATATTTTTGTCAACAGTGTTTTAACATGTGGCCTGTGTTTACGCACTTTTAAAACCAAAATAGTCTACTACAGCCATATGTCGCCATAGACGAAAACGGCAGGAAACCATACATTGATCACCGATATGAAGTTGCGGTCGGCATGATAAATTTTCGCATGAGTGATCAAATTTCGGATGGGAGATCGTAGATTTACTAGTGACCGCTACCTTGGCTCGGTTTAATTATATAAGTCAAGTGACTGGCCAGTATGTTATATGTATATTAAGTTAAGGATATCCAGTAAAATACTTATAAGTATTCGTTTAATTTCCGTGACGATGCAATAATGTTACCATAGAGCTGTCCTAAGTACAGAGCGATAGGTTGTTGAAAAGTAGCTTAAATTCAAACGCCTTAGCAAGCACGTTCCCATGTCCTGGAATCATAAATAAAAATACCGTATACCATGTAAAAGCTGTATAACTAGGTAGTTATTATAAACCAGGTCACAATGAATAGCAACATCAGACTCTGCGTCATTAAAAATTCTGCATTATCATTTTCTTACAATGATGAATGTAATTTAATTATTTATTTTCATTTTCCGCATCTAGTGAATGTAAAGTCCCTTACACTGAAATGAAATAGTAAATACTTATACTATTATTCACGTAAATTGCATCTTTTAAGGTAAATAGGTATTTTTATAAGCTAACAATGTTCTACGGATTTTATTGAAAATTTTGCGAAAACAGATATTTAATTTAAAATCATGATATCTACAATGGTTTTTCGACATTTCATGACCGATTCTAATTCTCTCTGTTGCATTATGTCAATAAATTTAAGTAGTTACTATAAATGAAATCTGCGCTTGATGGTAAAAAAGTACTTATTAAATTAGTACGTAGTACGAGTAGATCAGTGGTTACCAAAAATACCAAAGTAGTCGGGGCTACGACTCATTTGATACATACAAATACAAGTTTAAATACTCGGAACCCACATCTAGGAAAGTACATAATATTTGATTATACGTTTCTTTCGATAGTTACAAAGATCACTTTTTCAATTCAGTTTTAAGTTTGACAGCTATGATTCGAAATGTAGGTCTCATTGAGCTCTATCACATTTGTCAAGACGCCAACGGTCTAGCATAGATATTTACGGAGATAGCCTTTTTTTAAATTTGACGGCTGTAATTCGAAATGTAGATCTCAATGAGCGCTCTATCACTTTAGTGAAGAAAGCAATGGTTTGTAATCAATAGTTACGGAGATAATTCACTTTTAAGTTTGACTGCTGTCATCTGAAACGTACTCGTAGATCTGATTAATCTCTATCACTTTTGTGAATGCAGCAAAGGTCTTGGTTCAATAGTTACGGAATTAATCGACTTTCAAGTTTGACACCTATCATGGTATTCTAGTAGGAATTCTAAAATATGACAGCTGTCGCTTTGACATCATTCTGTCATTTTATAAAGTAAAAAATATAATTAAATGGTACAAATTGTCATTTCACTGGATTTTTTTATATCAAGATGGGTATGGGTAAAAAAGGGCTATTAAATATTATTACATGGTTTTGTATGAATAACAAATGAAATTCTTTATTAGCTAGCACAGTCGTGTCACAGGAAATTATATAAAACTACGGGAAATAGTGTCATGGGAAATGTACTTTTACCCGTAGCACTACTAGTAGTGTCACGGGAAAGTAAAATTTCCCTTCGCTCTACTAGTTGAGCCAAGCAGTTGGGTTACGGGGGATAGACGAATTTAACCGTTACCAAAGTATGAACTAAGAACTTTTCAAATAAGTTTTATTACAATTTCTTTATAATTAATTGAATAACTACATAAAAATGGGAAGGATTGAATTGCTTCCTAAGTTTTGTCATTACAGTTTAGATATCAACTTCAACTCGAGTTACTTTTGCATGATCACAGTGAATTTGATAAGTCCAATTTGGTTGATGTGTCGTTCTATATGCTACTCAATATTCGCTCGCGACCCACAGTTTGGGAAACCCTGTACTAGATTGTTGACACAGTTTGTCCAGGAATCCTTTAAATATATTAACCGAAACTACAGAACTTCGTTCGAAACGTTACCTGTACATAAAGACATACTTATTGACTTTTTATTCATAAGAGTATAGGAAATCTGTCAACAACTTGACTTACAATGAAAGGTCCTAATTCCAGGTATTTATCGTTTGTGGGCATCTATTTTACTAATTAAAACACATTTTACTTTTTTATTCATAAGAGTCAATAACTTGATTAACAATAAAAGGTCGATTCCAGGTATTAATCGTTTGTGGGCACCTATTTTGCTTAAGCATGATCAGTCATGAGCTTTGTCTACATGAATTCTTGCATGTAGCATTTACATTATATATAGCTCAACCGATTCAGAACTGAAAGTCACCTTGATAAGGCTTCATTTTGCGAATTTCGACTTCACCTAACTTGAGTGGCGCGTGAGTTTAAAGCTTAGGCTACATCGGCCGTTACGTGACCGATTATCTTCTCTCTAATTTACCATTTAATATAACTAGTTTTCTGAAACGTATCATTACTATATTTGCTAACTTAGCCGCCTCAATTAAATGCAAGATGATGGACAACCAAATTGCATTCGATTAGACCTTGGTTTTGGAACTTGTTCTCTAAATATTTCTAGAGTCTAATCTAACATACAGGTTGCACTTTAGGGGATATTTTGAGCCAACGTAAATTACCGCGAATACGTAATGATAATCAACTAATAATGCCCAATCATCATCTGAACGTCACTACATCGAGAGCTATGAGTAGTCGTTATCTACTCGCTACTTTTGCAAGGGCTTTTATTTCACGAACGAAATCCAATTAATTAATACATAAAATATTGTAGATAATTCATACAACGCAAAGTTTATATTCTTAGCCGGTTTATTCGTGCAGTATTTTGTTTAAAACGACAATTAAGAAGAGCTTTTTGCTATTGACCTGTGGTTTGTGTCCGGTTGTGCCAATAAAAATACCGAGAATCCTTTTATGTGATTCACTGAGTTCGCACGGTGTCGTGTACGTTTAACCATTTAATTGTTCTGTATTTTTTGCAATCAAAATCGCTATCGAGCTTATAGGCTTGATAAATTGTACTTATGTCATCGTGTTTTTCATTTGCATTCGTAGAGAGTGTGAGGATTATTATGTCTATATTTATATTCTATAGTGCGTTCCATACCACAACAGGATGTTGGCAAGAGATTTAGTTTGTCATGGTAATGATAAAATCAAGGACACGAACGGTTACAGAACCTGAGTTTAGTCTAGTTTTAGGATTCTAATCCAAAAAGACTGGAGAGTCTTGCTTTAGAGACTTAAAATTATAATGTTAACTGATGTTAGTCTATGTTTTAGGAAAATATTTCTAATACATATTCGTGTTTCATTTCTCTGTATAAGCTTACTATGATTAGATTAGGTACAAGACTGGCCCTAGACAGGGATCAGTAGCACTAGGGAGATGCCTACATTATACATTAGTGGGTTGTCACAGGCTGATGATACTCATGCTGATAGTGTGCTTATCCTTCTCCTATCCTCATATCCTTCTCTCTTAGCCTCCTCGACCCTAAAATTTCTCAGCATTATTCTTGAAAAACTACTTATAAAATCACAACGTAATACCTACATATACATTTTAAAGTGACGATGACACCTTGTTTTTCTTACAGAAAACTTGGCCTGGAGTTGGTGCCTCGGCGAGGAGCTGAAGCGGTAGACCCAGAAGACATAAGCCTCGTGGAACTTTACAGAGTCCATGTTGAAAGCGCAGAAAGGGCTGCTGCGGTAAGTGCTGTGTTCCCGTAAAAGGTTTTGCTCTGCTAAGTGCAAAGTTCATCAACTTCCGACAAGATTTATGGAGGAGCTGTTTGAGCAGCAGCAAAATGATGCTGAAATAAACCTAACAAGTAATGTCAAAACTAAAGAATTCGAAAGCTCGTAAATTGACCTTCCTTTGGTGGACAATGTTAGGCTTGTTTAATCTACCACCGTTGAAAGCGGTTTTATTGCCACTTGAAGTATGAAGATGTGTAATGGTTCAGACTTCGTGATCTAATAGAATACCATTATTAATGTGCGATATTTTACTGACCAACCGTATCACCAGCACTGCAATGGAAGTTTAAAATTACTTACCACTTTTTGGTTTCTTTGACATGCTTGACCAAGTTTTATTCGCGCGTAGTAAGAGGAATGGAATGTCCGACCAATCGGCCTCATGAAAGAATGTATCGCAGAATGGAGCCTGCGATTCGGTGAAACTGGTTTTATACCGTTTTTTAATGATGGCGACTTTCAATAAATGGTTCAGACTGTTATTCGTAAATTATGTAATGTATGTAAATTATATACTCTTTCATGCTTTTATGCAATTGAATAACGTAGCGTACGCTGGTCACACTTGGCCAAAAAACGTCTGCAATATGCTGTTGTCTTGCCTTATTTTATTTTAGAACAATGAAATGAGAAGGCAACATTGTTTTTGTGTTTTATAGAAATATTTTACAGAAGGCAGAAAACGCTCTAACTTAACGTCTACAGCATTTATGTTGTTGTTTTTAAACTTTCGCGATTTGAACACATTATTGTTATATACTACGGGACTAATCGGGCACTAAAATTACGAGATAAATAAATACTTCATCATCCCGACGTTTCGGCCTAGTTGCATCGACCGTGGTCACGGGTAGACCTGAGGTATTTATTTATCTCGTAATTTTAGTGCGCGATTAGTCCCGTAGTATATAATAATAATACTGCATTTATTACGTAACGTAGGAGAAGTACCTATAATCCTATATATTTCGTATTAATCGATCTATAGTGTGAGAGGTGATGTACGTGAATGGATGATATGTGTGTGAGTATAGAAAGTTACCTGTTACAAAGTCTCGGGGAAATACAGAAGGCGTTTTTGTGTCAATAAAATATAACCATTTTCCTCAAGTTGGTGAGGCTTTAGTACGCACGCTATTCCGGGTCAATGATAACTTACCATCTCATAAGAGCGAATCTAGTTATTTATTATATCAATTTTTCATTAGCTGTTAATGTTTACGGTAGGACCGATTCGAAAAAAAAATCCCAGCTGTTCCACAAATTGTATCACTGAAATTTTTCAAAACAGCAGCTACAAGTATTTGTTTACGATTACGGTGTTGATCCTATGGTAAAAGTGGTGGAGCGCCCTTTTATCATCTTGTTGTTTTAGAGTCGCTCTGTAAGCCACCAGTGTTACTGGTAAAACAATAAGAGAACCGTCGCGACGGTTCTACGGTACAACGGTGACGGTTCGGTGTTAACGTAACAATATTAGTAAAATGTCACACGGGCGACCTCACCTACGACGCTTCTCCTTTTGCACGAACTCTAGCGACGAAATAAGTGCAAGGTGCAATTTTATTGTTCAGCAAAGTTGAACGTCTTAGGAGAAGTTGGTAATTGATCATTATGATCAACGTTTACTATGGAACCAAATCGGGAAAGAAAAATTACCTGCTAATATTCTGCTAACACGCTGTATACAATTAAACAATAGCAGAACTTGACGATCGCAAAATACAAAATATTCTAATTATTATTCTATTTCATACAAGTGGCTCGGATGACACGTTAAATTGTAGGTCCCGGTTGTTTTAACCGTTTAGCCATGTCAGAGGCCTTCAGGCGGCCTAAAAACTCTGACACCAGGGCTAGCCACCCGGCCTATACGAACTTACTTACTTACTTACTTATTTCATACAAGTGCAGTGCTAAAGTTGTGCAACTAGTATTATTCCTTAGCAAGGACTGGACAGGTATCTGTCGAATAAATACTGCTCGGCTATGCAATACGATAAATTGATATAAAACAATATAAACTTGCAACCTTAGCCTCCAATGTACTTAAACGTATTATATATTACAAGGTTGTACAAATGCTCTGTTGTTCTGTACACATTAATAACGATTGACGAGCTAATTGGTTCCGAAACAATTGGTTACGTAGGGCAATTTTTACCGACTTCCAAAAATGAGGAGGGACTATGTTCGTCTGTATGTATTTTTTTTGTGTATGTTCATCGATGATTTCGCCAATTGTGAACCGATTTAAGGGTATTTGACACGTGGAGCTAAGCAACTTAATCCGGGAGATGGCGCTGTTTCTTCGAAACTAACGTTATTTATTTATTTTTCATTATTTAGCGAGAAATAACAAATTTAAAGTATTTTTGAGAAGATTTCCTTTCATTCTTTAGGCGTATAAAACACAATTGAAACTTTTGGTACTTAAACTCCTGAGAAAAGGTCAATGAAATGATCTACTCTCGTGCGTGTAAACAAAACACACACACAAGCAAATGAAATAAACAGTAATAACTATACATCAAAATTGGTAACATTGTCATCTTCTCAAATAGCAAAGTTGTACTGTGATGTGAAGGATTTCCAATCTGAAGTACTGAGTTCGAATCTTAGATTCGAAATATTCAGTTTTGCAGAAGACTTTTTTTTCTTTATTTATTGTACATAGATTACCTAATAATTTGTTCCCAGTAAGTTGCATAGTATGCATGATATGCGAATCGCGTGACAATGAAATATTATGATGACTGACCAGATGATAAAGCTGGAAGGTTGCTGGCCAAAGGAACATCGCAATGAAACGACTCAATCTCATCGAGTTTGGGCTCATTTGAATAGTCACGACGAGTAGTTTGGTGCTAGATGGTAACCAGGCTCTGATGATGGAGCTCGAAGGTGGTCATAGAAACTAAGTAATTACACGACATAGTTCCATCAAGTCTCATCTCGTTTGTTTCGTCTTGACGAGTACTTTGGCACTAGATGGTACCCAGGGTCTGATGATGAGGCTGGAAGGTGACCATAGAGACTCAGTTAATAAACGCCATAACCGCATCGAGTCGGAACGTTCCTGTAAGTTCTACTATAAGTACTACTAATAGAACTAGTGGCTTGACAGGTGGCATAGGTGACAGCTGTCAAACTTCAAAGTGATTTATCTCGGTTATTATCGATTGCAGACCACCGTTGTCTTCACAAAAGTGATAGAGCTTGACAAGATCTACATTTCGGATGACAGCTGTCAAACTTCAAAGTGATTTATCTCGGTTATTTTTGATTGTAGAACACTGCTGTCTTCACAAAAGTGATAGAGCTTGACAAGATCTACATTTCGGATGACAGCTGTCAAACTTCAAAGTGATTTATCTCGGTTACTATCGATTGCAGACCACCGTTGTCTTCACAAAAGTGATAGAGCTCGAAAAGATCTACATTTCGGATGACAGCTGTCAAACTTCAAAGTGATTTATCTCGGTTATTTTCGATTGTAGAACACTGCTGTCTTCACAAAAGTGATAGAGCTTGACAAGATCTACATTTCGGATGACAGCTGTCAAATTTCAAAGTGATTTATCTCGGTTATTATCGATTGTAGAACACTGCTGTCTTCACAAAAGTGATAGAGCTCGACAAGATCTACATTTCGGATAACAGCTGTCAAACTTCAAAATTATTTATAGATCTCTTTGAGTTCTATCACTTTTGTAAAGACAGCAATGGTCTAGAACCGATAGTAACCGAGATAAATCACTTTGAAATTTGACAGCTGTCATCTCAAATGTAGATCTTGTCGAGCTCTATCACTTTTGTGAAGACAGCCGTGTTCTACAATCGAAAATAACCGAGATAAATCACTTTGAAGTTTGACAGCTGTCATCCGAAATGTAGATCTTGTCGAGCTCTATCACTTTTGTGAAGACAACGGTGGTCTGCAATCGATAATAACCGAGATAAATCATTTTGAAGTTTGACAGCTGTCATCCGAAATGTAGATCTTGTCAAGCTCTATCACTTTTGTGAAGACAGCAGTGTTCTACAATCGAAAATAACCGAGATAAATCACTTTGAAGTTTGACAGCTGTCATCCGAAATGTAGATCTTGTCGAGCTCTATCACTTTTGTGAAGACAACGGTGGTCTGCAATCGATAATAACCGAGATAAATCACTTTGAAGTTTGACAGCTGTCATCCGAAATGTAGATCTTTTCGAGCTCTATCACTTTTGTGAAGACAACGGTGGTCTGCAATCGATAATAACCGAGATAAATCACTTTGAAGTTTGACAGCTGTCATCCGAAATGTAGATCTTGTCAAGCTCTATCACTTTTGTGAAGACAGCAGTGTTCTACAATCAAAAATAACCGAGATAAATCACTTTGAAGTTTGACAGCTGTCATCCGAAATGTAGATCTTGTCAAGCTCTATCACTTTTGTGAAGACAGCAGTGTTCTACAATCGATAATAACCGAGATAAATCACTTTGAAGTTTGACAGCTGTCATTCGAAATGTAGATCTTGTCAAGCTCTATCACTTTTGTGAAGACAGCAGTGTTCTACAATCGATAATAACCGAGATAAATCACTTTGAAGTTTGACAGCTGTCATTCGAAATGTAGATCTTGTCGAGCTCTATCACTTTTGTGAAGACAGCAGTGTTCTACAATCGAAAATAACCGAGATAAATCACTTTGAAGTTTGACAGCTGTCATCCGAAATGTAGATCTTGTCGAGCTCTATCACTTTTGTGAAGACAGCAGTGTTCTACAATCTAAAATAACCGAGATAAATCACTTTGAAATTTGACAGCTGTCACTTTGACAGCTGTTACTGTGACACCTGTAATGCCGCTAGTTCTACTAGTCGAACTAATGGTAGAACTTACGGGAACGACCCGACTAGATGGGGTGACGTCATTTAATTACCGAGTTCCTATGGTCACCTTCCAGCTTCATCATCAGACCCTGGTTACCGTCTAGTACCTAAGTACTCGTCATGATAAATCAGATGAGTCCATATTCGATAGAGATATGTAGTTTCATTACTGAGTTCCTAAATCCACCTTCCAGCTCCATCATCAGACCCTGGTTACCATCTAGCACCAAAGTGCTCGTCAAGGCCAAGCTAGCGAGCCCATACCCGATGAGGTTATGTCATTTAATCACTGAGTTCCTATGGCTCCATCTCACCAGACCCTGACCAGAAAATCAGACAAGTCCATACTCGATGGAGCTATGTCGTTTTATTACTGAGTTTCTAAATCCACCTTCCAGCTCCATCATCAGATCCTGGTTACTATCTAGCACCAAAGTGCTTGTCAAGACAAAACAAACGCGCCGAGACTCGATGGGGTTGCGTCATTTATTTTCTGAGTTCATCAGATCAGAGCCTGACAACCATCTAAAAATAAATTGTTCGCCAACACTAATCAAACGAGCTAAAACTCGGTGGGGTTATGTCATGTCAATACCGAGTTTATATGACTCTGCCTGCTCCATCATCTGACCCTGGTTACCATTGAAAAACAAACTACTCGTCAAGAAGATTCAAAAAAGGTCAAACTCTACCATGCTCTACGATGATCTCTCTGAGGTTGTGTAATTTCATTGTGAAGTTCCTTTGACCTCCATCCAGCTCCATCATCAGCTCAGCACTATATCATCATAATTTGGCATTGTCACGCGATTTACACATGTATGCAAAATTTCAGCTCAGTCGGTAAGCGGACATCAGGACAGGTGAAGAAATTAAATAATAGCTTGTAAAGAAAACAATTTGTTTTTTGTACTTTTGATTATATGCTAAAAAATGTTTTCACGCGAAGCGGCAACGTCGCGTCGCGCCAACACAGCGATATAGCGCCGCTCTATTCTTGCATTGCACAGTCTGACAACGTCGTTTTTAGCATTCACAATCTACGTCAACTATTATGACGTGCTAGTAAAACTTGCACTACTACAAATGTAAAATTAGCCGAATTTTTGGATTGAAATAATGTATTTCTCGGCTATAAAATGATCATATTATTGAAATCGCCAATGTAAAAGCCAAGATTAGGTCTATCTTAAGTAATAATAAGTTGAAAATCATAGCAGGTTACGAAAGAAGGTCAAGTGAAATTTGTATGGAGGCACTCCGCCTTAAAACTAAACTTTTTTAGTTCGAAAGGGTGATCCCATTTAAATGTTATCGAAATCGGCTGAGCCGTTTTTGATAAATCATCAATAATGTACATGGATGTCCCATCTGTACTGTACTGTATCAGCCTGTTAATAGTCCACTGCAAGACGTAGGTCTACCCACAAAGGTTGCCTCACGATGTTTTCCTTCACCGAAAAGCCAATGGTGTTAAATTCCGTACATAAATTCCGAAGAACTCATTGGTACGGGACCTGGATTTGAACCCACGACCTCACGATTGTAAGGCACTTTGTTGTCACGATTGTCACTACCACTAGACCACCGCGGCTTCTAATTTCATGCTATGTCCCATCGATTCGTGCAAACTATTCGAATTCTGTGCACGGTGGAAGTCGGTGTAGCGATTTTTTGAAAAATAATTATTTGTAGGATGCTGGTAAACATGATGATGTTGTGAGTGCAAACATCATGAATCCTGATTCATTAATATGAATATGCCTTTTTTATAAAGCCTGTGTTTTTTTCCCTATCATATTAGTAGAATCGTCGGTTACCTACAGCTGATGCAACGCTTACCTGATCTTACCAGTCGTAACTGAAGGAAACAGAAATTAAGATTAGGCATCAGGCCGAGAAACACGAAAACGAGTACTTTTGAATGCACGATGTGAGAGGACGAATGATATTGATTCAAATTTAAAAAATATCATAGATAATGGAAAATCTTGAAAAAAATCTAAAACTGCATTAATGCAAAAAAGTATCTTTTGTATGGCCCCTATAATATGTACCAAAATTCCCAAAGACATAAGAGACTTGGACATTGGTATGTTTAAACATAAATTGAAGGGCTTGCTAGCCAAAAAATGTTATTATGAAATATGGGAATTCTTAAACGACAAAAATATTTTAAAGACTGAGTGATTAATTTCTGACAACAATATTAATATCTCGAACTCTTTTGTTTATAAATATTCATTTCTGTTATTATTATTGTTTTACAACACACAGGCTGCCCCGGATCTTTGAAGGGCATTGATGGGGCCGAAACCAACACCAAGAGGCCCTTTTACAATCATTAAATAAAAAAAATACAGTTATTGGGTGATAGGAAGAGGGAAACTATTGTAAAGACGGGGAATAGGTACTTCTTAGGCTATTATAATGAATTATTACATGATTATAGGCTGGTCTATGGAATGAGGTGCGGCACCCGCCAAGTGATGCCTCATTTCAAAATATTTAGGCGGGTGGTGACTTGCCATCCACTAAATGGGCCCCCCATAACGGCAACCGTAATTTGGCGCCGGAGGGGCAACATTGGTGTGGACGGCTTAGGGTGTCGAGAGGTGTGCTGCGCTTTCACTAGACGCTACTCGCGGCGTTATGCCCTTTAACACTTCCACCCTGGAGCTTAGGTTCTTAGCTCTTGCGGTTTCCACTCCAAATTAAAAAGCCGGCCAATTAAGGCAAGAGAGGAGTCAGGGGTCTCATTTAGCCCCAGGGAATCAGGGTTCGCGGTGTCGCCACTCACCGACGGCTCGCCACAAAGCCGCCACTGCGATTTTTTTTTTTTTTTTTTGACATTGTATAGCTTATTAGTACCTATATTATATCTCTGTGACATTTTTTTAGATTATATTTGACATTTTGATATTTGACATTTTAGACTACATTTGACATTTTTTATGAATTGTATTTAGCTGTTGTGTTTTTCATATTTGTACGGCACGACGGTAAGAACATGCGTTTTATAACTTTTGTAAGATCTGTATGCAACTTTGTATGTTGTCTACACTACCATGTGTCTAACAAATAAATAATTTTGAATCTTGAAAATCATGAGCCGGACAACATATTAAAAAATAATCGGCTTTATTAAAAGAAAAACTTACAAATTTCTCACCAAAAAAAAGTTTAATAATTCGAATGTTCAGAATTATCAGCGACAACACCCTATTATTTTTTTCGAATAAAATAGCCAGGCTATTTCACAGACCGAGAAGTTATTTTTTTTAATGTGTACATTATGAGTAATTAATTAAAAACTCACTGCTGCCCGCCGCTCTGGCGTGATCCAGTGAAGGGAGAATTTTCGAAACAATAGTTTATCAATGCGTCACCTTAAGGAAAAATCTCTTAGGCGACTTGGCATTGCGAACTGAAGCTCCGATATGTTTTCTCCATTCAAATGCGGTCATCACTGTTGCATATTGTTATCATCATCCTCATCTTTTGCAGCCTCCTCCCGCTTTTCTCCAATCTAGACTCCTAGAATTTAGGTGACGGATATGTTCTAGGATATCATTGTATATTGATTATAGGCAAATCAAATCTTGCTCGTAATGTAAGCTACAAACTTCGGATGACCCAGCCCTGACTGAAGCTCACTCAAGAGCTGCGCGAAGATGTGGTTTCCCGTAGCTTGTAGATAATTTACAACCGCCAAGATGTGTGATTCGCCCGATAATCATCATTATGACCAAATTTTACTGTTCTGTATGAGCCTTTTAATAGGCCACTGCAAGACGTAGGCCTACCATGAAGAGTCATTGGGGCACAGCTACCACGCTGGCCCAGCTAGATATCCAAAGTTAAAATTTTACTATTAGGGGCCAATCACGAAAACGACAAAAATCTGCTGTTCCTTACAAACAGTTCAAATTTGTTTTTATTCAGTATAGATTTGCATTTGACTACATACTGCCCGATGTTGATGCGGTCTAGGATGTAGCACGCTTACCTAGAAGATACATATTTACTCGGGATTTGAAGACACGTTGTAGGTACTGTAGGGTTACTATACGAAGGCTACTCTATCTCATTCTAACATGTAATGTTTGCGAGTATGTATTTCTCTTTCCTTCACATTGTTTACATTATGGTACAATACCTCTTTGTTCTATAGCATAATCGCAGGGCTTTTGATAATTTGGGCAGCAGAGCTTTCAGAACGACTAGACTGAGTAGACGGCACTCGTGCCTGATATACAAAAGGCATAGAATATTTTAAGTACTAATACAACGGTTTTAATGGTAGAGTTATGTAACTCATAAATATACTCATCATGTGAAAATGGCAAATGTACTTAACTCATTGACTCATGTATAAAATGGAAAATATACATCATGTATGGAAAACACTGGACGTCGTTTGATTTCCCCGACCTTAGGATAAAAGGTCAGAAGAGGGGATAACAAGAAAATATATCATTTTCTTGCCACGCTCGCTCGCTCGGAAAAACGTAAGTTGCTGTTGCATTTTTTTGACTAGCCCAAACGTATAGACACGCTAGAATTTTCTTTGTGTTTGGTCATTTCTATTAGGTAATGTGATCAGCGAATTTGTTTTTTTTTTCCTTTTTTTTCAACCAACTCACAAAAGGAGGAGGACCTGTCTTTGACTGTGATCGAAATGCACAAAGAAATTACAAGAGTAATTTTGTAAAAAAATCATCCAATTTTACTTTATTATTTTTTTCGATTAATCGTAAACATCCGGTAATGTTTACGAAAATGTTTGAACGGAAGCGCGTGATTTTCTGTAACTAGCTCTAATTAACTAAAAAAAAATAATAACTATGAAGGTATAATTATTTTAACGGTAACGTGGTTTCGATGATTACATATATAGATCCTAACGAAGTTGGCGAAAGCAAATTATTCTGCTGTTCATTTAAGTAATGCGTACTGCGGTCAGGGATGTGGAAATATGGTAGAACATCTAAACCCAAGATAATTATGTTTTCGAGAACGACGTCATGGATGTGGGAAATAATATATTTAAAGCCAAGATGTTTTCTGGAATGGCGTCATGGATGTGGAAAGTAAGGTAGAATATCGAAAGCCAAGATTTTTTTTTAGAATGTCGTGTCGTGGATGTGGGAAATAAGGCAAAATGTTTAACACCAAAATATTTTCTAGAATATCTTTAACGTGGGAAATAAGGTAGAATATCAAGGGCCGAGATGTTTTTTTTTTGAAATAGCATCATGGATGTCTGAAATAAAGTAGAATATCTAAAGCTAAGATGTTTTCTCGAATGGCGTCGGCACAGCCTAAAATGCGTGAAATTATGGTGGTGACATGATACGCCATGTCGATGTTTTTACTGATAAGTAAATATTATAATAATAATAAAAAAAAACGAATGTGCTGGTTTTCTAAATGTCACAGTCGATTCTATGGTGTGCAGTTTCTAAGTCAGAGATATTTTTTCAAAGTGACTTTTATTCTTATCCATGATTAGATACATCCATGGTTTTAGTCCTTACTAAAATAAAACATCGTATCGCTCAATAATATTAACATGACGATTATAACGAAGGTAAAGCTAGAAGGCTGGAACAAAGAAGTGTTGTCTTTGTAATCAGAGTTTATTTTACAGCCATAAGTATTGTGTTGAGGCTTGTGTTTATATGTTGCCTTGCCGTCGAAATACTTTTGTTGAATACCTATTTGTTTTGCTTTACTCATTATTTAACCCTAAGTATGAATAATTATGACACACGTGCTACGTTGATCGAGGAAATATGTACTACAATGATTGTTACTACTGGTCAACGTGGTTTGTTACAGGAACTGTGATAGCCAATCGTGTTTTGAGTAGGTACTTACCTTCGTTATGAGAACACACTTAATATTTTTAAACTAGCGACCCGCCCCGGCTTCACACAGGTGTATTATACATATAAACCCTCCTCTTGAATCATTTTATCTATTGAAAAAAAAATCGCATCAAAATCCGTTGCATAGTTTTAAAGATACACATAGGGTATACATAGGGACGGACAGACAGCGAAGCGACTTTGTTATATACTACGTAGTGATGATTGAGACTAATTTTTCTTGATGAGCTTGATGAGGTTCATTTCCGGAAACATTTATAAAGGTGGAGAGTGATCAAAAATTTTCTAAAGAGCCTCTATTGGCACAGAAGAAGCTTTGGGGTGCACTATATCGCTGAAAATTAAACACATATCCGGAGTTTTCCTTAAAAATTTGGCAGATGTAAATTATGAGCATGAACAAATAAGGTTTCATGAGGACATATTTAAAATGGAAAAGCGGTATCAAGGTTAGAGTCCAAGGATGTAAACTAACTGTCCAAGGATGTTGGGCAACTACTGCTGGATGGTCAAAAGGGGCCAAATGGAAGCCACGAAAATTTCAAAATTTGTATACCAGTATAGCTATTGGGAGAATATACTAGAAAAATATTTTCGGATCTTATGATTACGATATTAATATCACAACGATGTTGCAGTCATGCCACTACAGGCATGGATGAAATATTTGCTACCAAGTTAATACGCTGACTTTATACGGCATATTTATTTAACATATTTTATTTTGATGCGCATACTGTAACAGTGTACATAATTACGACGTACTGCGAAATGCAATAGGAAGAATAGGACGTACTACTATGAAGTTATACATAACTACATAAATAATAGGGTGATAAATTATGTCTATAAACACTTTATTAAGCCTGTTCGTGGAAGTTTCAGATTTCAATCAAACGGAGAATAACGACGAATGCACCTGAAGTGATTGACCCGAATATGAAGTCATGAAGGGATATACATGGGTCCAAGGACAAGACTAGCACGCAGGACCCGAAAATTGCGTTCAGGAGGGATGTGAGGAAGAGTCCAAGGATAGGACTAGCGCCTAAGCGCATAAGACCCGAAGACTGGGTCCAAGAGAGATGTGAGGGAGAGTCCAAGGACAGGACTAGCGCATAAGCGCATGGGACCCAAGGACTGGGCCCAGGAGAGATGTGAGGGAGAGTCCAAGGACAGGACTAGCGCATAAGCGCATGGGACCCAAGGACTGGGCCCAGGAGGGATGTACGTGAGTCCAAGGATAGGACATACACTTATATACCGAAGGACCCAAAGGATCGGGTTCAGGAAATGCAAACTAATACAATATGGAAGGAAAAGAGCAAGTTCCAGACGAGGGCAAGTCCACTGAAGTATTTGTATCTGAAGAATGGATGATTTTAATAGTAAGCTAATAGATAAGTTTTTGTTAATTTTAGAATAATTTAAAAGCACTGACAAACTTAAAATGGCATTCAATACGAATGTGATACCGGAATTTGACCTATTAATTAAAGAGCAATCTGTGACATGGATAACTGAAGTAGAAGAATGTGCCAAAATTTATGGATATATATAGAAAGAAATTATCTACTACTCTAAACCTAAACTGGTTGGTGTCCAAACAACATAGAACTAGGATCCAACTTCGATATTACATTCGCAGATGGAATGGAAAATATATTTAAGAGAGCTAAGATAGTGATGTATGGAGAGTTTTTAGGAACATTTAATTGTATGAAGATGAATTTGTTAAATAGTTGTAAAATCTATAGTAGGCAGGCAGGCAGTAAATTTGTACTACATGACATTGAGGATCGGACGGTAAAGGTTGGTGTCCACACCCTGCTGAGCAGCTTAAGGATCTGGAACAGGTATTGAAATATTTCCGAACCATTAAGGTCAGTCAGGCGAGAGAAACTCTGAGCGCGACACGCAGACTAAATGAAAGAAAGTTTGGACCCAATCCAAACTATAAGGGATTTTTCAAACCAGGTATCAGTACGACGACTTCGGACATTAAATGTTTCGATTGTCAAGAAGTCGGATATTCTAGCTATAAATGTTACAAACTTGCCCTGAAATGTAATAAATATTGTAACCGTTTCGGCCATCAAACATCTAACTGTCCTAGGAACAGGGTTGGAAACGAAGCAGAAAAGGGCTAAGTGTCAGGTAATGATTTCAAACAAAAACGGGTTTTGGGGTTAACAGCTAAAATAAGGTTATTAATAAATACATTCTCAACGTTAAGCTAAATGGATCATCAATTTCTTATCACGTTGATTTGGGCAGCCAATGCTCTCTTATCGAGGTGAGTGAGACTAAGTCTCTGAACTTTGAAATCACTGAACGAGTTTCAAACCGAAACCAAATTTATCGATGCTCTGAGGTATTGGGGGAAATTTGTACTCGCCGTTTGAGAATATCTCACGTTGCTGTAGAGGTTCAGAATCTGACATATATGGTTGGCTTATATGTTGTAGGAGACTATGCACTGTAGCATTCCGTAATTGATGGAGGAGATCATAGATCGTAAAGTCCATTATTGATGGTGGGTTTCGAGATTTTGATTTGAGGTAAGGTATATTATTTATTTCACGGTCAGTACAAGATCAGGAACGAACATGGAGCGTTTTTGCTATACACTGCTCTGTCGAAGATGTTAACTTTTTCAATAACTCCAGGAATTAAGGTAAGATACAACACAATGAAAAAGACCCAGTAAGAGAGAGACATAGTTGAGTGGAGAGATAGCTGCCGCATGATGGTAAGTTTCAATAGTTAACACTAAATACCAAGGACCATACCGAATTACCGAGATCCTCCTCAATGACATATTTCTGATTGAGGGCACACTTCTGACTTGTAAGCGAGGCATATAATTGGAAACCGTAGTTGCAGTTAACAAGATTTAACTTTGAACGATTTTTAATAGAGATTTGGTAACCAAATCATACGATAACAATTCTAGTGATAACTAGCAGACGTGAGCCTCCAAAGAAATAAAAAAACACACGAATATAAAAAAAGTCAATTGTAATTGAAATTTAATGTCGGTATGGTGAACCAATTTGATTTAAACTACTGCATTATAGCAGCAATGATTGTTTATTTAGGTTATACATATAATTTAGTGAAGTTAGTGACTATCTGGTTTATATAGCCAATCATAATATCATATGATTATAAATATGTTAATGATTATCATTACTACTTGATCTTGATGTTAATTTGACTTATTCGATGTTTTGTGGCCTAGATTAAAAATATTGCCTCTGTCAAATTAAGAGATAGAAAAATGGCTTTGAATTAAAATAAAATACGTACATGATTGAATATATTATAGTTGATGCAAATAATTATCATAAACAAAGCTTGAACCGAATAGTTAGTACTAAATAGATATTTCGCATTTCAGAACAGTACATTTTTGAAACTACGTTGAATAATTTGGACTGTAATAACCTTTTATTGAATAGAGAATCTACTATTTTGGACAGTTTATCTTTGACTTTTACTATTTAAAAGATTTGCTTACTCATTTATAGCGATGGGACTCGCTAGAACTAGGATGGCCGAGCTGTAGGGTTACTATACGAAGGCTACTCTATCTCATTCTAACATGTAATGTTTGCGAGTATGTATTTCTCTTTCCTTCACATTGTTTACATTATGGTACAATACCTCTTTGTTCTATAGCATAATCGCAGGGCTTTTGATAATTTGGGCAGCAGAGCTTTCAGAACAACTAGACTGAGTAGACGGCACTCGTGCCTGATATACAAAAGGCATAGAATATTTTAAGTACTAATACAACGGTTTTAATGGTAGAGTTATGTAACTCATAAATATACTCATCATGTGAAAATGGCAAATGTACTTAACTCATTGACTCATGTATAAAATGGAAAATATACATCATGTATGGAAAACACTGGACGTCGTTTGATTTCCCCGACCTTAGGATAAAAGTACTTTAGCGGGAAGACAGACCCAGGCAAAGTGTTCCACATCGACTCTCGACACAATATTTTTTTTCGCTATTCCAACATTTAAATTGGTTCACACTAATTAATGTGTTCAATTATATGTATCTTATAATATTGTCTATCATCTAGAAAACTGTGTATTGTTCTTCACGGTTCGATTACCTATGAGAAAAACCGCATGAGAAAATCAAAGTTTGTGGCAACTATCGGTATGTTTTGGAAATAACCAGTTCTCCCACTGAGCTGTTCAGATTAATTGGTCTCATTTTACCACGCCAACGGAGCAACATAATGATGAATGACCAATGCAGTTGTCATGCAAGCTTTGCTCGACACAAGGTTCTATAAGGGAATCGTTCGTTCAGCGATATCTTTTCTCTTATGACTGGAGTTCTCATTCTGTTGTGGTCGAGATTATGTCCTTTGTCTTTCCTATTGAAACTTGCTAGGCGATGTTGTTTACATGCGAGTATAGACAATTTTCGAAACGAATGTTTCTCCGCTGAACTTATATTTATACTAAAGTGTTTCACGCACAAAAACATTTATACGGGATTATCTGCTTTCCCTGTACTAAGCTAAAAAGGGGGGGTGATTAAGGCCATCGCGGCATCGTTATAAATAACTTTGACTGTGGGCAAACCTAAAATTCGAGAAAAAAACTGCTGTTACATACAAAACTGCAAATCAGAATCGACAAAGAGTATACAGCTGATTTTTTTCTCGAATTTCTGTTTGGCGCCAAAAAATGACGCGCTCCAAAGATTTGAACCTGCATCTCTCTGGGATTCCGGCCCAAATGCTTTGTCCAATTAAGCTAGAACGCTGCACTCCGAAGCCGCCAAATTAGTGAAGTGTTTATCATTTTTACTACCTACTACAGTGTTGGACAGCGCCAGATTAGTTTTTTATAAAACAATAGTTTAGTAAAAACTAATATTATTCCGAAATCGATGTAATTTATAAACAAGATTATTTTTTGAAAAATAAAATCATGACCAATTTCACCCCTGTACAGAATCCGCGAATAATTCGCACGGACCGATCTAGCATTTTTCATATTATTGTTTGTTGATTTATCAAAAATGGCTCAGCCGATTTCGGAAAAAACATTAAATGGGACCAATTTCAAAGTATACTCTTTCCAATAAAAAAATAATTATTGAAATCTGACTACTATGAAAAAAGTTATGCGTTATTACAAATAAATAAATATATACAGGGTTACAGGGTAAGTCGACCTATTCCCGTTAAGGGTGTGTAGTTTACTTTGTTTCTGACTAATGTGACTATGAAATACACTATCCTAAATTAAAAAAAAACAGATATTTGAAATTGGTATTTATAAAATTCCCAATTTTCGGATATCAGCTCAGATATTTTTAAACGTGTAAGTCGTATTATTATTTTCATTTGATTTTTAAATGTAAAATAATGTTTTATAACCTCACTACCCAATATTGTCCGTAAAATTAACCTTTTTTAAAAAGTATTTGGATTCAAATATCTCGAAAACTGTGAGATTTAGGATATGGTGTTTCATAGTCAAATCAGTCAGAAACGTAGTAAACTACACACGCTTAACGGGAATAGGTCGACTTAGCCTGTAACCCTGTATATATATATATACCTACACGTCGAATTGATTACCTCCTCCGGTTCATCGGTCAAAAAGCTCTCGTACTTGAACTTTGGCATTTAAAATGTGACGTATGTGAAAAGTTCCATGTGGAGTAGTATGTGAAGTTAACGAAAAACTTACAATCAGACATAGATCTCGACCGCGCCAGAATATGGGCTCATTTAGGTTCTTACATGGCTTTATCCTTATCCGTTGCGAGATACATACCTGTCTCGGTTGCTCTTAGATAGCCAGGTGTTTTATGAGGTCAGGTTTCACAAGCCGCTTACTCGATTTTTTCACGTTTGCAGCTTTGGTCTGCCGTTTTATTCTCTTTGATAAGTTGACACGAATTCGAGCCGGTTGGCGTTATATCTTTTTACCGACTTCCAAAAAGGAGGAGGTATGTTATGTACAATGTTCGTCTGTGTGTATTTTTTTTGTGTTTGTTCTGTTTATTTTCGCCAATTGTGAACCGAATTAAAAAAACATTTTAGTTCGAAAGGGTATACTTCCAAGGTAGTCCCATTTAAGTTTCATCGAAATTCGAAGTTTTTGTTATATCATCAATAATGCATATGAATGTCACATCGATTCGAGCAAACTATTCGAATTTTGTATTCAGTGGAAATCGGTGTTTCAAATTTTTGCGAGAAATAATTATTATCATCTGTTAAAGTTGCTTGGGTATTGAGAGTGACAGTTGCGGTTTCCGCATGAATTTTGCTACTTATCTGGAGAAAGGATAATGCAACTTACTGGGCTCAATATTTGCCCAAACATGAAACATACGTTCAGTTATAGAGCCTATTCATACAATCACTTTTTACTAAAGTGTCATAAAAATCTAACCTAGGGGAAAAAAGATATGTACTGCTAAAAACATAGCTTTTTGAACCTTGAACCTCATGGTATTTTTATTGTATTTTAAGGTATTATGCTTGTGAAGGTTACTTAATGTGAAGGAAGAATAATGTAAATACATACCAACATATGTATACATGACAAGTTTTCTATAAACATGTTAGAAATCTACTTTTATGCTATTGACTATTTTGCCAGACTATTTTTTTGTCAAGAGTTGCATACCTTATAAATAAATAAAAATGTACCTCCTTTTTACTGTGTCTCAAGGGCCAAATATAAGTAGGTATTTAACATGATAAAAACACTCGGGGTTTGAATTGAGCACACATTTATTTATTTAAAATACAATTACAGTGAAAATATCTATTAATCATCATCATTTATTATAACACTGTCTAAAAAAATTGCGGGACGGTGGATTGACTCTTGGTGCCTGGCCCAACCAAGATACCACACTGCAGCCATTACATGAGCGCAGACACCAATCGTCCGCCTTCCCGTCAAGCAATTACAACAGTAATTATTTATGCATTGAATGCCTTCAGAGCTCTCGTCCACTAGAATGTAGCAAAAATATTTTTTGCTGCTGCTGTGCCGACTTTTGATTCGCACTCTTAGTAAAGATACATTTGAAAATGGTAAGTCGTAGTTTTCTAATCTGCACATATCTCGTTCCACGCTTAACTCTATTGAGTAGTTCCCGCCACGGATGTGCTCGCTGTAATAGCTTGCAGCCAGTTTAATATGGTATGTTCCCACTGCGTATAATATTAAATCATCTTTGGTTAATTGTGGAAACTGTGGGAGATTTGGAATATCGCCTACAATATCTTGAAAAGTTACTCTTTGTCTATTTAAGTTATTCTCATCCACGTAATTGGCCAACTGGTTAGGCATATCCCGCCTATTTTCTATTATATTAAGGAATTCCGCGGCATGCCTGTTATCTTCAAGTGGAATATGAAATGCATTAGTTAATGCTGCAGCGATCCTAAAATCTTCGAACATATGCAACATTGATTTATTAAAGTAATTGTGACGAAAGATTCGGAAATCGCGCTTAAATCTTCCGTTTACCACTTCAACAGGCCACCGACAAATTGTACAGAGTCTTGATTTGTTGGCCTGTTCAGTAGTTAGCTGATGTGCTGGCCCTTTGTTAGAAATTGGCATTACGACCCGATAACCAAATTCTTCCAATTCCCTTACTACGTCCCGAAATCCTCTATCCAAAACAAATACATCCCCAGTATTAAAATACCAGGGAAGAACACTATCTTCACTCCATAGTAATTCCTTTAAAATGGTCGCGTCATTTTTTGTAGCTGCGTATGGACCCAACACGTCTAAAATATATCCATCGCAACTAACTATCATGAATGGCTTTAGAAGATTTCTATACTTATGAAGGCTGTATGTATCCTTTTGGAATGCGAAGTTGGCACTTTTTTGTATATATATGTAAGTAGCATCGCAAATCACAATTGCTTTTTCATTGTTTGGACTGCCAAATAATGTGTTGGGTATCAAAAGGTTCCTGTTTGCAACTTCTTCATGACTGATATGATTGAACCCCAAATGAAGTGGAACGAAGTCTGCGGTCAAGCATTGCCTTGCTATATTTAATTTTTTCTCCAGATTTTGCCTGGTCATCTTAAAAATTGACGCTAGCCTATCGTCGGCTTCTCCTGTTCTTAGCTTAGCTAGGTAAATGCCAAGCGTTGTCCTTGGTTTTCTGGTACTGCGCAGCAAAGATGGTGTCTCTTGCAGTATTTGCTGAAACTCATCGAAAGTACGTCCGGTCCAATAGTGTAGTTCTGCTTCATCAAAATCTTCGATTTTTTCAAAATCCAGAAGTCGGTTGTTATAATTCTTCAGTAAATGAATTATATTTAGTGTATATTGAGGATTAAAATCAAATCTTCTATTTGGAGAACCCAATAAAATCTGCCAACTATTTGTCATCGAATGTTCATGACAAACACGTGCCTCCGGGGGAATATAAAAGTTATTTTCCATTAACAGTTTCATTTTTACACTCTCTGCAATTCTTTGTCGAGATGTATTTTCGCATCCGTAGAAAATGCAGGACCTTGCCACATTTGGTGCTCTTGAAAATCCAGACAAGTTGAAGGATACATTGTTGTTCAACAGCTCAGGGTTAATTTCTACTTCTGATGAAGGTTGTTCCTCCGATGAAGGTTGTTCCTCATCTGGTTGTTGAATAGGTTGAGGATCAGTAGGAACAGGGTGGCTTGATGCTCTTTCCTGGTCAACCAGTTGGGGATCAATAGACATAACATTAACGGGGCTGCTTTGTAGTTGTTCCTCCAATTCTATTTCACGGTCTTGGTCAGATTGTTGAACCGGTTCGGGGTTGTTATCATGGCGCGCTAGACGACCACGTCTAGCTCGAGTCCAACAACGGTGGCATACGTATTCTTCGTTGTTATACGTAATCTGAAAATAAATGATGATCGATAAGAGCAGGGGCAAATACGCGCGTCCTCGCGTTAAATGCAGGTGTAGAAACTTATGTTATGCAATGTCATTATTATTTATTTTGCTCTACTGTGTGATCTTCCTGCAGGGTAAATACTGGATCACGAAAATAGTAAACCAATTTTAGAATCCTTCGCTTGCTCGGTCATCAAAATTGAGCACGCGGTTAAAAAGCAACTTAGTACTCTTGTATAACAAATAACTATTATTAACCGGCTATTTAGATTTCAGGTGGTAATATATGTATAAAGCACTTATTATTGATTCCCAAATACATATATAAAGGTTGTCAATTGACTTGTGATCAAATCTAGAGTAAACAGATACCTTTTACCGGTAAGTGTGCTCCCTACACCGTATCGTTGCTTAACATCAGGAGAATGTGGTCAAATGCAAGCTTATCTCGAATAAAAAAAATCCCCAAAACGAAAACATCAAAATATAACTATAGGGTGCGTCACTTACCTCGCGCTGGCACGCTGCTTGGATGTTTTCGATCGTGCGTGAATGCAAGTTACGAAGTTCTGCGGTCAAGGTGTGTCTCCGACTCCGTAACACAGAACAATTGCACAGCAAGCACACGAATTGCGATTGTGGTTCAAACATCGTTAGGATAAATCGAGTCCAGTAAGCACAGCCAAAGTAAACATTCAAAGAATCACACAAGTCCGTAAGAAATAACCAAGTCATAAAAAATACGATAGAGCACACAGTAACGTTCCGAATAACAAGCAACGGGCGACTGCGCGAGTGCAACAAAACACGGGGACTAGGGGAGGTAAAAAGAACAGGTTTAGACGAGAAAGAGAGAGAAAGCATTATTGTCTAGGTGCAGGCTCTGCTACCTGCTCTATATTTGCGCTACCTGGAATCTATTGTATTTTCCCAATCACAACGGAATTTGCGAATTATTATGTTGTCTCAGTTGATTTTTTTTTAACATTAATGTATACCTCCAAAAAAAAAACCCGTGGTGCGATTTATGTGACGCCATATTGAAAGTTACTCGCGGCAATAATATCCACTATTTGGTATAGGTTTCATGTGTGGGCAGTATGTAACAAAAAATGAGCCCAAAACACAAGGGGAAAGTTGCATTATCCTTTAGAGCTTATTTGCTCACAAAATTTTCACAATAGTGCATAAGTAAATACGTTTCAGCGCACAAAGCTCTGTTCCCAAAAAATGTTCCGGAGCATTTATAGTTTCTTTCAGTTGCTTGTTCTGTGCAAATTAGCCTTTAGGTAGGTATTTGAATGACTGAATAATATAATTTTTTCGCTCGTCTCCCGCCGAGGCCTCCCGATTCGTCCGACTTAGGAATATAAAATTATGTGTGCTGCACGCTAACAATTGTTTATATCAGGTTTTTTTTAAATATTATACTGTCTTCGTCATATAATAAGATAGGCATCCGGCGAAGCCGAGATAGTTAGTGACCTAATAAACTTCGAAGCATCATTATCATCATTCCTATACTGACTGATAAAACATTCTTCTTGCGACAAACAATACAAAAATTTGTCGTGATAGCAGGATTTTAAATTGTACATAAAATCGTATCAGTTTAAAAGAAAGAATTCTGATTTAAATTTAGTGTAGAACGTATTATTAATATTTTCACTGAGTAATGAATTTATTTCTCAATTCCACAGTGGCGAGGCACATTACGCCGCGCGGGCGGCTCAGGCAGCAGTTTCAATTCCGGCACCCTCACGAACAATCCCGCAAATGTTTCCAACACCACCACCTCCCAATCCCACCACCTCATGTGCAGTATGCGGGATTTCGGCCACACAGCCGGCGGCGACGAGGCTGAACTACTCCTGTGGCTGCACGACGCGAGAAGAGCTCAACCTTTGTCGGAGAGATTTCGAGTCCGGATAGCAAGAGATGGCTTCTCGAACTACGTGGATAGGTTACACGCGAATAGTACCCTTTTTGCTGTGAGTATATGGTTCAATTTCTTATATCTGGTATGCTTTAGATTTGGCATTACATAATTATGGGTAGAAGATGCCAGAAGAGCTCAGCTTTTGTCGGAGAGATTTCGAGACAGGATAGCAAGAGATGGCTTCTCGAACTATGTGGATAGGTTACACGCGAATAGTATTCTTTTTGCTGTGAGTATATGGTTCAATTTCTTGTAACTGTTTTGCTTTAGGTTTAGCAAAATATATGGTTAGAAGATGTGAGAAGAGCTCAGCTCTTGTAGGAGATTCCGAATCAAGAAAGCAAGAGATAGCTTCTCGAATTATTAGTACCCTTTTTGCGTTTCTTGTAACATGTTATTTTCGAACAATATTTGACTTTGCGTTTAATAATATTAAGACCATTTGCATATGAGAAATTCCGAGTCTGATCACTTATCGATGCTAAAAATGTTCTTTTATCATAAAGATTTCAAGTCAGTATAGCAAGAAGTTTTCGAACTGCTTGGACAAACTATAATCAATTAGCGCCTCTTTAGCCACGAGTATACAGCTTAAGTTCCTATAAAAGTTCAAAATGTCTCCTGTTGCGATATATCCAACCAGTTTACGAGAAGTTCCGGGTCAGAACAGCAAGGAATGGATTCTCAAGCTTGCTAAGGATTGTATGCGAAAAAAGTCGTTCTGATTGTAAATACTAGGTATCTAATCCTTTGGCTTTATGTAAAGCTTACTACCTTTATAAGAGCATCTTCTGAATAAGTCTACAGACTGCAAGCAGGATGCTCTAATGCTGTAGCGTGTATTCTGTATGTTTCTTTAAATCCGGAAAGGTTTTTGTGTTAATTTAACAAGTTTTAAATAACCTGTCAGATTCTGAAAAGCTATATATATATGCAAAGCTATGGGTTGAAGAAGATTTTACAAAGTGAGAGCAGACTGTGTGCAGTATCTCAAAAATCTATTAAAATAAATGGTAAATAAATGCGCAGAGTAAAACAACCGCATTAATTGCTTAATTTGAATGGAATTTCATATATTCTAACTTGTTCAAGGCCGCCATAACGCCGCCATATTTTACAAGCAATTTCAAAAGACAATTATATCCGAAATAATAAAATTCCTTTAAATGAAGATCCTTATGAAAGAAAACAATAGGGAAATCATTTCCAGAAACAAATGAAGCAAATGATTGAATTCTGTACAAGGGATGGTCCCGGCACGTAAGTTGAACAAAAAATATCACTCTCACCCTTTCGTTAGCAGAGAAAACAAAAGAGAGGTAGCTATGATTTCAAAGTTCAAGTCGTTTGCCGGCTACTTATAATGGCCTAAGCTCGATACATTTAGCATTATGTCTTTTAGATCATTATCAAATGGGTGAGAAAAGGACACTAAATAGAGATTAACCTGATTTGTTAATCTACACATTTTGTTTAAAAAAAATAGGTACCGATTTTTTGATTCACTAAATATACAATATTTGGAGAAGAATAAAATAAATAGCTTAAAATTACTGAAACTATTTATTTGCCTGCTCACTAAATGTAATCTCTATAACTGATATGAAGCAGAGTTAGGCATGTTATAGTCACTAACCATATATGTAGCTCTTTTTTTGATTAATTTCCTTAAACATAAAAGAGCATCATTCAATATGATTCTTCAAAATTATTCTTCTCAAAGCTATGCATTTGATATTACTCAGGTTCAAAGTTCACGATGACATAAAAATACCTTAGCTTTTCTCATGTAATATTGAAGTAAAGTTTAGTTTAGCTTTTCTTCTTAAGTTTCGTCTTGTACGCTTAATTAGCTTGTAACTGTTCTGTACAGTACCGGCCTATTTAATAGTCCACCATTTATAGGACGACCCACGCAGACAGCTTAGCTTCAAACAAATCTATTTCACAACAAAATAATTTCACATTGAACTCCAATTACTATTAATAATTACAGGGAAAGATATTATTATTTTATGTACAGTTCTCCTTATATCCATCCATATTCCTGGAAGGATTTCAAGTTCATTAACAAACCGTCACTTAACCCCCGCTAAGGAAATTACAGGATTCGTGACAGATTCCTACAAAAGCGCTAATAGGTACTCGACAATTAACCAATTAGACACCACTAGCGAAGCGGAACATACTAACTGCTAATTAGTCTGTGGCCCTACATGTCCTGCTTTCTCGATGTGCGAAGGTTCGTCGCACTCGATGCCTTCCGTCTCGAGACACAAGGGAAGATTGCCGCGGACTCGACTTACCTGTTTACTGTTTTAATTTAATTGACAGATGATCGGCATTAGTGCCATAAGCTACCTGTATGTATTAGGTATGGACAGGAAAACGTGTATTGGAAAACACCTACAGAAAAAAAACTGTATGTGTTTTTTATCGGTATCGAAATGAATGCGACAATTATAATTCCTGCATTCGGAATCAGCATAGAGGTATTGTGACACTGCATAGCCAATATAACTTCTGGAATTTGTGGACTCCTAGTATCTAAAATTAAGTCATTGACAAGTAAAATATGCACTTACTTATAAAATCGTTTGTCTATGCAGCTTTAAAATGTATGAGTAACAAAGAATTGAATTACAAAGAATTCCAAATTAAATAGCCTGGTCCGATAATCCGGATAAATAGTTTATAAATCAGAAGCGTATAAAGTCGTGGTTTTAGTGGTTGTACCGACTCCAGGCTTCCATGCATTGATTGATCGACTCAGGTAACATTTCGCAATGACTTGACGTGTGTTCATCGCGAAACCCCGAGAGGAATGCATGTCTAGACGCCGCCGGCCGCCTATCTCGAAACCAGTTCGGAGCCCTCGCCTTTCCTGCACCCATATACGTCTATCTATCGCAAAAACCTCTCGTACTCGTACTTACGTAATATTCTATGCGCACTACAACTTTGCATAATTGGTGGTATTTCCAAGGGTATGATATTATTATATTGTGCTTCGACCGGCTCTTGTTCTCGGAAACTTATAGGTGAAACGAACTTCGCACGTTGGGTGGTTCTAGCCTCTACAGTTAGTTGTAAGTGACTGTGCTGTTAACTCATTAGTTTGTCATAGTTTCTGTCAAAGTAGGTTTAGTTTGCAGAAAGTCGTCGTAACTTGCGAAGCAAATATATTCGCATAGTAAGGAAGAAAATAGACCGCCTCTAAAAAGAAAGGCAAGCTTTCGCAAAATGGTTTATGTTTCATTTAAAACGTATCCCAAAGGGATAATCTGAGGAGTCAAATTATCGGGTCGGGGAATTATTGAGCTATTACCAAAACTATGTACCATATTCGGAATTAGGAATAATCATTATGTATTCCTAACTGATCGGTTACGTTAACCAACTGTTTCGTACCAGCACTGGTGTTAAGCGAGTCTTCTAATAAATGACCGTGGGTAGCATAACATGAGCGCTACTACGACGGGAATGTACGTCAACTTGTAGCTAATATAGGTACCAGGATGTTTGACGTTTGTCCTATAACAGCAACCGATAAATCGCAGTTAGAAGCTTTCAAACGGTCTGAAAAAAATGCCACGCTCGGCCGTTATTCAGACGCGAAAAAGCCTCAATATATTACGTATTTTATTACACGCAGTTTGCCCAACCGATATTCCGAATGACGTGCCCTATCGCTGCATCTGTGTACATACAGTCTTCCGCATCATATTATGCGTTATGGGAATCCCGCTTAGTGTACTAAAAGCGCAAAGGCTGCGTTTTCCGTAGGGTTTATACGACGTATAATGCGGGGGCGGGTTGCTATTAAAATAAGAATATACCATACAATTCCCGGAATCTTAAATAAAAAACCAGCTGCCCCATACAAATAGCAACTCAGTATGAAACAGCTGCTTTATTTATCATTAATTTCAGGTTGGCCACATAGTAACGTTGTTTATAATCATGGTTTAAAAAAGAGTGGCTCAGACTATTTCTAAATAACTCTGTTTGTTATGATGACTTGACAATAATTTCTGTCTGACAATAATTTTACCCAGGACTTATCAACGACGGACCTGACCCGCGAGCTATGGCTGGTGGCGTGGGTGGTGCGAGTCGGGCGGTGGGCGGGCGCGGGCACGAGCGGCAGTGGCACGGGCGAGAGGAAGGGGCCCATCGCCCGGAGACCGCTAGGAGCGGGGGTGTTATCCCTGGCGGAGTTCCTACGGCAGCCGGGACAGCATCCCGCAGAGAAGGAGTATACTTTTAAGGTGATTTACTAAGACGTGTTAACGAGGGTTATGGCTTGTGGCGTGGGTGGTGTGAATGGGGCAAGCGTGGACACGAGCGGTAGTGGCACGGGCGAGAGGAAGAGCCCCATGGTTCGGAGATCATTAGATGCAGAGATGTTATCCCTGGCTGAGAACCTACTGCAACCAGGACAGCATCCTGCAGAGGAGTTTACTTCTAAGGTAATTTCCCAGGATGTAGCAACAAGAGATTTTTTTCCAAAACTCAGTCCTATTTTTATCTCAATCTGATTTCTATCTTATTCTATTTGTCAATGCTGGTATTGTTGTAATGAATCTGAAAAAAAAATGATCAGTGACCATTCACTAATCATTTTGTATAGTGACATGAAACCATCATAATAAAAAACTGTAACTGCTTTGTTTCCAGGTTTACCAAAGTGAAGAAAAAGACTTTCATCAACTCCACGACATGTTAATACGAAAACAAACAAATAAGTGCAATATTTTACCTGGTCAACCAAATTACGGTAAGTATAATTTTAGAGAGTTGATTCTGTAGTACATCTAACTAAATAAATAGGAATAAAAAACGATTATGTTATTTTTTTCCTGTCAAAAAGTAAATGATGGTCATAATTTTAGTCCTATCAATGTAATATAACAAAATCTGTTTTTACATATTATCTATTCACCAGGCTACTAAGCACTAATATGGACTGTGTTAGTATTAACTAGCGACATCTATGTCTTATCTTACAAACCTCTAATGACGTTGTGTAACGTAATGTGAAAATAACGTGGATGTAACATGATGTTAAACAAATCATGTGGCCTTATCCATGTTTGGTAAAATAACGTTTGCCCTGCCCACAACGCATAGAAGGTTTTCCAACATAGCAAACAATGTTTTCACAAACAGCTTCAAGCGGAGCTAATTTTCTAAGATGATTGACGTCATTGTCGATCCATTATTAGTACATACATAGTTGCGACTACTTACATTAATTTTCTTTTATATCTCCTACTTTTCAGGTATAGTAGTCGCTCTCAGACTCCTAACCAACTCGGGCAGTATAACAGAAGCGGTAGCCTCGGGCGCCACTGTGACGGCCAAACGCGGCTTCCCTGACGTCATAATGCCCGGTGACGTGCGCAACGACCTCTATCTCACGTTGGAGAAGGCAGAGTTCGAGCGAGGCGGCAAGAGCACGGCCAAAAATGTTCTGGCTACTGTCAATGTGCATGATAACACTGGACAGGTGATTAGTGTAAGTATGAGGATCTGATTAGTTATTAGGGCGCAACTGCCTACTTTGACGTTATCATTCTCGGTGGAGTGCGCAACGACCTGACGTTATCTGATGTTGATGATCTTATCTGACGTTAGAAAAGGCATCGAACACGGTGGCAAGAGCACGGCCAAAAATGTAATCGCAACTGTCAATGTGCATAATAATACTGGGCACACTGGGCAGGTCATCAGTGTAAATAATTATGGGAATTTAGGGTTATTAGTGGCAATAAATAAATATGAATATGAATAAGTGCGACGGAATGATCTTTCCCGCGCACTTTTTGAATTTGGAAGTATTTGTAATGTTAGTGTTCAGCGCCAAGAAAATGAATGAAAAGAATGTAAATATTATAAGTTTTCATTTGTTTTATTATTAGATACCATTAAATTTAAATTTAGTTGTTACTCTACGTTTTATTAAATAATAATATTATATTAAAATATGAGGCGCCTTTTGTTTTCTCATAGAGGTGATGAAAAGTAGAGTGTACCACTCGAGTGCAAAATATATTTTTGGCTCGGGCGACGTACTTTGAATCCCTCGCTATGTTCAGGATTATACTAAAGAAAGAATCCCTCACTTCGCTTTGGATTCAAAAAAGCGCCCTCGCTAGCTAAAAATATTATTTTGCTCCCATATGATACAATCTATTATTTTTGTATGTATGTTACGCGATTTTTCCGCCAATCATGAACTGTTTTTGATGATTAATATTTTTTTATTAACTTATATATTTGGTTGGTTTTTGGATAAACAAAAATAATCTAAAATTGGCATATATCGAGTAAGCGAAATATTAGAATTTTGCACGTAGATTGCAATGAGAGAAGTCCATTGTGCCATTTTAGACGATAAATAAATGATTAGGGTAAGAAAACAGATGTTTCTTACAAAATTGCAACTCGGAATCGACAAAATGTATGAAACAGCAGTTTTTTTGTCGATTGTTCTGTTAGCTCCATAAATAAAATAATTATGTACGTGCTTGGATGGATAGGTATCTCAAGCGACATGTTTTTTTATCCTGTACCTAATTAACATTATGAATAGGGTTTTTTACGCGGAGGTATGGGACAGACGGCACTAAATAAGCGATTGTTTTTAATGACTCGGATACAGAAGTAGGTAAAGTTTTTTATAGCTTGACATGCCTAATTTCCTACTAAGACTCAAAAATATTAGTATCATTGTATTTGGTATGATTAATATATAGAAGAAAGAAAGACACATTTACAACGTCTTGAGATTATAAAGGTGACGTCCACAAGTGGTATATTATTCAGAGAAAAATCGAACCAAGATGATATATACATAATTTGAATGCTTGATTTATGGGCTTCTCAAAAATATTTAATTTAGATTTTTTTATCCCTCCATTTTTTTTTAAATGTGAAAAATAAATTGTATGAGAAATAATAATACAGCTCTGTATTATTTCTAGTTTGGCAATAATAAAGTGCTTCTATCGTTATTTTACTTGCATTCGTAGCTGATTCTTCCACATTCATCTCTTAATTTGCAAAAATTAAAAATTATTACCTACCAGTGTGACCAGTTAGTAGGTACAATGTGACAAAAAACACTTTAAAACTGTGTCTAATTGGTAAAATGCTGTCTAATTAACAATAATCGAGGTTACTTAACCAGGGTTGATAGATATAATACTACCTATGGATTCAAATATATTTAATTATCCTAATAGATTCAAAATTAATTTAAAAAAAGTCGGACGGCTCGTTTTTGATTTTAACTGATGTAATAGACTCAGAAAAATATGAACTTTCTCGAAATGTAACGAGTGTTTTGGTTCGAATTTTTAATTATTATTATACCAGCCTCCATACATTTTGTGGACATGTCCTTTGAAGCCATTGTGCCTGCAAAATGGTACCCAAAACGCACAGACTTTATGGTCTATGAACGGCTATGATCTATCTATATATTCTATCTTATCAATGATATAATTTGACGTAACGATATTTGATGTGATATTTAATATGTATATGTAAGTATGTATGGCGTAGGCCCAGCTCATTATTGTATGACGAATAATTACTAGACTGCTATAAACATATGGATTTTCATTACAATATGAAACAAATATATATGTATTCCACAGGATTGCGTGTGGGGTGCGAGCGGGAACGGTTGCACGTCATACGAATCTCTAGTACTCTACCACAATAACAGCCCGTCGTGGGGCGAACAACTACGTCTCACGGTGCCACTGGAGACGTTCACGCATGCGCACGTCAGGATCGAGTTCAGACATTGCTCAAGTGAGTACGATCCTATTCTTCTAGATTCTAGAACGGTTAAATTGTATGAAGACGCATCAGTAACTACCCAGCTTCAGTAAATGTTCGCAAAATGCTCGGTCACGAGCTTGCCACTTTGGCGAGCGGTAAAATGTTCGAACGACGCCACGACTTCCCGCTGCGAGTACTCGTAGACCCCATCGCTGCTGCTAAAGCCCGAACTTGTGCTAAAATAGGTTATGTCTTGTAGATATCGTTGTTTGTAAGGAGCAATTTACATACTTACAGTGAATTCACAGGGCACAATGACTTTCAAACGCTCTCAAGTAGACGTGCAGGGAAGCTAAAACAGATACCTAGCAAAATCAGACAAACTCACTCACGTCATGGGGCCGGCTGTGTACAACAAGTTGCCTGACAGTGTCACCACTGCTACGAGTCTCGTATGCTTTTAGCATCGTCTTAAAAGATGGCTTGTCGAGCAGACGTTTTACAGCCATAAAGAATTTCTTAACTATAAAGTAGAGAATCAGTACACAGTTTGTACATAAGTTACATGTTATTTTATTAAGTTGATCAAATGTTTTTATGACATTTTTTAATTAATGACTTAATTTAATTTTAGTAATATTGACACTACCGACTGATTATTTAATAATAATGAAGGTTTTTGTTGATATGATTTTTTTAAAATTTACTTTGATAATGTATCACGGCTCTTATGACATGTAATGAATATTATGAAATAAATGATTATGATTACCAATAATTTAGTTGAAAAAAAAAACTCATGTTCTAAAATTTTCTTTACGAGTCAGCGATGCGATCATAAGATTTCCATTTGGCTAGATGTTGTTTGACCAGTAGGAGGCCACGTAATCCGCGGCGGTGTTAGCCTCGTGGATAAATGTTAAAATATGTTTGTTATTTCTACAGCTAGAGACAAAAACGAGAGGAAACTGTTTGGTTTCGCGTTCGCAAGACTGATGGAGGCGAGTGGCGCCACGCTGCGGGACGGCGCGCACGAGCTCTATGTGTACAAATGTGATGACCCCTCCAAGTGAGATCTAGATTAGTTTTGCCAGACTAATATTATAGTTTTTGAATATAGGTTTATGTGTAGGATATAATTAATTTATTATAAACTTACAATACATTTAAAGCAAATAGATAATAATTAATTTACATGGCGAATGTAAACTAGTCAAAGACAGACCTCCCCTGACAGTGCCCTGGCCAAACGTACCCATTATACTAGCGGCATTACCGCGCTAAATGGCCAATGAAATATCCTGAACTAAGTATGAACCAGAGCGTGGATCCCTTCCCCTATCCCTCAGCCGCCGACCCAGATCCTGAACGAATCTCCTACTTCTCCAAGCTTCGGAGCGCCACGGACCAGCCGTCTCGACCGTAAACGGTATGCTAATTCCAGACCGGCATATTTAAGGTGCTTACCTCGGGCAGCTGCCTCCAATATATCCTACTAATATTATAAACGCGAAAGTTTGTGAGGATGGATGGATGGATGGATGAATGGATGGATGGATGTATGGATGTTTGTTACTCTTTCACGCAAAAACTACTGAACGGATTGAGATGAAACTTTGCAATAATATAGCTTATATATCAGAATAACACATAGGCTATAAATTATAATGATATATTGCGTATGCGGGCGAAGCCGCGGGTAAAAACTAGTGCTATATAAGTTCTAAATATATGTGAAGGATATAATTGGGTATTATTTAAGTGCCCCTAAATAAGCGCATCGCTGCAGCCGTTTTCTTTTGGATTTATGTACCGTACATGTAGTGTCCAAAGGCCGCGCTTTTTGGATTTAGTTTGCAGTCAAATAAAATTCAAAAAGCGCGGCCTTTTCCGGGTTTTAGGTGATTCACTCTCAGATCAACCAAACTTTGGTTGAGTGATTGAGTGTCTTGTTTGATTTGATTCTAATACGATTATTACGATACGATACAGTGATCAGGTTTTTCTCATCAGACCAACTGGGACCTCAGTCAGTTAAATCGACTATAGGTAAAAAGGAGGCTCGTTTGATTTGAACCACCACGATGGTTAACTGAATTTTCAAAGTTGTTCAAAATTAGCTTTCCTACATTATTGTTTCTCGTCAACTTTTTCTAAGATCGATATTTTTCGAATAAGACGAAAAAACGTAGGGCTGCAATTTCGTTTTTTCAATAAGTTGTTTAATTTCAATTTTTAATGAGAAATGGTCATAGCCAAAGTCCAGTCGGGGTCCCGCTGGACTGATGATTGCATCGTGTGTGGCCAGCTTGAGTCTGACGATGATGTTGGTTGGTGTTGTCAGGTTGGCAACAGCGTCGTACCTGTCGCTGGCGTCGTGCGCGGGCGACTCCGCGCGGCTGCCCGCCGCCAACGGCGTGGTGCCAACCTTCCAAAGAAGCTCCAAAGAAAACTGTACCATCAACACGCTGCTGTGCTCCACCAAACTCACTCAGAACGGTACGTGTTTCCACATTTCGTCTACTTTGCAAGTCGTGCTGTACTCACTACAAAATACGATACCACTTTCAAATTACTTCTACTTCGAGCATCAGCTTTTGCGCGAAAAATTGTTTGTCCTATTTTCACTTGCCAAGTAACGTTACGCAGAATTTTATTTCGTCGAATAATCATTTCCCCCAACTTATCACATAATTTTATTTTATTTCCCAACATCACGATAATGTATTGTAAACTGTACGTTTGGCCTGTTATTATGACACTTTTCCAAATGGCAAATTTCAAGTAGCGGAACGTTTTAGTTAGCGTAATATCCATATAGATTGTTGGTTCTATTGAACGTTTGGAGAGAAAATTGATTTATTATTGAAGATATTGATCGGATTGGATTGTAGTGCTCTGTATTTAGGGTGTCCGAAAGGTTACTTCTTACGACCATTGGTGTAACTAGAGAATTTCTACTTTTACTTTTGGTAACCCCCAAAAATAGAATATTTTGACTTTCAAGTTTTTTGAGATGGCCAAGGATGTGAATGTTTAAAGGGTGGTCAAGGCCCCCTGTAGCTACGTCCATGGATACGATCCATCTCCTATCTTCCCTAGACGAGATAGTGTCTAGTTTTTATTTATAACATGGTATTGTTATACTAAGCGCCACACAAATCGGCGGATGGGAAGTTATTCGTAGAGCGCTACGCAAAAGCCGAAATATAGGTGGCGGGGCACCAGTGGCGTGCACACAGTTTTAAGACAGGGTAGGCAGAAAATTTTACTCACCAAAAACACGTTGGTTTTGGTTCGTCGTCTTGTCGATTGATAATGTAGGTAATTGCCAAATGCCACCTCAAATATCCATAGATTGACTGATTTTATAGACATATCAATTTACGGATAATCGAAGTGGCCTTTCGGCGCGTTTGTTTGATGTTTTGTAATGTTTGTGTGATTTGCAAAATTTAAATGAAAGCAGTGAAAAGATGGTGGTGTGAGTATACTATATAGGATTGTTTTATTTGTATATTAAATCTACACGCCTATCTTTCTGTAAGAATGTCTGCAATATGGAATCGTAAAAGTTGGGAAGGCGTTTTATTTCCGTAAGAAGGGTTTTTTCTATTGAAATCATGGAAAGATCTGTAAGTCGTTGCTGGCCTTGTGTATTTCTTAAGTAGGTATGTATACGTTTTAGCGACGAGAATGACCTTTCGGTTGAAGCACTGCTCGCGGGAACTGTAACAATTAATTTTGCCAAACGCAGTACTTCGGGAAAAACTGTATTTACTATTTATGTTATTTTCGTAAAAATGTTCTACAATTTTGTAAATACTAAGGTTTTTGAATTCGGCAGATTTATAAACACATTTGAGCTCATTGATAAGGCGGTCTAAGTTAAAGTCGTCTGTCGTATAGTTTATAAACATTTACGAATTGCGATACTAATACAACCGGAAAATTGTCATTATATTTATTAAAATTTTCGCATGAAAGTAGTCCAAAAAATTTTAACTCTTTCAGATTTTTATATCGGTCGCGTCATTCGTTGGATATATTGTCTATAATTTCAATAAAAATCCGCTTAAAATTGTTTTTTGCGTCCACAATAAGTCACAAACACAACACACATCAAACAATATGGCGACTATTGACTATTGAAATTAGTAGTAAAAAGGGAAATATAATACCACAAAAAAATGATGGCCATCTAAATGTATAAAATTCAATGAAACAATGTTACCTACTTTCTAAAATATTTGCATTGCATAGCAAACTGTTCGGTACGAGTCGTAATTGTTCGTGTTAGCTAAGCAAAAAGACACTGGCTTTTCATGCAGTTGCGTGCGTGATTTTAGTCATTGTGTGTCAGCAAAGCCCACGTAGCTATAGGAACGCACATTAAATTCGCATGACCATGACTTACCACGAGAGCACACATACAAAACATTAAGAGATCCATAGTTTGTTTCTTTGCCGTGGCAAAGGCGGGTGGCGCTCGTGCAGCGCGAATCGGTGATGTGAAATTACCTGTCGATCTTATCTTAATGATACCACCGGCACTCGATAGGTGGAGCTGATTTATGATTTAAATTTTTTATGTTATTTTGTTTATTGATAAAATATTACTAGATCTATTATCAGATCTAGGGTAGGCAGTGTCTTTCTGTCTTTATGAAGCGTCCGCCACTGCGGGGCACACCCGCCCGACAACCTCATGCCTCGCGCGCTCCCTACGCCCGTGCTCAACCTTCGCCACTTGTGTCGGTATTGTGCACACATGCGCAATAATTAGCGAAACACGGCGAAGTGTCATCTGCGGCTAACTTCTCATCCGCCGATTTGTGTGGCGCTTAGTATACATACCATGACCAGATTCATGGTATGTATACTAAGCGCTACAGGAAGCCTTTGCGTCTACAGACGTAGGTACTAGAAAATTTTGAATCCGAAGTGCAGATTATAATATTCAAGTTACAATAAAATTGAAATTTTTCTGTAAATAAAGGCTAAAAATTGTTACATATACATATATCATCTTATTTCCAGAGGATCTCTTAGCCCTATTGCAGTGGCGTGCCCGCCCGGAAAAAGTCCAAGAGACGTTATTACGGGTGTTGCGTCTCGGCGACGGGTTGAGCTGCGAAGAGCTTATCAAGTTCCTCAGAGACGTACTCGACGCTCTCTTCGCTTTGTTCTCTACAGAAGACGGGAACAGGTGAGTAACCCTGCCTGGCAGAGATCGCTATCAGCGATAAGGCCGCCCATTGTTACACTGTTTATGTTTATTTGTTTCTTTTTGTGTTTATTTCTTGGTGTGCAATAAAGAGTTTATCTATCTATCTATCTATCTAACCCATTGTTATAATCAATTGAACCAGAGGATGTTTGCTATTAGACATAGGCCTAATTCTAATTCTAGGTGGGGGCGATGAGTCCTGCACTGACGTCCCGCTTGGGGTGTTTTGTGCATTCCCCCCGATGTCAGCCTACTCAAACCATCCGAGCTCCTTAAAATAACGGAGTACGGGTTTGGGTCGTTGACATAACTGGTCCACCTCTATTGCGCCAGGTGTTTCGCTGCTGGAGATTTGTGTAGTTCCTTCAAGAAGTCCTGTCTTTCTTCTTGTATCTTCAGTGGACTTGCAGTGCAGTATGACATGCTCCACGGTTTCATTTTCTTGCAGACAGCCTCGGCATAGAGGACTGTCTGTACCGCCTATTTTGTGCATGTGATAATTTAGCTCACATATAGACATAGGCCTCCACAATGGATTATTGAAAATAATGTTTGTAGGAGATTTGTGGTCAGCGCAATTTTATTAAGCTTTATTGTAGCCTCTATCGGACTGTCTTTAAATGTTGTCGATTTTGCTCAAAAATCAGTTCGAAAACTTAAATGAACTCTTCTAACGAAGTAAATCCTGTATTGACAGTATATTGATATTCCATTTAAAAATTAGTAAATCTGACATCACCAATTCTCGACAATACCTTTATGTAAATTTTAATCGATTTAGTAAATAAAATATATAAATAATATGTTTGTTTCAGCAATAGAATGTTAAGTTTGTTGAAAGCTTATGTTAGATAATATTCCAACCAACTAAAAATAGTTCGAAAAACGTTGCTTGTTATGTCGATAATCGGTGTTTCCACTTTTAGGGATTTCGCCCTATTTTAGGGCGAAAGTATGTTTCATCTATTACTTAGGGCGTTTTAATTGAAACAGGGATTTAGGGATTGTTAGGTTAAAATTAGTCCGGTCTCGGTCAAGAGCGCATGATCGAATCGTTCATTACTTGTTCTAGATCTCGATCATTTGTACCATGCGTCGCATGTTCGGTGTCACGCGATTCGCGCCAAAATGAAGCGTGAAACACTGCTGGCATACAAACGGAACGTGTCTAGCTTGCAATGATACTTCGCGATTAAAAGTCTAAATTAGACTTTACGTCTTAAGTAATATGATAATTATTACTACAATGCATGCAAACAACGTTCCATTTATTTGATGATTTCGTTTTTATATTCAAAATAAAACTTCTTGTCTCGTAATAATAATTAATTTCGCTAACTTTTCTAATGACAGATCAAAGATCATTGATGAATGTAAGTAGGATCTTATCGCCACCGTATGGTTCGGTCACGTGACCGGTGTCCGTTTGATGAACCTACATTTGATTCGGTTATTTCGCTGGTCGGTCATGAACGATCCGGAACACGGAGAATGTATGACCGACACAGGACTAGTTAAAATGACTTCATGTCACACAATTTAGGGATTTTTTATGGTAAAATGACTTCATACATGGCTCCGCGCTAGGACCCCCCTTTCCATATGTTATGATTTCTCATTTAGGGACTTTTTTAACTAAAGACCCTAAATGAAGAAACATATGAGTGATATCACTGCACTGCACTGTGTCGATTATCACTTTTTGATGTGAAACTTCGACTTGTTCTCAAAATAGGTTTGTAATTATACACTTATCTCCGGAGCGCATTGACGTATACTCAAACAAAAACCAAAACACTTCGTCCATCGACGGAGAAAGTCAATACCGCGCGCTAACTTGACGCCAGCGCCATCTAATTTAGTTAAGAGTAAACTACTAAGATTTGAACCTTTGCTTTTAGAATTGACTTCACAACTAACTTTATTACTATACTCTATAAAATTTATCTTGATCTCTGCGACAGTGACATTGACATAGAAGATTGACATTTTTAGAGTTGAGATAATGGTGGAAAAAATCGATTTTCAAACAATGTTGTAATGAAATCGAATGAATAGTCGAAGGTGAGAAATTGGATTTTATTTACTTACTATTATTTAAGATCAAGTATGTACACATGTAATTAATGTTATGATATTAATTAAATACTCATAATAATGTAACGATAGTATTTATCGACGTTTTTCAATATTATCGATGCTAATGTAACATATAATTGGGTTTAATTTAATTACACATGTAATAAAATATTATGATATTAAAATATACAATAAAATTAATGATAAATTAAGTTTTATTTAAAATATCGTCAGTATAAACTATCGATATTTTAATTAAAACTCTATCTAAAACCACAGCCCGGACACTCCGCGATTCTTCATACAAAATCTGCTGTCTTACGCACACAACAGTACATTTTACTCACAGACACTACACATACGCACGAACGCTACACGGGTATTTGTGTGTAGAACGCCTATGGTTGTCAACGACCCATGTCGACCGTATGAATTGTAATTCTGACTTACCAAGAAGTTTTGTGAGTACTGATACGATGTACTAGCCGCTGCAGATTTCACATACAATCGTACATACACTTATTTCGATGAAATCACTCATTTACCTACGTAGAACATAACCAAAACACGGCACTGTTACGAAATTCCCTTAATTTTCTCACATATTGTTGAAGTATCCAGTAATATGAACACGCACACACACGATTATGTATATTTGTAAAATCATCCCATAATTTAAACAAAAGATATACCTAGTAATTAAAGATTAAGTAAATCACGCGCTAAACGCACCGACCGATGGCCAACTGAGGGAAGTCCCTAATTTCATATTTCATACAACTACGCTAGTGAGGCCCCTCACTGGTTAAATAGCGGTTGCGGGATCGTTGCTGGTTTTTATAACTGTTTCTGGCAATGTTTCCGAATAATTGCAAAAAAATATTTTTAATCCTTGACGCAAAAAAGGAGGTTCAAAAGTTTATCACAATATTCTTAGTAGGTTAACATGTATCAAAGAAGATATAATAATACTACGTACAGTACATGTCTTGTGCCAGTGTGATGAGAATCCAGAATTTTAAACGGTATTTTTTCGGTGTCTCTGTCGACTTTTTAGAATATAATATCAGAATTTTAGGCATATTTGCAGAGGTCGTTTTTTTCAATAAATATTGATATTTTGGTAAAAATCTTAGTAAAAAGATTTTTTGAGAACGTCTAGAAGATTTTTTTTAAAAGGTATAATTGGCTTGATGACAAAAAAATATAATTAGTCCGTTAGATAGATAATTATTAAATAATATTTGACACGATTTTTTTCTGATGTCAATTAAGTAGCACTAAATATTTATTCAAAACAATGATTTAAAAATTGTTAATGATATAGCTCGTTGAGGTATGATTAAGGACAGGGCGGGCTCAGGACGGGCGCGGACGTGGGCCCGTACAACGCACGTTCCAAACATTTTGTCTTATATAAGTCATCTCCGCGAAAAGCAAAAATAAAAAAGAAAAGTATAACTCCCTACTCCCGAACTTTGACAAGGTTTATCTTTGTCATTTATTGTGAGATTGACAAAATCTAATTCTTTATGTATGAAAAAATATTTAGTATTAGTATTTATGTCGAAAAAATAACCACAAATTATAGGACTGTACATATTAACTCAATGTTATATACATGTTCGTTTATTTACAGAAAATATACAAATACAAATTAGCACTTATCTACTAGGTATGTATGTGTTAACGCGAAACAATACATTGCATATCGATACCGATATTCTGTAACAGTTGCGTTACGATGATAACTAGTATTTTCACGCCCATGGCAACTCTATCAGTGATCAGCACGACGACGAGCGAACGAGAGATTATGCGCGCGAGTAGCGGCGCTACGTACGTTATGTTGGTAGCATTACGAATTCTCTATCAGCATTGAATTAGTTCCCAATTTTGGCCGCACGCAGAATTATCTTGGCGTACTTTACGACCGATCCGCCATACTTTCATGCGGAAGTGAGCTAGATGCGAAATAAATTTACATAAATGAACATCATTCTAGTGCTTATAAAGTATAATGAATTCATAATAATTTGACAGCACTGTAACTAAAAGTAAGCGATTTATTTTATTTGAAACAAATAATCAAGAGAAAGGAACTAAATTTGAATGACATAATTTTTATAACAATATTATCTACCTACTAAAAGTAAATAAGGTACCTTATTTTATCTTTAGGGAAATAATGAAATGATATCTTGTCGCGAATTGTTGTAGAACAGCCATAAACAGCACACGTCTTCCCCATTGTAAGTCTGTATTTTTTGTAGTCGAAATCACCGGCCTGTGCAACCCGCGCGCTGAGTGAATTTGACGAGTCCTGACGCGGGGTGGAAGTGAGGAAGACTCAAACGGGTGGGGGGTAACGAGTGGCCGTTCCATACGTAGTATTATTATATCTTCTTTGCTAAAACTCTGTGGTCACGATCATTCGGCGCCCATCACTAATCGGCATACCCATAAAGTATGACATTGACAGATACTGTCTGTACTATTAAGAAATTCAAGATTTCACAGGCGTGATTTTTCTGACAGCTGTCGCAGAGATCAAGTTAAATTTTATAGAGTATAGTAATATATGAATTTTTATTTAACGTTTAGACGCTGCCATGGAGGGGGCATGAAAGCACTGTTGCATCAAAGCTTCACTTCTTCCGCGCGGAGAGACTCCACGTACAATTTTTTTTTATATTTCTAGCACACCACACTCTGGCACAGTGTTCCTAGTCCTGATTTCGATATGCAGTCTGCTCGACGAGACGCGGTTTCAGCACTTTAGACCAGTTTTGGACATCTACATTGAAGAGCATTTTTCCGCTGCACTAGTTTATAAGTAAGTCCTTTATTCTTAGCAATATAATATCTTACAGTCAAACAAATCATAAACTCTCCCTTTTGTTCTGTAAATTTTGTTGTAATACTGATTAAACATTAAAATAGTCTGAAGAAACTAAAATTGTAGCAACCTGTTTTTACATTGATATCAAAGCATACGTATTTTTAATGACTTGATCGAGTCGCTATTACTGCGTTTGCTTGCGACAACTCAAGAAACATCGTGCATCCGTCCGTTCACAATTATTTTGCCTCTGACAATTGTCTCTGTCATTACATACCATCACAGAGTAGACAGAGATAGCAACAAATGTCAGATGTAAAATAATTGCGAATGGACTGTATATGCAATAATTGTTCCAGGGGCCTCCTATCGTCAGTGCAACATTGCGCCGAATGGGCAGCCGGCGCCGAAGGGCAGGAGCCAATCAGGAAGTGCCTACGATCTTTAGGAGCTGTGTTCAGATTGGCTGTCAGGTCTCGACGGCTATTTTCCCGCGCAACCGGCGGACAATACGAAGACAGCTTTAGGAGAGACGTGCGAGCAGCTTTACATGCGTTGAAAGCTTTCGCTCAACACCCGCATAGGGAGCATTTGGCGCCAGCTCAGGTATGCCTTCAATTTATAATTTCTGTTACTTTCAGTACTGAAGTAACTTGTTTTTGTCACGTACGGGTTTAACAAGTGAACCCCTTACCAAAGTGGACTAAATATTAATCCAAATAGTAGCCACGTGAAACTGTTTGTACTAGGACAGGTATGGCAGGATGATATACAGAAATTCTGCCAAAACTCTTGTACCCCGGGAGGTAAGCGTAAAATCCAAGTACTTTCTAAAAGCTGAATTTTTGGTATTAGGTAGTCATGGTGGTGTACAACAATACCCCGGAGTCAGTCAGCTGAGATGCTTAGCGTTTGGTGGGGATACCAGTTTGTTTGTTTTTTAAATAAATTAGTATCTTGATTATTATTTATTGACTTTAGTATTATCGCTATGAGCGATAAGGTCGCCCTTGTACTCCTTTGTGATACATAATTAATTCTAAGATTGTTTGTAATTGTTTTTCTTTGGTGTTGTAACCGTCGTTATGTATCTATATATACACATAACGTCTGTTCCATGTACTTATGCTATAATTTGACTATACTCCTTAAAAATTATTAACTAAATTTTTCTGTCTCTTTCAGACTTTGTAAAGTTGTTGTTTTTGCTGTCCTTTTCATGCTAATGCGGGTTTGGAAATATTTATTGTTCTTAAAAAAAAATTAGTCGTGAGAAGTTCTAGGAAGAATACCACGACAGGTTGCTGCTCAGTATTTATTGGAGAATCTATAGCACTAAAGAATAAAGTTCAAAATTGCCATTCTCTGACACAGGTCAATCGCAAATTATTGGAAACCTTACATTTTCAAGTGCCTGAAGTACGGGGGTCTCAAAAATTCTTTAGAACATGTTAGCAGGTCATATTTTTCCCTTTTTATTTCCTGCGTTAACAGAAATATTGTTTTGAGTAAAAATCGAACACTGAGGACAGGGTTGTCACTGTCTCAGATGTACTTAATTATATTTAATTTCAATGAGATGTATTAAATAAGTAAAGAAGTAAACTTTGAATATGAGAAAGTTACGATTCGGGCATCATTGTTTTCTGTTGTTTTACATACATTCGACATTAGGTCATTTTACTTATTTCTATACTATTTTTGTATTAAAGTAATTTAAAATATTAATATTAATGTCTGATCTTTATATGATAACGATAATAAAAATAGTTTCATTCGTTATATACCATTATAATCTTAGTTATGTTATTTAATGTCACGAAAAAATCATCGGACACTATAATTATAGTCTTACGTATTATTCTAAATACGAGTATGTAAATTATACTATTTTCTAATAACATTTTGAAAATTTATAAGAATGCGAAAGTATGTATAAATTGAGAACCTCTCTTCTTTTGGTAGTTGGGCAAAAATATAAATGTGTTAACCCTAGTTGTCCTTTATGCAATCCATATTGACTGCCATAAAAAAAACTTGAGTGGCAACTGTCGCGTAGAGACAGTATAAACTTAGACAGTAAGACAACTAAGTATGTTAATAGGGCATTAAATTTTATGGCGAAAATGACTTTCAATTAATGAAATAATGATAATTGATGGTTACTTATGTGCTGATTGATAGTAGTTTGAAATAGTTTTATGAAATAAATGAAGTATTTACAGGTATGGCGGCGGACTGTTATGTAAATATAACCTTATAGCTATATAAAATCAAATCACTTATTAATATAGGTACTGAAATACAAATAGAGTAATATGTCTAGATAGTCATTACATGTTAGGTTTGTTTCTGTCGAAGACTCTATATTTGTAGCAAGTTGACTTACTGGAAATAGAAATAATTTATAGCGCTAGAAATTTTTAAAAAAACTAAAGTGATTTCGAGTGTTTCAATTTTTTCGTCCGTTTTGTACAAACTCATAAATATTTTTATAATTGATTTCTCAAGTATTTGACAGGCGTGGAATTCGTCGAGATTACAATTATTTTGTATGGGAAAAGCTAGGATTTTGGGCAGTCCGGGTTAAACCGCGGTAAACGATACTCGTTTTGAAAATAGTTTAGGTGTTAAATTATAACGCGGGTGAAAATTTGGAAATTAGAGCTCGCTCGCTTTGCTCATTTCCCAAGTGTATAAGTGAACAGAAAGCCTTCGTCAATTAAGGCATACTATAGTGTTTGTGTTGTGAAAGTGATATATCATAAATCTCTTTGAGACCTTTGGCGATGACTTTCAAGGATTCATCTTTGCAGTACCTAATAGCTAGCTTGAACAAATCAGATATTTGTTGATGTTATATTTCATATAAATATTGTAATCAATTTATTGCTATTTCTTGCTGTTCTCCCGTACCTAAGATAAAGTTTTGCGTTACCTCAGGTCTCAAAAGGATTTCGAACTAATGAATATTCTTTCAAGGTATTTATTTTCAGGTTTATTTTCCAAAGTGTTTAACTTTCAGATAGCGGTACTTACTATAAGTACGATACTTTAGTCTCCGTTTATTTTCCATCATCTTATCAGATTAATTGATAGATAGATTACAATAGTGGTAGCGTAATGTCCTTTCTTTCAGAAGCAGTGCGCCTACTACGTTGTTTTTGGGCCATCTAAGGGTAGACTATTTATTAGTTTTCCTTACGTTAGGACTCATGTGATGTATGTTTGGAGAGGCTGAGTGGATGAGTGCTACTAAACATTAATTTCATTTACATGTAGCTAGGTTGTGTTTTTATAGTTCCGGTACAAACAAAATAATAACATATTTGAATGAAAACTTTTGATAACCTAATGACCTTCTACATCAGCTGATTTATCCTCATGATATTTGTATATGTGAAACACATTGTGCTGCACATAATATATTATTGTGCTGTTATAAAAATATGACAGCATGTACATCACTCCATAAGGAGGCCAAACATTTATGCAAGGAGATCAGACATCTACCTAAGGAGTTCCGAGTTCGTCTCTATTGAACGAGACTCAACATATTAATGCATTCTCACTGCAAGTTCATGTTTCATGGATGCAGTACGAGATTTGAAACATCATCATCATCATCATCTTGCCCTTATCCCACTAGGTGGGGTCGGCACAGCTCGTTTCCTCCACTCCATCATATTGTTTCATATTGTGAAACATACAACATAATATGTATTGACAAAGGTATCTGGCTATCGAAGGTTTTCATCATAAACTAACACAAAACGGACAAAATCTTATTGGAATTAGGTCTTTTTTCCCCAAATGAAAACTTAATATGAAAAATCATTTTCTTACACACTTGCACACTATTTGACACTTATGAGAGACTCGGCAAAGGACAGCTGCCGGACTCTTCGTGACGAGCGCTTTGGACCCCGTTTCTCACAGCAGGGTGAAGCCGGCCGCACCAGGAGGGGGGGAATTACACAGGACATCCGGCCGAAATAGTGGCCTGCTAGCGGCTGCTATCTCGCAACTGGATGTCCGAACATGCACTAGGTACACACACCACACGACCGTGATATTCCTGTAGGGATCTTTCGAGTCGTAAGGAATCTCTTGGTCACAAAACTAGCTTAGGGAACCAAATAATAACAAACTTTGAGAACCTTAGGTTCTAACCTTATTAAAGGAGTGTTTGGATGAATGACTGGATTAAGAGATGAATGAATGATGATCAGTAAGAGATAAGAAGGTTTGAATATTTAGTGTCTTTAGTGGCGTGGTTAGGGCTAAACCTGACGGATTTGTTGGCAACGCTTTGGAGTGGGGTGAAGGATGACAGGGAGCCCCACATTCTATTTCGCTTAGGTTTTCCATTTATAGATCTTAAGGATCTAAACTCCATATTCCATACCTGTTTTCCTTCCAGCGGATGGTGTTAGCAGCGATGCAGTTTGGCGCAACTCAAAGGAGCAGAGAATATTATTCTCACTGCACTAATGTTATTAATCGGTATTTCTTTTAGCATAAAGTTGGCCACGAAGAGAGAAGAAGGACAGACTGCGGATCACCGGTCGCTGTAGCTGTAAGGAGTAGCAGATAGCCGGAATCAAGCTAAGTTGCATGCTTTTGTAAAACTGTACTCTCATTATTTTGTATTTCCATATACCTTCCGTATTCAAATTTACTTAATTTCATTCCATTATGTGTTTTATGTGCTGAGCGATTGTATTTCTTTTATGTTATTCTGAGACTGCATCTTATTTGAATCGTATTAAACTTATTTCTATTTTGTTTTGTTCTCTTTTTTATAATTTTATTTTTGTATCTATTTATGATACAAAGAACTGGCAACACCTATTATTTATTGATTTATATAGGCTAGTGTTAAAAGTAATTTAGGTTTACTATTTATCTCAATTTTTATTCTTTAAACACAACGTATAAGGGTCCATTTGAGTTTAATATTTTCTAAACGATCACATTATAAAACTAGACGATCACGTTTATCTTGGCCAAATAATTAGATAAATAATTAATAAATAGGAATAGCGTTACAGTGTACAATAAAGTATATATTATTGTTATTATTTACACTTATACTTGCAGTAGGCTTATATAATGTTGTTAAACTTTCGCGATTTGATCACATTATTATTATGTACTACGGGACTAATCGCGCTATGGAATCGATGCGACTCGGTCGAACCTTGGGATGATGAGGTATTTATTTATCTCATAATGTTAGTGCGCAATAGGGTATTTTACTATAAACGGGAAAAAATCTGTCAATGTATTATTGAGATAGCTTAGGCAAAAATCAATCAGAAAATGTGCCTTTTAGATAAAAAACAATAAAATAAAATTTGAAAATCAATACAAAATATTCCGTCTTTTTAATCTGTGCATAAAATAGTCACCGCTATGTTATGACGTCATCCGGCTATGTAAACATTGAATAGTTTGTCCGATGTAACAGTAACTCCTTATTAACCTTTTATAATAACTCATTTTCAATATAAATCTCAAACTTACAAACAAAGACACTATCGTGAAAAATATTTACGTGCATTGTTTACATAGCATAGTGAGTTCATGACCACAGAGTAAAATAATGACATCCATCGTTTACGGAAATTTTGAAATTGTAAAATTAAATTGCATTTTTAAAACACTTAACAATTAAATAATTATTTTTTGTATTTTTTTAGTGGTTTATTAGGATCTAACTGAGATGCTTTTCAAAAATGACTGTAATACCCTATTAGTTCCGTAGTATATAACAATAAGGCTTTTGTATGCTGCGTAAAATGACGATGAAGAGACCCTTTAGTTAAAATAAATTTTATAAAAAAATATTTGTGATTTTGTAGGTAGCCCTACTGACGTCATGGGCAAGCGTGGCCAAAGAAGTATCATCAGCCTTGGGTCCGGTGGAAGCGGCGCGAGTCACCGCGGCCATGTTGGACGCGCCCGCCGCTAACGCTCCTCCAGCTCTGGCTAAAGCAAGATTAGCTGCTGCTCAAGATACCCTGAAAGGACCCTTGGGGCAAGACCCAGGTAAGATATTACCAAAGAAGTATCATCAGCGCAGGGTAAAGCAAGGCTGGTCGCTGCATAAAATACTCTGAAAGGGCCCTTAGGACAAGACCCAGGTAAGATATTACCAAAGAAGTATCATCAGCACAGGGTAAAGCAAGGCTGGTCGCTGCATAAAATACTCCGAAAGGGCCCTTAGGACAAGACCCAGGTAAGATATTACCAAAGAAGTATCATCAGCACAGGGTAAAGCAAGGCTGGTCGCTGCATAAAACGGATTGAAAGGACCCGTGAGACAAGGCCCTGGTAAAAAAGTACCGAAGAAGTATCTTTAGCATTGGGTTAGATGGAAGCAGCTCCAGTGACCGCGACAGTGTTGGACGCGCGATTAATACGACATATACAGTCATGAAGTCAGTATACTTACTTCAGTCAACGACTTGAAGAGCCAATAAGGATCTAATTAAACACTCGCAACATGACATGGATCTAACTCGTTGAAATTCTATTAATAGAACATTATTTATTTATTTCGTAAACAAACGTTTTCGTTTATAAAAATCTAGTTCAATTATAAGAAATCAATTAAGCTTCATGAAGTTTACTCTGATAGTTGTCAAACAGCAAAAGCTAGTTCTATAAAATGATGTAGAACGTTTTGGTCAACACTGTTTTTGGTGTTATAAAACAGCTATAATGGTGTAATTTCTTCGAAGGTGGCGCAATCATATCTCTGTTTAGTGCAATAATATGCAAATAGCATATTATGTTTTCAAAAATAATGCGTAGTTATGCATTTCGTCCACAGAAGCAAGGAACATAGTCCTAACAACCGCGTGCCACCACCTCCGTGTACACTTAGCGCGTCGCGACGAGCTCGCGCAATGTTCCGAAATGCTCGGGGAATTGGTAGCACTATTATGGAAGAAGGAAGACCCGGACCAACCGGTCGAGCCGGACGAGCTGGACCCAGATGTGGACGTGCTGTGTCTGAACACGCTGGACGTGCTGGTCGAGACTGTGCTGCATCTGATTGGCGGAAATTCGCCGGTTTTGGTTAGTATACAGTGATATGATAGCTCGCGCAATGTGCCGAAATACTCGGTGACTCTTCTATGGAAGAAGGAAGACCCGGAGCAGATGGTCGAGCCGGACGAGTTCGACCCGGATATGAACGTATTGTGTCATAAGTTTCATAACAGGCTAGACGTGCTAGTTAACGTATGCGCTTTTTGCGTCGCTGCATCAGAGGTAAAAACAAGTATAATTTTAAGATTCAAAAAGTTTATTTCGCTAATATTTGTGGTCACGTTAGCTTACTAAATGATTTGATAAATTATCCTTTTACATTCGTTATTATTTACAAATACATTACCCCAAAAATCTTAGACCTTTAGTAACATCACAATTATGTACATGTTCCCCAGGGTTCAATGGTGGCCGGTCTACTCGGTGCCATGGAGTTGCTGAAGCCCATACATTACCAAAGACTGTGGAGTCATCTGGCGCCTCATCCTCACGACAGGAAACCGCTGAAAGACTTCCTTATGCGAGCTTTCCTCGTGTTCAGGCATTTGATTGAACAAGATGTGAGTATGCTGGCTGGCATAGGTGGATGGATAATAGTCTTATAGGTCTAAATCATTTAGCGTTGTGCGTTTTATGGTGACTTATTTTTTTTTCAAATGTAGAAGATAGATAGACTGATAAATAAATTCATAATTCTCCACGTTCATAGCCCGACTACGATTCCCTATGTCTTGGGTGCCATGGAACACATACAAAACCCAGAACAGCTTCACCAACACCCCGACCCAGAACGGATATTTAAATTCATCACCCAAATATTTTCTTTACTGCTTATTGAACCTTTTGCTTCTAAGACAGACCTTCTCGAGTTATCAATATATTAATGTATGGGATAAAATGGAATTCGCTAGACTTAAAATACCGTTTTTTTTTCAGGTATTTCCGGCAGATTGGATGGTGCTGCGAGTTCAGAGCTGCAAAGTGCTGCTGTCTGCGCTCCAGGACTTATCAGCGCCGCTGCTGGAGAGGTTCCTGGGGGAGGAACCTCCTCAGTTCGATTCGCAGGTAAAATCTGTACTATTTTGACTCAAGTGATATGATATGAAAGGGAAGCTATTTGTCAATTTTGGCATCACTGGGTAAGAGTATCACCACATAGACTTGTTGTTGAATGTTTTATTGTATTTTATGATTAAAATACATGAGGTAATTTTGCTGAAATATTAGTGTATTAATGTGACTGTGACTATAATTAGGCGTCAAATAGAAAATAAAACAATGCCAAAATTTATAATGTCGGCCTAAACAGGTCAAAAATCCAGATAGAAATGCAAATATTGCATACGGTTAGAAATAGCTTTTCAAAAGCAATGGAATGGTACCAATAAGACACCATATAATAGAGTCAAGCAGTGCCGGCAACGTAAAATATATAAAATAAATGCGGCCGAATGGATAATTGACGGTGCCAGTACATTTGCAGCTGAGGCGGTTGAAATAATGCAAGTGAATACTGCTATTGCTTCTATAACGGCACTGTAATATACCTATTACAACACACGGCTGCGTCCATGACACAACCACTCCCGATTTTTTTTCTAACTGAAGATATTTTTTCTGCTTGGTTGGTTTTCTTTATGTTATACGAGTTGTATTTCGGCAGCTATGGTCGGGGTACATGGAGCTGGGCGTGGCGCTAGTGACGTCGGGCGCGCTGCAGCCGGAGCGCTGGGCGGGGCGCGGGCCTGATCGAGCGCGCATGCGGGCCGCTGCTGGCATGCAGGTGCTGGCCACGTGGAACATGTTAGGTCAGTATCAGCCATGGTCGGGGTACATGGAGCTGGGCGCGGCGCTAGTGACGTCGGGCGCGCTGCAGCCGGAGCGCTGGGCGGGGCGCGGGCCTGATCGAGCGCGCATGCGGGCCGCTGCTGGCATGCAGGTGCTGGCCACGTGGAACATGTTAGGTCAGTATCAGCCATGGTCGGGGTACATGGAGCTGGGCGCGGCGCTAGTGACGTCGGGCGCGCTGCAGCCGGAGCGCTGGGCGGGGCGCGGGCCTGATCGAGCGCGCATGCGGGCCGCTGCTGGCATGCAGGTGCTGGCCACGTGGAACATGTTAGGTCAGTATCAGCCATGGTCGGGGTACATGGAGCTGGGCGCGGCGCTAGTGACGTCGGGCGCGCTGCAGCCGGAGCGCTGGGCGGGGCGCGGGCCTGATCGAGCGCGCATGCGGGCCGCTGCTGGCATGCAGGTGCTGGCCACGTGGAACATGTTAGGTCAGTATCAGCCATGGTCGGGGTACATGGAGCTGGGCGCGGCGCTAGTGACGTCGGGCGCGCTGCAGCCGGAGCGCTGGGCGGGGCGCGGGCCTGATCGAGCGCGCATGCGGGCCGCTGCTGGCATGCAGGTGCTGGCCACGTGGAACATGCTCGGTCAGTATCAGCCATGGTCGGGGTACATGGAGCTGGGCGCGGCGCTAGTGACGTCGGGCGCGCTGCAGCCGGAGCGCTGGGCGGGGCGCGGGCCTGATCGAGCGCGCATGCGGGCCGCTGCTGGCATGCAGGTGCTGGCCACGTGGAACATGCTAGGTCAGTATCAGCCATGGTCGGGGTACATGGAGCTGGGCGCGGCGCTAGTGACGTCGGGCGCGCTGCAGCCGGAGCGCTGGGCGGGGCGCGGGCCTGATCGAGCGCGCATGCGGGCCGCTGCTGGCATGCAGGTGCTGGCCACGTGGAACATGCTAGGTCAGTATCAGCCATGGTCGGGGTACATGGAGCTGGGCGCGGCGCTAGTGACGTCGGGCGCGCTGCAGCCGGAGCGCTGGGCGGGGCGCGGGCCTGATCGAGCGCGCATGCGGGCTGCTGCTGGCATGCAGGTGCTGGCCACGTGGAACATGCTCGGTCAGTATCAGCTATGGTCGGGGTACATGGAGCTGGGCGTGGCGCTAGTGACGTCGGGCGCGCTGCAGCCGGAGCGCTGGGCGGGGCGCGGGCCTGATCGAGCGCGCATGCGGGCTGCTGCTGGCATGCAGGTGCTGGCCACGTGGAACATGCTCGGTCAGTATCAGCCATGGTCGCGGTACATGGAGCTGGGCGCGGCGCTAGTGACGTCGGGCGCGCTGCAGCCGGAGCGCTGGGCGGGGCGCGGGCCTGATCGAGCGCGCATGCGGGCCGCTGCTGGCATGCAGGTGCTGGCCACGTGGAACATGCTCGGTCAGTATCAGCTATGGTCGCGGTACATGGAGCTGGGCGTGGCGCTAGTGACGTCGGGCGCGCTGCAGCCGGAGCGCTGGGCGGGGCGCGGGCCTGATCGAGCGCGCATGCGGGCCGCTGCTGGCATGCAGGTGCTGGCCACGTGGAACATGCTCGGTCAGTATCAGCTATGGTCGGGGTACATGGAGCTGGGCGTGGCGCTAGTGACGTCGGGCGCGCTGCAGCCGGAGCGCTGGGCGGGGCGCGGGCCTGATCGAGCGCGCATGCGGGCCGCTGCTGGCATGCAGGTGCTGGCCACGTGGAACATGCTCGGTCAGTATCAGCTATGGTCGGGGTACATGGAGCTGGGCGTGGCGCTAGTGACGTCGGGCGCGCTGCAGCCGGAGCGCTGGGCGGGGCGCGGGCCTGATCGAGCGCGCATGCGGGCCGCTGCTGGCATGCAGGTGCTGGCCACGTGGAACATGTTAGGTCAGTATCAGCCATGGTCGGGGTACATGGAGCTGGGCGCGGCGCTAGTGACGTCGGGCGCGCTGCAGCCGGAGCGCTGGGCGGGGCGCGGGCCTGATCGAGCGCGCATGCGGGCCGCTGCTGGCATGCAGGTGCTGGCCACGTGGAACATGTTAGGTCAGTATCAGCCATGGTCGGGGTACATGGAGCTGGGCGCGGCGCTAGTGACGTCGGGCGCGCTGCAGCCGGAGCGCTGGGCGGGGCGCGGGCCTGATCGAGCGCGCATGCGGGCCGCTGCTGGCATGCAGGTGCTGGCCACGTGGAACATGCTCGGTCAGTATCAGCCATGGTCGGGGTACATGGAGCTGGGCGCGGCGCTAGTGACGTCGGGCGCGCTGCAGCCGGAGCGCTGGGCGGGGCGCGGGCCTGATCGAGCGCGCATGCGGGCCGCTGCTGGCATGCAGGTGCTGGCCACGTGGAACATGCTAGGTCAGTATCAGCCATGGTCGGGGTACATGGAGCTGGGCGCGGCGCTAGTGACGTCGGGCGCGCTGCAGCCGGAGCGCTGGGCGGGGCGCGGGCCTGATCGAGCGCGCATGCGGGCCGCTGCTGGCATGCAGGTGCTGGCCACGTGGAACATGCTAGGTCAGTATCAGCCATGGTCGGGGTACATGGAGCTGGGCGCGGCGCTAGTGACGTCGGGCGCGCTGCAGCCGGAGCGCTGGGCGGGGCGCGGGCCTGATCGAGCGCGCATGCGGGCTGCTGCTGGCATGCAGGTGCTGGCCACGTGGAACATGCTCGGTCAGTATCAGCTATGGTCGGGGTACATGGAGCTGGGCGTGGCGCTAGTGACGTCGGGCGCGCTGCAGCCGGAGCGCTGGGCGGGGCGCGGGCCTGATCGAGCGCGCATGCGGGCTGCTGCTGGCATGCAGGTGCTGGCCACGTGGAACATGCTCGGTCAGTATCAGCCATGGTCGCGGTACATGGAGCTGGGCGCGGCGCTAGTGACGTCGGGCGCGCTGCAGCCGGAGCGCTGGGCGGGGCGCGGGCCTGATCGAGCGCGCATGCGGGCCGCTGCTGGCATGCAGGTGCTGGCCACGTGGAACATGCTCGGTCAGTATCAGCTATGGTCGCGGTACATGGAGCTGGGCGTGGCGCTAGTGACGTCGGGCGCGCTGCAGCCGGAGCGCTGGGCGGGGCGCGGGCCTGATCGAGCGCGCATGCGGGCCGCTGCTGGCATGCAGGTGCTGGCCACGTGGAACATGCTCGGTCAGTATCAGCTATGGTCGGGGTACATGGAGCTGGGCGTGGCGCTAGTGACGTCGGGCGCGCTGCAGCCGGAGCGCTGGGCGGGGCGCGGGCCTGATCGAGCGCGCATGCGGGCCGCTGCTGGCATGCAGGTGCTGGCCACGTGGAACATGCTCGGTCAGTATCAGCTATGGTCGGGGTACATGGAGCTGGGCGTGGCGCTAGTGACGTCGGGCGCGCTGCAGCCGGAGCGCTGGGCGGGGCGCGGGCCTGATCGAGCGCGCATGCGGGCCGCTGCTGGCATGCAGGTGCTGGCCACGTGGAACATGCTCGGTCAGTATCAGCCATGGTCGCGGTACATGGAGCTGGGCGCGGCGCTAGTGACGTCGGGCGCGCTGCAGCCGGAGCGCTGGGCGGGGCGCGGGCCTGATCGAGCGCGCATGCGGGCTGCTGCTGGCATGCAGGTGCTGGCCACGTGGAACATGCTCGGTCAGTATCAGCTATGGTCGGGGTACATGGAGCTGGGCGTGGCGCTAGTGACGTCGGGCGCGCTGCAGCCGGAGCGCTGGGCGGGGCGCGGGCCTGATCGAGCGCGCATGCGGGCCGCTGCTGGCATGCAGGTGCTGGCCACGTGGAACATGCTCGGTCAGTATCAGCTATGGTCGCGGTACATGGAGCTGGGCGCGGCGCTAGTGACGTCGGGCGCGCTGCAGCCGGAGCGCTGGGCGGGGCGCGGGCCTGATCGAGCGCGCATGCGGGCCGCTGCTGGCATGCAGGTGCTGGCCACGTGGAACATGCTCGGTCAGTATCAGCTATGGTCGGGGTACATGGAGCTAGGATATTTTAAAAGGGTACTTATCCACATTATAATAATTATTTAGCATAGGTGAATATTGTCTTTTGCTTTTTGTGTAAAGAATGCCTAAACTTAAGAAATTAATTTTATTGATAAAGTGTTCGAAGATAATAAATATGTCTTCATGCCCCTTCCAAACTAAACGTATTTTGTATGTTATATATTCAATAATAATTAACATACTCATAAGCCGCCATGAGATCAGATCGTCTGATATTATTTTGCACTTATCAAAACCTTTACAAGATTATTTGGTCAAAGTTAAGACTACTACAGTAACAGGACATACAACTTCGCCACCATATTTCAGTGTTAGGGTTCGTTTGGAGAAATACATCAGAAATACCCCGCATGCCAATACATGTACCTACTTTGTGTCAGTTGTATTTTAAACCAGCACTATTTTCTTGAAACTCTTACTCTTTCTCCATAAAATTGATTTCGACATAAATAATTGAGCAGTTGCATCCCTAGCAAAATGATAAATCAATACTTATATTATTATATTCAGTACATTGAACAAACGACAACAGTACCTACCTACTTTTAAGTTATTATTCGTTGTCTTGAACTGTTGTAAATAGGTAGTTCGTCGATATTTATATTAAGGGATGAAACTTTTAGTTTTTGAATTACTATTTCTAAAACCTTTTTTAACTGTTCTCTATTAAACTGTTGTGCCAATAATATCCTGTGTCCACATTAATAAGGACTATTTTTGTATTGTTAGTTTTAAGGATAGTGCGGGCATCTCTAGGTAGAGCATATTGTATTCTTTTATTTAAAATCACGGAAAGTTCACTTAAGGCTGAATGAGATATATTAATCTTTATAGCCCACTTTTTTACATCCTCTTGCAACTCTCAATATTTTCAGAGTCAAGACGGTTGTCATTGTAAAATTCGTTATCACTACTTCCGCTTCGTTATCTTCATAGTTTTCCGAACTTTTTCGAACGGTTACCTGGAAGAAATTGCTTTTTAGCGATAAGGCCGCCGATTGTAACATTTACTATAAGTTCCTAGTCTAAGTTTTCCTAGTTTATTTAAGTTTTGTTGTGGCAATAAAGAATTTATCTATCTATCTAACTTTCAGCAAAAATAACTTCGCAGTCTTCTTGGACCATTTCATTTTTATGTTGTACGGAACCACCACCAACTTCCCGAGAGTCTCTTGCATTTAAGAAGAATATTGATCCGCGCTCTGATCGTGATTTCATTTCATGTAACTTTTTCGAAACTCTTCTTCGGTAACTGCCGCTACGCTTAAATCGTTTACATTTGTTTAGAACCATCTTTATTTCAAGCAAGAGCTTTCCCTGACTAATAACAAAATGGCCGGTTACTCCAGTAATAGCGAATGTAGGACACATAAAAAGCGATTTTACCTATAAACCTCGGTGGACATGCTAGTTTTGTGCTAACAATCAATTAGAAGTCGCGTCTCAGACAAATCAATCCTATAATTTAATTAAACTATAAATCCTATTTTTAAAATGTTTATAGAAGTGGATGTCGTATAGAAGAATGAGACAAGACGTTAATAAGCACAAACAATCTTATCAAATGCATTTATAGGATCAAAATGCATTAGCTAATTAGTTTTATATTATGCGCTTATAAAATTGCTTGCGCTAGTAAGAATTGTATCTAGTTATCCTGTAAATATATAAAACTAAGTAATAAGATCAAAAATTCCTGTAGCGCAAATTAGTTTAGGAGATGCTGTTAAGAGATCAGTGATCTTATTGCGAACGTCTATTAGATTCCTATTAGACTTTTAGTCATATAAGTCGATTATTGTAGGAGTATTTTGCTACTTGGGTGGTTACTGGGCTGCGGCGATAGTGACGCGCATAAAAATGCAACGCTGTGCCACTGTATGTATGAACGTAGTATTTGCACGTAGTACGCTTCCAATATCGGTGTAGAAATATTTCATATTTAAATCATAGTGAAGTCCTAGTCACAAAGTCGGAAAAGTTTTGTCTAAAAAGACGAAAAACAGATAGGTACTTTTACTTTCACAAAAAATATTATTTGGCCGTCGACATGAGGAATTTTACTAAATTACCTTTGTTTTTCTTTCGGGAGTGTTACAACATTTAAAGGTTAATACTGATTGCGATTAAATCAGCACTTACCTATAAAACGAAATACAGTAAGAAATGTTATATCCTGTCTATCCGTTCCCCAGGTCCTGCGCAACTACACATGCTACCAGGCGCAGTCGGTGCTCTCTTAGAAATCACTCTAGTTAGTTCACTCCGTCGGCCAGCGCTCGCTGCGCTCGTCGCTCTAATGGCGGCTGAGAGGGCGGCCACGGGGTCTGCCAGACGGACCGAGGCAGCTTTGGTGGATAAATTGGACTCTTTGGTCGCCGAGAATAAGGCCGACGAACATTACCGAAGACTGTTTGATACTGTGTAAGTAAACAACTATTAAAATGATTGATTATTAATTTCACTTCAGAGTGAGATTAGTTGACTTCCGGGAAATAGTCCGCGGGATCCACGAAATGGACCGCGGCAGTGAAGGCTCGATAAACGAAACTTTAGTACTGGACTATGTTTGTATTCGAAAGACACATTCTGCATAAAATTATTCTGTACGATCAATTGTCATCACTTTGGACAGATATTTAATGCTATCGTGAATATTGTAGAAAAATAATTATTCCTGATGATAATCATGTTTTGATATTTATTGTATTTTCTTCTGCACATGCAACTAATCAGGGAGCATTTGAGTTCTGTGTAAGTATTGGAAACTGTTAATATTCAAAACTATATTTTGAAGATGAACACTTCAATCTTCACTGACTGCCTCAGTGGCTCAGTGGTTAGTGACCCTAACTTCTGGATCAAAGAGGCGTGGGTTCGATCCCCACGCAGGGCAAATATTTATGTGATGAACATAAGTGTTTGCTCTGTGTCTGGGTGTTATTTAGTTACTATCTATATAAGTATGTATTTAAAGATAAGTATATGTAGTATATCAGTCTCTGGCAGCCATATCACAAGCTTTGCTTAGTTTGGGGTCAGAGGCCGTGTGTAAGATGTCCCAAAATATTTATTATTTTATTATTATTTATTTATTCAATCTTTAGCAAAATGAATGGTGATTTTGATTAGAAATTTTAAACAATTACTGTCTATTTTTCTATCGTTACGCGACGATCATGTAGTATTTATTTTGAAGATGAACACTTCAATCTTTAATCTTTAGCAAAATGAATGGTGATTTTGATTAGAAATTTTAAACAATTACTGTCTATTTTTCTATCGTTACGCGACGATCATGTAGTATTTATTTTGAAGATGAACACTTCAATCTTTAATCTTTAGCAAAATGAATGGTGATTTTGATTAGAAATTTTAAACAATTACTGTCTATTTTTCTATCGTTACGCGACGATCATGTAGTATTTATTTTGAAGATGAACACTTCAATCTTTAATCTTTAGCAAAATGAATGGTGATTTTGATTAGAAATTTTAAACAATTACTGTCTATTTTTCTATCGTTACGCGACGATCATGTAGTATTTATTTTGAAGATGAACACTTCAATCTTTAATCTTTAGCAAAATGAATGGTGATTTTGATTAGAAATTTTAAACAATTACTGTCTATTTTTCTATCGTTACGCGACGATCATGTAGTATTTATTTTGAAGATGAACACTTCAATCTTTAATCTTTAGCAAAATGAATGGTGATTTTGATTAGAAATTTTAAACAATTACTGTCTATTTTTCTATCGTTACGCGACGATCATGTAGTATTTTTATCCAAATTATTTTTTGGGACTTTTATGTAAAATTCATGGTAGTCTCATTGTATATGAGACTTTATCATACTACTTCATATTTCGGATTGCTTGAGGACCGCTCACCAAAACGATTAGCGCTACGGCTGCGTCAGAGCTGGGATTATGTAGTAGCAAATAATTGTGTTACTCATAGGTACTTATTGTTTTTAAATTACCTTTCGACTTACAGGCTAATGGAGCGCGTATCTACGGAAGGATGGCGCGAAGCGGGCGCTGCCTTTGTTGGCTGCGTGACGCGACTGTTGGAGAGGCTGCTCGACTACCGCGCCGTCATGCAGGGCGCCGAGCACCGCGACAAGAGGATGGCCGCCACTGTCAACTTACTCGTGAGACATTCTCGAACCTTCCTTAAGCATTACCCACCCTGGGGTGCGTTTACTCACTCCATATAAATTTTATGCTGGATAAAAATTATTCTGTGTGGCGTCCGAATCACATTTGTCGATCTCTGGAACCATCTGTCAAATTCGATTCGATGACTACTAGCTAACCAATCAGACAAGATTAAATTTATCTACCTAAAAACTTCGATAAAATTTAGCCTAGCCAGGAGAAAATTTATACCGGCAGGAGAGTGTGAACGGGGTAGGTTAATTTTTAGTCGGAACAATTTTTCGCCTGACGGATGCCCTAAACGGGTGACATTGACTTAACCAGTTTAATTTTTATCTTAGTCTGGAGTGCGTAAACGCACCCCTGACCTAAGCATAATTATACAGAGAGGATTGACGGTGCCTACTCTAGAAACTCCCACGCCCACCCTGAAAACTTGAAAGTTAGAATGTATTCTAATCTGTGGGAGTGGACCAAAGTAGGCAACCACCCCCTACCGCCTAGTAAATTCTCTAGTTACGTCATTGAGTTGGGACGGTCTGCAGCATCGGCCCAGGGTTCCCTCGATCAACCGCTGAAATGATTAAAAGTTTTTCTGTTTTCGTAGCTGGTTATGACAATCAGTTATGAAAATGGACTACGGCTTCCTTTTTTGTAACTAGTTATCAAACAGTTAAAAAAAATCCTTTTTCGTAGCTAATTATGAAAAACAGTTATGAATATGGACCAAACTATTAAATCAAGGCTTCTGGTTCACTGGTTGCAGCTTTGAACTCAAGACAGTTTATGACACCTTAGGTCTGTTAATATTTCTCGTTTGAAAATGGCTGGTTTTCGTGTTAATGTCACACATATTTGCACAGAATGGCGTAATAAGACGTTGGCTTTAGTTTACTTGCCCGTGTTTCATCCAACTTTGTCAATATTTTTATTTTATTTATTCACATTTGCTAAAATTGGCATTAACTGTATTTTTTGTTCTGCATTTCTTAAATTTTATTTTTGTTTACAGAATTTCTACAAGAACGAAATAGACCGCAAGGAAATGTACCTTCGCTACGTTTATAAACTGCACGACCTACATATCGCGTCCGATAACTTTGTGGAAGCCGGATGCACGCTTTTGGTGAGGAAACTTTGCAAACAACATTTTACTTATTCCCGCGGCATAACTTCGAACCGCTTTTAGTATTGTTTCATACTCGTTAATGGCTGTACTGTACTGTACCAACCTTTTTAATAGTCCACTGCAGGACGTAGGCCTACCCACGAAGGGTGTTTGGACCATATCCACCACGCTAGCCCAGTGCGGGTTGGTGGATTCACATATGCCATCGAATTTCTTCTACGGACGTATCCAGGTTGCCTCACGATGTTTTCCTTCACCGAAAAGCCAATGATGTGAAATTCCGTACATAAATTCCAAAGAAATCATTGGTACGGGACCGGGGATTCGAACCCACAACCTCACGATTGTAAGGCGGGTGTCACTACCTCTAGAGTGGTAATCTAGAGGCAGTGACTTATTAGGGCTTACTAATGTTAATGGCGCAGTTCCATAATGATAATTTTCTTATTTGTTCTGTAAATTAGTATTACACCTGCAATATAGGTACGAAGTATATTGCACTTCATGGACAAAACACACAAGTGATCGGTTTCATTGGTTAGTTTAAAAAAAAAAACCTGCGCGGATAGTTTGGCAAATATTTGCCACTTAATTGTTTGTATAGAGCTTATGTTCGATTTCCGTTCACTTTCGCTGCATGTGCTTGGTATAAAAGAAATTTAGTAACTAACTTACAGTGCGACATAAAAGACTTGAAAATAAATGAGGTCGCCACTATCGCTTTGTTAGCATATTTTGCATAATTATACTGCTTTTCTGCGTAAAACGAGAAAAATTCTAGGATGTTGACAATGATTGATAGTGCTAATTGTGGTTCTAGCAAAAGTGGTAATTTAGTTCCCGATTAATTCATTTCATCTCTTTTGTGTCGCACTGTACCTCCTAGTTCATGTAACTACCTTCCATTCCTAAGTTCGTCCATATTTATCGTGTTTGAGACGTAAATAATTGTGGTTTCAGTTGTACGCGGAAACGTTAAGTTGGGACAGTGATCAGATCGGCGTGGACTCCGAGTTCCCGGAAATGCCCGAATGGAAACGGAAAGAGGCTATTTACAATCAAGTGCTGCAGTATTTTGATCGCGGCAAGGTCAGTAACAGTGTATTGGAAAAAGTAATGAAATAGTCTATTCACTATTCCTGGATGAAATAATCTATTTTAGATAAAATACAGGTATTGTTCTTCATGCTAAACTCGTTGTTTATCAGTTTATCACATATTCATACGCGTGGACTATTTGCGCAATTGTGTGTGCAAGGAAACTTCAAACCTATCAACAATATCAAAACTTTACTGAAATGAAATATAGAATAAAGATTTTTTTTAAATAGCAGATTAATTTTGTTATGTTTCATTGTAAAAAAATGAATATCGTATTTCAATTGAACCTTATAGATCTCACAGAAATGCTGTATAAATATCTCGCATTGGGATAGAAAATTGTATCATCGATATGACGAAGACGGGATGAACAATATAGCATTCTTACTTTCTTTTTCAGTGTTGGGAAAAAGGTCTGCCTTTACTACGCGAACTGGCTACACTATACGAAGTGAAATTGTGCGACTATGCCCGACTAGCTCATTGTCTCCGCACGCATGCTACCTTCCTCGACGCCGTCATGGAACAACTGAGACCCGAGCCCGAGTACTTCAGGGTTGGCTTTTACGGGAAAGGGTGCCCGTTGTTTGTCAGGGTAAGGACTGACCAAATAGGCTAGATATACCTATACTGTACTAGATTTTGCCAGCGGCTTCGCACAAGTCATATTTTGGTTGTTGTTCTATATCTATCACAAAGGAACTTTTTATTTTTCCGGAATCAAAAATAACCTATGTCACTTTATGTTTTTCAAACTATATTCATGCTAAAAATCAAGTCTATCCGTTGCTCCGTTGCTGCATGAAAAAGTAACAAATCAATGAACCCGCTTTCGGATTTAAAATATTAAGTAGAGATTGGGATAGTGTATGGAGTGAAGTTATATCCGTTGTATGAAGTGAAGTAGTGCGACTTCGCGCGACTAGCTCACTGTCTCCGCACGCAAGCTATCTTCTTCGACGCGGTCATGGGGCAACTGAGACCAAAGCCCGATTACTTCAGGGTTGGCTTCTACGGGAAAGGGTGTCCGTTGTTTGTTAGGGTGAAAAACTGTTGATAGATTTATACCCTGTATGATGTGAATTGCATTACGCTCCAATACTATGGCACATTCATAGACTGTCCTTATTGACATATACTGACTTTTATTGAAGAAAATAGGTATTGTCTCATGTACTCTTCGATTCCGTATTAAATTGAAAGGGAGTGATTCCGACCCCCTTGATCAGATGGATGTGCAACTTTTACTATGGGGTCAACCCGGGAAAATTTGAGAAAAAAAGCTATAGAAAATGATTGTAATTTTGTATGAGACAGCTGTTTTTTTTTCTCGAATCCTAGTTTAGTTCTCTAGAAAAACTTGTTTATAATGATGGTCTTAATGCATAAGCCCTTTCGGCTTAGTACATTCCTTGAGAAATAATCTATATACGTATTCTATACATCTCAAGTTTTTCGGTTGACAGAACAAGCAGTTCGTATACCGAGGCCACGACTACGAGCGTATCGGCGCGTTCACGCAGCGGCTGCAGGCGGAGTACGTCGCCGCGCACATACTGATGAGGAACACGCCGCCCGACGAGAGTATCATCGCTAATGACGGACAGTGTGAGTTATATCTTAGCTCTATCTACCAAACGGCCAGGCCACTGAGTGCTCTAAAAAAGAGATAATGCTAAAATATATTGAGCCTTGGTCATTGCCTTGTACAGTATTCAATTAACTGCTTTGTTTGGTTTGGAAAATGATTTTCCTATTATTTTCTTTCATAACAAAGGATATTCATATTTTCGGATCTCATTATGTTTTGACATTGCTTGTAAAATACGGCGGCATGATGGTGGCCTTGAACAAAAATCAAATTAGAAATTCCATTCAAATTAAGCATTCAATGCGGTTGTTTTACTCTATTTACCATATTTTAATGGATTTATTGAGCATGTGCATACAGTCTACTCCTTCTTTGCTAACGCAATTCGTGTGCGTTTTGCCGGAAGAGAGCTAGATACCTTACTATTGCTTCGGCCGCTTATAGGAGCTCCGAGAAGGTCAAGCTCAAGCGGCTTATTAGGAATCATGTCGATTCTTGCTTCATCCATCCATCAGCCATAGGTCGTCCACTGCTGGACATAGGCCTCCCCTATGGATCTCTAATAAGATTAATTGAAAGCGCCTTGCATCCAGCTCGAACCTGCGCTCCTAATGAGATCATCCGTCCAGTTTGTGGGTGGGCGTCCAAGGCTAAGCTTGCCGGTACGTGGTCTACAATTGATAACTTTTTGACCCCATCGGTTATCAGTTCTTCGTGATATGAGCCCTGCCCACTGCCATTTCAACTTGCCAAGCCGCTGGGCTATGTCGGTCGATAAGTGATGACTTATGTTGGTCTCTCACTATGAGCCTTATTAGTAAGCATAACCCAACGAGCTATGGAGAGGGCTATGTACGGAGATCCCTGCGAGATCGAATTAGAAATGAAGAGATCCGTAGAAAAACCAGGCCACTGTGTGCCCTATAAATTCGCTAACGCAAATCGTGTGTGTTTTGCTGGAAGGGCGCTAAATACCTTACTATTTCGTCTGCTGCTTGTAGGAGCTCCGAGACGGTCAAGCTCAAGCGGCTTGATAGGAAGGATGTCGGTTCTTGCTAGAGCTAAGTACATCATATAGAGCTAAGTACATATAGGCCGAATCAAACAAGTCGGCGGATGTGAAGTTAGCTACAAGCTACGCAATATCCAATCAAAGCGCAGCTTTATGTGATCTTCAACCAGGCTTCGATAAGGCCCAGCTTGTAGCCAACTTCACATCCGCCGACTTGTATGATTCAGCTTATACTAAACGTTAATCTCCACCCCACAGACATCCAGATCTGCAACGTGAAGCCAGTCGCGTCGCGGCGCTCGTGGCCGACGGGCGCGCCCGACCAGGTGAAGCGGTTCTACGCGTGCAATGAAGTCGATACTTTCCTGTGCGATCGGCCGCTCCAGAAACCACCCATTGATAAGGACAACGAGTTCAAGGTACGTCATGCTTTCTATGGTAACATTTTTGTTTCTTCATCTTGGAATTGGAACCAAACGTGTCCCTGCAGCCGCAAATGCTGATGGTAGAAGAAAATACCACCGCCGTTTCATCGTCTCTAGTGTATTTATACAATACGTTGGTAGCGGCGTTTGTGCCTACATCTACGAAACGTAACAGGGTGGTGATCAAAATAATTGTACATTGGAAAAAAATGGGTTGTCCTACGTCTTTAAAAAATTGTACTACGAAATTGTGACTTTATTATGTATGGTTTTATTTTTTATTATTAGTGTAGTTCATGAACATGCAGATTCTATTCTTTAATAGAGTTTTGGTGTACTAAAAATATCGATTTATAAATAAGTTACAAAACGTTACTATTTCTGTTCATACAAGAAAAAGTTGTCCTACGAGTTTCTGATTCACTTAAAAACCTCTCTAAGCTATTGGTTTTATGAACTTTCGTATACAATTTTTTATTACTATTGGCATTGAATCTAAGGTGAATTTTGCTTTGTTAATTATTGTTTTGTGTAAATTTATAGTGGTTTTTTTATTTTTTTAAATTGTGTCCTATGATTTTGATCGTTTCTCACACATGTGAGTAACGCAGTTTTCACCCATTTACAATTGTTATTCTACCATAACTAACATAATTCTACTACGGCAACACCAATTTTTACAAGAAGATGTCAACATAACGCCATTTTGTTCATTGCATCCTTAATGAATGCGAAATATTGTGTGTGAGTAACGAAAAATCTATTTTTACATGTGAAAAACGCAAGTGTAACTCCTAAAAGTAAGTAGTTTTTGTTTCTCAGCATGCTTTGTATTAAAAAACATGTCTTTTGTTCTATAATTTCTCTAATTCATTCTTATGTGCAACATGTTTTTGAATAGAAATAGACGAGTTTTACCTACCAATAAAACTCATATTATGTCCGAAGCCTTATTCGAAGCCTTTTAAACATATATATTGAGAATGCATCTTCCGTTTCCGGCCGTATTTGCGGTTGTAGTTCACTCTGTTGGGCTAAAATGGCAACCCAGGCCGCCACGTTCCCAGGCAGCGTATAGTTCTCCTCATTGAAGTCTCAATAACATAAGGAATTAATGAACACCAGGCAGAACTTACTGTAAGGCTTCGAATAAGGCTTCGGACATAATATGAGTTTTATTGGTAGGTAAAACTCGTCTATTATGTCCTTGAGCCGTTATTCGAAGCCTTTTAAACATATATATTGAGACGTGTTTGTTTTCGCCTGGTGAACGAGACGCCAATGTGAATGCACAGAATAACGTCAACATTAATAGGTATTTATAGAATTAAACAGTATGAAAAACATCAGTCACAAATGTAATAACGTAATGTTAATATAGCGGATATAATTATGTAGCGCTACATAAAAATATAGAAGAAAACTAATATAATAGTCACTGCTACTATAACATCTTAGTTTCGAATATTGCCCCGGTAACGTATGTATGTATGTTATTATTGTACAGAACCAAATACTTAAGAGTCACATAGTATTGCTGTCTTACAGTTTCAATGTTATCGCTAATAAGTACTACATCAATTAGGAATTTAAGAAAGTAACTTAAATTAAAATAATAATAAAATTATGTTTATCATTTATTAATAGTCTGTCGATTCACTCTTTGAACGCGACAGCAATGGTGGTATCACCACTATCAGCCTCCGGCATAAAGGATTTTACATCATTGGTGATTCCAGTTTAAGATGCAGTTTTCACTACCGGTGTACGGCAATAGTTATCGATCCTATTAGGCACAAAACTTGAAACCGGAATTAGAAATAAAATTGTACATTTGCCAAAATCTGTCCACAACAAAACCCCTGAACTGTTCAAGGTTTCGGACTTGACATTTTGTTGCGGCCTCCTTGTCTAGCTGTTTTTAATAGATACAGTCTACATCTACAGTAATAGAAGGTAGATACTATATGTTGAAAATGATATTTTTAACTATAAGTACAAAAGTTCTGAATTTCAATTAAGTAATAACAAGCAAGACTTAATAAAAACCAAAATAAAATAGTTACTCAGTTAAATCCTTCTAACTAATGGGCTTTGTAATCTTAAATCTCCTCACAGTTGTTCAAAGCGAGCGAGCGAGTCAAGATGACTTACAGCACCCCTCTTTATCCCGCGTTAGAAAACCTTGGTGTGGTATATAACCAACTCTTAGATTCAAACGTGTTGAACTTTGTATTCAATAATGAATACAATAACCCGAAACTAGCACACCGTCGCAGCGTCGTGGTGCTTCCCGCAAATAATGAGTAGGTCGATTAAAAATTGACCATCAATTGAATAGTACATGTATTTGTATATATCCCGAACATGGCTAATCTTAGCACTATTATTTGATATGCTTTCATTTCACATGTTCGGAGCCAAGCTTCCTAACTGAATTTGATTCTGGAATATTTGAAATGATAATATTTAAGCCAAGCCAAGATAACTTTGAAGCCAAGAATTTCACGAATTATTCTAATTATTGTCATACCCTTATTTATAGGGTCATAAATATGTAAACTATACAGACCATGTTACATAAATGCTAAATGTAAATATTATATAAGTTACAATGCAATAAATGATTAAGTAGGTATTGTACCTACTGTTAATTTTATCTGTAATTAGACGGTGGCGTGGACCGGCTTAGTTATGCTATACTGGATTCAGGGAATATCTACTGTTAATTTTATCAAACAAATTTACAGGTATTAAGAGTATTATCTCTCATTCTTTTTACTTGGCTCGCAATATACTATTGTTGTACATATATGTATTATGATAACAAGCCATGAACTTTCACCCCATATTTTTAAATTTTTTCGCGTCATATTAGCGCTCTCTCTCGACCCATGAACAAGTCATTGCGTAGGCTCGCATGTGTTGCATGAAACTAGTGGACCTGGATTCTGAAGCTTCGCTTCGTAAATAAAAGACTTACATACCTAAACTTTTTGTTATCAGCCTAGTCAAGACTGATAGAATTAAGAATTTTGCCATTTTTCAGCCGTGTGTACTAGAAAATGTATCAGATACGCAAATCAAACCAGCCATTCTTTTGTATGGTTTACGTTTTTCGCATGCACGACTTAAATTTGTCTTTAAAGGCAGAGACAATATCCGAAGCAAATATAAGGATAATAATTATATTAGAGAGTGAAAAACATTTCTCACTAAAAATGGTCGACCCTGTGGAATAGCCAACAGGTCAAAGTTCACTTTTTCTTTAAAACTCTTTAATCAGCTGTTGTCAAAGCTCTGTCTACAGAACCCATAAATACCACTGCACTAAGTAGGTATTGTGGTAATTTTTACTAAAGGGTCAATATAAACAGTTGACTCTGTGGTGTGTGAAACTGTAGCTTTTGTTGTACAAACAGTTTGAAGAAACATTGATCCATCCTCTTATTAATTGCAAAAGTATTCTGAATATCTTCTGGTTCATCTCTACAGCCGCGATTTGTTCCAGAGTCTATAATTATAGTAATGAAATAAACAGAGAAACGTAGCAGTTCGAATACGAAAATTCGACTCCTCAGACAGACTGACACACAAAAATCCTGTCAAATTCGAGTATTGAATTACTCTGAGAGCGATTGCAAATCCAAATTGCAAAACTATAGGATTCATAAAACAATAAGCAATATTTTAATATTTCAAGCAAGAAATAATATGGGCAGTATGTGTCTGAAATAAATTAAAATTGAATTTATTCCGATGGACAACGGGACGCATGGAATCATCGCTTTTCGTGGTAAAAACCGGGGTTTGGTTTCAGAGACATGTACTCGTATGTAATAAAAATTTATTTTGTTGACTTGCTTATCGTCGGTTACTTACTTGTCAAGAAACAGTTTCATGACAGTGACCGTAAATGCAGTGCCGTAGATCTAGCGGCGGGCTGCGCTTAAAAGGAGACCTGTCTTTACAGTTCCCATTATTATTAGCACCAAAATGGGTAGGCGCTCTTTCACCCGTATTTATGAACGCTTCAATCTACCCGCAAAAACAAGTGTTATATCAAATTTACCTTCTCATCTGCTTGGTTCAATGAACTTAATTGATTTCAAGATTATATTAAGTTTACCTGGACTTGTTGAACCGTGGTAAACTACTGTGGTATTAATATTTTATTAACCACAACAGCATTATAACACAACCCTGGCAATGTATTATTGAATGCATATGGCACAAGGGCTCATATAACTATGTTGCAGTATTAAAATTCACACAAAAAGCAAGTTGACAATTTATAATTGAATGCTACATTGTATAGCAATTACACTGCAACAACAACCCCAAACAAATGCAATGTAAATCACAATCGAACTCAAATGGCTACAAGAACGCGCAGTAATTAGGTATATTGCATCAACAAAAAGGCGATACAATAAACCTTAAAAAACGCATATAATTACATTGTTATACCAATTACACTGCAATCATTAAATGTTATCTTATGTATGATCACAAAATACAATACACATCGTAATAAATGAATGCATATGGCAAAAAAAGGCGCATATCATTAGATTGGTATCAATAAATGTTATTATCATATATAAAACTACAAAAAGCAATACATATTAAGCTGAAAACATAATAAATGAATGCATATGGCAACATGGGCACATATGATTACATTGCACCACAAAATCTAGATGTTTGTGAGCATTGTCAAAGAATATAATCGACGGTGCCGTAGGCGACCGGCTGAGTTATTCTATACTGGATTCAGGGTTAGCGCCGCCTGATATCCATGGAACTAACTACCTTCTGATCGGAGCAGGAAGGTTATAATTGTATGTTTGTATAAGCTAGGTGTATATCTAACCTTTACAAGTATTCAAATTGTCTGGAAGATAATGAAAAGAATTTACTAAAGTACCCCCATTAATATTTATGAAAAGAATTCTGAGAACTTGCTTTTACTAAACAAAACTTTTCTATATGGGGGTATCTTATGAAATAAGTCTTGGTAGTTCCAGTGACCGCCAAGTAATACCAGACCATCGAGAACAAGTCGCTCGAAAATTAAATGAATTGCTTGAACATTTTCATGCTTAAAATGAAAAACATGTGTCATTTTATCGTAGCAATCAAGATTGTTTGCTACTACCGAACTTAATCGTTTTCAACATTAAAATGTTGCAATAAATCTCCGAATAAAATACATTTCATTTAAACAAATAGCCCTACTTTTTCCTGGTTTAATAGTAATAGTTATCAGCATTTATTTGCAATTGTCAGATATTTTCAAAATTAATTGTAATTATAAGGGCCGCCTCGGCGGGCACCTCTATAGAAGACTCGATCTGCTAGATCGGCGCCGGAATAATTCTACTCTGAGGTATTTTGGTGTGTTGGGACCGACCAGCGGCTACGTGCGTGTCTGTACCCGAGGGTAGTATGTACAACAGGTATAGTTTTGAATTTGCCATACCTGGTCAGTAAGGTGTTCTACTACCTTACTCTTTTTGAAGCTTACATCCTCAGCGACTTGGCGGTCACGTGGTCACCACCTGCAGCCCAAGTGGTGGTCCCCACAGCGACGGCGGCGTGGAGGTCTGATATATAATATTCCTGCGGTTCCTAGTACCGCTACAGGACGATGACGTCGACTAGGTTCATCCTCGAGCACGTGAACAACTTTACGAATTTTTCGCATATTTTATTTTAGTCATTATGTAGGTAGAAATATAACTATTCAAATTGAATTAATTCACTTTCAGAAAAAATATTTTGAAACTACAACCTATTTAAGTTATTTAGAACAATAGAAGTAAAATAATTTTGTGAAATGATTTTGAAATAACGACGAACGCTAACAGCGTTAACGTAACTTAACGGCACGGAAGTTAAGACGCCAATGAGGAGAACTATACGCTGCCTGGGAACGTGGCGGCCTGGGTTGCCATTTTAGCCCAACAGAGGGAACTACAACCGCAAATACGGCCGGAAACGGAAGATGCATTCTCAATATATATGTTTAAAAGGCTTCGAATAACGGCTCAAGGACATAATAAAGAGTTCTTGAAATTACCAGAAATTATAACTGATTGACTTTTGTTATTAGATATATTAATATCGAATTTATATTTTGACATTTAATTATTATTCTTGATAGATGTCCGATAATATAATGACATTTAATTATTATTTTCGATTTTGACATGTAACTATGGTGTTATCAATAAAATATTTGTATTTGTATTTGTACATCTACGAAACGTAACAGGGTGGTGATCAAAATAATTGTACATTGGAAAAAAATGGGTTGTCCTACGTCTTTAAAAAATTGTACTACGAAATTGTGACTTTATTATGTATGGTTTTATTTTTTATTATTAGTGTAGTTCATGAACATGCAGATTCTATTCTTTAATAGAGTTTTGGTGTACTAAAAATATCGATTTATAAATAAGTTACAAAACGTTACTATTTCTGTTCATACAAGAAAAAGTTGTCCTACGAGTTTCTGATTCACTTAAAAACCTCTCTAAGCTATTGGTTTTATGAACTTTCGTATACAATTTTTTATTACTATTGGCATTGAATCTAAGGTGAATTTTGCTTTGTTAATTATTGTTTTGTGTAAATTTATAGTGGTTTTTTTATTTTTTTAAATTGTGTCCTATGATTTTGATCGTTTCTCACACATGTGAGTAACGCAGTTTTCACCCATTTACAATTGTTATTCTACCATAACTAACATAATTCTACTACGGCAACACCAATTTTTACAAGAAGATGTCAACATAACGCCATTTTGTTCATTGCATCCTTAATGAATGCGAAATATTGTGTGTGAGTAACGAAAAAGCTATTTTTACATGTGAAAAACGCAAGTGTAACTCCTAAAAGTAAGTAGTTTTTGTTTCTCAGCATGCTTTGTATTAAAAAACATGTCTTTTGTTCTATAGTTTCTCTAATTCATTCTTATGTGCAACATGTTTTTGAATCGAAATATGATGATTTAGAGGTCAAGTCGTGTTTCTAACCTACATGTGAGTAACAGAGACATGGACGTAACGTTACTCGTTACCAATGTAAGGGCTTTTTCACATCAATATTGATAGTCACATGTGCGCAACTCACGCGTTTGTACGGAGGAATTCCGTACAAAATAAGATTGCATTCTCATTTATATCTACAAAAGTTGACCGAATTTTCATATAAGAATAATTTTATCATAACTTTTCGCAGATGGCGCCGATGACTAATGCCGAAAGGTAGAAAAATATAGAGAAAAATTGAAATTTAGATCTTTTAAATTTTTATTGACAATATGAAATCACCGTTACGTAACCTGTGAGTGTTCAACGTGTCTCACATGTTAAAAATGTAAATTTTTAACATGTGAGACACGTAACGACACGATACATGTGAGTTACGTACATTTATTTTGATCACCACCCAACACGCAGGTCAGCCAATTTTCGATGCTGCACATGCTAATGACTGTTTTTTTTCAAAGAAATTATGTCTAATTACGTTTGCTGCCGCTTACTATATCGAGAGTTTTAGACCTCAAAACTAAAAACATCATTTTATCAACACGATCCATATATTAACATGGCATGCCTTAGACGATGATATTTTAACTTATGAAGTTTTTTTTACTATTCCAGAGCCTCTGGATAGAAAGAACGACATTAGTAACTGAAAACGTCCTGCCCGGCATCTTGCGATGGTCAGAAGTCGTCTCGAGATCCGTCGAAGAAATACCCCCCGTAGAAGTAAGTTAAAGTTTCAAAGTAATAAGAATGTAATACTTTCATGCAGACCTGTCAAGTTTTGTAAAATCTAAGTATTAGTTATCTACCCAATTACGTTTTATGTAGTAGTAGTAGTAAAAAGTATGTAGTTTTATTTTATAAGGGGCTTGCCAGTTATAAAAAATCCCAAAAGATTTTTTGAATTTTGAAATTTTTTTTGAAAATTGAATGACAGTTTTTGGATTTAGAATCGTTTGTTAAAGACTGGTGAAAGTTTAAACGATTGAGGAAATTTAAAAAAATGCTAGCAAAATAACATCAAATTATTTTTTCAACTCAAAATTTTTCTACAAAGTTGCCACTCAAAAGTTGCCGTATTGATAAAGACTTCGGTTTGACTGAATCGGTCGATCCTGATTTCGATGGTGTAAATAACGCAACTATAGTCCGACTGTTTCATTGAGTCCTCGCCCGCGACTCTGTACCGACTATAGCTAGTAGTCGCTATCAGTGTACGAGTATAGATGATAGATGAAGATTATATAGTTTCTACTAAAACATATTTTACTAATCTACAGTTCGCATGTGAGACAATGTGCGCAACGGAGCGAGAGTTGCGCAGTTTAGTGTCGCAGTACACGGCGGACCCGGCGCGCAACATCAACCCGTTCTCCATGCGGCTGCAGGGCACCATCGACGCCAATGTCCAGGGCGGGATCACCAAATACGAACAGGTATTATATCTAGATAGGTAACATTATTGACTATACTCTATAAAATTTTACTTGATCTCTGCGACAGCTGTCAGAAAAATCACGCCTATGAAGTCCTGAATTTCTTAATAGTACAGACAGTACCTGTCAATGTCATACTTTATGGGCATGCCGATTAGTGATGGGCGATGAATGATCGTGACCACAGAATTTTAGATAGAGTTTTAATTAAAATATCGATAGTTTATATTGACGATATTTTGAATAAAACTTAATTTATCATTAATTTTACTGTATATTTTAATATCATATATTTTATATTTTTTACTTGTGTAATTAAATTAAACCCAATTATATGTTACATTAGCATCGATAATAGTGAAAAACGTCGATAATTACTATCGTTACATTATTATGAGTATTTAATTAATATTATAACATTATTTACATGTGTACATACTTGATTTTAAATTAAAAAATAGTAAGAAAATAAAATCCAATTTCTCACCTTGAACTACTCATTCGATTTCATTACAACATTGATTGAAAATCGATTTTTTCCACCACTATCGCAACTCTAAAAATGTCAATCTTCTATGTCAATGTCACTGTCGCAGAGATCAAGTTAAATTTTATAGAGTATAGACAGAGCGAGAGTTGCGCAGTTTAGTGTTGTAGTACACGGCGGACGCGGCGCAAGAACCATCGACGCTATCGACCATTATGGAGGGTTGAATCACCAAGTATGTTTAGGTATACAACACATATTTAAGCTTCATCTTCCTTACTGACCAAAGTTAAATGAAAATCACAGAATATCAATAAGTACTGACAGAAAGCCGTGGTGGCCTAGAGGTAGTGACACCCGCCTTGCAATCGTGAGGTCGTGGTTTCAAATCCCGGTCCGTACCAATGAGTTCTTTGGAAATTATGTACGGAATTCCACACCACTGGCTTTTCGGTGAAGGAAAACATCGCGAGGCAACCTCCATACTTCCGTAGAAGAAATTCGATGGCGTATGCGAATCCACCAACCCGCACTGGGCCAGCGTGGTGGATATGACCCAATCACCATTCGTGGGTAGGCCTACGTCCCTGCAGTGGACTATTAAAAGGCTGATACAGTACAGTACAGTACTGACAGAATTACTACACACCTCCCTCAGCCGATATCAGTGTCGCTTGACGATATCCTCGTACCCCGAGGTTTACCAACCTCTACCGATTTTTGAAAAAAAAAAAGATCTCTTACTGTTCGACATTCGCTGTATTTTTCTTTGTATGCGCCTTTTCATTTATTCTTTGTTCTAAGAACACCGTTTGATGGTGCACCAGGTTCCAGGAAGCACTAGAAACGAAAAATTGCAAGGTTTTGTGTTACTTGCAGGCATTCTTAACGTCGGAGTTCGCGCGAACAGCGACGCCCAGAGAAGCGGCGGCCGCGGCTAAGTTGCGGCGGCTAGTCGCGTCGCAGCTAGCGGTAGTTGACGCGGGGCTAGCGCTGCACGGGAGACTAGCGCCCGAAGACGTCAAGCCGCTACATCGGTGAGTTTGATGTTGATTAACATTATTAACATTGCAGTTTGCCAGAACAGAAGTTAATTAGGCCCATTGTTAACGAGACAGTTTCTGCCCTACCCGGTGCTGGGCCGGTGCCGTTCAAGCCTGCTAGGGTTGACTTTAAATGGAATATTAATTGCTATATTATTATAATAATGGATAAGTTTGTCAAGAAAACTTTTGAAACTAACTGCGATTTAAACTATTTAGAAATTAAACGTACACATAAATTAAAAAGTACTATTTTTTTATTTCGAATAGGTTCGCGTTTGACTACACACTGCCTGATGTTAAGCAGATGTGCGGTCTAGGGTGTAGCATGCTTACCTAGAAGATACCTATTTACTCGGAATTTGAAGACACCCACGTTGTACTTTAACGGGAAGACAGACCCAGGCAAAGCGTTCCACATTCCGGCTGTTCGTATGAGGAATGAGGATTCGAAACGCTTGGTTCTAACGCGCGGAATGTCCACCATAAAAGGGTGGCGCTTTGGTCGCGTCTGTCTAGCCGTACGATAGAAGAAAGGGGCAGGGGGGACCAGATTGTGCAACTCCTGGGCGCACTCTCCGAAGTGTATCCGGTAAAAGGCCGACAAACACGCTACCTTGCGACGATGCTCAAGACTTTGCAGCTGTGACTTAGTCAAGGTGTCGTTGTCAATCAGCCTCCTGGCTCGCCTCTCAATCGACTCCAGAGCCTCCAGTTGATATTTAGCAGAGCCATCCCAAAGGCTAGAGCAGTATTTCATGCATGTGTAGGTATCATTATATTATACTAATGTAATAATACCTAAAAAAGGTCCTTGAAACAATAGGTGGAAGAGGACAGATAAAAAAAAATGCCTGCTAGGGTTAAGCTAGCTTCTTAACGAGATGGTCTTTTGCCGAGGATAACCCCGGCAAAAGACCGTCTCGTTAAGAAGCTGAGCATGGTTTTAAACCATGTGGACGTCCGGTCGTCAGTTTTATATGGAATAGGAGGTCTGTTCACGACGACGCGAGCACGGGGCGCGCCGCGTCTACGGGTACAAACCGCGCTCGTGAACAAGCTTAGCCGGCACCGGCTCGGAGCCGGATCGGAGAGAAACCGTCTCGTTAACAAGGGGCCTGTTGTATTCGATCGCCTACATTACATTACATTCGGCCAGGTTCTGTTTAAGGTTCAAAATTCATGTGATCTTTCGATTTGTATTGATAAAATAGACTTGAACAAACTTTAACTTGGCTGGCTTTAATTGCATCGTGTATAAAATGAATGGAATAGTAGAGTGAGTTGAATGGATGTTAAACTTTACTTTTCAGGCGGCTGGTGGAAAGATTCAACCAGCTCAGACAAAACTTGGGCCCTGGCTTGGCGCGAGCGAGACGGCAGCTTTCAGAAAGTATTGTCAAGTAAGCGTTTTTTCAAAATTGTTTTATACTAATTCCCCTTTTTTATTGATTTTTGCGTCATCCCCCAGGTACATTTTAATTTTTCCAGATAATAGTAGTCTGCAACACCTTACTATCTTATAAAGTATACCCATGCAGAAATAAGTCGATCTGTCTCTCCGGTGTTGCGTAAAACAGTAACCAACAAACCAACAAATACACTTTCAGATTTATAATATTGTCTATTTGTTTTCTTTCTGTATTTATGCCTAATTTTAGTTGATATTACCTATATGATTTGCTTATCTTGTTCATTGTTTCAGCACACCCCTGCCACCTGTGCCCGCATTGGACAAAAGATCTCAGAGTATTCAGCAAGGCGATAATTATTACGATGATGGACATTTGTATGATAAACCGGTAAGCTTTTCAAAAAGTGTCCAGCTGTTAGCATCAATTAGAAGCGTAAAACTTCAACCCACAAGACGAGGCTACCTGATTAAAAGCGCAGCTAATCCTAGGAAATCATCGGGGAAGGCCACTATATCCACAGGTGTACGACTTACGACTCGGAAGCCGGTGCAATGTAATATCTCGCTGTTTGTTGAAATGTTATTTTATCGTTCTTTTATACTGTTACGAGATGGGTTCTTGGATAATCAGTAAAAACGCCGATTATTCACTTTGCACTTTATTGCATAAAATTACAATACACACAACAGATCTAGTTCGCACAAACACTTCACACTGGCACTGATATTCACACAAACTAGTCACTTCACAATCACTGGTACCGCACTTGAGCACGAGATGTTTTCGCTCCGGTATAAATACGATAACTGCTTCCCCAACGGTCGGCCGGCCTATTCATACCCGTTATTTCAGTCTGGAATTTACTAGACAATTCGCGACATTACTTGATCTATTATAATAAACGCTATTGTATTATCAGAGTAGAAAGACAAAAGTTCGAGAAGTCCTATTGTTACAAAGAGATCAAAACACCAAAAAAACGAAGACAATAGAGGACGTAAACAAATGCCGATCCCGCCCGAGACATAAAACCGTTACTCTCGCGCTAAGGTGTAAACAACTCGCCGTAATTACCACGCGCCTACCGTGACAATACGTTGTTTCACAATAAATCTTGTTACCGAGTTCCAAAAAGGAGGAGGTACTATATTCGTCTGTATGTATTTTTTTGTGGTATGTTCATCGATATTTTCGCCAATTGGGAACCGATTTAAAAAATCTATTTTAGTTATAGAGTATACTTCCGAAGTGGTCCCATTTAAATTTTATCGAAATCGTCTGAGCCGTTTATGATACATCAACAAAAATGTGAATGGATGTCACATCGATTCATGCAAATTATTCGAATTCTGTACTCGGTGGAAGTCGGTGTTGCGAATTTTTTGCTAAAAATAATTATTTTAAAACCTCGTCTCAAATGATCGCTAACAAATTATTCCAAAATACAGTTGACTTTTTTTTAACAGTTCAACTCACTAAGGCCTTTTTAAAAACTGATATTATTTTCAATGTAATCATTCCAGTTATCAATAGAAGACTGCATGGAGCAGCAGAGCATAATGTCGGTGTCGGTGCCGGCGGTCGACAACCGGGACTGTCCGGACGACAACTCGATGATAAAGTCCGCGCCGCCGCTACCGTCGCGGCCCAAATCCGGGGACCCGAGGAGCCCGACCAGACCGCCGCTAGAGAAATACAGGTAAATACTAGCCTAGGAGCCAGATCACCACTAGATAAATATAGGAAAGTGGTAGCCTAAAGACGTCATTAGATTTTCACGCGAAGATCCGAGCTTATAGTTATTTTTCGCCGAAAAAGGCACAACCGACTTCAATCGTTGCAATCTACGTACAATCCCTTGGACCGGATTTACCGTGTGATGTGATTTAAAATGTTTGCGAAAAATTTGAGTATCCTATAGAGAAAAAAGATAAATATCGCATGGAAAACTATGTCTGAAAGGTTTGAGATATGTCAAGTCAGTCACCCCACAGTTGCCAGCGTGGTAACTGCATGATGAATAGGTAAAAATCATTATTTTAATAGTAATTAGCCCGTTAGTTGAATTATCAAAAAATATTGGACACGGTTTTTTCTTTTGTCATTCAAACAATTAATAACAAAGATAAACCACGTCAAAGTTTGGGAGTAGGGATCGTGACTCCACTTCTCTGACAAAAAGCTTGTTCATTGTATGTGATTTGTGACGTCACGTGTAACTTTAACGGGCTATGTGACGATCTAGGTATATTTTTTTCATCATATCTATTCGAAAAGGACTACTTGGTTCGCCTTTAAGTGCGCCCAAAGGAATTGTCTTCTATAAGGAACTTTATAAGTGCGACGGAATTTTCTTTGCCGCGCACTATTTGAATTTGGAACAAATAAGTGCGACGGAATGATCTTTGCCGTGCTTTTTTTGAATTTGGAACAAATAAGTGCGATGGAATGATCTTTGCCGCGCACTTTTTGAATTTGGAAGTATTTGTAAAGTTAGTAAAGTTCAGCTCCAAGAAAATGAATGAAAAGAATGTAAATATAAGTTTTCATTTGTTTTATTATTAGATACCTATGATACCATTTATGATATGATAATTTGAATTTAGTTGTTACTCTACGTTTTATTAAATAATAATATTATAGTAAAATATGAGGCGCCTTTTGTTTTCTCATAGAGGTGATGAAAAGTAGACCACTCGGGCGCAAAATATAATTTTGGATCGGGCGACGTACTTTGAATCCCTCGCTACGTTCAGGATTCTATTAAAGAATCCCTCACTTCGCTCTGGATTCAAAAAAGCGCCCTCGCCGTAAAAATATTATTTTGCTCCCATATGATACAATCTACTATTTTAGTCATCGTGCCTATTGTTTATTTCGAATATCTTTTAGAGAATTCTTATATCCAGTTGGCGTCGTGTAATCGAGATATTGAGCTTATAACATTATGTTTATTCGTTTCAGAGATTCGATCGACGGCGAAGTCATAGAAACTCGCCGGCACAGCCGCGCGTCCTGGAGCGAACCTGGTGACGCGCCGCCCTTACCTCCTCGGGTTTCAGGTAACTTCAACTTGCTTGCTAAATTAATAAAGTACCATATTGTAATGACCGATTTACAAGTACCAGTCAAGCCACCGTTCCGACATAGTACCGGCACCGTACCGTTACAGTGAAAAATATTTTTTCGTATTTTCTCTTAGAACACATTTCAACTAGTCAGTGTCTGTCATTGCCGACACTGGCAATCACACACACTTCATATCACGGACAAGTGGGGATGCGTTCGTAGATAATGTGTGAAAGAATATTTTTATGTTTGAAGCAACCGGTAGATTTATTATACTCTATAAAATTTAACTTGATCTCTGCGACAGTGACATTGACATAGAAGATTGACATTTTTAGAGTTGAGATAGTGGTGGAAATAATCGATTTTCTAACAATGTTGTAATGAAATCGAATGAGTAGTTGAAGGTGAGAAATTTGATTTTATTTACTTACTATTATTTAAGATCAAGTATGTACACATGTAAATAATGTTATGATATTAATTAAATACTCATAATAATGTAACGATAGTATTTATCGACGTTTTTCACTATTATCGATGCTAATGTAACATTTAATTGGGTTTAATTTAATTACACATGTAAAAAATGTTATGATATTAAAATGTACAATAAAATTAATGAATAATTAAGTTTTATTTAAAATATCGTTAGTATAAACTATCGATATTTTAATAAAAATTCTATCTAAAACTCTGTGGTCACGATCATTCGTCGCCCATCACTAATCGGCATGCCCATAAAGTATGACATTGACAGGTACTGTCTGTACTATTAAGAAATTCAGGACTTCATAGGCGTGATTTTTCTGACAGCTGTCCAGAGATCAAGTTAAATTTTATGGAGTATAGTAAAAGTGATTTCTTCCAGTGATTTTTTTCATGAAGCTTTATAGATTAGTGTTACTTCCCCAGGCGACAAGCGTTCGTGGGTGGAGGCGCCGCCGGCCGTGCCGCGCCGCGCGCGCGCCGTTGACGCGGCGGACGACGCGCGCGACTCGGGCGTCAGCGTCGACGCGCACGCTTACACCAACGCTGACGATCACCACCACTACAAAGGTACGAGCATGAACGCTTTATTGCGAAGTGATTACTTCTCCAGGCGAAAAGCGTAGGGTGCAAGCGTTGCCGGCCGTGCCGTCACGTCGTCTATCCTACTCACCTAGTCGGTGGACGTCTTAAATTAACGTCAGACATAAACTTTCACCGCTATGTGCCCTGCTTGCTGCCCACTTTAACTTGCTTCAGTAATGTCGATAACTTTATTTCGTCTACGGGTCTCTTCATTTGTGATTCAATCTCGCAGAAAGATTCAGGGCATGTATAGCCCTCTCCATAGCTTGTTCGGCTACTTTGAGCTTGTCTATAAGACCCATATTGAAGTACCTACCATGTTTCAGTAAGAGAATTATAGTCCGACCGCTCAACTCAGTCCTCGCCTGCGCGGGTACAGGGGTGCGGGGGTAGACGAGGCGGGGGGAGACGGCGGGGGTAAAGGGGACTGAGACAGGTACGGCGCCCGCATGTCTCAGTCTGCCTTTGTCGTCTACCCCCGCGCCCATGTACCGCGCAGGCGAGGACTGAGTTAAACGGTCGGATTATAAGTTATCAATACGTGAATAATAAGTGACTCGGATGTCTGTATTGATACATAACGGTATCAACGATCAATAATTCACGCGGATTGCTTGGTTCTGCTTTCTGGCTATATTTTTCATAAATCTCCAATCCTGCAGCAATATTTGTATGGCACAGATCTCGACCTAGCAGTGGAGTCGCTGCGCTACGAAGAAATCATATCGATGATGTCGGAGCCGCTGCGGGTGGACGAGGGCGAGACCCCGCCGCCCATCCCGCCCAAGGGACTCGGACACCTCAGCAGCTTCGACTCCGGACACCACGAGAATAGCGAGTCCCACTGCTAAACATCAGCTAGAACGAACAAATATTGTAGGTAAAAACTCAGCGCTCTTCTAATGTCTTGAATCTTACTTCGAAGCCGCTGTTCGTGTTCGCGTTTATTACATTTGTCCAATCCGGGATGGGTCGGACGTGGCCCCCAAGGGACTTGGCCACCTCAGCAGCTTCGACTCCGGACACCACGAGAATAGCCAGTCTCACTGCTAAACTTCAGCTAAAACGAACAAATATGGAAAGTAAAGGCTCAACGCCCATCTAATGTCTCGAATCTTACTTCCCTCCCATGATACTACGTTTGTGTGGCGATTTGTCGGAACGTCACTTAGACCGTATGTGGCCCTAAAACCTACATTAAAAGCACACGTCATGACAATTGTACAACATTTTACGCTGAATCAGTTTGAAATGAAGAAAGAACTATGAAATTCAACGCACAGTCTGAGTGCTTACTTAGATTTTAATGATAAAAGGCCAAATATTGAAAGAAGTAGACGCACAGATAAGCGTCCATTGAATTAGACACTGAAGTATCACAATCGTCATTATTTAGTGTCAGCCGCTATGATTAATCAAATAAGCTTGGAAACTAAATACGCCTTAAATCTCGATCCTTTTCTTAGAGAAAACGGCATCACTTAAGTTCTCGTCTTTTGTATTTTCATTTATATGGGGACGATTAGGTAACCGCTGTAGGTAACAGATGATATACATATTGATTGAAAATTGTCTTTGTTCAGTATTTTGCTCAAAATAGTCCAATGTTACTAACAGGCACAATGGTGGCACTTATAAATGTTGAAAAAAAATCGTTTATTTTTCCATTGAAGTCTAGATTTTTTAAGCCTTTTGAGTTAATTTGTTATAAATATTGTATCGGACCTACTTATTTTACTACATACTGATGTGGACAATATGGTATATTATCGCAAGCGTCATTTATTTATATCCTGTTGTAATACTATTACATCGTAAATATGTTTGTTTTTACGATTAATATTAAAAATCAATGAAAAGGGCAAAGGCAATTTAAAAAAATGTTTATTCGTATAGTATTACAAAATCTCAGTATTTCTTTACAAAATTAATCAAGAAGATTTTTACAGACATTTTAAATTCCTCTAAACTAAGACTTAGCTATATTTCGACGATTAATGTTGTTGAGGTGTAATTAAAGACATTTTGAATAACTCAAAACTACTATTGAAATTACGAATTGATTATTTCGTTTTTCTATGCAAGCGAAAGGTTACGAAAAGGGTCCTACAAAAATATTCATAGCAATGTATTCTTGTGTATTGCTAGTACAATTTGGTTTACGTAACATTTACCAAAATCATTCCTTGAATGGTAATATTAATATTGATGTATTTTAATTTTGTATTAGCTGATAATTGTAGCTCCATATTTTTAGAATATCTGCTACGTAGCTAGAGTAGTTTCTAATTTTGCCTACCCAAGAAAATTAGAATAGGCTTCCAAGTTTTCTGGAGTGGGAAAAAAGTGTTTTCTGATATGCATAAAGAAATTTTCAAGGTGGGCACCGCCTACTCGTGCCCACCTCTCTAGCTACGCCCATGTTATTTGCTATTTTCAGCAACTATTTATACAATGAAACCATTATGTAATGTATTGCATGGAAATTGTATTATTTTAAGTATATGTAGATGTTTCTTGCTAGTAGTTATTTTTATACAAGTTTATCGGGGCCATATAACTGGTGATACCTATCAATTTACAAGCATAGTAAGTACATATTAGTTTTACAGGTAAATAATTACTAATAATAGAATAAAGCAGCTCTCCAATACAATGCAATATAAAATGAAAAGGCCATGATTAACTAAACAATTTCTTATTAAATGTGTCGTGTATTGATTTATTTGTGATAAAATATTTTTATTCCAAAAAAAGTATTATTTGACATGTTCTAATTTTTGATGCAACTATGCGATTTATGAGAATTATTTCTGTAGTATTAAGATTAATATTGAACATTTTAATCATTTTTAAATAGCTATAATATTATAGTTTTTTTTTTAATATACAGCTATTTAGGTTTTTTTATTATTTAAACATAAATTGTATTAATTTGCTCAAACAAAATATGGGCAATAAATATATACCTATTTATTTTAAAAGGATTATATTATTATGATGTAGTGGTCTGTGAAATATTTTTATTTTACTTTATCAGGTACATCTAAACGACTATTCTATAAAATGAGTAGATGTTATATAACAAGTACAACTTGAGCGTCAGAGTATGAACATGAAATTTAGCGAAATTATAATAAAGGTAGAGAGATGTGCTGTTGTATAGAATGGAACAAAACATGGCTGCCAGTACCCAGCTAGGCCTTATTAACTTGCAATAAAATTCAAAGTCGCTAAAATTACAAAGGAGAATTAGAATTTGAACATAACATGGCGATGTGTGCCGGTTACTAATATCAAATTACTAACGTTAGACATAAAAGTGGCATTCCCATTGCTTTGGTTTAAAAATTTAATTTTTGTGCTTGTTTTTCTCTTACTTAAATGATTATCGTTTAGAGTACATTGACAATGGCCTTTATACACATTTTTTAACTACCATTGAACATAATTAAAAAAGTCAATTTATAAATTATTGATTTGCATTCATTTGTGACGATGCATTTTAAGCATTAAGTACCTAACCAAAAGGAGTCGACACTGCAAAGCGTACCTCTCTGCCAAAAGTACGCGACCGGCGGTCATGCTCTTTATATAAATATATCGGGCAGGTTGCGCTTGTTTTGCGTTAAATTTCTGCTAGTGTTTGTATTTTGGTTTGTGTGCGTTTCTTCACCCCCCACTGACTTGACAGACTTAGGTGCTTCAGCGTGTCGACTTCTTTTGGTTAGGTACTTAATGATTTTAAGCACAATAAGTATTTATAGAACTGTGTTGAATACAGGCTGTTACTAAATTATTCCGACGATTTTATTACAATTGTAATCTTAAGTTTAAATCAATTTGCAATGTGTTCGAGCAATGCAAAACTTTTATTACTATAATTACATGGTGCAATTTTATACGCCGCCGTTTCGAAATACTATACATTTTTCGAAACAAAGCTGTTTATTTTAGAAGTTATTTACTCGATTTATTAGTTTATTATACAATTTAGTAATTCGTACTACATGTATCGATAGGTTTTAATATTAGTTTTATTGCGACATTGACTGTAAACGTTTTTTAACTTCTTACTGGTTTTACATTTTTGATCTCTTTTGAATTCAAAATTTTAAAAAAATTCTCAATTTTTTACTACTTTTTATGAAGCTACGACTACTTGCGAATGTTTTTTAAAATAATTATGATAATTGAGATTTTTGAACCGTTAATAGTATTGGTAAAATGTTCTCTTACAAAAAGTTTTCCGATTTCAACGTGATATTTGATAGTAATTAAAGTTAATTTAAGTTTTAGTTATCATAACAATGAAATTTACTTTTCACGCGAACAAGTGTCGTTTATTTTGTACCATTCCTTGAAAACATTAGACTAAACTTTATAAATATAAATAAGTATCGAGTATTTTCGATCCGTGAAATTCGTTTTTAGTCTTATGGTTTGGCGAAATCGATACTCACTATATCCGATCGCGTAAAAGATAATAGCAAATGGTTATTGTAATTTTTACACGTCGTTTTTATGTTATTTATGTATTTAAACATTTACATTGAAGATGATTTATATAAGTACGTAGTAACATTTACTCTGTATACAGTACTACAACTAAGACGCATTCTATTATATATTTTCTGTCAATTAAATGAATTGAGAGTATAATTGAATTGAAAGATTTTCTGTGGCTTTCTAATAAACGAATCGGTCCTATCTACACTATAATATTACTATTTTAAAATGTTGTATACGTATTTATAAGGTATTGCGTACAAGGAGTATTTGAGTTACCTAAACTTGATTGAATTTTTGACTGATAATATTGGATTCGATAATACTCTATCTTGGCGAAACACGGAGCGTATCCTTTTCGAAAACCATTTCATAATCACTACACCGAGAGATGTCAGAGAGGCGTGGGTTCGATCCCCACCCAAGGCAAATATTTATGTGATGTACATAAGTGTTTGCTCTGTGTCTGGGTGTTATTTAGTTACTATCTATATAAGTATGTATTTGAAAATAAGTATATGTAGTATATCAGTCTCTGGCAGCCATATCACAAACTTTGCTTAGTTTGGGGTCAGAGGCCGTGTGTAAGATGTCCCAAAGTATTTATTTATTTACATATTTCATTACCTAGTATAAAACAAAGTCGAATCCCGCTGTCTGTCCCTATGTATGTTTATATCTTTAAAACTGCGCAACAGATTTTGATGCGGTTTTTTTTAATAGATATAGTGATTCAAGGGGTAGGTTTATATGTATAATACACCTGTGCGAATCCGGGGCGGGTCGCTAGTTAAATACAAATGTAAAGCAGGTATCTAGGCGATAGAGCTTTACTTATATCGAAATTTTAAATTTCAGTGTGGTGGATGGCCCAATCGCCCCTCTTAATAAGGTCTATGTTCAGCAGTGGACTGTTAAAAGATAGGTACAATACATTCATAGAGCGGTTCCTTAGATGTATGAAATGTACTGCTACAGTAATTTATAATAATGAATCCATAATTGATAGGTTATGTAAAAAAAACGAAAAATGTGTTGAGAATAATGTCATAGCAAATTACAAATAATATCAACTGGCCTTGCGGTTGGTTGCTCGTAAAACGTGTAGGTGTGTTGAAAACTGTAATATGTCTCGGTGTCACCATATCCTTAAGAGAATCGCCAAAAGACTTTGGAAACCATGTCACAATATTTGAATCGAGATTATTGTCAGCCAGAATATTTCTTATTATGTGTTTTATATTCAAAAAGTCTTTAGGTAACTGTCCTTTACAGTTTTCAAAAAAATATCAAATGTCCATGTGCATCAAGGAACAAAAAATACCGTATTTGAACTAATGGAATTCGCACAGCTTAAAATATTTGTCGAAGTGTTTAAACGATGGAACTAAACGAAAAAATCTTGTCAGATTGGTTTAAAAATTCGTTTGTAGTGTCCCATGTGAAGTCAATCACATGAGATGGTAACACTTCGAAATGATACGCCCGTGTTTCGATAATCTGTTTTGTATGATGCGTGCTCGTTCTTGCTGATATACCAAGAGTTGTGACGTATTCAAAAAAAAAACATTGTATTATGAACTCTATATATTATTCTATAAAGACCATTATCATGTATACAAAATGCACTCTAAGCTAATTTTAATTATGCTCTGCGTAAATTGGCGTAAGGCTTATTTTATATTTTTAATTCGCCACAACCCTTGATCTATGAGCAATATCCTTTAATGTTAATACATTATTATCCAGTAGTTCGAACCAGTTACATTTTAGTCCTAGGTCCTAGCGTAATTTTTATGGTACCAAAAATTTCATCAGCTATTTTTATAATTAAAAGATACTATCTCAAATGCATTGTGAAAGTTTTATTTTTAATGCGATTTATTGTAATTTGTACTGTATTGCGAATGTTTTAGAGTTGTGGATAAAGAATAGATCTGTAGAAGGTTAGATGGTCGCCAAATGAAATTATTCAGTACAAAATGTAGTGTGTTAATGTAAGGAAATCGACGCTTAGTGATGTAGCCATCTCTATTGGATCGTGTATCTGCGTAAATGGACGAAATACATTTTAGTTGAAAGCATGAATTTGGGTTTAATTTTTTAACTATACTCTATAAAATTTAACTTGATCTCTGCGACAGTGACATTGACATACTCGTAGAAAATTTACATTTTTAGAGTCGAGATAGTGGTGGAAGAAATCGATTTTCAACCAATGTTGTAATAAAATCGAATGAGTAGTTGAAGGTGAGAAATTAGATTTTATTGACTTACTATTTTTTAAGATCAAGTATGTACAAGTGTGTAAATAATGTTATGATATTAACTAAATACTCATAATAATGTAACGATAGTATTTATCGACGTTTTTCACTATTATCGATGCTAATGTAACATATCGACGCTTGAAAGGCAAAAATTACCAAGCGACAGTTTGGGCGATATTGAGTTATATATATCACTGAAATCAGAAAAAAAAACTGCGTCGATTGGTCTGACTCTCACGGCGCTAGGACGAAGTTTGTTGTCGTTTGGTAATTTAAAGGTAAAAAGACACATTTTCACAGTTTTCGGCGTCCAAGCGACTAAAATTTTAATGATTTATGAAAATTTTTCACATAGTATGGATTAGATTTTTATAATTTACACTTATAACCCGGTCAATTTAGACATTCGAAGTTACATAAAGTCCCAACAAGCTGAATTTCTGTGAAATTGTTCAAAACATAACTATAAACAATGTCTAGAAGTTCCCCATCATTCCCCTGTAAGGAAAAAAATTTATTCAAGGTCAAAGGTCAAAAAAATGAGATTTTCGCGATTTTCAGCAAAACGGTAAGTTTTATCATAAAAGTACCTCAGACAAAAATTGTAGATCATAAAATTATCTATAAAAAATGTATCAATACTTTTTTTCTTACGAGCCACCGTTTCTGAGATATAACGATTCAAAAAGTTATAAAAGTTGTTATCGTCATAATATGCACACGTTTCCTCGCCACCTATGAGGTAGAGTACTTAGCGCGTTTTTTAACGTGGTTTCCCCAGTAGGCCTACTCCACGGGTCAGTTGTGATCCTGTTTAATGTAAAACTATTGCATAATAACGGAAATTTTCAAAGATTGGGAAAGATAAAAGCGATGTAAATTTAAAAAAAAGTGTTCAAGTTTATTCGTCTTATTCGTAAGTTTCAAATTCTTGTTCTTCTTCTTCTTGTTCTTCTTTTCCTGCTTCTTCTTCATCTTCATTTTGGATGCAAGTAAATTGCGTCAATAGCGATGTATCGCATGATACTTCGTCGGAGTCAAACGAATCCTCCATTGTTTGTGATTCAATATTAAAGCACGACCAGCCTTGACAATTTGTGCATGCCAAAGAACAAGACAGTCCGACTTTTTTGCAACCACATTTAGCACTGCATCCCTTTTTGCAGTTGCAAAAAATAGTGTTCACCAGTTTTTCCGGCGCAGGTGGAAGTAAAGTTTGAACTGGCTCTAATATATTGTTGACCAACTTCCAACCCCAGTCTGTAGGGTCTAGCTGATAACCAAGCCACACTTAAACTTGGTAATACACTCGAAAAAGATGTTGGTGAGCAGCAACTGAGGTTGGAGGAAGACAAGCTAATTGAACTTGTTTTTTATTTTTAGTATATTTAACGAAACATGCATATCGATGCTTATCTAAACAGGTAGATTTTTTAGGAGCTCCGTACATAGAAAGAAGAAAGCGGATGCCGTTGGTAATAACTTCTTTTTGAGTTGAATTACTCTTTTTAAAAACTTCAGCACATTGAATTAAATCTTGTTTTTCAAACATTATTTTCAATTTATTTAAATTACATGAACTTGTTCGTTATGTATATTTACTATTGTAAGTATAAGTTACAATGACCGATAGAAAAATATTTATACATTTAATATATTTAAAATTAATTATATAAAATATAACAACTCTAGATGTATATACGTGGCGTACTCATGCATATTATGACGATAACAACTTTTATAACTTTTTGAATCGTTATATCACAGAAACGGTGGCTCGTAAGAAAAAAAGTATTGATACATTTTTTATAGATAATTTTATGATCTACAATTTTTGTCTGAGGTACTTTTATGATAAAACTTACCGTTTTGCTGAAAATCGCGAAAAACTCATTTTTTTGACCTTTGACCTTGAATAAATTTTTTTCCTTACAGGGGAATGATGGGGAACTTCTAGACATTGTTTATAATTATATTTTGAACAATTTCACTGAAATTCAGCTTGTTGGGACTTTATGTAACTTCACTCTCATTTTTTGGTCTAAATTGACCGGGTTATTAGTAATTTTTGCCTCGACTCTAAATAATGCATCTAAACATAAAGTATTTTCTGCCTTGCGAGTACCCAGGAATTAGCATTACTTAAGAATTTTTACCTGATTGTTTTTTTTCTCTCTCTTAATTTAAGACTTTTTAACACACCTTCAATAGATAATCTTTATCATTTAGTACTTTTTACCTAAATATAATTTATTTAAAAATGTAAAGTAGTGAATATCTACCTGCCTAAAACAGGATATATTTTGTCGTTAAGTCATTTTCTACCCGCCGATTTTTTTAAAGTTTATGTTACTTAGATAACTATTTCTGATATGACATTTCTCTAAAATTGACCTTATCCATACAGCACCTTTTTTGTTTTGTCACTTATCCGCACTGTAAATCAGATTCTAAGTGGCTGTTGGTAACAAAATAACGATTACGTCTTCACCGAACTGTCGCATAGACAACACGCATGCGTGCGCGCATGGTGCAAAGTGCTTAATCTCGTAGCTTGTTTGTGTACTCGGTAAGTGCATTATTAAGATTTTATGGCGTTATATTTAAAGATTTTCAGATATGACTTTATACTAGATTATTAAATTTATATTTTACATTGATTTAAATCTATTGTTAAGAGTACATAAAAGTCGAAAAAAGCGAGTAGATAACATCATTAAGCGAGCTATGTCAGACGCCAGTGTGGCTTGGTAATGTGGTGTGTTTCAGTGTGTTTAGCATATGTGGACTTTGAGATAGCCATTGATTCGGTCGAGACATGAGCTGTGCTTGAGTCTATCCAGCGATGCCGCAAGTAGTCAGGCCTGTCTGGAGACAGGTCAGTTCCTAAATTTATGGAAGACGGATAGGTTAGCCCTTCTGAGGAAAGACGGGCGCCCTGCGGACTCTCCCTCCGCGTACCGCCCTATAGTACTGCTGGATGAGGTGGACAAGCTGTTCGAATGCGTGATAGCTGCTTGCCTCATCCAGCATCTTGATAGGATTGGTCCACACTTGTCCGACGAGCAATTTGGTTTCCGGGCGGGTCGGTCTACAATCGACGCTGTTAAACGTGTCAAAGCCCTCTCGGACGAGGCGGTGGCTTATGGTCAAGTGTTGGTGGCGGTATCTCTAGATATCGCCAATGCATTTAATACACTGCCATGGGTTTGTGTAAAGAACCTACAAAGAGGCAACGGTGCAGGTGGTGGCGAGAAGGATAGTGAATCTGGGACTCCGGGTAGCGCTGAACAAGTTGGAGGCCCTGGTAATCCATGGCCCTCGACAAGCACCAGAATCACTAGGGAGTGAATCGATTAAAGCAAAGCCTACGATGAAGTATCTAGGACTACACTTCGATGAAAAGTGGAACTTTTGGGAGCATTTCGCCCAGTTAGTTCCTCGAATAATGGGTGCGGCTGGGTCACTTAAACGCCTTCTTCCTAATCTTGGAGAACCAATAGCCGCTAGTCGTCACCTTTATCTTGGAGTGGTGTGGTCGATGACCTTGTACGGGGTGCCTATATGGGCGGAAGCCCTAAACCGAGAAACGGTCGCTTTTCTAAAGTGACCACAACGCGCAATGGCCATCGGGGTAGTCAAAGGTTATTGCACTATTTTGTGTGACGCGACATGCCTTTTGGCTGAATCACCTCAATGGGATTTAGAAGTGGAGGTAAATAAATAAATAACTTAAATTTCAGACAACACAGTAAATCATTAAACACATGGTTCATGCGAACATGTACTCGTGGCGCACGGAGCTCCGCCAACGCGGGCAGAATCCGGCACTCGCATGCATGCTCAAAGAGTGGAAGGAGGAGCTGGCACAGCATACAGCTGGCAGCTGGACCGTCGAAGCTATACAGCCCGTCCTCGGTAACTGGCTGGACAGGGCGCATTGGTCGCTTACCTTCCGGCTCGTGCAACATTCGCAGGTGCTTTCTGGGCATGGATGCTTCGGAAAGTACTTGTGCCGCATAGCCGGAAGAGAACCGACAACAGAGTGCCACCACTGCGGCTGCGACTTGGATTCGGCGCAACACACTTTGGAGGAGTGTTCAGCATGGGCAAATGAGCGCTGAAGCCTCGTCACAGGTGTAGGAACTGATCTCTCGCTTCCAGCATTGATTGAGTCAGTTGTGAGAGATCGTGAGAGATGGCCGTTTCCTTTTGCGAACAAGTTATGTTGCGCTTGCGTCGAAAGGAAACGGTGGAGCGCAAAAGGGAACTCCCGATACGCCGCCGAAGAACTGGGCGTCGGAGGAGGATTTTCCACGCTCTCCGACCCCGTAAAAGGTGGCTTGGGCAACGAATTTGAGGAAGTCCGTTGCCTGAAAAGGTAGCCCGGGGACTACGCTAGGAAGAGCGTGCGGTATTTCCCCGCGCCACTTAAGGAAGGAAGGGTAAAAATCCACACTTAAACAGGGCAAGGTCCTAGGGGATCAGTGCTACTAGAGCCGCGGACGAGTGCGTAAGCGTCCCCGCAGCTCCGGCACATAGGCGCTAGGCAGCAACATCCCAGGGTTTGTAGTGGGTACACTGATCAGCGGAACTCCCACATAACCACCCTGCTCCCCCGGCGGGGTAGTATCCATAAAGTATTTCTTTGGAAAAAAAAGGACAAGTAGTCCAGCTAGGTAAATCCAATTTCATGAAGGAGGTCAATCGCTGAATCCAACTCGGCTAGGCAGCGTTCGGTAAACCACGTGATGTCTTTTCATCCGAGAAACCTCAGTGCCTCAAGACGAGAGTTGCAACAGTTGTGTGTTCCCGAAACGTGATCTTTTACTGTGGACCTAAGCGCAGCGTAGTCTTGATAAGATCATGCGTCCACCTTCGAGATGAACGGAAGATCTCATCAAGACCGCAGCATCATGCTGGAACTAAGCCGTTTGAAATGAAAATGAAATTTATTGGCTTTAACAAACATTACTTATCAATACTTATCTTATTAAAACTAGTCATGAAATACTCAGTAATTTATCAAATTGAGAAATATTGCCATCCAAACTAGGAACTAACCTGTGTTTTGGAATCGCAATTCCAACCGGTCTTATTGGAAATCTATAGGGGAGGCCTTAGTCCAGCTGTGGATGTGCAATGTCTGCAAAGACAACGACGTCAACAAACTAATAGAAACAATAATTAACAATAAAATAGGTAATGATTTGACATGGTTAATTTTTATAATAAATATTTAGATAGGTTTTCCAGAAACCGATGTCAACTTTTTAGTTTTAAGTAGTTTTTATTGTGACAATATTTTTGATAGCTTTTTTTTTCATTCACCATCAGATGAGGTTCATACTCAGTAGAGAGTGATTGTTGATGACTACAAGGCCTGTTTAAGAATTGGTGATGACAATATCCGTTGAAAGCTTTTGCAAAAGTTTCTAATGTAGTGTACTAAAACCTGAATTTTTGTTGGTTGTCCCAAAAAGTCCTACACTTACCTTATTTAAATAGGACTATGGTTGAAATTGCCTGGCAGTAAAGTGGTTTATCTTTTTATTTCGATCATTTTACCTATGTGTTAAACATCTGTTTATTCTGGATGCATCATTTTGCTTCAAATATAATCATAAAATATTGGGGTTTAGTTAATTTTACATGTTTTATGATAAAATTTTGTTTTTGGTTAGTAATTTTTACCTGTTTGTGATTTTGATCAAAATTTTACTAACCGACACTATCTCTTAAATTATTGAGAAAATTCATATTTTTTAAATGACAGTTCATAAAGCTTTTAAATTTCATTTAAAATCTAATAGAACCGTGTAGAAATGAGTAATAGAAAATTTTATATGATTTTTTTTCTAAAAAATAAAACTTTAAAACGCTCTGGTGTAAAGTTGCCAATATGTCGCTTGGTAATTATTGCCTTTCAACCGTCGATATAATTGGGTTTCATTTAGTTACACATGTAAAAAATGTTATAATATTAAAATATACAATAAAATTAATTAATGATAAATTAAGTTTTATTTAAAATATCGTTAGTATAAACTATCGATATTTTAAATAAAACTCTGTGGTCACGATCATTCGTCGCCCATCACTAATCGGCATGCCCACAAAGTATGACATTGACAGGTACTGTCTGTACTATTAAGAAATTCAGGACTTCATAGGCGTGATTTTTCTGACAGCTGTCGCAGAGATCAAGTTAAATTTTATAGAGTATAAGTAACATAATCCTACAGCAACAATTTCAGGTCAAGTAATATGCTAATACTCACAAGTCACAACTTTATAAAGATTTTATTGTTAGGAAGTATTATTAGATTAAATTGTAAGTCAATTTCTAGCTCTACAAATCCCTACTTGATCTAAGCTACGAGGGGTGATCCAAAAGTAATGATAATCAATAACTCGTATTGACTTGTCTGTTGGTTTGGTTGTTTCATAGTCTTACCACGATGTGTGTGCTGCTTCTCAGGTCGTATGTTTTTCACCCATCCGATAAACGTAATCGAATTTTTTTTTAGTACCTTCACTAATCCTAACTGTTTATAAAGGAGGAGTACCGACAACTGCAATAGACAAAATCAAATGTGCTTAATACGAAGCACAGAAGTAGTTTGTGTACAGAAGAAATTCATAGCTTCAAACGGAAAGTGCAAGTGCTCTTCACGTAGCGCTTAACAATGTGTTGCCATGCTAATCATTTACCGTATTTACCGACAGAATTTCTAAATAATGAGAGCTCTTAGCCATAATTGTAGGTAGTCAGTCAAGACATATAGACACGCCTTTATTAGTGATTACGGTCCACAAGGTGTTTCGAGGCGACGATGTATCTGAAGATGTTAAATTTGGGATAAAGAAAAATTGATTATAATGGGCTGTTGCTTTACAAAGTGTATGGAGTTAATGAGATATAGCTATATATATACTCATCAGTATGATGGACAACTTATGCTATGGGACCAACTCAGAAATCGCTAAAAATCAGCTGTTCCATACCTAATTTGGCAATGGGCAGGGCTTGCCGGTACGTGGTCTTCTCGAGTGGAGACCACGTACCGGCAAGCGCAGCGTAGGACGTCCACCCACAAGGTGGACGGATTACCTCATCAAGACTGCAGGATCGCGCTGGATGCAAACCGCTTCCAACCGGTCTTATTGGAGATCCATAGGGGAGGCCTATGTCCAGCAGTGGACTTCTTATGGCTGCTGGAACGGCACTCGGCGCCGAAGTCGGTTAGAAGGATGGAACTTTATAAACGGAACAGATTTTTTTCTCGTAATTTTAAGGTTAGTCCCATGGTAAAATTGTTTCGTAGTGACAACCCAACTAGCAAAAAGTTGTGCTGTAACAGTCGCGGCGACGTTTTGGTTTTACTGTTTAGTTCTATAAAAGACCCATAATTAATGCTATAAACGTCGAGTCAACGTTTATACAACGCGAAAAAGGCGCAGATTATAGCACTAAAAAGTGCTGTAGAAGTGCAGTAACTGTGTAAATAGGACGAATGATTTGTGGAATAAACATCGAATAAAAGCAAAACGATCCCAATTTAGTGCAGTAAAAGCAATATAGCTGCAACTGTACCCCTTATTGGTAGAGTTGAAGTGTTTATGTTGCCACTAATCAGCAATAAAGTGAAGTAAACGCTGCTAATTTGCTACAATTCTGTAGCTTCAGCTGTAGCCAAGACAAGATTTAAAATGAGTCCCACTGACATCAATCATTCCAAGTATGTTCAGGCCCGTAATCACTGCAATAGGGTGTGTAGGGATGCACTGCGTCGCCACGTTCATGCTTCTGTTGAAGATGAAAATCCAGCTAGAGTCTGGAAGTTTCTTAAGTCATTGGGAATTGGCAAGTCACGTGTAAATGCTTCTCCTAACAACATTGATATCAATGCTCTAAATCAACACTTTACTTCCGCTTCTGTTATGACTGATGCGGATAAAATCTCAACTGTGAATTATCTTTCTTCCATTCCAACTCCCGACTTTTCTCCTTTCTCTTTCTGTCGATTCACCGAACGTGATGTTAAGAATAGCATTATGTCGATTTCCTCCAATGCTGTGGGCGGCGATAAGATAAGTCGGAACATGCTTTTGCCTATCCTGGACATCGTCCTTCCCATCCTATGTGTCCTTTTCAATAATTCCACCTCCAGTGGTACTTTCCCTACATCATGGAAAGACGCACAAATTATACCGTTACCTAAGAAACACAACCCTAAATCTTTCTCCGGATATCGTCCTATTTCGATCCTTCCTTTTCTGTCCAAAGTTCTGGAGCGCCTTGTTCATAAACAATTGAACAATTTCCTTATCAAAAATGATCTCCTCAATCCTCTCCAATCTGGTTTCCGTCCTGGGCATAGCACTGTGTCTGCTCTTATTAAAATCACCGACGATATCCGCTTGGGTATGGATGGCGGTAAGCTTACTGTTCTAACACTGTTAGACTTCAGTAATGCTTTCAATACCGTCGACCACGACATACTACTAGCCTTGCTACGCTCCTCTAACATATCTCCGTCGGCGATCGACTGGCTTCACAGTTACTTGTATGGTCGCCGGCAACGTATTAGCCTCGAAGACACAGTTTCTTCTTGGTGTAATACCACAGCTGGTGTACCACAAGGCGGCGTTTTATCTCCTCTTCTTTTTGCAATATTCATTAACTCTATCTCAAAGTGCCTAACTTCTTCCTACCACCTCTATGCAGATGATCTCCAAATTTATTCTCAAGCTCGACTCGATAATTTGAACACTGCCATTTCCACTGTTAATACTGATCTACACAAAATCATTGAATGGAGCAAATCATTTGGTTTACAAGTCAACCCTGCTAAGTCCCAAGCAATAATAATAGGCAGTTCTTATATGGTATCCAGAATTGATTGGGCTAATCTTCCAAATGTTATTTTTAATGGAACCGTAATACCTTACAGCCACTCTGTGAAAAATCTTGGTGTCATGTTTGACCGCACTTTAAGCTGGGACGTACACTTGAAGACCATCAGTTGCAAGCTTTTTGCGTCTGGTGGCTCCTTAAGACGACTTCGGAATTTTTTACCTACTGCTACCAAAGTTGCGCTCGCACAATCACTTCTCCTTCCTATCCTTGACTACGCTGACGCCTGCTTTCTCAATCTTACCGAGGACCAGTTAGATAAACTTGAGCGGCTTCAAAACTATTGCATAAGATTTATATACGGCTTACGCAAATATGACCACGTGTCTCAGTTCCGCAATAAGCTCAAGTGGTTGCCTATTCGCCTTCGACGGAATGCTCACATTCTTTTTTTACTTTATAACATTTTATTTAATCCTGCTACCCCACGCTACTTAAAAGATTGCTTTTGTTATTGGCATTCCTCTCATTCTATTCCTCTTAGGTCTCGAGATAACCTCTCTCTTATGTCTCCCTCTGCGCGCACTGAAACATTCTATGGCAAGTCGTTTGCTTTTCAAGCTGTCCAATTGTGGAATGCTTTGCCTGTTCCAATACGCAAAGCTCCATCTCTTGATGTTTTTAAGGAAAGCGTTAAAATGCTTTACCTTTCGCAGGTGCCATCGCAGTAGTCGCAGTAGTTCTGTTGTTAATTTTGTTCTAATTTATTGCTATGTATTTTTTTATTTATATCAAACTGTATGTATTAGTGTATCTTATATTATTATTATGTTATTTATGTATTAGGATGTAGGTACTAAATGTATTCGAATTTCAGCTCGTTATATTTATTATTTGTAATAAGTTTTTTTTTTTTTTTTATCAACTCTCTTTTGCTACTCACTCCGCATTTTCTATTTTTTTTTTGTTTTATTAATTCCTCTCCAGAAGAAAGGGTTGCCTGGAAGAGATTGCTATAAGCAATAAGGCCGCCCTTTGTTGCACTATTTTATGTTGTTGTTTTTTTTCCTCTTTGTGTATTTTTGTTTTCTGAATTGTATTTTAGTGTTAACAATAAAGTGTTTATCTATCTATCTATCTATCTATCTATCTATCTATCAATTCGACATTTTTGTTCGTTAAACGCCAAATTTGCACTGTTATTCCACTTTAAATTAGAACGATTGCGTATTCTGTGTCGTTATGGAAATGCACCAGTCTTTGTGTGTTTGTCACTTAAAATATTATAAAAGACAGAGGTGTCATGTCCATTTAGTAATTATTAAAAAGAATACAGTTTCTATATCTAAATGTATATCTACATAATTATATAGGAAAATTACTGGCAATTTAACTTTGTCGATAAACTGTAATGTATTATTTAACATATATGTGTGGGCCACGCGTCTTTTGCAATAATTTTGTAGATATATTTTATAAATTCCATTTAACTTTATTAATATGCTACTAGGGAGCCATTACGCGAACACTAGTAAATTTGTTGCTGTTATATCATACTAACTCGACTATTCGTCGAATAAATGTGACTGCGTTGCATTCATATGCAGCCATGTTTTGGGTTTTTGAGCAATAAAAGTACCAAAAACTCTTTAACTCAATATTTTGTCGAATAAAAGTGCTACAATAAAATTGTTACACTTGAGGTTCTGTAACTGTAATTGGAAAACTATAATTCGACTTGTGTTTTTACCGTGTTATAAAAGAAACTACGTGGCTATTTAATCACCAGGCAGCTAGTATTCGACAAATTTGCTGAATAAAAAGTATGTCAGGAATTGTCGTATAAAAGCTTTTTTTACACATTAAATAGTAAATCAAACACTATTATAGCCCTCGTATAGCATTTAGTTGTGACATAAGCCAGATACGGGCACTTCTATACGATTTGCACTAAAAGACATAACATAAACACTTTTACTGCACAATTTTGTACGTATGTAGCTACTATTCAACAACTATTCGATGTTTAGTCGAGTAAATGTTTCCTTATTCGACTATTTTGCTTGTTGGGAAGGAGTAAGTATATACACCTCTTCAAATTCCTGCACATCTTCACCTTGGAGGGTTAGCATGCGGAGTTATATTTCGGTGTCCCGCTGTAGTCCTACATAGGTACGTTATCTACCAGAAATAGGTATACACACTTTTCTGTTCCTCATAAACTCACCGGTATAATTACTTATCAAAATGGTATATTTTTCAATTTCAATTTTTTTGTCGTTTGCAAAAGGTCTTATTTCAGTTAGGTACGTATATTTGTTGTTATTATAATCTTCATATCCTATCATTACACCAACTGAACGCTCTAGTTTGGAATCGCTAGATATATCCCGTAGTCGCACCATCATGCGCACCCGAGCCGATAACTTTTCAATAGCGCCGCCCACTGCCCTTAATGGACCCGGTGAATATATTTGACAAAATTTGACACCATAATGAGAGGGAAGCGACGGTGACCCACACATTATCCACGTCCTCTGGACGCCTTCTCGGAATAAATGCTGCGCGTAATTACCGAGTTCTTAATACTACAACACTTTTTGGAATGGGCTCGCTTCTTTATTCGGAGTTTCTGGAGATAAAGCCTAGTGTCCACTAGCTTTACCTCGCTACACAGATCCAGTGCCTTTTCTATCTACTACTATATATGTACCCGGTGCGAGCTTCTATTCCTAACAAATGCCTTCATAGTGACCAGAACGTCATTCTTACGGGAGCAAAAATTACGTTCTTATTGAAAGGGGGACCTTTCAATATTTGTGCTCTGTTTGTTTCGGCTGGTACACTTTCTGTACTGTGCGGAACAGAATATGGTTGGTATTTCAATTTTCAAATGTACTTACTTTGTCAGAAACAGGCAGTGTTGATCAATAGCTGGGTCAACACTGCCTGTTTTTGCCCTGCTCTATTATTTTCTCTTATATTATCGCAAGACAAAGACAAGTTTGCCTCGGCTGAGCATTCTGGCAGTCTGGACCTAATTCACGAACCAATAGTTCGTGAATTAGGTACAATGCGTCATGCTGGAGAGTTAATCCTTATTGCATTGCATATCAAAAAGCGCTCTACACATAGACGGCTCTTATGTTCATCTTACCCACTGGTACAGTGGGTATTCTGGAGAAAAAATATTTTGCAGAGTGATTCTGTATGAGACGAATGAAAAATGAGAATGTGACGCTATATCATGTGAAAAATATTTATTTTTCGAATAACATAGGTAACTTAAATTCGGTGTATAATTCATTTCAACGTAATATTTTTCTCCAAACGAAATTCGCGAAAATAAATAAAATACTTAACACGTTACGTCATGTTTATCTATAGAGAATCATGGACAGGGGCCATGGTTCTACTAACTAATATTGTCTGGCGCGATTTTCTCAGGTGGATGCTAAGCTTTAGTGTGGTGCTATGTTTCGCTCAGCTTTGGAAGTAAGCAGAGTGATATCGATACCTTAGTGCTAATTGGAGACGTCCTGGTTCCATCGCGGAGACTGTTATTGCTTTTGACTCAACAGATGCCATTAAAGAATATATGAGAAAAATTGAAAAAATAAACCATCGTATTGAGCGTTTATGTTTATAATTTTAGTATTGTAATAGAGGTGAAGGTACACTCATTATTAATACCTAGTATTGCCTATTATGCTATTATCTGCCTCTGCTATCTACTGGTCTCAACTAAAGGCATCCTAATCTAGATGCTTTGATATGTTATCTACTAAAATTTTCCACAAGGATGCAGTAATACCTTGTATAAGTAGTAGTTACCTAGTTGTAGTATGTGCAAATTTAATACTTATTCAATAGAGCAACGTTAACTACATGTGGGATTTGAACAGCGCTGTACACAGGCGTATAGACATTATGGTAGTTTTAGTATAGATCTCAATTTTAAATACTTAAAAAATTCCAAACTGCTTATTTAAGGGGTAGCTCCCATACGTGTAAAGTGGGGGTGAAAATTTTTTTTCAACTCCACCCCCTCATGTGGAGTATCGTTGAATAGGGTTTCTAAAATGAATGTAAAGTTTCTTAAACTATTTTTTTGCCGCATGTACCATTAGTGAGATATAGTTCGCCAAATTTAAAAAAAAAAGTGCCCCCCCCCCTTAATTTCTAAAGTATACAAGATAGGATATTCAAACTTTGTGAGTTTATAGATCGTTCTAAAAAATTTCTCTGAAAATTATTTTGAACACTGGGTTCATAACTTTTTGAATTACAAAGGAAAATTCAAATTCTTAAACTTGCTCATAGTTTAGAGGTTTGACTTCAAAAACATTTTGTAGCCATATTATTATGTTTTTCTAGCACTCAACCATTACCATCTTAAAAAAAATGTCTTTATCATCATCATAATCATCGTCATCATCTACGGAAGCCTAACATACGCGTGTCTCGACACGCACTTGACAACTTATTTTAATATCTATGCATCAAAGTAGGTTCAACTACTCACAGTGTTTTATGTTCTTACCTTGGTTTGTACTCTTTTGATTTATTGTCATATTTTTTGCTTTTTAGATATTACCTAGTGTCAATGTCATACATTTTAGCGTTAATTGGAGCTGGTACGAAATTCCGAGGAATTTATTCTATTGTAGGCAAATTTAAACGCCTTTTTACAATGGCTGTAGTTTTACCCATGGAGTCTAACCCGGAGACTATGAGCAAATATCTGCACAAACTTGGTGTCCCTGAAAAATGGCGTATGGTTGACGTGATGGGGCTGGAGGGAGAGGCCTTGCAGTGGGTGCCTCGGCCGGTGCTGGCTGTAGTACTCCTATTCCCTCTTTCAGAAGTCTACGAAAAACATCGCGCCGCCCAGGAGTCCGACCTAAAGACCAAAGGCACAGAGCCTCCGAAAGACGTGTTCCATTTGAAGCAAATTCTCAGCAACATATGTGGAGCGGTGGCTCTGGTTCATAGCGTAGCCAATAACGCTGCCCACATCGGCTTAAAGGATGGACTTTTAAAAAACTATTTGTATGAAGCTGAAGGTCTCGATGCCGCAGCCAGAGGAGCGTTGTTGGAGAACTCTACTTCGATTTGGGAAGCTTACAATGATGTTGTGAAACCTGGAGGCGCTGAGAGCGAGGGGGTCGCCACGGAGCCTGCCAGTAACCACTTTGTCACTTTTGTGCACAAGAGTGGAATGCTATTTGAATTGGATGGACGCAATGCTTTCCCTATTAACCATGGAGCTACTAATCCGGACCGCCTGCTGGAAGACGCTGCGAAAATCTGCCGCGAATTTATAGCTCGCGAGCCTAACAACATTGGCTTCAACGTCGTGGCGCTCGTGCCGGCTTAGTGACAACAAGAATCTTTTTATACTATTAAAATTTCTGTCGGTTACAGCCTTTGTCGGCCAGTCCTTAATAAACTAATAATATTAACTGACATATGGAGTTTTTTATGAAAGTCGTTCTTTTGTAAAGTATCATGGCTAATGAAATAATCGCGTTGCAATGACGTGAGGAGCTGAGCGCTGGCGTCACGCGATCCTTCAATATGGCACTACGAAAAATGGCATTCATTAATTCCGTTCATTAGCGAATACCGGCAACTGGGCGAGTTGGCCGCGGCCGCCGCACGGGACTCGAGATTAAAGTCTTTAATTCATAATTAATCTCTTCGTCTGTAACAAATCGCCAGTCTGCGCTCGAAACGGTGCAGCCACGTCTCAATTAAGATATCTGTGCACACTCGCAACACGGCTCCCGCATTCCTCCTTAAAATTCTCTATCTTCGGAAACTAATTAAAAATTCGCCTCGGCCCCGTCGCCCGGTGTTCAATCGGGACGATATAACTTCATTTAAAAACGAGCAATCTTGTCGAAGATAAGGAGTGGCGAGAAAACAACGAAGAGCAGCGCTCGCCACACGCGGCAGCGTCGCGACCAGACAAAAAGACGAACCAAAGAAAGAACTCCAAACTTTTAAATGGAACGCGAGAGAATTCACCGCGTTAACTATGTCGATACTGGGAAGGACGCGACATCGGTAAGTCACGTCACCAAATAAATGACGCAGCCTCTGAAATAAATATATAAATATTGTGTAAATAAAGAAAATAATGCGCCGGGGACCCCAAATGCTTTAAATATTCAAATGAAGCGAGCCGAGGTGAAATACGAAGGTGCGCTCGCTCGAGTTGAGGCCAATTAAATCGGTGCCACTGAGGTAGAAATTAAAAACAAAAGGAGAATGACGGGGGTCCGGCGCATTTTTCTCATGAGTATTATTAGCGCGATGTCAACCCACAAAAAATGGAGTTGGAGGGATGTCGTGCCGTGATCACTATCGATAACATCCCGCGTTTTGTATTGTTTTGATAAGTGTGATGCTGCTGCGCTCGGACGTTTTGTTGACATTTTATATTGCCCATACAAGGGTGATTGATATGGGCGCACTTTGGCTAATACGCAATCCTTTTCAGAAATTCTTTACTTCTTGTTCCTTTTTACAAACTTTTATTTAAGTACCTGTCGGTTCATCTTCAAGTCAATGTTGATGTAGGTTGGAAACCCAGATCCCTTTACTCCAGTTTATATTGAATACACAGCACACACCTGGGGTTTAATTACATTTGAATCGACTGTATCACTCGTTGATCAATCTGTATACTGTGCTCCAGTAATCTCATTTGAAGTCGGCTTCAATTCAGGCTCTATGTTAGTTACTCTATGAATAGTAATTTATCTCCATCCAAAGTCTTTTTATTATTAACTATTACAATCATCATCATCACCCATAGTTATGTGGATTGTATTGAGGAGTTCTTCAACTTGACTCGTTGTTTCATAATTATATTATTATCGGTAGATAACAGTTATCTGAAATACCTTTGATTTTTGAATCCAAATTCTATACTTGATGTAGTCACGTCTTGAAGAGTTGTCAATGTAGAGTTAATATTTTTACTATAGTATATGGTAGCCCTATGCCCAGCAGTGGGCTATCAGGACTGATGATGATGATAGCACTCCGCTCACTGGTAGCTAAACTTCATAGCTGACTTTGAAATCTCTAGAAGTACCTGTTAAATAGATCTGCAAAACGGCTTATTTTCTACTTAACGTTTGACTTCTTTCTGTCTAATGATACGCAATTACCCAGTGAAGCGATCTAGAACAGATCACGCTACGCACAACTAGATATACCTAAAACAAAAAAGATCACAAAAAAGAATGCGTCAATCAAACAAGTGCAGATGATTAAACGGGTGAAAAACAAAACGTTAACCGGCGCTGGACACGGTCATTAGTCATGAGAGCCCTGGCGAGAACAGATTTAATATTTACCTATAAATCAATTACGGGCATGTGGGGGTCTTACCACTTAACGCTCCACTATTGTACTTGCTCCTTTCAAGAGCTGCAATGATAAATTAGACTCGAAGTTTTTGTAGCACCCATTAATGTTATAAGAAAGCAGAGAATTGCATTTATAAGTAGAGTCATACTTAGGTATAGATCTAACAAGAGCTATCTAATAAATTGTGTCTTACTACAGCTCGAGCCTCATCTCAGTGAACAGTACATACACACTTACACAGTCTATCATGTTAGTCAATCCGAATTGGTAGATTTCTCATATCTTATAGAACGTGAACATATAACATGCAGTTTTTCTTAAGATATTTCACCATCACCATTTGGATCCATCAGCAATGTTATGCATATGCAATATGTTAGTAGGTACATTACTTCGAAAAGACAGGTGCATTGGGATTCTAACAGGATTAAATTGATTGAAAAGGCAGTCTAATTTGTTGTAAATACAAATACTTAGGTGCTTTATGAAAATTAGTTTATTGGTCAAGTGTCGAGTAAAACGCTCGTCTATCGTTAGGTGCCAGGTGCAGTTCGTGCAGTTCAATGTTATTTGAAATTGAGATACTCGAATTTTTGCCACTTGGAAACTGAAACTATCCCAAAACACTAAAGTTGTTGCGGTAGAGACCGCAAAAGTCTTCAGTGTTTCAGGATAGGTAGCGTCTCTACGCAAATACATAGTTTTCGTTCTTACAAATTAACTAGGTAGTTACTTAACAAGTTGTACCTTTACACTATTGGAATTGAGAGCATCATAAAATCGTATTTACATTAGATTTAGGTACATATCGATAACAAGAATATTGAATTAATTTTCTATTAAACTTAACATAAAATATAATATAATAGTATTATAAACCTATTCAAAGCAAAGTTACCCTTAGTATCTAGAGATAGTCTTGACAGTAAAGCAGACAATTTCTTACGGCTAGACTAATAAATTATCATGTACCTACTGATACCAAAAGTTTTGATCTGTTTTTAGCTGTTTTACAAAGATGCAATGTAGAAATGCAGTGGTCAAATACACGGTGACGATTGGAACACAGTGTCTGGCTGCTCTATCATATACCTATCTAAGATCCTAAAATCTAACTTAAATAGAAATGTGTCTTAATATAATAACGGTCCCAGTCACCAGAATAGCCATAATGAACAAAAAAAAAATAAGTGTATATATTAGTCTTCTTCTTCTTCTTAGTTTTGGCGTCGCATTATTGTGCATTTGCCAGTGTCAAGTAATAAGTTTTAATAATTTTTGATATTATTTTATCAAAATAGTCAATGTCGTAGTCTCGTCATAGTCCAATGAAGTCGCGGTCAAGTCCAATCATAGTCCAAGTCATACCTCAGTAAAGCAGTGGAGACTTTACTACAGGCGTCTATGGAGTTTTGGTAACAACACGGAACAACATGATACGTCACATTATATAACTTGCCTACACTCATGCACGTAAATCAGATCATAATCAAAGAAATACCACCATTTTTCACTAATTATCACTGATAAAAACACAAGTTTAACAAAATAATACAATGCGGCGACATGATTTTTCCGCGTTCCCGCCAAAACTCGTAAATATTAGTCGGTCAGATAGACTAAAAAAAAATATTAGACACGTAAGTATTTTTTCTTTTGTCAATCAAACAAAAATTGATGAAGATATAGTCCGTCAAAATTCCACGTGACGTCACAAGTGCCATACAAATGTATGAGTACTGTACTGTAAGAGAGGTGATGTGACGATCCCCACTCCCAAACTTTGACAAGGTTTATCTTTGTCATTTGTTGTTTGATTAACAAAAGAAAAAATACGTATACAATATATTTTGATAATCTAATTCACGGACTAATTATTATTGTAGTAACGATCTCTGTACAGTATATATTACAGTACAAAGGAATGGAAACGTTCTATCGATGCTGCGCTCAATTCTGCCCCAAAGACAAATCTTCCCAAGTCCAAACAAAATCAAAGATCAGATCATCACACACTAGACTAGTTAGAGGGAGTACTGGCAGTATTTAAAGCTGTATTGTGCACAGACATGCATGACAGTGTAAGTAATAGCCTCGGCCGCAGCGGGGGGCCCGCCGCAGCCACCGACGCTCATCACTATTCAATAAGCTCCATTTATTGAAATTACATAATTTGTGTGTGAATAATGACGATTGTGATGAATCTCCGTGGGCGATGCGAGCGACTTAAACGCGATTAACTTTTGACCGCAATACGATATTAATAAGCTGTCTGTACTCGATTTAACGACTTCACACTTTTGAACCTTCTCGCTTGAAGATAGATGCCGATTCGTGTGTACTCCTGTTCCTCTCGCATGCTCTTATATCCCATAATGACATGGAAATAGGCTCGGGTTAAGCCGTGTGGGGCTCCATTGATTTCTGACATCGTTTATTTGAATGGATATTATTGTTGTTTGGACGGCTTTTGTAGATTGGTGTTACAAAGGTTATAGTCGAGATGGTGTTTAACTTTTAATAGCATGAAATGTGTGTAACTAATTTTATTTGGTTTTATTTTTTTAGTAAGTGTAAAACTAGGCTTAATGCAGTATATTTATTCTCTTAAATATCAATTTTCAAGTCTATCAAATTGCCAAGACAAAATGTAATGGTCAAGTTATCTTCATGGACATTTTTGAACAATTTTTGTAGGTATGAATACGTAATACCATAGAAAGATAGTTATACACATTGATCACTAAAAAGTGTTTAAAATCGTGAACCCCTTCACGATTTTAACGTTAGATTATGATGAATTTATAGAAATCAGTCGACGCAAATGTCCCAAAAATGTCTACAAAAAAAATCAAGTATTTACAATCTTACTACCTATAATGATGCCACAGTTCAAGTTAAATATCAAGCATAAAGCATATATTATGTAATATTACTATCTAGCCAGATAATTAATTACATTTATATGCACATACTATTACACCTACAAAATGCTCTTATTTGAACACCTATTGAGTTCTTTGTTGAAAGTTATTCTCGTGTTAGAGCTGACCACAAAACGTTTACGAGTTCCACGAAAGAACTAAATGTTCTATTAAAACAAACGGGACATCGTATAAATTAATCTAAATACGACTTCACCAGTGATTTGAGTACGCAGTTAAAGATAGACGAGTATGATATTAGTATAGTCGGTGCCTCATAAAACATTTTATTGATCGTTTGTGCGGTTTTACTGTATTGTTTATTTCTGTTCTCATTCATAGCTGGATATAGGGACCGATAAAATTGATTGAAAAGGCAGTCTAATTTTTTGTAAATACGAGTACTTAGGTGCTTTATGAAAATTAGTTTATTTGTCAGGTGTCGAGCAAAACGCTGAACTAACGTTAGGTGCCAACTTGGGAGTTCAATTTTATTTGAAATTTTGATACCTACTCGAATTTTTGCCACTTGGAAACTGAAACTATCCTAAAACACTTACCTAGTTGTTGCGGTAGAGACCGCAAAAGTCTTCAGTGTTTCAGGATAGTAAGCGTCTCTACGCAAATAGTATTCGTCCTTACAAATTAACTAGGTAGTTACTTAACAAGTTGTACCTTTACACTATTGGAATTGAGAGCATCATAAAATCGTATTTACATTAGATTTAGGTACATATCAATAACAAGAATGATGAATTAATTTTCTATTAAATTTAAGTTAAAATCACTTATTGATATTATCATATTAAAATCATAGGTTTTATCATAATTTCAGCCATAGGACGTCCACTGCTGGACATAGGCCCTATAAGATCTCCAATAAAATCAGTTGGAAGCCACTTGCATCCAGCGCTGTTCCTGCGGTTGCAAATCCTGAATGACTTATGGTTTAGCAGTAAATATAATATTTACATTCGGTTACCTGGAGACTTAAGTATTTTGAAATTAATTCATTACCGCAAATGTGTCATTTTTGGTCAGCATGCTTTCCTTTCCAGTAGTCGTCAAGACGTAAAACAGTCGTCGGCACGGATTCGGCAGCGGCCGCCTGCTGTGAGGCAACTCCTTCATTATTATATTGAATGATAATATAATATGAATTGCACAACAGAAATAGGTACTTAAGGCACATCAATTTTTAAAGAACTCGAAATACCTTCATTATAAGCTACTGAGATAGGGGCCCGAGAGTAAGTTTATTTCTAATTACTTTTCAATTTCTTTAATAGGTACCAGCTTTTTCAGTATCAATATGTTAAGTGCGTATTAATAATAATTTTCTTTAAAATTATTCTAACGATTGTTTTTATATAGTACTGTGGAATTAAATGCGTTTCCTTTATTTTTAACCTGCTGTTGACGATCAAAATTATTTTACTCTAGGTCCAATTTTTCTCAGTGGCCAACTGGCAGTGGGCTTGATCATTTGGATTATTTTTAGACCTTCTAGGGTCTGTGGATGATCCAATTGCTTGTTATGTAGTAACAGTTTATTTAGTTTTAGATTATGTAGGTCTTGTATTAAAAATATTTAAAAAAAAGTGTGTTTAGGAAACAATGCTCTACAAAGTCAATAAGCTAAGCGGATGAAATAACAAAAAAAAGTACTACGGAAAAGTCTTTAGACATGGTTTTGACAGCCATAAATAGCATAGAGGTAAAGGCAGAATGTCAGACACACTTATCACTACATCACTATCATTACATATTATAAAATAAAGTCGCTTCCCTGTCTGTCTGTCCCTATGTATGTTTATATCTTTAAAACTACACAACGGATTTTGATGCGTTTTTTTAAATAGATAGAGCGATTCAAGAGGAAGGTTTAGAAGTATATTACATCTGTGCAAAGCCGGGCGGGTTGCTAGTAACTTATAAGGGACTTGAGCGTCATTCTATGTACATAGTCATTGGAGATACTGTATTTTTCAGTACTTAAATACAAACAAACATACAATAACACTTTATTAGACAACCACATTACATAAAAACAAATTACAGGGACAAAACAATACAATTTATAGGTTTGTAACTGGCGGCCTTATCGTTTTAAGTGATTTCTTCCAGGCTTAAATATGATAATTTATACTTAAGTATTATTAGTTACGTATGTATAAACTGGTGAATTAATTTTTACAAAACAATTGGTATGCAGTCAAAGTCTATTTTGTTAGGTATAGAGTACCTATAGGTTTTTTGCTAATATCAACTCGTAAATGTTGCTTTGTAATGGAACGCAGGTCGATAATCTTAAAACAAACATACCTACTACAAAATAAAGAAGGTTCACTTTAATTGGCTTCGTCGTAAAGAAACAAAATTCATTAGTTAGGTACCTACGTTTTAGTAATGGGGTAATTTTTGCTAAGTGCGGATTTCGAGCAGAAAAAAATAATTATTATGAAGATCATTCCAAGATCCTTATTGTTAACTTGGTAGCTTGATATCCTTCATAAACATTTTCTCAAAAGCGTTTTTGTGTCAGGACGTAGTAAAGTAATCATTATTTTAATAAGTGAACCAATAACAGAATAAAAATATGGGCAGTTAGTGAGATGTCCAAGATTTGTAAAGAGATATTTTTTCGTCTTAAATATTGGTCAACCTGTATCCATTTGGCTGTCACTGATATTGGCTCGTTAACGTGCCAATCAAAAGGTAGGTATAATTGACATAATTTCTGATCTTATTTATCTCTTGCCCAATTCTGCATACTATTTATATATTTTTTTCTTGAAATAATTTTTAGGGTTTTGTACCCCAAAAAGAATAATAATTTCTTACAGGATCAGTGCTCGGCTGTGACTGGCTGTGGCTGTGTGATCTGTCTACATTTTAATTGAACCAATTGCAGAAAAGGAAGTAAAAGAAATTATTTGAATAAAATACTTGGTGGACATAGCATGCCAACAAGGTGTATTAGGTTAGCCATAAGCCTGTAACAGTATGCATTCTTTTTTACAGGAATACTATGGTAATATTCTGTTTGTTACTCCCGAATATTAAATGCACTTTGCTTCGTAGAGCTTTCACACAGTTCCTAGAAGCAGCATCTATGGCAGTTAATTGGTTGGTGGGCAGTGGTGGGGCGGCAGATTAATGAGCGGCTACCGTGCTTATCGCAGCATCTGGCGCATGACTGATCATCTGTCCTGCGCTTGCGCCGGTCACTCGCCTAGTGCTGGCCGAAGGGATTTTATATCGACAAACGTCGATAGATCGATGATCTATATGATCGGTCTATTATTGGCATGGATAGACTGCGGTCTGGTTATACTTTAGTACCTTTGAATTGGAACGTATTGGCAAAGAATATGATTATTTTTGGGTTATTATTTAAACGACGTAATAAATGAAACATGATTCAATATATCCATACGGAATAGTCTGCAAAAACTGCATCATAATCCCTTAGTGATGTACAATTTCACATGTGTACGGTATATACATTATAATTATGGTATGATTTTACATTTCTATAAATGTAGATCTATACTACACATACCACAAGTTTATCATTTTATCGATGCAAACACAATAATATCGATATAAATTCCTGGCATTCCGCCGCCATCCCTAGAAGCCAGTCGTGATATGACAGTGGTCCACATAGCTTCCCCGAACTCATACTCACTGAATACCTTACGAGCAGTGCTCGAACCGACGCTTTTTTCTCCGCACCATAGTTTTATTGGGCATTGAAATATTTTTGTTTAGATTAAACGACGGCAACTGAGATCGCTACATTAGGATTAATGTCGAACATCAGTAAAGGTCTCTCTACCAGGAATTGTGGGAATCGGATATTAGAGACGTCATCGTGGGGAATTGTTTTTTGATGGCCGATATACCTACGGATAAAATGCCGACCTACCGTGTTACGGCTCCCACCACGGGATATCATCTATTGACTATTAAAATAATATAAAATTGTAATAGGAACTGATTAGTTGGAAGTTTCTTACGTCGATTTTTGTATTTAAATTACTTCAGGTTTTTCTTTTATGACCCTGTTAAAATGTAAGTACCAGTGCTAGGAAGGGTGGTATCTTGTTTTCCGTGGGAATCGAAATCTTAACACGTCGATATCATCTGTCATCAGTTTTGTGGGTACATATCCAAAATTTATCTTAGTAAGTAAGTAAGTTCGTATAGGCCGGGTGGCTAGCCTTGGTGTCAGAGTTTTTAGGCCGCCTGAAGGCCTCTGACATGGCTAAACGGTTAAAACAACCGGGACCTACAATTTAACGTGTCATCCGAGCCACGGTAGCGCTCAGTCACTTAGTCACTTAATATGAATAGATATTTTTTGTTTTGTTATCACATAGCAATGATAGATTTTTTTACTTCATTTTTTATATCTCTTTTTATTTCTGATCCCAACCACTCTTTCCAATCGTTTGCATTTTAAATTAATAAATAAAAAGGAGAGAAAATTGATAATTTAATTCATTTGAAAATGCATGGATTTTGTAAGGAACAACTTGTATACAGGGTTATTTCTAATCAATTAGCATCCTTCTAGGGGCTTATTCTGTACATAAAAACTAACAACTTCTGTTCTACGACTTTCGTCAAAACTAAAAAAAAATCAGCTGTTCCATACATTTTGTCGCGGGTGAACTAAATTTTTCTATGGAACAACAAACATTTTTTTTGAGTTTTGACGAACGTCGTATAATAAAAGTTGTTAGTTTTGATGTACAGAATAAGCCCCTAGAAGGATGCTAATTGATTAGAAATAACCCTGTATAACATTTTATAAACTTGTTGTTTTTAAACTTTCGCGATTTTAACACATTATTATTATATACTACGGGGCTCATCGCGTACTAAAATTACGAGATAAATAAATACCTCCTCATATTTCATAAACTTAACTATATATTTAACCCTGTATAAGCATGTACCTACACATAAACTTGTATTTTATTACTTATCACAGAAGTATCGATCGATGACATAAGTTAACATTGAAATCCGACGAAAAGCAAACATTAAAGTCAATAACCACAAAATATGTAAAAATGTCTTTGACTTCGCAAAACAGGAGCGTGCATAAACGCATAAATTAATTATTCATTTAAATACAAAGACTAATTTAATAAGTGACCCGACTCCTAAATGTCAAAGCGATTCAAATAAAAAACGACAATGAAATATTGAAGAAGGATGGCGCACCGTCGTTTGGGTAGGGTCACCATCTCGGCCCTGCTGCTGGGGTAATCGAACACCGTACCGCATACACTGTTGAACATATGCCTATCTTGGAAGGGCGATTGGGCTTGATCCACTAAGTTTATCTGCTTTCGCGTTGGTGGATTTTTCACCGACTTTTGCATTTTTTGTTGATGTTCCGTATAAAATTTCGGTTTTTTTTTTACTTAATAACCTTAGTTTTATAGTCTGTATTTGATCTCGAAATCTAAGGTTATTAAGTAAAGTAAACCGAAATTTTTAGATACAACAAAAAATATGTAAGAAAAACCCCACATGATAAAATATAGTGGGGATTTTATTCGCGGGACCGGCCTAAGCGCGGGACAAAAAAAGAACCCTTAATGTTCTGTGTTACTAGGCATGAATTAGTGAAAGAGGGGATGTTTGAAGTGGTCACTGTGTTCCAAGATGCAGTACGGCCAATTCACTGAAACGAACTCGCGACATTACTTCCAAAGTGGTCTTGTATTTAATAACCAGTGTCCTATGGATATTTTATCATATAAATTTGAGTATGTTAAGTACCAAGTTTATCTCCGAATTAGAAAATACGATTAAAGTTCGCAGTAAATGGTAACCCTACCCCAGAGGACAGAACGCCCAGGCTGGTGTCATGGGAAATGTGACTTTTTATACTCCAAATAAATTGGGAGTCATTTTTTAAGAGGCTCGTTTTTTTGTGTATCGAGCCTGTACAATGGGTGGACAAGAACGCCTGTTAGGTAACATTTTTAACATCATTATAAGTGAAAAGCTGTGACTGATGATGGACGTTACCTTGTTACTGGAGATGCTCACTGAGCTTCCAGGAAATCAGTTTGTGGGCGATATTGTTTACTTTTATATCTCGCGATGGTAAATAATCGTTTTTCCTTTCATACTAAATTGTTTTTCCGTTATTCATCTGTTATACGAATGGGTTGATCGCGATAACTACCGAAGGTATCTATTTACTCAATGAAAAATTACGTTTAGTTGCATACATTGAAAATGTCTGGTAGAATGTGGTAGGTTTACCGTACTATACATGCAATTAATTAGCTGACCTTTTTGATTAAATTTTTTGGCAGTTATCAAGCAAATAAAAATGATTGCGATCTCATTCAGGTAGACACAAAAATCAATATACTCGTACCACTTCCGTTCAAAATAAAACATTTTGGTCAAAAGTGAACATTCCTCATGGCTAAGGCCGTGGGAGCTTTGGAGGCTCCTGGGGAGAAGGTCTCGTAGCAACTATTGTAAAAGCTGTACCAGTAAAGGTGTGGTAGCAACTGCTGCGTTGTCTGTGGCCTGCAGGGTCGGCAGTAGCGCCAGGGCAGCTCCCCCGTCGATATGTCGTTCAGAACGTCAACTTTAATTTTATATCGATGTTATTTTAACGTACCCAATTATGGTAATTTATTGTTTAGATCCTTACAAAAAGACAACGATTTAAAAAACAAGGTAGAGTAACCAAACTTTTGTGTTTTGATAATTGATTCTATCAAATAAATCCGTGTGCCTACATAATACAACACCCACGCCGCAAATTCAAACAAATTATTTTCACAGACTTTAAAGCATCCTCGCCCAACTCCGGACGGTGTCCATATCTCAAACAAAATATCCAAAGCATTCTCTTAACGATCTCTTATTTTTTATTCGGAGTTTTCGAATTCTAACCTCTAGTTACAAACTCCGATCGAAGAGATTAGCCGTTCAATGTTTGACTTTTTTGGCCGCACCCATGAAACTACCATAACCGTCTACGATATTTAACCATCGACAGATATATCTGAGCTGGCTCGAACACAGCCGGTGTATCGATAAGGCATGATAAAGTAATGGCCGAGATACACGGCGCAGCTACCGAATCTGATACCGAACGGTAGCCGACACAACGGTCACTCATACGACCATACGCTATTCAGTTTATTGAATTCCATTCTAATAAGCATTAGATTGTCATCTTGTTCCATTAGTTAGAGCCGAGGCTGGGATCGAGAGCTGTCACTCCACAACAGGCAAATTTTACGAGGCGCAACGCTCGACACGTTAGGCTGAAGGACTAATCTAAAAGCCATCAATACGCCGTTATCTAGAATGGCGTCGGTAAACCAAGTATACGATCCATAAATGAGTCCACAAAATGCCGCCGCTGAAGCTCTAATAGCCGCGTCGATATCCACGAGGAAGAAACTGCCAATATTTATAACGCTAAGCATAAAATACAACAATAAAACGAAATGCGTCGACGCGCAAAGGTTTATGCTAATCGCCGATAAAAATATAATAAAACTGTGACCTTGCAGCCGCCGCGCTCCTGACGTGCCGATGTTAAAAGCAATGCAATGTTTTTGCATTTTACGGACCTATACGCCTACGTAATGAATCAAAAATGTGTACAAACGCATGTTGAGTAGGCTGCATATTTTAAAGAGTCCAATTAGAAATCCTGAAAAGAAATATTGTTAAAAGTAGACTGAAGCTAATCTGGAATACAGGTAGCGTATCACAGTCATCTGCGCTGCTCGCTTCCATTTCGATTATTAATGAGCGCAGGTCATTTTTCGAATTTCGCCGCCGCCCGGACAGTTTATTGACAGCTGTTTATTTATCAATGTCTGCTGAGCACTCTTCCATTGCAAAAAATATATAGAAACAGATTCCAGTCTTTTAAAGCTCGATTAAAAATTGCACCGCATCGCAATGCTCTTTCATAGAACGTTAAAAGAAAATCAAAAGAAAGCCCGCTAGTTGTTCGGCATGTATCGGTCGCATTATGTTTTTGCCAGCCGGCATCATCGATCGCATTATCATTTCATAACAAGCCCGTCGGCAACTTCGAGAATTCGCGTTTAGTATTACAAAGACAGCATAGTTAATTGTCGTCTAAAAACATCGTTAGTAGGAAAAAGCATCGTGGCGTATCGAGGGCTCGCCGTATTACGATTAATTGATGCTAATTAATAAATTAATTATCCATGTTAATATTGCGCTTCAGCGACTCCAGTTTTTCTTCTGCCACGTTCGTTCTCGTTCTAACTACATATTTTTATGGCGGAGCGATGCATTCCCCTTTTTATTAAATGGTACATGGCACCGCCAGGCCTGTGCACTTATTTTTCGAAATTAATTTATTGTTATTAATTACGAACATACATGAACCGCACGATCCTAATTGGGACTCTGTTATGACAACCAGTCATGTGATAATGATTGAATCACAGCGGCGTATAATTTTATAATTTATGTCATATTTCTTATATTGTTGCAATATATTAATAAGAAGCGCGTTATGAATGAGGATATTAGTAGTAGATATCTTTGCTTGCATTCATAAATCGATATTGAAATGGCATGTATAGTTTTTGTTTCAGTGATATCAAAAAAAAACTGAGTTACTTCGAGCGCACGTGGACGTATTTAAGTATTGTTGTACTTGTTCTGGAGTGGAAAAACTTGAAAAACATAGTGGGCACGCGCCGGTGTCCATTGAAGTGTCGACGCGTACTCTACGTCTTCGTCACGTATGAGACGCTGAGCGCTTTTACCTGGAAATGCACTAAGTTTCAAGAACACGATACAACCCGTTTCCTACCAAATCTAGATTTTGAAATTGCAGTACGTGCTCCGCCAACAATGTGTAGGCGTAGTAGAATATTTCTACTTCTCTCAACTTTCTGAGAATTTACTTCCTATGTCTGATTTTGTACAGTGACTTATCTGCCCCATGAGTACCGTATGAAAAGATAATCACAGTTCTAGCTTATCAACCGTAGATCCAGGACGTTTTTTGCGACGGGTAAAAATGGTAGTTTAACTGGTGAAGATCTCGGGCCTTATCTACACTTTGAAATTTTCGGAGGGTCTAAAGTGGTTCAAAGTTCGTTACAAGACTGCTCATACGTTGAAATAATAAAATTAAAAGACGAGTCATATTATAACAAATGCGAACAAAAGCAACCAGAGAGATTAGAACAAATAATAACAGAATTGCGACGAAAACAAATTTTCTTGAGTCGTAAGAATTTACAAGGAAGGCGAGCTTGGGGCGAGCGGCGCACGCGTCCCCCGCAGACATAAATACAAGCTCCAGGCACCGGCACATAATATAACGAGTATAGGAGGCCAATTTAACAGACTTATTGTCTCCGAGCGACTACAATGCGAGACACGGAGAGACGAAAAAGGAACACGAAGCGCGGGGACCCCGAGTCTGCCGATACAAAACAATGGTATTTAATCAACGATGATAAATGCAGTATTCAAGCACGTTTTTTAACGATACTGCCGTATTGTTTTGGCGGGAGCTTACCGCTGAATACGGAGATAACTCGCCGCAGAGAGTGGCTTAGCTGACAAATTGGAATAAAAGGAATATTTATTCGTGTTGGGAACCGAGGAAACCTGTGATGCGGAGGATATTCAGGCGTATCTGCACGTAGTCGAGGGACACGAAAGCACGTGTCTACATTTCTGGGAATGATGCTATCGTGGCGAGTACTATCCCTGCAGCTAAGGGAAATCTTAACTTGAATCCTGTGTGCATGTCTGTCTCAGTACCTACTCGTAAGCTAAAAGATACCCGTATCTTTTTACATCGAGAACATAAGCAAAATAAAGAATTTTCGTAGAGATACACTCAAATTGCGTTTGTTAAACATGAATTCTTTAATTATACCATAAATAGAAAGGTTTTTAGATATATTTAACAGAACCTTTTGTTTCTTATAGTGTTTATGGCAACGCCTCCGTCACTCAAGATATATTAGCGATGCGAACACACCGTGATGCAGAGTTTGTATAAATCACGTTATTTTGTTGAGAATAACTCGGAGAAAACAATCGGCATCTCGTGTTGCATTGTCGAAGGTAGTGTTCGGGGGCCGTCGTAAATTTGTGTGGTAGCGCAGCAGGACGCCCGTATTGAATCTGAAGGACTCGACGACGGATAGAGCAGCGTTTTGATTTATATTGTGCGCGATTGGAAGACATGACTCACCTGGTTCACGACGTGTATCGGCCAGAGGACATAGCAGGCGGTGTCGCTGACATTTGTGGTGGAAATAGATGATCAGTACCTACCTAGTACCTACTGCTGCATTAACATCATTCGATAGTACCTACCTATAACTTGTCAAGACAATAAAAATACTAAGCTTGATTAACATCTCATATTTTAGCAACATAGGTAGGTATACCATATGTTATCTAAATTATACTCACTTGAATCATACCTAATCTAAATCATTTATGAGTACTAGAGAGAATAATGAAACGGGAAAACCCAATTAACTTTGTTCCACGCTGACATCCCCTTATCACATAAACTCCAAACAAGGGGAACAAAAAGTCCAAATTATGTGGTGGACAAGTTTAGTAAAATACTGTCTTAAGTAATAAAAAGATGAGTGAAATGAAGAAAGATTTAAGAGATGTTCGTCCCCCGTGGCTATTCGTACTGATATGAATCTATACGTCTTAAAAATGGCACTAACGGTGTGCGCCGGCTTGATAAAATTCCGGGACAAAACTGCAAAAACAATTATGTCCGAGGAGAATGTTGTATTGTATTTTAGAAGTCTTTTTGGACTATGGCGGTGGTGCCGGCATTATGCGTGCCGATAAATATTTATGCAATTTATTCATATTTCTTTGGTGCTCCGAATGCTGGGAGGTTGCCGACAGTTTTGTCAGTGTTTGATTTTTATCGGTTCAGATTATAGCGGTCTTCGTCTTGGTTCACTGTTTCACTGAATGTTTCAGTTTCTAATCGTCAGACATACAAAATAACTGGCTTTTCTCGTTTGTGCTGTGTTTGGATTTTCTTAATTTTACTTACTTTAATTCCTTTACCACTTCAGAGTCTCATCATAATTAACGATTCTTTTTCCTAGATTAGTGATGTTATAAGATTCTAGTAGGTACTCTTGGTATTAATTTTTTTAAATATTAAAGAACATATGCATTTGCATATAAAATGGAAGAAAAAACGGTTGAATACAATAGGATGTACTATCGATGCTGCCGGATCCTTGTCGGCTGGTATCTTATTATTTAGAGCCATATGGATAGGCCTAAATGGCTCTTAATAATAAGATCAAAATAAATCATTTGCCAGGGGTGCATATTTCGCAAAATTCCAGTAGTTTCCTACAGATCCTTACCACAACACTACACCGTGCATTTTGTGTGTGACAAAAATATTGTCTCAAGTACTTTTGTGGTTACAAAAATGTAATCTCATATTGAGCAAAACTGTTGTTTTATTTCTGGTGATTGTCTCATGTTTGTTAAAAATCTGACTTCGTAGTTACTTGGTAAGAAAGTAATGCCATTTTTGATAAAAAGGTTAAATCACCTTTTTAAGTAAGCTAATATTTTTGGTAGAAATATTAGCTTACTTATGGTAACATGTTAAATAGCTCATTTTTGGTTATTTTGTTTTATAAAATAACACATAATAAACGTAGCATTTTATTTTTAGTGACAAACATTTTATTTTTAGTAACTAATATATTTGTGTGACCTAAATATCATCACAGAATAGACCAAATTTTTCCTCTTCTATGCCTAGTTTCCAATTGCACGAGTTAGAGTTCCTCATTAATTCCTACTACCCACCCACTACTCGCTCTACTCAACATACTCGTAACTCTACTTTTTCAAATGAGCATCACACGAGGTGAACAGAATAACGATTGTAAGGTTGTAAAACATCGAAAACCTACAGAAGACTGATGGTAGGAACTCTTGAATCCACATCAGCGCATCAGTGTCGCAATAAATACTTTTGGTGATGGACAAAAAGTCCGAATGCGAGAACGCGCCCGGCGGCCTCTGCAGTCGACTCATATTTTTGACATCTTCTCTTTTTGGCTTATGACTATTTCCTATCATTTTATTTTTAAACCTTTTTATAAATTTTCGTTAGTATGGTATTTTGATGTTGCGACCATGTTGGCACTGAGATTCGGTTCTTCTGCATGTAAAGCTAACCCGTAGTAGTGGTCAAATTAATTTTCTTTCTAAACATGATATTTACAGATACAGAGAGTCGTGACGGTTCAGTGAATGCTCGCCTTATAATAATAGGATTGTGGGTTCCAATCCGGGTCTCGGGTCACAATCGTTCTTAGTCTTTGGAGCCTTTGGAATTTATGTAGGTACATCTGTAGGTATATAAATTCCAGATTTCCACTACTTACACCAAATACGCCAAAAAAATTGTATTTCGAAATGTTGCAAAGTGCCAGTACGTATTAACTCTAGTTTTGGATTATTATACACATTATCATCTTACCTACTACAAAGGGAAATACAGCTAGATTTTAGTCCGACTAAAACTCCGGCAGAGTAAATATGAACTGCCATTGCGGTGCTTAAGCCCATTTTTGGCCGAGAGCTCGTTTGCGTGTCGCGCGACATTCCCTGCAACTATCAGATGCGCACGCGCACGTGACGGAATCCAACTGATGGATACCTACGAAAATGGACCTAATCAGGCTTTGTCCAGCTGGAATAGTCCTTAGTGGAGTAACCAAATATAACCTATGTAGAGTAGCGCAGAGCCAGATAATGTATCCGTTTGACTGTTATCTGTTATTCGAATCCGATAAGCCAACGATATAGTCCAAATTGCGATAGGATCTAGAGAGATCGCACAGTAAAAGAGCATATAGGTACCCAGCAGCGCAATAAAGAAGGATGTAGATGATGATATTGATGATTATTAATAACTCTCTATTCCATTAGTTAGTGTATTGGCACGCTTAGTCATATTATAAACATACACTAGGATTAACTTTACCTAATACTACTTTAGGAATAATTCTGTTATAATTTTACTATACAGGGTTAGTTTTAATCAACCAGCATCATTTTAGGGGATTATTCTGTACATCAAAACTAACAACTTTCGTTCTGCGATTTTTGTCAAGACTAAGAAAAAATACCGGACAAGTGCGAGTCAGGATCGCACATCGAGGGTTCCGTACAAACATATTGTTAAAATAATTAAAACCTGTTTTAGCATGTGCTAATGAAGTTATTTTATATGATACTTTACACTTTGAATTTTGAACCCATATTTTGTGAATTTTGAGGCCCTATTTTTATGTGATTTAAATAAAAATGTACAGTTTTCGGATTTATTCCTATATGTGTACTCTAAGACAATGCTTTTCGCTAAATTTCATAGTTCTATATCAACGGGAAGTACCCGGTAGGTTTTGATTTTTGTGAGCGTTGAAATATGCGTTATTTTACGACATAAACGGCTCTAACTTTTTTATACGGTAACTGAGAAGCTTTTCTTTTACACAACTTAGTTTAAATTTCAACTGGATATTTTTACGCGTTCCCGAGATAAAGAGTCTTGACATACACACAGACGGACAGACGGACAACAAAGTGATCCTATAAGGGTTCCGTTTTTTTCTTTTGAGGTACGGAATCCTAAAAAAAAGCTGTTCCATACATTTTGTCGACGATAAACGATATTTTTCTACTTTGAACTACTATGAACAACAACTTTTTTTGAGATTTGACAAAAGTCGAACAAGAGATATTAGTTTTGATGTACAAAATAAGCCCTTAAAAGGATGCTAATTGATTAGAAATAACCCTGTATAAGTGCTTTTTTAATAATTAATAGAAGGAACGAATTAATCTGCTTATAACACCATGTTTATGTACTCTATTTGAGTGGAATAAATATTTCATTTCATTTCACTAGGCTAGTCGCATCAGTTGCATGCTCGCAGAATTTTTACATCATTGTCATTTACAGAAGAGATAGTGGTCGGCGAGGCGAAAATAAAATAGATGGGCCTAAAAATATATTTGCTATATACCAGATTAGACCGCGTAGTGACATGATACGATCAAATTGTCCTTCGTAGGTAGCCTTATGTTCCGCAGTGGAATATTAAAAAAAAATCGGAACGATATAGTTTGGTTATGTAGATACTGTAGTAACCACTATAATATGATTCATATTCTACAGTGTTATTCAGAACGGGGTGATTAAGGTCATAATTATATGAACAACTTTTTCTATGGAAAAGCCAAACCGGAATCTCGAGAAAATAAAAAAGTTTTTTCATATATTTTTTGATTCCGAGTTGCGATGTTGTATGGGACAGCAGAATTTTTTTCAGAACTTTGGTTTGGCCCCATAGTAAAAATTGTTCATAATGATGGTCTTATTTCACACTTTTCGAGCCTTTTTGACCGACGAATCACCGGAGGAGGTATACAATTCGACGCGTATATATATTTATTTTGTATAACCACGCATAACTTTTTGTATCGTAGTTCGATTTCAATAACTCTTTTTTTATTGGAAAGAATAGACTTCGAAATTGGTCCCATTTAAATTTTATCGAAATCGGCTGAGCCATTTTTGATAAATCAACAATAATGTGAAAAATGCTACATCGATCCGTGCATAACATTTGCGTTCTAGCGATGCGCCCCGGCTTCGCACAGGTGTATTATAGGTACATATAAACATTTATCTTGAATTACTCTATCTATTAAAACAAACTGCATCAAAATCCTTTGCGTAGTTTTAAAGATATAAGCATACATGGGGACATACAGCGGAAAGCGACTTTGTTTTATACTATGTAATGATTCTGTACACGGGTGAAGCCGGTCATGCTATTTTTTGCAAAAAATAATTATTCGGCTTAAGTACATTGCAAACAGATAGATCTGAATAGTTGTAATTATAAAGTTAATATTATAAGGCGATTACCTAATTCCCGTTTCAATCTTCATTTCTGCTGAGCTAACTTGAAGGTATCTGTTGGGAAGTTCATCCGTACGGTGCGTCCCAGTTCGTGGAATCGGTCCATCTCGACGTGTGTCCCCACGTCCCGGCCTAGGCCCGAACGGCCCGTGCGTGGGCCATTTCGGAGATCGCGCCTTTGCGGCCCGATAGCTGCCTACGTGTGCTAGGCAGGTTAGGCAGCTTGCCTTTCCATTTTTCTGTAAGATCCTCATGTTGCTGCACAACGAAGTTGATGACTAATGCTTCTATAATTTGAGCTAGGTTGTAGTACGCCATGCTGTCTAAAAGTTGCATTGTGTGTCTATGATGAGTAGTTAGATTTGGATTTTTTCTGTTCAAGTTAACGAAAATAAAAAAAACTAATTTATTTATTTTAAATTGACGAATTCCGAACATTGCGCTCCACGTCAAATCGTAATGTTTATCATTGTAGTTTTTAACGAATAGATCGTAAACAGTAGATATAGTATTTTTTATTGGAAATAAACACCAATCACAGCATTTCTGCGCGCCGAAACTAAATCATGCCAACAGTTCCGAGTCGACAAGGAATCTTCGGAACGTCTTCGCGAGCCTGCTCCTCGCTAGGACCATCGGCCGACTCGCTCTTTGAATAATTCGCGATGTCGCGCGGCGCCGCACCGTGTCGCTGCGCAGCGGTGTTAGCAATTGTCGCGCTGCTTTGCGATACCATCTCCGCTCGCCGGCGCCGCCAGATCTAGATCGCGGCGTCCGCGCACACAAGACATGCACTCGATGGATAAAGTCCTCACGGGATCGCACCCGCACGAGGTATGCCTTTGAAAAACGCAGCGCAAAGCCTTCGCCGTCGCCGGACGCGATGGCATCCTAGCGCGATCGATGCGATGCGACGTCTCACTTTGTTTTTCTAGTTTGCAAATAAATAAGGATCGGAGTTAAATTGTTGACGTGAAAGCCGATTGAACAAGAATGTCGTCTCGCCAAATTGAAATTGTTCTTTTACGTTTTAATGTATCAAGCATATTTTCTTGCGCAAAAGTAACGTACTCGTTTCACCAAGCTATTAAAAACCAACCTGGCTGTTAGGTTTGCATTTTTGTTGTAACTGGCAAAATAACTTTAAACAAGAACTAAGCAAATCAAAAGTTTTGAATTCCGAGACTCCATTCCATTCCTTGGTGTCGATACTTTGCGCAAATAATGTCCAATATTAACATCAAGCAGTCTTTAGTATTCAACGCACTATTAAATCCAGGCGTCTACTAAAGTATTTACGCCAATTAAGTACTTCAACCTTTTGCATTATGCTCTGAATGCTTTGCGTTGTCACCACGGGAGTCTTATTATTGCGTGGTTGTCATACACCATTTGGAAATAAAAACTTGTTAATGGTAGTGTCATGATGTGATGTTATGTCTCGTCATCGAAAATGTCTCATAAATTGCCTTTTGAAGGCCTCTTTAAGACCGTAACTGTATCAAAGTATTCGAAACGATTCAAGAAAAATGTTAACTTCAGTTGGACTGAGCAGGAATGCTTTTTAGTATGTTTGAGCGAAGATATTCGTCACCCGGTCGTGTCAAATATGGTGGATAACACATAACTGGATTCCTAACGTGGACGTTTATTTTTTGTATAATTTAATTTTATTACCGCAAGTATTGGACAACTGACATTAGCTGCGAGTAAGTATGCTGCTTCTGCAAAATCGTGATATCTTTTTAAATTGTGTCACTTGTTGATGGGTATCAATGCGTTGCAGTTTTTTTGTAGTCTGTTCAGCTCATGTATTATGAATCTACCAAATACTTCTTTGTCCTTATATAAATCGAATATGGTAATTGAAAATTCGATAAAGTTAACTTGCAGGTTAAGTATTTCGTAAGTAAACTGTAGAGTCTACAAGGGAGATTCATAATTTATCGTAAACTGTTTTCATCCAGTAAAGGCTAATTTAGCGTCGACTTTTTTTTGTTTCTGTAAGCCACGAGACTCGAGCATTCGATTCTACCAAAAAAGTTCCTATAACCCTTCGATCGTCTCCAAATTATAGTGTTTAAACATTTTAATACAACGCTAAGAAATGTGCGTAAAAGTTATAAAATGAAGAGCTTTTATAATATATGTAACACTGCCTTCTGGCGGCCATTACTTAGGTCCGAGCTTGTTATTAAATTCGGCCTTATTTATTTATTTATGAGCATCTTTATTGTATACGTCTTACAAGTTGAATGTTTGGATGATCGCCGATAAGTAGACATTATTATCGTTCCATAAAAAAAAATAAAGAATTTATAAGCAGAGTAAAATTAATCTTTTAAAAACTATGCAATTGCTATCGTCATTTTTAATAATTTTACTATCTGCACTATTTAAGCTACTCGAAACCAACAAGAGCTTCCGTATTTGCGCCTAGAATTATTCGAATATGATGTTCAAAAACCACAAAACAAATATCGAGAAACATTCACACATTCGGCGTGGCTTATCTCGCGATCATAACGCCTAGGTGTGATCAAAGAAACGAACTCTCCGAACTTAATTACAGGCGAGGCGATCACATGAATTATCGATTTGGGAATATCCATACATCGGTGCAGGTGCCCGGGTCCGCCCCACCCGCGGGCCCCCACACTTATGTCCACCACTCCTTCATTAAATTATGGACAGCATGTACTTTCCGACGGCGCACATTTCGCATTCCCTTCGTTAGGTTACCGACCCGTTTAGATTTAAAAATCGAATATGCAACGGACGAAGAAAGGTTCTATCTCGTAGATTTATCTTTAAAACCTACTCGGCTTTCTCGGGTCGTTTGCAACATTAAGCGGGGTGAGTCGCGGCTGTGGGCAGATGCATCGTGCACGAGCCGAGTTTTCCAATAATTTCATACGAACGAGCTCGATCCCGGCGTGGTATCGGGATCCATCTGTACCCGAGGGCAGGACGCTATGTAACGGCCCTTATTAAATGCAAAATATTACGTCTTTACATAACCGAGATCTCGTTAACATAGCATTAGCGATATTTTACAAGCGATGCTCGCGCTTTGTGACAGGGTGCTTTAGTGCTGGTGCTATCGTTGTTGATGTTTGGAAATCGGATACGTTTGTCGTTATTTTTCTTTGTTTCTTTGAGAGTGCAATGTAACTTTCCTTTTAATGTAGTATAAGTATTTATAAACATACATTCTTTCAAGTAAAACAGCACATGGTTAAAAGGTATGACATATTTTTGCCGAATTATATTTTTCTGTTTAAACTAACAAATCAGGTTATGATACTTTTATAATTTATTATGAAAACTATCCACAGATATCCATCCCCGACTTCACTCACTTTTATAGAGTCGTGAGAGAGGGCATACAAGAACTAAGGAAACATCTAAGACACTGACACACAGCTCATAAACATTTGTAATACTTACTCACAATAGGTAATAGGTTCACAGCATGCATTTAGTCTAATAGTGCCAGCAAAATTGTACGCTTCATAATCAGCTGAACTGAACTCTTATCTCTTACAACATGAATACTTCACTAAAGAGCAAGTTCAGCAACAATTTGTTGTAATTCAAATGCATAAATACCTACCAGTTATCAGTGTTATTTGTTCTCAAATAAATATTTGAGTAATTTAGTTAAGGATTTTGAGAATAAACAGGCTTGTTATTATTATTATAATATTATTAGTTTTTGCCTGCGTCGCCACGTGATTTTGTGCTATCCCGTAGTAGCCTTTTATTTTTACGGGATAAAAGTAGCCCATGTCTCTTTTGATAGACATCAAACTGTGTCCATGCAAAAAACCAAAGTCAATCCGTTGCTCCGTTGCTGCGTGAAAGAGGAACAAACCAACAAATACACTTTCAGATTTATAATATTGGTAAGGATTAAAGAGCAGGTTTTTCACCTCTGTATAGCGGTAGTAATCATTTTGCTTTTCATATATCTCAACAAGGGGGTTCGAGACAATTCGCGCCGCCCAGCGCCCGCGCAGGGCGGGGCGCGATCTCGATCGTGATCCTCATGTTTGACGACCAACGATCCTAATGAAATCTCTTCCCTTTACTGACAGCTTTGTGCTGTAATCGAACAACACTAGAAAGTTATCGCTTTACTTTTGATCTCCCTTCGTGGGTAGGCAGTGGACTGTTAAAAAGGAGGGTACATTACAGTGCCTTTCGGTTATCAAAAGTCATTCATTCATTTCGTGTCAATAGCTAGACTTTTTTTTTATTTTGAAACTTTTATAATGTTTTTTTTTACATATTTCAAAGTAATTCTGATAGTATATACAATATTTACATGGGTTTATGGACTTCAGATATTTTGGGACCAGAATCTGGCGACCTCTATCGCGTCCTCGGTAGCCAGGTTTAGGTCTTTTTGTGTGCATTGTTTTGGACAAAGCGGACAGGCTAAAAGGTGTGCCATGGTTTGAACGGCAGCACCACAAAAACACTGTTCTTGATCTGAAAAGCCCCACCTGACCATGTTCTCTTTGCTGCGGCCAATCCCGGCACGTAGCCGATTAAGGGACTTCCAGACTGGCCACGGCAGTTCATGTCCAGGTGGTAGGCTTTCAGATGGTGATATGAAATCTTGAGGGGATGGGTGCATAGTCTGCCATAGCTCACATCTTTGTTCATAGGGGTCTGAACTTAAAGGTTCTGTGGCACAATGGTTAACAGGCAGTCAAAGTACGCACTGAGAAAAAAGGGGGTTTTGGAAAAACTGCTTGAGGCTTTTGTTAAGGGGTAGGCTAATTTTAAATGAAATTTTCTAACATTTCGTGTGCGCACTCATGGAACTTATGATAGATACCTTTAATTGGCCACTTCTCATTTGTTAAAAACAATCTGAACTTTTTAGGTACACACAATCTCCACGGATGAGAGAGTGAAAAGTTTTGTCAATTCAATTGAGAACAATTTTGCCAAGACGCAGTTTGTCAAGAATCTTATATCATAACAATCTTCTTACAAAGCAGTAAGTATACATGTGTCTTATGAAACTTTATCAACTGCTAACGGCACAGACATACAAGCTATAGTACTTGTATGTCTGTGGCTAACGGTGATTAAATTTAGCCCAAGATTTTGTCCTAATTGTTGACAGATCTAGTACTCGAATTTTAGCACTCTCTTGTTTCTTTTAATCAAATACGCTTTGGGATTTGTACTAGCTTTATCCTACTTCCTACTAATATTATAAACGCGAAAGTTTGTGAGGATGGATGGATGGATGAATGTTTTTTACTCTTTCACGCAAAAACTACTGAACGGATTGAGATGAAACTTTGCAGTAATATAGCTTATATATCAGAATAACACATAGGCTATAAATTATAATGATATTGCGTCAAAAATCAAAATAACATGCGGGCGAAGCCGCGGGTAATAACTAGTTACTCATATAATTGCTATACCATATGTGATTTGCTCAACATTTAGAGCTAGAGAGGTATTATAATTCTAATGAAATAATATAATATCTATATTACTTAACTCTAATTTTAGTTCTTGGCTGAATTTCTTGGGTTAGCCTGTTTTTTTTCTGAATTAGATGGTCCATTTATCAAACACATATCAATGTAAGTACTCATGTTTGAAGTGCTCTCTAATAAAGAAAAGCTTTATTTGGTACCTATTGTACCTAACCAGAATATTATATGTCTCGTTTGAACATAACATAAGAACACAAGAATTGGAAATGATTGCAAATCGACTGGCTAAAAACTTTGTGCTGTAACTCTGTTGCCAAGTTTAAAAATGTTTTGCTACGATACCCATCATCCACTAAGACTTAGTAACCATATTTTTATAGAGAGCGTTTACCATCTTTGATTGCTGTCTCCTGTGAGCAGTAATCCAAGCCTCACCTGCTTACGTAAAGTTTACTTGGCATAAATTGCCGTATTTAAAACAGATTAAAAATATAATAATCCTCAGCCGGTAGCCTAGAGGCCCACCGAGCCCAGCAAATGAGCGGTTACCAACATCACACATGTCACAATTACACCACGCACCTGCGCACCAAACTCGAATTTACATAAAACGAAATAGCCCTGTGGACGCGAGGACGATACGCCACGGAATTCTGAATATCCATAAACGTAGCTGCCAGCATACCGAGGCCCATACTTAAAAACAAAATTAAAGGGGATAGCCGTACGATAATATGAATTAAAAATAATAAAACAAAAAAATAGGAGTCACGGATCGCCCCGAGTAAGTTTTTTTCGAGTTTTTTCTCGAGCGTTGCCTGCGAACAGCCCGCGCCGTATCTCCTGACAATATCTTTGACGAGTTTTTTTCATGCGGCATTATTTTTAAATGAACAGATTATAAATGGTTGTTTGGCGATTTAACGCCCAATCTAATTAAGCAAATGATATGTGTTTTTGGGTAAAGATGGACGGTTGATAGTCTGCGCTATTATTGATTGATTTATAATTGAGTGGTGTGAGCTATGTGTTTCGGACGTTGACCTCAGGAGATAATGACGATAGATAAACATTGCCTGGAGAGCGAATTACGAGGAACAAGGTAGACATTAGAGTGGCGCAGATGTAGGAGGTTCTATCAGCTGCCTGCAGCGTGATGGGGCTTGTTGGATGATTGGCAAAATCAATATCAATTTCTACACAATAGCCATGTTGCTCGGCTAATTTTGACCATGATTTTGAGTTTATTCATAGTGGGTAGAGGAAGTTGATTAATGTGTGAGATGCAATAGTTATACCAACTTAATTTTTTTCTGATTCAGTTGGTATGTTTGTCGTTAGGAGCTATTAAATTTCGAAGTTAATATTTTATGATAGGCAATTCTTAAATACCTAACTCAAAATTGAATTGGTTTTTATTAATGCTCGCTTGACTTTACTTTCTTTGTTCACTTTAGGCATATTGTATAATACTTAAATTAATTTGTGAAAGAAATATAGGCAAATATTTAAACAGTAAAATTAATGTACAAAAATTCAAAGGAGTACAAAATTGTATACTTTTTTACATGGGTTGATGTAGAGCTAGACATTTTCTACAACAACAGCTGTGGTCAACACTTTTATTGTTTAAATTTATTACTGAAATACAGGTATCTTTAAATCTCAGCAAAGCAAAAATTGTTTTTTTTTAGATTTGCTCAGATTTAAAGATACTTGCTGTATTTAATTTTTATAATTCTAATTTATTTATTCGCTAAATCGTAACGGATCTTATTAGGCAAAATAACTCTTGAATGAATCACTCTAACTCTTTTTTGAAATCTTTATTGTGAAGAATTTAGTAGTATTTTTTGGTATATTTTTTTACAAACAAGCTCTGTTATAGTAAACATATTTTCCTTGTATGTAGGTGCATACGTATCACCCCTAGATTTTATGCGATTATTTAATGTTACAATATTTCAAGTAAATATGATTGATTACTTACCTATGTAGTTACAACTGACAATCAATGCATGATGCTATTTCAGAAACTATTTACCAAATTACTAAAAAAAATATCAATTTTTTTGTTTCATCGGTACCGAGTATCTGTTGTATTATACAAGTTTAAAGTTCAACTTGTTTACTGTTGCATATCAAATTCCTTTTTAGGGTTCCGTATCCGAAGGATGAAAATGTGACCCTATTACTAAGACTCCGCTGTCTGCCCGTCTGGCTGTGTGTGTGTCTGTCTGTCACCAGGCTGTATCTCATGAACCGTGATAGCTGGCACGTTGAAGTTTTCACAGATGACGTATTTTTGTTGCCGCTATAACAACAAATATTTTCTTTTTACATTGACAGTGGTCTAAGCAGTAAGCAGGTAGGTACATACTATCCTATCCTATAACTAAATACTTAGTAGGTGTACACACAAAGTAGGTACATGTATTTAAGTACTTAGATGATATGATGTAGAGTTATAGTACCTACCTATGCAGAGAATGAGAAAAAAGTACTAAAACACACATATTATAAACTGCTAATGAACGATCGAAAGCAGTGTTGCGTGGAGACCGACATTGGGTAAGTAACCGTAAAAACTGAAACATTTAGCGCGACTCCAGCGTCTTCAGCCAACATCATAATTTAACTTATACAAAAAGTGGTGTCTTAATAAATAAATCAACGGTTTTTTCTCCATCCATAGCTTAAGGAGCCAAGGCGGGAAATCGGATGGAAGCTGAGGGCGAAACTTTTAAAAAAGGAAACTGCTCTTGCGGCTGCGTCGGCGGCCGCCATTGGCCGAGGCGCGGGGGCGGGCTGCGTCTCGCGCGCCATTGGCCCGCCGCCGACGCACCGTAGGCGCGCTCGCTTCATCTCGACACACGAACAAATAGATTTTTTTAAACAAAAGCAATTTTCCTATTCTTCTTGTTGTGGCCGTTTCTATAGTTTGTTTTTACTCGTTTTGTATTGTTTGTGGCCGAGTGCGCGACAATCCGCTGCCGGTTAATTCTGCGATATTAGCGTCGGCGACTCCTCCGCGTATTGTTCTCGATGCAAATTTTGTAAAAACAAGTGATTGTTATGAAAAACGAGCACGCACTAGGTGTCGCAAGCTGCGGCGGGGAATGCTAATTAACGCTAGATATCATTCAATGTGTACGACAATAGGAATGAGCTTTTATGTAAAACTATTTGAATTTTCCTTACTAGATGGTATCACTTTCATACAATGCTTGTTATTTATCTTTTCTATCGCAGCGTGAGAAGTAGTTAGGAAGCTGTTTTATAGTAGTAGATACTCTCGTTAACATTCATTTTGCATTAAACTTCGTGTATGAGATTGTGCGAATAAAATCAATGTAAAGTATTTAAGAAGAGTGGTTCTTACAGATTCAAAACGTTTTTGCGTCAAAATATATAATTTTTTAAATAAAGTTCAGTCTGTATTTTTAGCAAGTTGGTATTATATTTACACATTAATTATATCTATATATCATACCACATATATGTTGTTCTAATTTTATAAACACATAGATACTTAAAATTCTTTGTATATTACCAACATCAGTGTCAGCTCTACCTACACCATTCGTAGCACCAAACACAGAAAAAAATACCTGCTTAGAGTTAAATTATGTGGAATTGTAATGACCAACCGTTGAGAGAAAAACTTTAAATAAATAAAAGATCATCGAGATGTCAAAGAAAAAACGGAATAGTAGTAGTAGTAGTAGTATTGTACCTATTGAATTTTCAGAATGCAATTTACTACTAAAGAAACTCTATAGGTTACCTACATGGTGCATGCAACTGCTGGTGTATAAGTAGCTTAGAAACTATTTAATATTATATTTGACATCTAATCAAATTAATTTCAAATTAAACTCCAATTTAAACTTACAAAGGGCAAGCAAATCGTGAGCATGAATATCTCTGATTTCTTGACGAATTTTGTGTAGTATTCTGTATAATGTCAGTAAAATATTCCACAAGTGAGATACGAGTCGTGCTGCGTCCTCTTAGAATAGTAATATCTAGATTAATATCATATTTTAATCTGTATCAGTTTCTACATGATCTGAATTTGAAATTTTAATAGAAAGGAACACACCGTAGATTAGAATAGTAATATCTAGATTAATATCATATTTTAATCTGTATCAGTTTCTACATGATCTGAATTTGAAATTTTAATAGAAAGGAACACACCGTAGATACGTGTATAAAAATGAAACCTGAAATATTCCTTGTCTTCTGTTTCAATCCTGTAAATCATTAGCACAATACTGGTAATATTTATTAATTATCTATCTACAAAGTGCCCTCTCATGAAGAACCTAGGTAAAGTTCGACAGAATACTTATTTGGCTTTATCAATCACTGAGACTATACTCATAGTTGTATAACTACTCGCTTGTTATCCAAATAAATATCTCATTTGAATCGTCAATAAAATATGAGCCATTTCACAATAAAAATCTACAACGTCCACCATACATAATCATATCAAATGTCTGAACTTTCTCAGCTCGAACCCACCTTCCCAGATCCATCATTATACGTGTAATATCCACTAACAGTAGCGCATCAATCACCAAACTCCGCTGCAAAGTCGATCAAAACCATCACGAGAAATCGCCCGAATCGCCCCAAGAATAAAGGCTAGTCGTCACAAGAAAACGCGAGATGTTTCGAGAATCTGGATGGCCGAGATGTCCCAAGATTGAGTCCATTTTTCGTCCAAATTGCGGCCTTTGTTATGCAAAGCGCGAAGGCGCCGTGTGCGGGCCGCAATCGCTCGTCTGTGCCCTGCGCCCGTGTGACACCGCCTTATCGCCCATCGCTCGCCACCACAGTTTTTACAATGCGCCTAGTGACTGATTAGAATATTTCATCAGTCTGCACTAGGCTTTACCCATTCTCGTTTAATTACCTGGACTGCCGCGTTGGGAGGTCGTTATATATATTTTTATTGCATCTACTAGTGATGATGTGCATCTGATAGCATGTGTTGCATGCTTAGATTCTGAAATGATCCTTGTCTGAAGCAATTGATTTGAATTAGAAAGTTGAGAAAAATAAACCTTTTGTTTTAACTGGAATTATGAATGTAGCAGCATACCTACTTAAACTGATAAATTGCACTTAAAAGCTAGCTAAAAAGATTTTCAAATCAAAGCTACTTACTTATATTTTTCTAAGCATAATTAGTAGGTAACTTTCATTTTCTTAAATTTATATCTTGAAGTTCTATTCGCAACTGAAAGACTATGTGACAAAAACAATGAATTAAACATAGGTAGCCATGATGATTAATTTGTAAAAAAATGTAATGTGGTAGTTTTTTCTCTACAAATACCTACTTATGTAGCTAATTATACATATAACATTTATTTTGCAGACTATTTGTTTTTTGAAAACTTACACTTAATGAATCACATGAATTCACTTAATGAATTGGTTTGATATACCGTATCATTCATTTCACACAGAGTGGGCGTTTTAATCTACAAAATGAGACCTCATTGATTTTCCTACATTATCACTAATTGCCATAGGAAAACCAAACCACGTTACCGATTCACTTGCGTTGTTAAAATATGGTTTTTATAGACTGTATAGCTTAGTGCAGAAGGTTTATATTGGGTAATGATGAAGTAGAGAACGAGTAAAATGTTTTACTTTAAACGATTCACCTCGGTTATCGAGAATCTCTCCGATGCATCATATTTGTCGAGGACTTCGTCATCGCAGCGCCAGTAGATCTGATGGAGTTGATATGAGGGTACACTATAAATATTAGCGAATTCACCTGCCTAACAAAAAGTGTTCATGAATTGCTGAATATCTACGTTATAAGGGCAGTAATCGATCAATATAGATTAAAGTAGGGCTAATAAAAGCGGTAAGCCTTCCGCACTGCTATAGATACTCACTTAGATTACAACAGAGTGTTGTAGTAAACTTTTAACGGTCGCAATTTGAGTATTTAAATGCATATATTTATTGTTAACAAATCAAACTGTTAAAATTACGTTTTAATTACCCATAGAAATAGGCATGTTCATATCAAACTTTGATTGTTTATATCATATGCGAACAAATCATATTTCAAAATGAATTGCATTGCTTACCACTCTAACCAGAAGCGTTCGTCCACCCTTCTCTAGTACCTGCCCTGTCCACTGCCATTTCAACCTGTCAATCCGCTGGGCTAGTCCACTAGGACACCAATAACATTTCATGTTGTTTCTCGACGTCAGATCAAAGGTTCCCAGAATGCGGTAGAGCAGTTAGAACCTAGTATAGGACCGCAGGCTGTAAGTTCTTGAAGTTGATCTACTTTAGTTTCCTAAAATTATTGTAGGAAAATAATAAAATTTTTGTATCACACTGTTGTCAAAAAATATTTTTTTTAGTTTCTAGTACCTAAGAGTCGGTTGAATTAAGAGCTGGAGAATTTAAGCCTTGATCATGGCTTGATGGTATGAGCCTGATAGAAGTATTAAAATCTATTATGCATCTCATTCAGTCACAACGGTTTCAAAGTCAAAAACAATACAAATACTTAAGAATGCAAAGTTGAAGTTCACGCCAAGGTATCAACTATAGCAAATGCTGCAGGAAATGATCGATCAGCGCTGACAAGTTGATAGGAGCCAGTTGTCTCCAGTCGCGTGACGAGCACTAACTCGATTCCACCACGAATAGCTAGAGCGTTGAAAACTTAGTCTTCAGGCTTAGGATGGTTTCCCACTTAGCCAAACTATGTAGCTAAGTTTGTGTGTTTGATATCCACCATTCAGGATCGGTTATTTTCATATCGCAGCTTAGCTTAAGTCTACTGAAAAGGGGTTCGACGATGCTATATTGTTTATATAATGTGATGCAAGCTAAGGGGGACCAGCCCGGGTAGCACGGCAAGGAGAGAAAACCATTTTATCCACTTTTAATGTCGACTGTCATTGTCAATCCATACTTTATTTCCTCTTCGAGGAGATATAATGGTGGAAAGAAAGACTATTTGTCCCTTTGCCATGCTTCCCGTGCTGGGGACCGTTTTTTTTAACTTTGAACGCCTATGAACGTATACGTAACTTTGACAGATTGTATGGAGAATCTCTATGTCGTCTATTATAGAAGTTGCGAGTGCTCCATACAAGTTCCGTATACCTACAACCAAACCGTGTAAAGTTTAAAAACTCTCCCCTGAGCTATGGATGCGCGAGAGGTATCTTCATAGCACATGTTACCCGCTCTACTAGACTGCTTAGCTTAGCGACCGAGTGGTCACCTAATTTAGTATCTTAGCTTTGGCGTAGCACGTAGCAAAGTTGCTTCGCTCATGCAGTAGAAAACCGCCCTTATACACACGTCACACCACGTGTCGATTGGGTAAGACCCCGTTTCATTTATAAAACATTTTGTGGTTGACCACAAAAGTAAAACGTTGAAATGAAAACAGTGGGAGCGTATTCCTGACCATTGGACTTTAAGAAGTGTTTGCCTAAGAATATTTGGATGGGATTGAAACAAATTACACGATATTTCATTAAAAGATCATGAGGAGTAACTGAAATTGTTACAAACGATCCGAAATGTAGAATTTTACAATTTCACGAATAGTACAGTTTTATTTGCTTATATAATTACGTATCTTCGAAATACAAAACGTAACATTAATTATGTAAACCTGAGTGCCAAGAAACAAGTGTTAACAAAAATCAAATATATACCGTAAGTATTTAATTATTATCATAGATTTTACTCAAATATAGATACGTAAGTACCTTCAATAACAAAACAACAAAAAAACGTGTCGGGAGCAGTCTATTGGTTTGAGAAAGAATGGTACCACAGTGAGTATAATTACAAATACACATGTGTACTTATTGGGGTTAAAGTTTGTGGTGTTGAATTAATAGGCACGAGTTAGTTCATTAATCTTTTCATTTACTGAAGAAAATGCGCAAAACACGAAACATGAATGAATGAACTCTACTTCCAACGAAATTTATTACACCCAACTAATGCACTAGCATACCGGAAAAATCGCGAAGCCTCACGAACCCGTGTTCAAAATGTAAATATTATCAAGGTATGCAATTAGAGTTGGTTACATGCGTATATTCCGGCAAACATTTCAAACGCTCGCATATTTCATCCGAGTACATTTCTCGTCGCTCATAAATTTTGCAACTATTTCGATAACAGCAAATTTAAATTTATGCTCGCGGTGTGCATTTTGTACGTGTAAAGCAGGCTTCGAGCAAAAAACACGGCAGCGCCGCGTCTAATCTCACGTGATCACAGGTTTCTCGTACTTTCTACGAACATCTGGCGTACATAAGGGTTTTTGTAAATTTATAAGAGGATATGTTAGGCGAGTTTGTAAAATAATGGTGATGAGGTTTTATCTTATTCCGTAGCAAATACTTATTGTGCAAAAATTTGTCAAATGTAAATTATTTCAAGCCTGCCCTTGCATAAAAATGTATTTTTTTTAAATTATAACTCCTAAAAGCCCCATACTACGTGAATAAATAAAAAATATTTTTGCGACATCTTACACACGGCCTCTGACCCCAAACTAAGCAAAGCTTGTGATATGGCTGCCAGAGACAGATATACTACATATACTTATTTTTAAATACATAGTTATATAGATAGTAACTAAATAACACCCTGACACAGAGCAAAAACTTATGTTCATCACATAAATATTTGCTCTGGGTGGGGATCGAACCCACGCCTCTTTGATCCAGAAGTTAGGGTCACTAACCACTGAGCCACCGAGGCAGTCAACGTGACTTAGGCGACCGTTTTCGTGACCCACATCTTTGAGTGTTAATATAATTTTCTCCGTTCTTAACTCTTCTGGTCTTAATATTTTTTGCCATAAATTATAATAATAATATAATAATAATGATTGCTAATCATCCTACAATTCGATGACAATGTTATATTTTTCACATATTTATTGGCATGCAGTAACTACTGCATGTCATTCTATTTATTCTTGCAAAACAAACTTATGAAATAAATTAATCTAGTAGTGTTATCTATTCATTCCTAAATGTAATTTCGCTGTTAAAGATGTCTACAAAAACATTCATCGCTGTTGTCACTAAAGGGCATGTGTGCGAACCGTAAATCATAATTTACTATTAAATTAAAGTTAAATGAGTTGTTCACGCCTTTTCTAACAAATTTAATCAATTACTTTGTAAATGACGTGCGATTTGCAATTATAAGTTGCTAATATCTTGATAACATTCATACGACACACCTGCAGCTTGACTTCGACAACTCTACTAATTATTATCTATTTAACTTAGCGTTTATTCGCGGCTTTTCACAATATACTTATTTAATTTTTTCCGGAATAAAAGGTTACGATAGTAGGTACTATCTAACTTTTAAACGACTTATATACAGGGTTATTTCTAATCAATTAGCATCCTTTTAGGGGCTTATTCTGTACATCAAAACTAACAACTTTTGTTGAGGTACTTTTGTCAAAACTGGAAAATAAAAGCAACTGTTCCATACATTTGGCCGCGGGTGAACAATATTTTTCTATGGAACAGCTGATTTTTTTTTTTAGTTTTGACTAAAGTCGTAGAACAAAAGTCGTTCGTTTGATGTACAGAAAAGCCTCTAAAAGAATTCTAATCGATTAGAAATAACCCTGAATATCCGCGCAAAAATCAAATCAATCTATAGCCTCGTTGCTGCGCAAAAGAGAAACAAACAAAGCAAATAAGACACTTTTAGATTTATATAAACAAACAAAGCAAATAAGACACTTTTAGATTTATAATATCAGTAAAATTGTTTGATATCTCTTTAATTATGCAGCTTCATAAAGTTTAACATCATTTTTGAATGAAGTACTAACTATTCAATGAATTTCCCATAGCCATCGCGTTGCAATTTTTTATCAGTGTAGGTATATTTTTCCGGTTTGAATAACTTATTTAGAAATATCAGAAATGAAAACATGGTTAGAATGAGTTGGAGGGTAATTAAAATGGCATTGTATTTAATTAATCATAGTTATCCAAATGATAGCATCGGAACTTGCCTAGTTTTTTTGTATTGGTAGCGTTGGAAAGTGGAGTAGAGGGGCCGAATAGAATTCATCAATAATCACTTAAATTTTAAAATAGTTGATTCAAATGCTAGGCACAAATTAGGTAATGTACTGTACCAGCTTTTTTAATAGTCCACTGCAGGACGTAGGCCTACCCACGAAGGGTGATTGGGCCATATCCACTACGCTGGCCCAGTGCGGGTTGGTGGATTCACATACGCCATCGAATTTCTTCTACGGACGCGTGCAGGTTGCCTCACGATGTTTTCCTTCGCCGAAAAGCCCGTGGTGTGAAATTCCGTACATAAATTCCAAGGAATTAATTGGTACGGGACCGGGATTTGAACCCACGACCTCACGATTGTAAGGCGGGTGTCATTACCACTAGACCACCACGGCTTTTTAACAAATTAGGTACCTATTATAAATCTGAAAGTATGACTGATCCGATGATTAGTTTGTTACTCTTTTACGCAGCAACGGAAAAACGGAATGATTTGAATTTTTACATGGATAATAGGTACATTTTAAGAGTCAGACTCCACATCCTAAGAATATTAAATATCCTATAGGATGGCACAAAAACCAAAAAATCGCGCGAGCATAGCGGTGAGTAAAAGCTGGTAATTAATATTAAAAATAAATTAATAAACATAACTAATACATGTTTTATTATTCAACGACGATGCTTCAGTTAGAGACATCTTAAAAACTCAATAACTACTATACAGGGTTATTTCTAGTCAATTAGCATCCTTTTAGGAGCTGATTCTGTAGGTACATCAAAACTAACAACTGTTGTTCCGCGACTTTATTCAAAACTCAAAAAAAATCTGCTGTTCCATACATTTTGTCGAGGGTGAACGATATTTTTCTATGGAACAACAACTTTTTTTGAGATTTGACCAAAATCGTTGCACAAAAGTTGTTAGTTTTGATGTACAGATTAAGCCCCTAAAAGGATGCTAATTGATTAGAAATAACCCTGTGTACTTATTTTATAATTTGTATGATTCTTACATTTTAGTCGATTAGTTCTTGAGTTTCGGCAGGTGAACGGTTTCAGCCTTGTATTGACACCTTCAGCTAACAGTTCACTTTTCCTTCTGTAAAGTGATTTTGCTCACCTTACAAATGAGATTGCATCGTCTGGATGTACAGCGCCGCGACGTAGGCCGACGCGCGACGCCGCGCGACTTTTCGTCGCTCCGCATGCATTAGCTACTTCGCATGCAAATGCTCGTTGCACACATCATGGGAATGGTTGAGATTCCCATGATTAAGTATTAAAAACAAGTTTTAATCTATTTGAAATCATTAACTTGCGCGAATAAAGAACACTTTATATTCCTAGTCTGCTATGCGCAAAGTGCGATGTGGGTTAGGCATTTGTAAATTGTTGTCCCATCTCTAGACACTTACCGCCTTACCACAAAAGATTTAAACACGCTTTAAACACTGTTTAACCGTGAAATTTGTACTGTTAAACATTGTCTAAAGCGTGCGTAAAACTTTTGTGGTCAGACGGTTAATATCTAGCAGAATATGATCAAACGCAATCCTATCTAAAGTAAAAATAAAGATATAGCGTGAATAGGCAGCTTTTAATTATAAGTATTATAAGTATGTCTGTCCCACATATATGTATCTGTGTATTAGTTGTACAGTACCAAATGGTACAAAAGTCCAGACTACGTATTGTCTGCCAAGAGAGAAATGCAGTAAGGAACACAACACATATGATGATTTGTATTGCACCTTCTCGAACATTAAGAAACATTTCCATTATTTCTTCAGTTTTTATGCAAATTAGTCGAAGTAAAACGACACACTCAAAACACCTCTATTTAATTGTTATACTAAGAGTTATTAAACCCTACGAACTGGCAAGTATTAAATTTAATATGGCCCATTAGAAGCCTCCAAGTCGCGTGACTGCCGACATTTCGTAACTCAGACCCGCACTTTTCGTCGCACTATTAGTTACCGCCACAACATTAATTCCGTCGAACTTCATGTCTATAAAGATACATACATTATAAATAAACAAGAATGGACAAAAAACTGCCGAAAATCGATGAACTAACAGATATCTTTAAAAAACAGATTGATAATGCCGCTGTCACTTGAGGCAATTCTCAACCACATAAATGCATGGAAAATCTTCCAAGCTGCTGTCAAAATTGTCAAATATGTATTGGGATTCAAATTAGGATTTGACGTTCCTTGTCTAAAAATCTGAAACAATTCACCGAGTCTAGATACGTCATCTCTCTTTCTAACTCGTGCTATAATTAACCGATGTATCTCTTTCAGATTTTCTCGATCGACTACATTGGATCCCTCTGGTGTCTATGTAGATTAACTGAACTCATGGCATTTAGTATTTTTCTGTAATGTAAATATTTAATTAACGTTACTTACAGTAATAAACGAAGTAGGTAATTAGTATTTTTTTTTTAACAGAAAGGCGATTAATAGGTATACATTTTATCATAAATTAGCAACCCGCCCCGGCTTCGCACAGGTTTATTATACATATAAACCTTCCTCTTGAATCGTTCTATCTATTAAAAAAACCGCATCAAAATCCGCTACGTAGTTTTAAAGATACTCGTACATATAAGCAATAATAAGCATACATGGGGACAGACAGCGGGAAGCGACTTGTGTTTTATACTATGTGGTGATTAGTTGTCAGTATGGCGTTTTGCTGTAGAATTATTTGGAGCGTCACTGATTAAACTTCAGGTATTTGCCTTACTTTATTTGCAACAATAGAAACGTGTAAAACGTATCCATTGTAAAATATCATTGTTCAAAACTCGTATCGGTCGGAATCAGGCCATTCCTTCGCAGGGATGCATCGCTAGCTTTTTCATACTGTATAGATACATTTAGATACGCGAAAATTACGCGATACGCAGATAGCATCGAACTTATAAGCAAAGACGTTGGTTTCGTGTAAATTTTGTACGATATTTGCATCGAAATTGAATTTTTTACGGTTCCATATACGCGCGTACACGCATGTTCAATGCGCATGTCCAATTATAAACGCAATGGTAAGTAGTTTTACCAAATAATTTACATAATTAATTTTTGCCTTAATAGTGGTAATTGTTGCATAAAATACAAGTAGGTATATAAGCAGGTACTTTTGCTGACCTAGAATGATACACATTTAAAAAACATTATTTGTAAAAAAAATATTTAGAACTTACAATTTTATGAAATCAGAGGCAAGAGGGCATTTAGGATGATACCAATCATAGCAAATTAAAAAAATATATATTATTTAAAAATTGCAAATACCTACTTAATAGAGAGGTAATAAAAAACTGAAAATCAAGCGTGATATTTTCACAATCACAAAATAATTTTATATTAAAATTCAAAATGATAGTTAAATGCTAACAAGTCTTCATAAGCTAGTTAACAAAAAAAAAGAAACAAACAGCATACGGCTAATAAAACAAGCACACTTCTATTCTTCTATACGTTTCTATTGATTGAACCATTTTTCAAACAACCAACGAGGCAATTAAACAACAGCAATGGGATTTTATTCAGATTCATCAAACCAATTCGAAATCATAATTGATCTGGCATGTAAAAAATATAGGGCTGTTAGAGGGAATAGGCGCCAAAAATATAAAACTAGAACGATGACTGGCCGAAACACTTGGAGCCGAAAGTCAATTAACGGACGCGCGCCACGTGGAACTGACGCATAAATGCCGCAGTATATAGCAACTAACGTATACCTCTACTTATTACATTGTCAATTTAGAAAAAAAAACCGCACAAGTGCGAGTCTGGCTCGCATATCGAGGGTTCCGTACAAACATATTGTTAAAATAATTAAAAACCTGTTTTAGCATGTGCTAATGAAGTTATTTTATATGATACCTTACATGATACGATTAACTCACTTTGAATTTTGAACCCATATTTTGTGAATTTTGAGGCCCTATTTTTATGTGATTTAAATAAAAATGTACAGTTGTCAGATTTATTCCTATATGTGCACTCTGAGACAATGGTAGGTTTTGATTTTTGTGAGCGTTGAAATATGCGTTTTTTACGACATAAAAGGTTCTAACTTTTTAATACTGTAAGTATTAAAAAGTTAGAGTTTAAGTAACTGAGAAGCTTTTCTTTTACACAACTGCAAGAATTCATAGTTTTACGTATATAGTTTGAATTTCAACTCGATATCTTTACGCGTTCCCGAGATAAAGAGTCTTGACATACACACAGACGGACAACAAAGTGATCCTATAAGGGTTCCGTTTTTTTCCTTTTGAGGTACGGAACCCTAAAAACAGGTCGTGCAGAACTGACAGACTGCAGAAGTAACAACTCTAATAATGAGGGCTATAAAGGCACAATAATAATTATTGTAGGTATATGAAAATTATTGTCATTGTCTATCATTGATGATACATTTTTTTACATGAAAAGATGTTACTGTTTTAATTCTATTTGCTAAAGTTATTTTAACTAAGTCGGTACATGTTATTCACACAAAGTATTAAATACGCATCTAAATCAGTCCATAGTCATTCTCTACGTATGCGCATAGCTTTTTGATTCCAAATATGTCTACGACCGCGCGACCTGCAACAATGTGGAGAATCCAACTCCTTTACCAAATCTGCATAAATTGCAAATTTGTCTTAAAATTTAAACGGGTAAGCGTCTTTCATAGACACCGAACAACACTATACTTAATCATCACAACATAAGACATTAGTCCGAACGTGGTAAAATTAGCTAAAATTTCATATATTTACTAGCTGCCCGGCCACGCGTTGCTGTGGCTAAATAAATTAAAATTGCGACTATAATTTGAGATTTAAACTATCCTATCTCTCAAGTTGGATCGAACTGCACATGGTGTGCAAATTTTATTATAATCGGTTAAGTGGTTTAGGAGTCCATTGAGGACAAACATTGTGACACGAGATTTATATATATTAAGATGTATTATTAATAAAATTTCACTATAGCATTCTATCGTTAGTGCGTAAGTTCTTAGATCTAATCTATGATTTGTAATATATTTCCAAATTAAATAATACTAGCTGACCCGGCGAACTTTTTTTCACGCAATAGCTTTATAAATTATTGCCTGTGTTACTCTGATGTCTAAGCATTACTATTGCAAAGTTTCATCTCAATACGTTCAGTAGTTTTTTGCGTGAATTAGGGACAAACATACATTCACCAAACAAGCTTTCGGGTTTCTAACTAATATTAGTAAGTATTTGCTTTTTTATCTAATAATAGAAGTCAATTTTGTCTGATTTTTTCACTCGTACTGCACGAATTTGGTTGTGAAGCTAGGTCCGAGCTGTGCTCGTGTCCGCTCGTCGATATCGTTCCAATTTCTGCCATTTCGCTCAAAATACTAGCTTGGATTGGAATATAGCTGAAAGTTTATTTTGACAGGAAAGATTTTGACGTAGGTATATTTGTATGGATTGTCATTGATGGACCAGCTTTTTTTTTCTCTAATCTTTCTACTTTAGTACATGTTACATACGAGTACAACTGAGACATTACCCACTTTTCCAAAAGAAAAGTAAGTACGTACAAACAAGCAAACACAACATATTAAGTAAAATATGTACTATATATATAGTATTTTTGTGAATTTACCCAGCCTCATCGGAATTATAGGCTACAGTGGACGATCTATGAAATACTTAATGGTAATGAAAAAACATAATAAATTAGTTTTTCATGTCGGCGAGTATTTCATTTTTTATATATTCACCACTTTTCCACTTGCGCAAATAGAGGCGGCGAGAGGCGAGGCATCGAACATCGTTATCGCCACAACAATGAGTTTCTGACTCGCTGGCCATCTTCAAAAGTAATTCGAATTTTTCAGTGACGCTCTCGGAAAAGCCAGCTTCGCTTACAATGGCGAATTTACGCGGTTATTTCAGGGGTCCGATGGGTTTCGTCGAGTGCAGACTTTTAGATGTGTCTGAATTGTATTTAAGTGTGCAGCGATTTGCGATTTGACGATTTGTATAAAACAACATATTGTATTAGTATATTTTTTTTAATTTGTAACGGAATCTATCCCGTATTTCAGTGTTTTAGTCACCCAATTCCTTTTTGTTTTATTGAAAAAGTTTATTTACTTACCTAAGCCTATTTCTAAAAAAGTAGAGTTTATCAAATTGACCATATTTTTATTTTATGTTTTTTTTGATAAATAAGCTTGTGACCTATGAGCAATTTTTAACTTTTATCACATACTATATCTAATTAAAATTTTGTCCATGTAATGTCGGTCAGTCCCCAGGTCAAAGATATAGAAATGAAATTGACTTTATGATTTCGAATAATCCAAAAGCTTTCACAAACACAGAAGTTATTCAAAATTTAAACTTTAATACAAATCATCGGATGGTAAGAAGCAATATGAGATTAATCTCGCCTAAAAAATCTAGGAAACAGATTGTCAATAGTGGTACAGGGCAAGTAAGTGAAGAAATTATCACAAAAACCTCAACAATGCTATCGGATCCCAATATACTCAAAGAATTGAAGACAAATATACTAAAATCCTACCAAAATTTGGAACAGAGACTTATAGCTGGAATAAAAATCAAAAAGAAAGCTAACCACATGGGCGATTTGAGCGATACTACAAAACAGCTTCTGCAAGAAAGAAAATGTCTTCTTTCTGACCCTGAAAAGAAAAAGAAAAGAACCGAAATAGCAAAACTAAGTAAATTAATAACCAAAAACCTTAGAACTGACAGAAGACGCAGAAAAGTTAACATTTTAGAAAAACATATTACCCGGACAGGAGGGATCAAAAAATCACTAAAAGAACTCAAAGAAATGAACAAAGAGTGGATTCCTAAACTGAATAAAAGTGGTAAGAATGTCACAGCAAGAAAAAACATTATGGAACATGCTACAACTTTCTTTACCCAACTATATGCTAAAGAATTTAACACATTTGAGATATCTTCTCAACTTCCACTCCCACATGTAGTAGAGCAAGAGCCAGAAATTCTTTTAGAAGAAGTGGAGAGAGCTATACTCAGCCAAAAACTTGAAAAAGCTCCCGGACCAGACAAAATCCCGAATGAACTACTCCGGGGCACGATTGACGAACTGAGTCCTATTCTAACAAAAGTTTTTAATGAGATCCTAAGTACTGGCAAAATTCCACAACAATGGACCAAGTCGCATATCATTTTAATACATAAAAAGGGCTCGAGAGACGACATCGGAAACTACAGGCCTATTAGCTTGATGTCTAACATATACAAAGTTTTTGCCAAGGTATTACTAGGCAGAATTGACAAAAAGTTGGACGAACAGCAACCAGTAGAGCAAGCAGGTTTCAGGAAAAACTACTCAACTCTAGACCACATTCATACTGTCAAGCAAGTACTAGAAAAATACTCAGAATATAACAAACACATATATATAGCGTTCATAGACTACAATAAAGCTTTCGACAGTTTATTTCACGATAGAGTATGGGACAGCTTGCACCAACAAGGTATACCATTGTTATACATAAACATTTTAAAAAACATATATGCAAACAGTACAGCGAGAATCCAGTTAGAAGCACTTGGAAAAGAGTTCCCAATAGACCGAGGGGTAAGACAAGGAGACCCCACCTCACCGAAGGTCTTTTCAGGAGTTCTAGAAAGCATCTTCAGGAACTTGGCATGGGATAACTTTGGCATCTGCATTCACGGTAAAAGACTCAATCACCTAAGATTCGCCGATGACCTAGTACTGATGGAAGAATCTCCCAGAGTACTAGAACAAATGATAAGGGAACTCTCCCAAGAGAGTCAAAAATTTGGCCTTGTTATGAACAGTAGTAAAACCAAACTTCTAACCAATAGCAAGCAAGAGATAATAGCAGTAAATGATGTACCATTAGATTATGTCAAAGAATATATTTATTTAGGCCAAATTATATCTTTTGAAGATCAAATGACAAAAGAAGTTAATAAAAGAATAGCTAACGGATGGCGAAAGTATTGGTCATTAAAGTTCATCATGAAGAGTAATGATTTCAACATGAATATAAAGAGTAAGATATTCAACTCATGTATTCTCCCTTGTCTGACCTATGGCTGCGAGACATGGGCCCTAACAGCAACACATAGAGCAAAACTTGCATCATGTCAACATGCAATGGAGAGAAGCGTTCTCGCCCTCAGGAAAAGGGATAAGGTCAGGAATGTTGACATAAGAGTACAAACCAAGTTCACCGACATCTTACTTAGAATCGACCAACTAAAATGGAAATGGACTGGCCATATGATGCGTAGCAGGGAAGCCAAATGGAGTAAAGAAGTCACAAATTGGTATCCAAGGGACTCTACAAGAAGTAGAGGTAGACCAGCCTGCAGGTGGGAAGATGAAATAAAGAAGGCAGCCGGGCCATACTGGAGGAGAGCAACAAACGACCGTTCCCACTGGAGAGAGTTGGAGGAGGCCTTTGCCACGAGGCATACTGAAACCAGAGACATTATCTAAACAAACATTGCAAATTATTATTATTATATACTACGGGACTAACATCTTTCTTGTAAATGTATTGTAATATACAGAATGCAAACATTTACATTTAGTTATAAAAATAAAATCAAAATGTGTGTGTGTAAATATCTAATAATTATCATATTGTAAATAGAGCTAAGTACAGATATCAAAAAGGGTGTGTGTGTAATTGTAAATGTTTATTATAATATAAATTGATTTAGTTAAGAGAATAAATTAAGTTAGGTAGTTGTAATCTGGTTGTGGGTTTCAGTAAATAAAGGCTATTTTATTTTATTTTTATTTATTTTATTTTATTAATGTCGGTTGAAACGTGTCTTTATCATAAGTATATTACCATAGTATTTTAATTAGAAACATATTTTTCATTTTTAATTTGTATTATAATACATTTCAAATGCATTTGCAAAGTAAATCTGCGTACTACTGATAACATTGTAGAGCCACGTGATTTTTTTATATAATGTTGGAATTTAAATATCAATTACTTATTTATTTGCAATTTTTACGGAAGGCACGTTTCGTAACGCCTCCAATATTTCATATTTTTTATCTACAAGCTTTTGATTGTTTTTATTTATCGGCAGTTTACAGCACAGTGGCTCCTGACAATGTCGTCACCAGACCGACCGTGGGCCGAACTGCGATTGTCTTTTTGTTTTCATTGATTATAAAATATTGTTGCTACTTCTATTTGATAAATAGTTTGTATACTAAATCATATTTATACAGTATGCGCTATCTATATCACGTAAAACATCTAAATCACTATCTAGTTAATCGTGCTATATCTAAAACATTCCAACGAGCTGCAACAGTACTTACTCGTACTTACTACCTTGGAAAAAAAATACATTTACAAACAATAATAATAGTTACAAACACTTATGAAGCAAATACCTAAAAATAGTCAACCAAAATTAACAATAATTCTACCATTCATGTTGCAGCGACCTTGATGACTTTATAGTTTGTTTGCATCAGCTTAAACTGAACCTACTGGGCTAGTCAGCTCAGGCCTAGGCCCGTGTTGAAAAGTGTTTCACGTACATTCACTGATTGAACTTGACATAACATTATTAAATAAAATATTCTAAAAATTCTGCATAGTTACACATCGAAAAACCTGCATTCTTTTGATCACATAATATATCGATTTGATGTACGACGCTACTCGAAATGTGATGACAAAGCTCTAAGTAAGCAAATACTTACTACTAGTGATCTAATTACCTAGTAAAATACAGTTTGGAAACAATCTAACTAAATGTAACAATACAAATGATATGCCTAAACTAAACAAAAAGTATTTTACACAATTCACACCAAAATACTATCACTTAATAAACTTGGACTTCGATATTTTGGCATTACACAATTTCCGTCTAATTTCACGTTCCTAAACATCAATAAAAATGCCAAGTTTTCACTGATTTTATTCTGAGTTTTCACAAAAGACTAAAACAATGTTGTCACAACACACTTTTTCCGTAATCTCTGAAAATATCACATATCTTCTTGCGTTCGCAGCTTCAGCCATATTTCCCATTTTCTCATTTTTACTATATTTCAATGACCAGTCGTTTAGCAATAGGAACGAGTCTGACTATCCTCTAGTTCTACGTGATTTGCCGCCACCTTCGATTTGTCCTCGTTCGATGGTGCCAACTTCGAAAAAATACTTGCAGATTCAACCTGAATTTTCGGCGGCAGCATTGGCATCTCAAGTTCCTGTGGTCCTATATGCGGCTGCTGGCGACTGCGGTTTCGATTTCATCAATTCACACGTAAATAAATACCAATCGTTTCGCGTTTCATTGCAGCTACAGAACCCTGCAATTGGCGTTCACTTATTTCAAAAATTGCGTGATAACTGTTTCTCGTAAACCAAGGAAAATGTACTAACAACAGCATTTGTGCTGTTGTTAGTACATTTTCCTTGCCGAATTATGCGTATTTGCCGTTTCTCTGTCTTACGAAGTTGAGTTGTCCACAAAATTTCTATGATTTTTTGGAATTAAGCTTCCTTAAGTTTTTCTTGTCGTTGGCCAGGTGTCGATGGTTGATGTTTACCGCTGTGGGGTGAGGGTGCAGGTCTGACGTCATCCAGCGGATTTATCGTCAACCTCCAAATCTTCTTGCGTGTTCACTACATTTTGTATTTACTTGGGTCGGGGGTCATCACTTTGCCGGTATGGCAGTGAGACCCCAACCGACGGGCCACTCGGGGCACTCGGGGCTTTCGGGGTCACCACTTTGCCGGTATGGCAGTGGGACCCCAACTGGTGGCAATAAGGAATCCATTAAAACTAGAGTTTCTCTCAGAATGTATCTCTCTCTCAATGTAATTTATTAATTAATAATAACAGCTTATATATTAAATCATATATATACAGTATGCGCTATCTATATCACGTAAAACATCTAAAGCACGATCTAGTTAATCGTGCTATACCTAAAACATTCCAACTAGCTGCAACAACTACACCCAATTTAATAGCTGGACAATCAGACAAATTTTGCCATAAGTAAGTAAGTAAGTTCGTATAGGCCAGGTGGCTAGCCCTGGTGTCAGAGTTTTTAGGCCGCCTGAAGGCCTCTGACATGGCTAAACGGTTAAAACAAAAAAAACATTTTGCCATTATAACTACTTTTATTGACCTACATTTATCTAGTTTCTCGACTGGCGGAAAACAGAGTTCATTGCTGAAAAAGGAAGCTTCTGCCATGAAGAGGGCTGAAATGAGCTGGTGATGATGTCAAATTTCTACTTGAAAATGGTTTTGTTAAATTTTTTGCTCAACCACATGTAAACCCTTTTCAGCGCCCTATTTAAAGACGCCGAGCTGGCGCAACCTGAAACTCCTTTAGAGGCCAATATATTTTCACCTCCCTGACATTGGCGCGGCTTTCGCGCCAGACTTGTCCAAACATGGAGCCATACATTGTATTTTAATTAATTGTTATAGCCTCAGCGCCAAATAGAACGGGCCTTAAGCATGAAACCTTAAGGGCGTCCCGTCGTAAACCTGACCACTCTAGCTCTGAATAAAACTTAGATAAATTTCACCTAATCGCTTTTTTCACTAACTTTTAGGAAAAAGCTGCGTAAAACTTGTATTTTATTGGTTTGCCAGCTTTCTGTTTTAATGTTCTTTGCGTTGGTAATTATTTTTTGAGTCGTCTGATTTATGAGTGGGGGAATCTAAAACGAGGTTAAAGTTTAATATAACGACTTTTACTAATGCCTCTTCTCAACTTTTTGAAGCTTCAAATTAATAAATTCAAATCTTATTTATTTATCTACTAGTGAAATTGAGATACATTTATGTATAACAATTATACGCATACCTAAGTGTACGTATAGGTATTCTTAATTTAAAAATGGCTTTAGCTGTGCCATGAGGTTAATTTTGAAGGATTACCTTGAGAGGTCTAAATTAACTAAAAATACAGTTGTATTTTTATCGGTGGCTAGTAAACATGAAGAACACCATTTCAGAATTACCTATATTTAGAGCTATCAGAAAGACTTTAAATTGAGCCTAATGTGTTCTTAAGTATTATTGCCGCCATACTACACAATCTTAAAATATTTGAAAAAATTGCAACTTTCAAAAACAATTTTCACTTTAATATCAAAAGGGATAGTTTAGTCACTAGACTGTCTCCAGTTCATACAAACAATATTTCCCATTTCATATTAGAAATCGATCACATTTCATAACAAAAGTAACATTATTACCATTTGAATAGGTACATGTAATTTTAAAAACCAAATTATCTATAAATTTGTTTATCACCAACAAAAGTTCAAACAAAAAGCATTATTAAGGCATTATTTAATAGCACGTATACCTACTATTTAAACCAATAATACAATAAAGGAACCGACCTCATCCACCCTACGAGTTTAGTGTTCATAACTAAAGCCCCAGTAAAACCTGCAACTGAGCGTAATTAAACCAAGCGTCCGCCGCCATTACCATGCAAATAGTGGGTAAACGCGCCCGGACACGGCCGCAGCCCTTAACTTTCAGCTTTAAACGACAGTATTACTTACCCCGCTCTACCTGCGATTGTTACAAGATCTTAGATAAACGGCTCTGCCGCTGTAAGCTATTGGTTTATGCTCCAAAGTTAGTTGGTTTGAAAAACGTGCCTATAATTTAGACAACAGAAGTATACAGTCGTTCTGCACTTAAAACTACGTTCTTAATACGTTGTAATTTCTGTCCTCTATCAATATTTTAACTATCAGTTAGACAGGAGAAACAGGACAGAACAGGTTATAGATTTATTTTATCGAAAGACGTTATCAGTGTCCATTTCCTTGTAACAGCTAACTAAAATAACTCGTAGCCCAAGGGTAGATAGGTAATAGTTGTAAATTATAATGTATAGTACATGCATATAGTACAAATACAATGTAATAGTACTAAGCAATTGGTCACTCGATTTAATAATCATATGTCTTGTGATAGCTGATTGAATCAGGGCACTACTTTGCGGAAATTTGTCTTCAATCATTGTTTTTAAATCACAATAGAGCGGATACAGGTACACTGAAAAGGTATTTAAAAGAAGTAAAAATTATAAAACCCCTTTTCTTTTAAAACAAGCTTTTACTGAACAAGTACTCGCCAAGACGAATCAAACGAGCCGAAACTACGAGTAGATGGGTTTGCGTCGTTTCGTTACAGAGTTTCTAGGACCACCTTCCAGCTCCATCATCAGACCCTGGTTACCATTGAAAGACAAACTACTCGTCAAGACGATTCAAGTGAGCTCTAACTCGATAAGGTTGTGTCATTTCATTGCAAAGTTCCTTTGACCACCTTCCAGCATCATCAGATCAACACCATATCATCATAATATTGCATTATCACGCAATTTACACATATTGTATGCAAAATTTCAACTCAATCGAAAACTGGAAAGTGGATCAAATTTAACTTGCAAGATTTGATTACAGACCGACAGACTTGTAAAAAACTTGTAAAAAGATCCATGTCTTGTATTCTCTAAGTTTTTTTTTACTACTCTAGCTTCTTACTATATCTACTAATCTACAAATTACAATGTATGGAAAGCTTGGTGAAGGTAGATAGAAACGCCTACTTTCTAACAGCTTGGTTATATGATACAGTTGGCGGAATTCAAAGCAATCGAAAATAAAATGATCATAAAAAACCAATTACTTTTATGTCGTGAAATTAAGTGGCAGTGATAAATGAAATAGCCAATACGGTTTAGTACCTATTTATTTTATTTCTTACTAGTAGACCCGGCAAACTTCGTTTCACCCACTCAGAAACCTTCTTTGGCTCATACACAACAACTTTACTAAATATCATCAAATGCATAGTGTCTATGAAGAACGTACAGACAAACATTAATTTTTATATATTATAGATTTATTTACACGTATCATCAGACATCAGATCTCATTAAACACTATCTTGTCTAGACACGCGGCAGCGAGTCCAGCCAAGACAGAGAAAAAGGCGACGCAACAGCCGTGTCCGCGTGACACGGCTGCTGCCTTTTGACCCTTTCATAACTCGAAAACTATCTTACCTAATTATATGAAATTTAGCAGATTTATTAAAGTTCTTTGAATGTCTTGAATTTACAATTTTATTACTTTTGCTTTTACAGTTAATGATATATTAACGATTAAAAACCGGAGTTTTATTGAATGATTCACTCACTCACTCCACTGACTTATCCATCAAAAACCTAACCCACTTCCAGATGACCTAGAAACTTGATATTTCGCATCAAGGTAGATTATTACGTATTAACAGAGGGAAAAATCTAAAACTTCGTACTTTTACCCTCCAACCACATGAATTAAGGGATGAAAGCTTGTATGAGACTTACACTAATTTTCATGGTAGAAGTATAAACATTGATATAGAGACTCTTTGTTATAAATAATAAAACACGTATTTTAGGGTTTGTAATAAATCACCCCCAACTCATAATTGAGGGATGAAAATTTGTATGCGACTCTCAAAACTCTGAAGTCTGAAAACGGATATTAGAACTCGTTATAATATATAATTAAAAACAATTTCAGGATTATTAATAAACCACCGCCCAACCCCTAAAACTGGGGAAATAAAGTTAGTGTGAGACTTCCGCAAGTTTTGAAGCTAGAAGTCTAAAAATCAATAAAAGTACTTCTCGTAATAAATAATCTACAAAAAGAAGTGAAATCCAACAAAAACATTTTCCTGTGAAATGAAGCCAAGACAAGATCACAATTTGCACTGTCAAAAACTTGTCAGATCTAATGTAGAGCCAAGTTTCGAACTCTAGACGCCTTAACTTTACAAATCCTTACTTCACAAACTCTACACCTTAGTCAATATTCATGTGACTTGGCCGTTTCGTTGCAACACTTTTACCTACGGTGTAACAGAAGTTATGAACAGTTAATAATTAATCTTCACTTTACGCTCATGCACAGTTAGCGAAACAGCCAAGCGTTTCTGAAATAAGGACTTGTAAGGCGTGTAAAAGTTAGAAGCTATTCTTTGCTCGTGTAATCTAACAACTTTTTGAATATGCGAACGAAGCGAATGATCTTGTCTTGGCTACATTTCACATGAACATTTTTTTTCACATTTGTTGGATTGGAGATCTGTTTAGGAGGTTTACATATATTATGTTCTGCAATGGATGTCCTATAACTGAAGAGACATAATATAAAAATGTGTAATTCAGTTATGGTCTTTTTTTGGCTTTCTTACAGTTCATTGTTCAATAAAAAGTACTTCTTAAATTTTCTCATTACATTTTTTTTGCATATAAATATAACTTAATACATCTGTCATAAAATCGTTTATTAGCAACTGCGCTCAAGCGTATTAAATTACACATACGCCAAACGATGTTTTCCTTTCACTGTCGACGTGTCTTAAACCTTTGACACTGCGGTGATGAATAACGTATCTATGGCCAACTGGTGAAATCTGAAGACATTTATTAGTTCGTGGAGAGATTACTTGATTGATGTCGCAGGAAAATTCTGAATGCAAGTTTCCAGCCGGTTTCTATGGAAATTAATAGGTGAGACCTATTCTGTTCACCATTGTCAATAAATAATACTGCAATAAAAATGAATGTACTCCTTCCTATAGTATCGATGTACTATATATTTTTAGGCCTTAGTCATAATTTATGGATTTTTCGTGGGTCTGAGAATAGGACACAGGCTATTTACTACCCCTAAGTGATAAGGCTAGGCCAAATCCAGATTTTTTCTTAGATAGCAAAGCAACGATTGCTGGGTCAGCAAGTTTCAGTTAACTAAGTATGCAGGAACTACTTATTTACCTCTAATGCGTTATCCGTTAAGTCTAATAGGAAAAATAACGTAGTTTAAAATAGTAGATAGGTAGCACATGGAAAAAAGGATCTTAACAAGAACGAGTGAATGTATGCACTCGTATATGAAGGCATGTTATGATTTTCACTCGTTATAATAAGTAAATGGAAAAGTTAAGAAATAAAAAATACCGGATAAGTGCGAGTCAGGCTCACACATAGAGAGTTCCGTACAAACACATTGTTAAAATAATGAAAAACCTGTTTTAGCATGTGCTGATGAAGCTCTTTTACATGATACGATTTACTCACTTTGAATTTTGAACCCATATTTTGTGAATTTCGGGGCCCTATTTTTTTGTGATGTTAATAAAAATGAACAGTTTTCAGATTTATTCCTGTATGTGTACTCTGAGACGATGCTTCTCGCCAAATTTCATAGTTCTATGTCAACGGAAAGTACCCTGTAGGTTTTGATTTTTGTGAGTGTCGAAATATGCGGTTTTTACTACATAAAAGGCTCTAACTTTTTTATACGATAACTGAGAAGTTTTTCTTTTACACAACTTCAAGATACCATAGATATACGTATAAGGTTTAAATTTCAAATCGATATCTTTACGCGTTCCCGAGATAAAGAGTCTTGACATACACACAGACGGACAGACTGACAACAAAGTGATCCTATAAGGGTTCCGTTTTTTCCGTTTGAGGTACGGAACCCTAAAAAATAAGTCAAGTATTCATCTGTATTATGGTAACTGCTTGTTGGTGCCAAAAAGTTCCAACGAATCATTTCTTGTGACTCGTTGAACACTTACTTGTAAAAGCCCGTAGCAAAGCTACATCGATTAAAGATCAAAATGTTAAGATATCAAAATAAAGGCACCAAACTCATAATACTTCTTCGAAACATCACAAGTGTGGACAACTTTTTTCAAGAACTTGCTTCAAATGGTGAAACACCGAGATTCCGCTACGAAATAGGCACATTAGTATGCGATCTGAATGTCTGCTCGAATTCTTCGGAATTATTCGCACTATACTCATTCTGGGAAGGAAACGTTATACTGTTTACAAATGGCAACATTAAAATTAAAAATCACATTAAAATTAACAAAGCGTTCTAGAGCTGCTGCCTTTCTCTAAAAATTGGTGGATTTAAAAAGGTGCTAATTATTCCGTGTTAATTAACATTATTACAAAATTACGAGGAAATGTGTTGAAACCGATATACGTAAAAATAATGCGTCGAATTTACAGAAAAAATAAGTAAATATGTATTCAGGTATTTTTGGTTTTACATACCATAACGATTTTTGATGCCATAGAGATTTAAATACAGGATATCTTTTACCCGGGCGCACTTATATGTAGCAAAAAATCATATACCGAAAACGAAACAAACGCTATTTTAAGAAACATACTCTTAGGTATAAGGTATTACTTTTGAATGCTTATATGCATTCTTGCAGTGTTGTGTGAACGCATATCAATGACTGATTTATTACGCTTTTGTGAGTAAGTAAATTGGGCGATAGCATTATGCATATGCAGTTGTGATTTTGAACACACTGATGCTTGTAACCAGTATGTCTACGCATGATCAAGACGACATGTCCCATCTGGCGATATCTGTAGTACAAATCCTGGTTGATATTTTATAAAATGTTTAATTCATCAAAGGAAAAAAGTGAAGATTTAAAGCTTACGTATAAATAACACACACAATAATACCATTATTGACCTCTATCCAGCTAAAGCGTGATAGAGCGTGAGTATCTACTATCATATTTTGATCTGAAAATTACACGTTGCACCCAAATATTTGAGTGAGCGTCTCGTAATCATTGTCTAATGAAAAGTAATTAACTGTCGGAGGTGGAGGGCGGGAGAGGGATATTGACAGACAATGAGAACAATCATAGGTAACAGTTATAGAGGAGGCGCTGAGTCAGCAAGAATGTTGAGAGACAAGATTGTAACTAGCTTGTAGCGCGTGCGGCGTAGAGCTTCGAAGACTTATTCTATGGAGAAGCTTATGACTACAAAAGTTAAAAGTTGTGTTGATCCTAATGTTCTTAACCAAATCTAAAAGTGCGATCTTAAAATAAACGTTTTGATCTTAGTGTTCTTGCCCAAGTGCGATTCAATATTGAGGGCGCAGTACTACCATATTTATGTTGGTTTCAAATGCCTGATTTATAACTTTTTTTTTTATAGAAATATCACAAAAATATCCTAATATGACAATAATGTATTGCAACATAGCTAAATTTAACATTAAAATATCAAATATGCGTTTTTTTTCGACATAAACGGCTCTAGGCGATACCACTACGCGTTCTTGAGCATAAGCTTCACTCTAGAGAAGGCTATCCATCAAAACACAGGTGTGAACTCACCTAGTTTGCATGGCTATGGCTGCACTATCCATGTTTGTACAAAGTTTTGAAATAAATTGATTTTTTGATTTTGAGGCTTTGATCTTGAGTTCTTGATATACAAGGACGGACAGACGAACAACGAAGTGGTTCTATTTATTTTTCCTATTAAGGTATGAAATCTAAAACTACGCTATAATGGTTTTCTGAAACATATCCAGATTTATTTCCAAATATCCTGTACAAATTACAGTACGGTCATGTCTTGTCAATCTTGCAATCGCTTTCACAATCTTAATTCCTAGTAACATCTGCGTTTGATTAGTTTAGAAATGTGCAAGCTTACAAGTTTTAAATACCTTCTCCACCGGAGCGGGGCTTGTCAGTTGTTCGGTTAGTTAGGCCGCAAAGACGCCGACATAACTTCATTGATTAAAGTTCATGTTCTAAGACGAGCGTTACACTGCATTTGCTTGAAAACGTGCTCCTAGTTAAGAATTACTTACCTGTTTGGGAGCGCACGGTGAATACTTAGAACAAAGTTTGAAAGATATTGTTTACTTTTTCTCTCTTTCTACTCACTTTTTAAGCGTGGAAGGAGGATAATGTATAATGTGTCCCCTACTATTTAATTATAATTAGTTTTTGAAATGTATGTTTGTATATACATTATGTATTCCTACTTAATGTTTGATTATTACAGAATTTACATCTTACTAACAATTACTTAAATTGATAACTTAGAAAATTATGCGTTACATACGACTACATGGTAGGTTTAGGTGACAATCTTGCTGTTAGATTTATTTATTTTGAGATCGATTTAGATATTTTTTCAGTGGAATAACTATCGGTGTTCTTTTTAATAACTACGAGTAGGTAAGTAGGTTTTCTTGGAATAATGATTCTTATATTGCTATCGGGGATCTTTGAATGAGTGGAAAATTAATTATAACCATTAACTAAGTCTAAGATAACCCTACCTAATGAGTTTGTTGAGGCGGAAAAATGTACTTAATTTATTGAGCTCGTGACAATTGCAAAAAATACCTTCACTCGTGTTTGCACTATAAAATGCATGCTTTATGAAAGCCATTCGACTGAAAACTATTGCATATTTAAATGCTAGCAAACACCTTCCACAAACTCAATTTACTTAATTGGCGTTATTTAGCGCAATAACCAATCGAGTCACTTGATTGCGGCGAGGGCTGCGCGGGCTGCGCGCGCGCCGACGCGTGAAGATCGCCGATAGCCAACCGCCGCCGCCGCCACATGGCGCGCTACGCACCGGACACGTTGCGTGTACGCAACATGGAACAAACATAGAGAGAGGAAGAGCCATAAGGCTTATGGCCATAAATTTTAAGGCACGATCACCACAAAATGCTTCCAAAACGCATAGAAATTGCTGCGCAATTAATAGCACAAATTTTAGAATAGATCGACATATTTGGAATTAGTGATCAAATGAGTCACATTAACATCTCTGATAACGGACTAACTTCAAGACGAAGCAAAATGTTGTATGACGAATTATTCTACTACGTACCACTAGCGAAAATTTTCACAGGAAAAACTTGAGCATTTCGTATTTCGTCCGACCAAACCTGCTCATGAAGATTCAGCTTGTTATTAGTTTCTTAAAAAAAAACAAGCACTGGTGTCTGGGACTATTTATAAAAACATCAGATCTGCTTTTATTCAAATCTATGGTACGCAACGACTGGTGCTGTGGTAGTGCGTGTGGTTTTTTGTTCAAAATTAATTGATATGTCTTGTTTTAGCACGGCACGAAATTGAGCAATATTAGCATATTTACTCTATAGTAATGATGACGAACACGTCCTCTATTATTCATAGACATGTATAACTGTGCGATAGAGAGCTTGGCTTGCTTTCTCTTTTGTCTGGTTGTCACAGCTCTATCAAAAATCGGAAAATCGTAATCAGCACTTACCTAATGTGAATAAGAAACATATTTGAACATGTAAAAATATAAACATTAATTTAAGCTGATGTAAGCCCGTAACTGCGAGTTAGTGTACATATTACTGGATATACTACAATGTTCAAAATAAATATTTTTATACTACACCTACTCGGAAAGTACCTTGATACTTTATCAAATTTACGGTAGAAAGTACGTCATTGCATATCGAACAAATATGCGGCGAGAAAACGCATCTGAGCGGGAGAGAAAAGTGTATGAAAATCCATTTCTTACGTGGTTTTTCTTTTTTAATTTTGGGTAAGGCTATGCGCTGGTAACCTAAATATCAAAAGCCAAAAAGTTTTTACAGTGAGTTTTTATCTCCAAGTTCGCAAAATGACATTGGCCACTAGCTGTGTGTTGGATGGTGTCAAACAATTTTAAAAATAGAACATGTGAAAATTGCAGACGCCATTGGTGCCATTTTCAATTTGTGTGTCGTTTGAGGATTCAGTTTTCGTAGAAAAGTAAAATAAAACTATCAAAATGATAAGTAGTGATAGTGATAGGTGTAGTATAAAGCACTATGTATCACTCGAGAGAAAGTGCGATTCCCGATCTCGGGTGTTTTAAAGCCCTTGCCTTCGACGGTAATCGGTCACTTTCTCCTCTTGGTGAACAATGTACTATTCCTAAGAAGATCGAACGGAAAGTTCCAGCTTACGGCCAAGGTTTCACTAATTGCGCTTGCCGATTTCACACATCAGCGGTAGGTACCTGCCCATTGTTCATTAGTGACGAAACTCAGAACAAGAGGGCAATCAAACCGAGGTGTGGCAAAGGCTCATATCAAATTAATGGCACACATTCACATATGCAACCATCAATACACAGAGACGTCGCTTAGCCATGGAATTACAACAATATTATACTTAGGCCCCAAACCTTTTTGAGGTGAATTGATAGTGCGACCATTTGCTAGCACTAGAGATAACACCTTATCGAAAATTACTCGTATACCCATGTATGTTCATTGTTCACCAGTAGTTTTTCGGTAAAATACATATCGCGATGGATGCAAGTCGCTCCCAGCCGGTCTTATTGGCGATTTAGAGGGGAGACTTATGTCCAACAGCGGACATTCTAAGGCTAATGGATTTATGGATGAAAGATGAATGGATAGAGTACTAGGGGTATAAACATATGTGACTGACTGCGTAATTTTGCTATGACAATGTAGATATAATTTTGATTTTGTAATGTTAATTTAATTTTAATTTTGTGGTGATTTGTTTTTTGATTTTGTTGTGACAATTTATTTTTAATTTTATAATGATAATGAACAATGAGCCGTCCCAATATAATAAATAGTTTGCCATACCCTTAAAGGGTCATATGTATTTGACAATATTATGTAAACATGTAATCTAAGAACCGCATGTACATATTATTACATATGTTGAAATAAATAAATAAATATCGAAATCAAAACCTCTGTTACTGACTCAATTAAGTAAATGTAGTGTCGAATTTTTTTAATTCCTATACATTAATTTTCAATTTTTAAAAGTGTTAACATTAATTTTGTAAAGTTAATTGTGAAAAACACGTTTATGATCTAGAATTGTTGACGAATTAATTCGTCTCGGTAGAGACGAATTTTGCATTTTTTATGGAATCATATCATATAAATAAATAAATATAAATGTTTTTTTGGGTTATCTTACACACGGCCTCTGATCCCAAACTAAGCAAAGCTTGTGATATGGCTGCCAGAGACTGATATACTACATATATTTATTTTTAAATATATAATTATATAGATAGTAACTAAATAACACCCAGACACAGAGCAAACACTATGTTGAATGAATGAATTAATTAATTTATTTGTCTATGAAACTAGGTAAAGTACAGATGTTATACAATATACATATAAAGTACTCTAGCTTCTACCTCTAGAGGTTTATAGACTAACAACTTAGACTAATATTGTTCATCACATACATATTTGCCCTGGGTGGGGATCGATCCCAGGCCTCTTTGATCCAGAAGTTAGGGTCACTATTCACTAACCACTGAGCCACCGAGGCAGTCAAATGTATCGTATGGAACATCTAAATCATTTGTTACGGGGCCCTTGACTTCTTTCAGGGGCCCCTCACTAAATGTAGCAGCCTATCTGTATGTAGGCGGATTCCGAAGCTCAAACAGTCAAACACAGATCTCCGATACGTTACGAAACTCTTACCGTTAGTAGACAAACTAAAAATTAAAATAGCTAAACGGGCGGTGGTGAGGCGTCTAAGCAGGGCAATTGTGGCGCGCAGCAGGCGGTTCGTCTTTCATTATTTTATAATAACTAGCATCTACCTATGGAGGGATCGAAACCTCCGCGTCATGGTGAGGCGATGGCCACTCTTACCGAATTAATTGCTACGTTCTGGGCGGTAACGTCGCTCGAATCAATCGACCGTCTGCGAACTTTTTGAACTAACAATGGACATTTTTGTTGAGCTTATTTACCAGGGATTTTATCTGTGGCTAAATTCAATAAATTAGTAAATATCTGCAATGATTCATTTTTTCGTTACGAAGACAATAAAACCTATGTATGTACACAATAAATTTATAAATTTCAATACCCATATTATTCAGTAAAAATCGTAACCCATTCAAAAAAGTAATAATTCATTATTTTGGCAAAGCATATTGCTCTAATTATTTTGTAGACTAGTAAGTATTTTGCAAACAAGGCAAAATTTTGACAAAATTTTGTAGATATTTTGGAATTTCTTCACAAATCAACAACAATCACAAAATTTCATTGAATTTAAGATTGGATGCTGCCGGGTCGTGGATAATAATAATCATACAATACACAGCTCAGACCTTTTAAAGCCCTTCTATTGTTTTATCTTCAATATTAAAAAAAAATAACTTCAAAGTTCTATTATAACATAATTACCTATAGTCATATTAAAATAGGTATTGTTAATCGTCATTGAACGTTCACGAGCTTTCGTCTCGCGGGTGACGCCGGTTTTCGAGGAAGACTCCGGCAATTATAGCTGACCGCAAGTGATTGGCCGTCAGGTTTTTCTTATTATTGTTGTGGTTTGATCCAAACACGCGCCGAATATATTTAAAAAAAAAGTTTTAGGATTGATATTAAAAAAAGGTCTTAAATGAAGACCACGCACCAGCAAGCAGTAAAATATATCTCATCTAATAAAAACACGCAGAATTTTGTACATTCAACTGGTTCTATTGAAAATCTATATGGAAGGTACTATACGTATAGGATTGTGAAATAGAATAGCGTGGAGTAGGATAATTAGGTCGAATGGAAATAAAAACAAATCCTCAGCTCTAAGCTGTTTGCTTTTCTAGATACTTGCTGGCCAAGCGATGCGAGGGCGATACCCTTTCGGCGGATATTTCAAATTAATCAGAGCTTTTTTGTTGTTTTGGCTACTTACCCGATTATTTCGCAGTGGCGCACTGTAACAAGCAGGCGTTCTCCAAGGATCAAGATCGGGCCGCCAGCGGGCGCCTATTCCGTAACATCTGTACCGATACCCGATCCGATCCTGAGATTATGCTAAATCGTTGTCGAGACGTGTCGAACGCACCTATCTCGAATCGATATAAATCATCTTATTAACTATTGTTTCGGTAGGTGTGGTGTGAACGAGTCGAGATGCTATCGACTTTCTGATGTGTTTTAAATTAACATAATAGGTTTTGTGAATGGATATGGCCTTTATGTTTGTTGTGGGAAAAGCATAGCGTCGCAGGTGTCATAAATTCCGAGTGAAATGAGCTGAGTGAAACAAATGAAAATCGTCTCATCAATTCCGAAGCTATGAATAAAATGTTTAAAATAAACCTTTTTATTCAATCTGACATGCTCGTTTTGAGTATAAAAATTATGTCTATCGTCAAACACCGGTTAACCTTTTCTGTGGCAGTACGGTGACTACGAGAGAAACAAGATAAAACTAAGTGCATCGATGTCGTACATTTATACGACCAGTCATTTGTTTACGAAACCCGTGTTTTAGATAAGAAAAAACCAGTTCCCGAATATAGACATGTTGATTTCATTAGTTTTGGGATAGTGCATTACTTTCTAATGATAAAAGATGTATTTATTGCATTCCACAGCCGTGTTTCCACTTTAGGCCATTAGAGCTGGGCTTCATTTAATATTTAAAGTGAAATTTTACAAGATAACATGACTATTTAGATAAGAGCTTCTAATTTATTTAATTAGGAACCTTTATATTTGGCAGAATCGGTAAAACACTTTCGTTTTGTGTAATTTGACTTTAGATTTCTCGTTAACCTCTCACGCCATCAATTTGCTTCTATCATGAACTTAATTTGTATTATTTTTACTTTTACTTGTGTTGTGGTTTGTCACTCACTGGTCAGGTTCACGTAATTTAGCATTTCAATTATTAATTAACAAATTCATGTTAATAATCTAAGTGAAACCTTAGTAACTCAACATTTTCTGAAAAAATCACAATTTGACGGTTTGATTGATCGCAGATAAATAATGGTAATTATCAAGATATCCATACCTATGTCCCATATAGCCCATTCCAGCACCCCATTATAGCTCTCGCTATGTTTTCTAACACTATGGCGTGGAACAGAAAACTGAGAAAGGCAGACTCCTCACACTGTGTGCAATGTATAGGTACATTCAATGTGTTTATTGAAGACCCAGTAATACGAAAACCACACAACAAATAAGTATTTCGTTTTATTCATTTCACATTATTCATCATAAAAAAATTGAAAATGCGAAAAAATCGAGAGTCTATAAACTTTGTATAAGGAAAAGTTTTTACTGTGGGCCTTATGAATAACCTTAAGATAGTCCAAAGTGCTATGGAGAGGACTATGCTCGGTGTCTCTCTGCAAGATCGAATCAAAATTAGCAGCAAAATAAAATGGCAGAGAACTGGGCACATAGTTCGAAGAACGGATGGTCGATGGAGTCGTAAAGTTCTTGAATGAAGACCATGGACCAGCAAACGCAGCGTAGGACGTTCATCGACTAGATAGACTGCAGATATAATAAAGGTCACAGGAACGCGTTAGATGCAGGCCGCTACCAACCGGTCTTATTGGAAATCCGTAGGAGAGGCCAATGTCGAGCAGTGAAGTCCTACCGCTGATGGATGGATAAATAGAAAAGCTGATCTATTTACATTTGAAGGTTGATCCCATAGTAAAGCTGTTCACAATAATAATAATAAATGCGTGACGATAATGCGTGATTTCAATATTATTAAGCTTTTAATAAGCACATTGTATAGTAATTGCCTCTGGCAACAGAAATAAAACATATTGGAAACACATGTACCAAACTGAGCAAGACGGAAAATTAGCGAAAAAGGAGGTTTATGCAGTGGGCTGAAACAAACTGACAATGATAATGATTTATGATGATAATGACCAACTCTCTTTAATCTCTACTTTAATTAAGATGTCAATTGTACTTCAAGGAAAATGGTTCCGTTTATCCCCATTCCCGATACGTCAGTTGTTCACAGTAAGTGCCCACTCATTTTAGTTTGTCATCGGTAAAAACAAAGAGTTGAACGGCCGAGTAGTACACCGAATTAGTATGTAAGGTGCGCCGCGGCGGCAGACATGAGAACCGCGCTGACTCATGCAGATACTTGCTATCATCTCACGAATGGAGGGCTGGCGAGTTAAACTTACAAGTCTTGCCTTTGAGACAGATATCTACTGAATATGCTATAGAAATATTAAGTATAAGCTATTCTGAACGCGCTGGATGCAAGCCGCTCCCAACTGGTCTTAAATTAAATCTGTAGTTGAGACCCCAGAAAACGTCATACAGCTGATATGATGATGGTGATGAGTATACTAGGTTAATGTCTATCTATTAAAATGATAAAACATTAAACCATTTTAATTATGAAATTTATTCTGCGATTTATTAATAGGAACTAAAGTAGGTAATAGAAACTGTACTAAAATAACAAGAGATATACATCACTTTATCCCATTTTAAATATGAAATTTAAAAGGGGTTAGAAAAAAGATGGCACATACACCCGTACTCGTAATTTCGAAGTGTTTCACAAACTAGCATTGAGCTATCTCGGTTGTCTAAATTCAAAAAGGTAAAAAGTAGGAAGGTGAAATGATCAGAGATTTGAACCTTCTCACTGGAACTAGAGGGTTCAAATTTCCGAAAAAGACAAAAACCAAGTGGAACCAATTTCTAACTTTTTTGACATTCCAACTGGTGATTTTGACGTATGCGACAGATATTGCGTTTTTTGTTCCACTCACTCTTTCGCTTATGCTGTATAACCAGATATTAATAAGACAGATGTAACGTAGTTTTTATTTGAGTAAAATTTAGCAATACTTCTATTACTTGTCATTCTTCTGAGTTTGATATATATACATACTAGCTTTTGCCCACGGCTCCGCCCGCGTGGTTTTTTTACTTTTTTGCTATCCCACAGGAACCTCTAACTTTTTCGGGATAAAAAGTAGCCTATGTCACTTTCCGGTCCTTGAACTATGTATATCCATGCCAAAAATTAAGCCAATCCGTTGCTCCGTTGCTGCGTGAAAGAGGAACAAACCAACAAACTTTTCGGATTTATATTTTATATATTATATATATATATACGAAATCAATCAATCTCGGATATATCTCGTAATATTTAAAATATTTAATCTAAAAATGTCTGATCTCATTTTCATTTCGCAAATAGGTCTAAAGAGTCTCTCAATAACTATTTACAAAGTTTCTTGTTATGTTGTGACTTGAGACCGGAGATATATATAAGTACTAGCTTTTGCCCGCGGCTCCGCCCGCGTGGTATTTTGACTTTTGTGCTATCCCACAGGAACGTTTTATTTTTTCGGGATAAAAAGTAGCCTATGTTACTTTCCGGCCCTTCAACTATATCAATGCCAAAATTCAAGTCAGTCCATTGCTCCGTTGCTGCGTGAAAGAGGAACAAACCAACAAACTTTTCGGATTTATAATATTGGTATGATTAACATTTTTAAGTCGGCTAGTACTAAGAATACGACTAAAACATATAAACAGCAAATGACATTTCTCAGCGACCATTCTGTATTTAATTTATGAAATATTTCACTATATTTTAACATTTTAAACAGAAAAATAAAACTGTTAAAAGACATTAACTAATCAATCTTATACTATTTGATTATTTATTACTACTACTACTTATTTCATTACTACAATTGCACAGGAGCTTGTTAAATTTGTACACCTTATCGTAGAAAATGAGGACCAGCAATAGTTGAGTAGAGGTTTGACTGCATATATATACGCAGAGGGAGGAGCGACCGGATGTTTAAATCTAAGCCTGGTATTCTAATCTACTTTACTGCACATTTGTATAGCGAAATCAACATTCGATAAAACGTAATAACCTCTGATCAAACAGTTGCACGATCCAATTATAATAAACATTATCTACCTAATAATTTTCTGTCCTGGTCATTTTTATAGACTTGTTCATTTTAATTGCTATGGGCATAGATATTTATTTCTCCCAATTGGAATTGTTTCATGAATCATTGTGAATAGAATCTTCTGAAGAGTAGGCAATGCACTGGTAATGCATCCGGTGTTGCAGTTGTCTATAGGCAGTGGTCTTACCATCAGGAGGCTTGGCAGCTTGTTTGCCGCTTTTTCGACATTTATAGATTGTAATCGCTCTCTACTGAACAATAGGACTTATATTCTTTTACGTCACTTTAAATACCTACACTATAGGTACTAAACAAAAAAACTGCTTCATCAAGTAACTCACGGTGGGCGTTACCTTCGATATCTAAAAATAAATAAAGCATATCCAATTTAACTGACATTTTTTCTTACGCGCGTATGTAGATATAGGTATCTAGCTTTTTTTAAGTTATCAGCTTCAGTTTTCAGTTTTCTAGCTATTTAAATTTCAAAATACATGCATTCTGCTCAAAAAATATAAGCTAAGATTATTTATACGTATGTTTTTCCTCTCACATAAATCACTGTGAGATTTATACAAGTATTTATCTACGAATCTCAGTTTCAATAAATATTCATGTGTCAACCATTAGTTTGGCGAAACGGAAGCGTTCAGAACATCCTGTATATAACACAATACAGCCCGCTGTGCGTTTTTTGTTAGTTATTAATTGCCTCAATTTAATTTCTATGTTATCCTTGTTACTTTTTGTGGGTCGCAGTGAATCGCCTATTTCGTAGAACCAGGCGATAGAGTTGCTTGAAATGTCACTATATCCCATTTATAGTACCTATGTTTGATTTTTATTGGATATATGAAGTTGTTTTGCCGTGCACCTAAAAACTTAAAGACCACAATCATATTGCCATCTCGTTTAAAGTAGCTTATAAACAAACACATCTGCTTAACATCAGGCAGTATGTAGTCAAACGCGAACATATTCGAAATAAAAAAAAAAAAAAAAAAAAAAACATATATTCCATCAAATTCAGCCCGTTAAGGAAGTAGTATATAATATATAGGTACACAGACCCATCAAACTTATAACACTCTTTTTAGCTTTCTTTTTTCTATATTTTTTGTAAAGGATAGTTTTGAAGGAATTCCAAAAAAATAATGTGCGTAGTAGATATTGTTGTGTCGCCTAAAATGTAATAGCAAAAATACTTTCTACGCTACTTTTGTCAATTTTCCCTGTAAAAGAGGGAAAAGACTTAGAATACGCCAGCTGTGGGCTTAAAATGAAGAGATTTGAACAGCTTTTAAACAAGTTTATTTAGGTGTTGCCTAGTGGAGTCAAGCTCCATTTTTTTTGCTGTCGAAAGCTACGTAGGTAAGTATATTGGTTTATTAAAGTAGCTACTAGCCGCTAATAGGCTAGATAACTAAAGAAATGTAATTAGTCCGTCACATAGATAGGTATATCAAAAGATATTAGACACGTTTTTATTCTTTTTTCAATTAAACAAAATTTGATGAAGATATAGCCTCAGAGCAAATAAAAAAATCAAGAGAGAATGTTGTGAACAAACAAGTGAAGCCAACCAAAACTACGCCTGGCACGTACAACGAAACTACGCCTTGGATTGTCAGTCGAACTATGGCGGCGCCACACCGACGCAGTCACACATGTATTTTTTATACATGTGTGAGTTGAAATTTTCCTTTTGTGATAAACATTTCAAAAATTGCTGCGTTTGCAGGATTTGAACCTGCATCTCTCTGGGATTCCGGCCCAGATGCTTTGTCCAATTAAGCTAGAAACGCTGTCTGCGAAGGCGTCGAATTAGTGAAAGTGTTTTATCATTTTTTACCAACCACTACATTGTTGGAAGCGCCATCTGTAAGAACTGCTGTAAACCAGTCAGTCACTTAATGTTAAATTATTAGAACTTCTTACCATTGACGAGAAATGGCGCATTGCTTAATTAATGAAATATTTTTTATCGTGCTTCACACACTAGGTGTATAGAAACTTTCTTTTTGTGATAAACATTTCAAAAATTGACGCGTTCGCAGGATTTGAATGAGTGAGTGGCCTTATTTGACTGTTCAACGACGTTCTCTCTTGATTTGTTTATTTGCTCTGAGGATATAGCGTAACGTCACGACTAGACTACAAAAGTACCTACCTGTAGACTTTTGACAGAGAAGTGACGTGACGAGCCGACTCCCGAACTTTGACAAAGTTTATCTCTTATATATTGTTTGATTGACAAAAGAAAAAATACGTGTCCAATATTTTTTGATAATCTTACTGACGGACTAATAGCAGATAATTATTTTTTTACCCAGTCATCATACATATTCTCGAGGTGACACCCAATCTCTTTGTAGTACCGTTTCCAGGCGAGCGTACATCCGTCACCAGCCTTATTTAGAGGTAGTGCCTACGGGAAGTGATTGTCGTAAATATGATTAAGCTTAGGAAACTTACTTGGCGCTATTTTCTTATAAAATAATCATGAATATGAATTTTATTGAATGTAATCCGGCTTGCCGTTTTTGTAATCTAATTTATCTAGACTACATTAATGTTAATGAGACTTATAAAATGATATATAAGAAATACCTAAAAAACACCATTTGATTTATGTATTGAGAATCGATACAAAATCCTGATCACGTTCTTTCGACGTATGCGTTTATCTATGCGACCAGATGGTCTTACCCCCCTGTATATAAATAATCTCTCAAGCATATCTTTACAAAAGATAAATATAGTCTTTTGAATACATAAAAGGCTATAATAATTCGTCATCAGAGCTGCCATCTTAATTGAAAAATGTCCGTTTCATTTTTCATATGAGCTACACGACATTAATCCAACGGGCAGCTGTCAAGCTCAGCCCAATAAGAACGACTAATAAGTCATAATGTCCTGAAGTTAATGCTCTGCAGATCTTGGATACCGACTCTCGTTAGCACTATCTGCTGGGGGCGTGTTAACGCTTGAACTTGCGACTTGCTCTTTATACGTCCTGACACTTCAATATCCACTCTAATCGATTCACAATACGCCTCAAATTTAAATATCCCGGCTTCAGAGGTAACTGTAGTAATTTCCTAGTTGTGAATGCTGAAAATAACTGATTGTAAAAGTGAGACGGTATCGATAAACTCCCAATTAGAAGGGCATCTTGGCTTCTATTGAATTTAAATTAAGGATCATTAAGAACTTTGGTTCACGCTTAGGGTTAAGTGAATCTTTTGCTCGAAGAAATATCTCTGGATTTTACATTATTACGAAGCTATTGTAAGTATATCCAGGCTGAATCTTAAAAAAATGATTGCTATAAGGACGCTATAATGGTTGACAGTGCTATGCACGGTTACTGGTTACTGACGCAGATATACCCTCTTAAGGGTTACTTCTGGAAGTAAATATTTTACAACAGAGCCAATCCTGAAATCTGAAAAATGTACAATAATTACATACATTCTATTTCAACAAAACGTATCCAACAGCTAATTCAAGAAATTAGCTTTAATTAGCTATTCACGGGGTTTGTACTTCATAGTAGTAGCTACGTAGCTAGTACTTACATAATGTTTAGAAGTTGTGCATTAGTAATCCAGTATTGTAATTTCATCAAACCATTGTATCTACTCATCATATATGTACCTCACAAAATTAACCAACATCGTATTCCTATCAAAGCCTTGGCAAATTTTGCTTACCTTCAAGAGTTTCGCTATATTGCAGTCCAGAGACCATTTTTCAGAGCAGGCAGCTTATCAGCCGTCACTCTGATTAGTTGTGGAATTGTTTGATTAATAACATCTCATTACAATGGCATCTCGCAGTACAATAATATTCTGGAATATGTCAGCAAGCCTCGTTTTGATATTCGACACCTAACAGTTGCATCGAACTAACACAAACCTCGCAAAGTTTACCAACACCCTATCTACCAAAGGCTGAGCTAAGCAACTTTAGCTTACCTTAGGAGTTTTGCCATATTGCAGTCCAGACACAATTTTTCAGAGCAGACAACTTATCATCCGTCCATAGTAAATAGCTATGGAATTGTTTAATAAATAACATCTCAATATAATGGCACCTCGCAGTACACGATATTCTAGAATATGTCTTCATTTATATGTAACTTTGAGATAAACCTATCGATCCAACATAAACTTTGTAATGTTAACCAACATTCTACCTACGCCTAGGCAACTTTTGCTTATCTTCAAGAGTTTTGCCATATTGCAGTCCAGGCCCATTTTTCAGAGCAGGCGGCTTATCAGACATAATGAAATTCAAGGAGGGCTAAATATGTCCCTAATTTAGAAATACACGTTGTATTGAAATTTTTTCATCTAGCTGTTATCGGTCTACCATGAACCTTACAAAATTAACCAACCAATATTATATCTATCTACCAAAGCTCAGCGTAGGCAACTTTTTCTTACCTTCACGAGTTTCACCACACTCGTATTGCAATGCAGTCTAGAGACCATTTTTCAGAGCAGGAGGCTTATCAGCCGTCCACAGTGATTAGTTATGGAATTGTTTAATAAATAACATCTCATTACAATGGCACCTCGCAGCCGACAATGAGATCGCGTTGTATTTCACGCGCCCTATGTGTCGCTCCAGAGCTGGACTGAGGAGCTTTCGAGAGGATTGAATCTCTAATTATATTTTTCAACTATCTTAACACCAGCTTTTATTCGCAGCTTTGCTTGCGTTGCGTAATATTAGCATATGACACAATCCGACCTTTATTTATATTTTAACTAGTATATCCCTGCAAAATAGTCAAGTCGATACGTTGATAAGTGAAAGAGTAACGAATTAATCAACAAACTCACATCCAGATTTATAATATTACTATGGATAAGATTCGCGTAACGTATCACATTTTAAAGAGCGCCGAATCTTGACACGATGGCGTAGGGTAGGACTGAGACAGACGGCAGTGGGATAAAAAAAGCTGTGGGTGAGGATGAAGACGTTCACTACTGTACCGAGGCAGTAACTGTAAGTTTTTTTAACACAAGCCTTTAACATAAGCCTGCCCACATTAGGGTGTTTTATGTATATCCCACGTGTAGGGATGTTTTACTCGGTACCTACGCAGCCCCTGGATCCATCCCTGTCCGGGGCGTGGTGGTCGTGCAGCCGCGGGCGGGGGCGTGCGCGGTCAAGCGCGTGCGCCGATAAATGTGCCTAGCTGCGCCCCAGGCATTTGCTCTGTTTTGCGCACTTCGAAACTTCCAACCCAATTGCATTTCAAAACTATGCGTAGGATGTTATTACATAATAAAGTACAGAATTGATTAGGTACATATCTACGTATAGTATTCTGTCTACGTTATTCTGTACTTACCCCTAGTCCCCTAGTTTGTCGAGTTTTTCAAGAACTCGTGTAAATAATATAGACAAAGTTATTTTACACTAACTCTACCGATAGAGCGCGTGAGATCTTGACGAATTCGAACTACTTAGTAGGAATACTTACTCGTACACTTACTGTTCTAATACTGAGAGCGTCACCTATGGAGCTAGTAACTGTCAAAAGAGATTTTTTTGATATCCTCAGCGCGATCCTGCGGTCCTTTCCCTCGCGCTTGCCATACGTCGAATCGAGAACTCTACTACCCCATTGGCCCTGTCATCGACTATCTACTCTTTCACTGCTAGCATTCAATGTGATTACAATGTTCCCTACTTATTATAAGTATTTAGGTTTTTTATACCCTTCAGCAACCCATCAACAAGAAAATGGCATCACAAAAGCGATCAACCTAGCCGAGGAGCCGACGATCAATATTAACATAATCGAAGCAGTAACAAACTTTAATAAGGTCCACACCCACTTTTCCCATTAAAACATTTAGTCAGGAGGTGTTAAGACAATTCTTCCAACATACTGGTTTATCGGCAGATCGGTCGGTTCGTTAGTAGGTGCGTCTGGTTTAATAAACACCGATATAATTAAATGTTGTACTTGAGTTGTTTATCGGAGCCCGAGAGGCGCTAGCGCTCCGCCCTCCAGCGCCCTGCTTGTTATAACAGTAAGGTATTAACGAGTTACATGCACTCAGTGTAAGAGTTAAATGCAATAATACGAGTGTATCAAAGGATGCTGTTCAGATGTCTTATCAAAAACCGTTTTGGAAGTATGACTTAACTAAAAATGATTTTGAAAAGAATCTTGTTACTATAATAATATATACGTAGTAAAATTGATTACAACGTGAAACATCTTTTACTCGTACATGAAATAGCTAGAAAATTTCAGTTTTATAAAGTCATAGTTTTACCACAGTGTTTTCTGATTTTGTATAGTATCTAATCTACCTATTTGGATAGTAAGTAGTAGGATTCTGCATAGATTATACTCGTATTTTGCTAGCCGTTTGAATTTTTGAGACAATACTATATTATGTATTTTGTAGAAAAAAAGATACTTTAAAAAACTCTAAAATTGTAGGACTGTCAAGAACTACTTCTTGACAGTCCTACAATTTTAGTGCTTATGAAAAAAATAAACTAAATCTCACCGATTTGTGTAAGAATTAAGGCGTTAGACAACTTACTGGAATTTAAGAATAAATGCTGGGATAATAGGTATAAACATATGTATGTATATTATATTTTTCTGCAAAATATAATCTAAAATTCTACATATTTGTTCTATTATTAACAATACGTATTAGTAGCATATTGACAAAGTTTTATGATTATGTACATAAATGTATGTATATTACCTTGCTTGTAGTGTTCTAATTTTGGTTCTTCCATTTTCGCTGTTCAACAAAGAAACTCGAGGATATAAAAATAAAGCAAAGACCCAACTCCGTCCTCAAATAGGGCCGGCCATTGAAAATAACTCCATAACGCCATTAGGCTGTAACCGCAAACAAAAATGCGAATTCTTTGAAACCGCGAACGAGTTTAAAGGCATTTCTGTTCCAAATCTGAAGCATATTGCTAACAAATCACAGGCGAATGGGTCGTTTAGCCGCCATTTGTAGCCCCGGGGGTGGGGGTGGTAATTGTGTTTACAATACACCCCCCTCCGGCCCCACCTTCCGCTCATTTCTCATCCTCAAACATCAGGGCGCTTAGCGATTTCACCTCGGGAAATCTTGAGAGCAGAAAATGCCAGGTCGCGTTATGAAATGATGGCTGTATTTGTAATCAACGCTATTGTTATTTGGAAAGGGATTGTATTGTAGCAGAAGTTGAATACTGTTGCCAAGCCGTCTGTATAAATCGTGGTAACCTAAGAGGACGCTCTCCTCACAAGTGTGAGGCGTGAGTTCTAACCCGGGCCAGTACCAATGAATCCCTTGAAAGGTGACGTCCCCAAGTGGTATATTATTCAGAGAGAGATCGAACCAAGACATTATATACATCATTTGAAAAATAAATTGTATGAAAAATAATAATACAGCTTTGTATTTTTTCTAGTTAAGCAATAATAAAGTGCTTCTATCTTTATTTTACTTGCATTCGTAGCTGATTTTTCCACATTCATCTCTCAATTTGCTAAAATTAAAAATTATAACCTACCAGTGTGACCAGTTATTAAGTACAATGTTACAAAAACATTTAAAAACTGTGTCTAATTGGTAATAATGCTTCCATTTAACAATACTGGAGGTTACTTAACCAGGGATGCGAGAGATAAACTACCTATTGAGCCAAATACAATTTATTTATAATTAAAATTTATTTATCCTAATAGATTGTAAATTAATTTAAAAAAAAAACGGAGGGCTCTTTTTTTGTTTTAACTGATGTAATAAACTCAGAAAAATATGAACTTTCTCGAAATGTAACGAGTGTTGTGGTTAGAATTTTTGATTATTATTATACCAGCCTCCATACATTTTGAGGGCATGTCCTTTATGCACGTATTTATACCGATGTTCATAAGGCAACATGTATGTCTGTACAAGCTGCGCAATATCCAATCAATGCGCAGCTTTATGTGAGCTTCAGTCAGGATTGGATATTCCGCAGCTTGTAGCTAACTTCACATCCACCGACTTGTATGATTCGGCCCATAGCGGAGGTAAATCCACTATCCCGCACTGTGCCTGCGTGGTGGATATGGCGCAATCGCCTTTCATGAATAAGCCTATATGCAGCAGTGGAGTATTAAAAAGGCCTGTATGCTATAGTATGGTATTGATGCCAAGCTCGCAGCAACTTCCGGCAGTTCATTTGATAATCCATTTCCATTAGTGGCTATGTGTTTACCATATTTGCCTGGCCACACCGTCACGTTATTTATGACCAAAACCACTTTAAATCGCTATCATTGATACTGATTTTCTTTTTTTGGTTAAAGAAATTATGTACAAGCGGTATAAACTCGTCATAACGTGATTCAGATAATAATTCACTCACTACACTTACTCATTGATCAACCCTTAAAACTGCATGTTTTATATTATTCACTCTTCTTAACTGAAACTATCTATACTGAACGAAGGAAAATGCGCGGTCTCTTAAGCTTCGTTATACGGACTGTATCAACACTGTACTTGTTGTACAGGGTTATTTTCAATTAGCATCCTTTTAGGGGCTTTTTCTGTCCATCAAAACTAGCAACTTATGTTCTGCGACTTTCAGTCAAATTTGAAATAAAAATCAGGTGTTCCATACATTTTGACGAGGGTAAACGATATTTTTCTATGGAACAATTTTTTTTTGAGATTTGTCAAAAGTTTTTAAACAAAAGTTGTTAGATTTGATGTACAGAATAAGCCCCTAAAAAGATGCTAATTGATTAGAAATAACCCTGTATAGATTGTTTTCGACTCCTTCACTATTTATTAGCTTCTACATCGAAACAAAGAATGAAAACACATAAAATTTTCTTCGTCAAAAGTAAATTACCATTTCAAAAGGGTAGGTATTTAGTAGGTGGAGGTTATCGTGGTGTATTTAACGAGACCAGCGATCGTTCTCATGAAAATCTCATAAAAAATAATAAACAATTTACGTTCTGCGACACGCTCTCTCCCTCATTACACCTTTGGCTTTAGCGTCGTTGTTTTTACTTGTACCTTTTGAACTTCTATAAGTATAGAGAGTTATGAATAGGATAAGTAGGTATCTACTTAGTAAATTTAAGTTTATTTGTTTTGATTTGGAGCAATTCAATTCAATTTGGAGAAATGTTTGCTTAAAAATATTAAGACTTTTTCGCAAAACAATTTGCTTAATACTCAATGGGCGTAGGCAACTTGTATAGATTGGCAATAGTGGTTTTCATGGAAGATAAGAAAGACAAAGATCTCTGCCCAGTATTGCCCATCAATGAAATGCCTAACAACTCAAATAATAATGATGATCTCTGTAATTAGTTCCGACTGGAAGCCGTGGTGGTCTACTGGTAGTGAGACCCGCCCTACAATCGTGAGATTGTGGGTTCAAGCCGGCCCCGTACCAAGGAGTTCTTCGGAATTTATGTACGGAATTTAACACCACTTGCTTTTCGGTGAAGGAAAACATCGCGAAGCAACCTGCATACGTCCGTAGAAGAGATTCGATGGCGTATGTGAATCCACCGCACTGGACCAGCGTGGTGGTTATGGCCCAATCATCCTTCGTGGGTAGGCCTACATCCTGCAGTGGACAATTAAAAGGCTGATACAGTACAGTACAGTACAGATCTCTGTAATCGCCGGCGCGACCGGGGTTTTAATTTTTTTTGTACTTTTTAACAGGCGTTGTAATTTTACTTATTTTTTCTCACTTAATGAACCTTGAATTACTAACAGCAATTTAGTTAGTCTCTCCTACAGAAAATACAATAGAGGCCAAGATAGAACAAAAAGGAATATGAGGAAGACTTTTGCCCAGTGCTGCAGTGGGGTAATAAGTACGGGTGAGTTAAAAACATAAAATTATCATATTTAAAATTGTGATGTTTAAAAAGGATAAGAACAGAAGCAATGTCTGGTGTAATTCTTGTTTTAAAAAATCGCAAAGAGATATTACGTAAAGCTATATATACTAGGTACCTAAGATACCTACTTAGGATCACTGCGACGACAACTAAGTACTAGACGGTTAGGATTACATGCTCTACTATGACAGCTGATTAGCAGGTGAGCCTCGATAGCCTCTTTAACGGTGCTCCAAATAAGCTTTCCTACGTTATATTACCTAAGCTAGACTTAATTATTACTTTAAGCAGCCTTATTACATTTCCTTCATAGCGAAATATACAAGTTTATAAGAAATAATATTTGTACAGTACCTTGCCATACCTTCTAGTGATATTATTTTTGACTTAATTTTTTTTAAAAGCAGCAAAGCGTATGTTTGTTATTCAGGGTTTCATTCCATCCATCGATCAGCCGTAGGAAGTCCACTGCTAGACATAGGCCCTCCGTATGGATCTCCAATAAGACCGGTCTCCAATAAGTTTACATTGTTGCGTATTATTTAGTAAGTATTTTTACATATTTTGACGATGTAAAAAGATCTAGAGCAAAAATAATGTGAATACTTTTGATCATCATTATATTTTCTGGTCAAGTTTAATTACGAGTATACTAGATCCAGATAGTCCTATTCCAGTATTCATTAAGATGCACACTCGTACCCAATTCATTACCGATCAAGAACCGGACTGGTTCCAAACGTTGAAAAGCAACAAGTGTATAATTCTTGGAATACCTAACAAATGTTAAGTTTTTTCCCTTGTCCGAGCAACATGGCCCAATTAAGGAGGGGACACACGGCCATGATACACGAATCCACTCTCTCTTATAATTTATTCGCTAAGGATTTAGTTTTGTGCGGCGTTTTTTCCGATCGGAATCAGGATCGTAAACACCTTGTTTAGTCGTCTCCGAAGCTTTGATAAGCGATCCTACTCGGGGATTATGCGCGATATATCGATAATAATCGACGCATCTCTAAGTTTTATGGTTATGAATAAAATTATGTAATTATTAATATGCGTGGTGGAAACATAAAGATAAGGATTTTAGGAGATTCAATTGTGAGTCGTGGTAGCATTCGAATGTTATTGGGGTTTTTATTTTGTTCTCGAGATAAGTACAACTTTATGCGAGGGATTTGACGACCTTTAAGTAAATATTTTTGTCAGCCGGGCAATCATTTACAATGTAGAGGTGCTTTACTTAAAATTATCGCTTTGAAATGCGGACTAAATGTTATAACGTTGTTAAACTTGACTTTTGTCACAATATTTTTAGTTTTATTGCATTAGCGCATACTTTTTAGGGTTCCATCGTAAAACGAGGAACCCTTATAACTTCGTTGGGTCCGTCCGTCCGTCCGCATTATAACTTACACATTTATCAACCAAATTGCATGTTATTTGATACTATGGTAGTTTAAGTATAGATGTCAATTTTAATTACTTAAAAAAATCAAAACTGTATATTTGTGGGGTGCATGTAAAGAAGAGGGGATGAACATTTTTTTTGTAATCCTACCTCCTCATGTGGGATATCTTTGAGTAGGGTTTCTAAAATGAATGTAAGGTTTCCTAAACGATTTTTGTCACATGTACCATTGGTGAGATATAGGTCGACAAAGTTGAAAAAAGAGTGTCACCGCCCCCTTAATTTCTGAAGTGTGCAAGATAAAATCCTCAAACTTTTTGAGTTTATCATATCATCATATTAAAAACTATCTCTCAAAATTATTTTGAACACTGGGATCATAGGTAAGAGTTACAAAAGAAAAATGTTTTTTTATTAATTTGCTCATAGCTCAAAGGTCATTGACCTCAGAAACATATGTCTTAGCCAAATATGTTTTTTTAGCAGTTTATCATCTAAAGACATCAAAAAAAATTATTTTTATCATGATCATAATCATCGTCACCATCTACGGAAGCCTATCATACGCGTGTCGAGACACGCACTTGACAATTTAATTAATCCTGTAGTATAAAATACTTAAGCACCTATGTATTTATACCCAAATGTCATTTAAATATATTATTTTCTTACAATTGACTATATTCTTAATATACCTATCTGTGACTATTCTTTTCTTTGTTTTGCGTTTGTAGCATACCTACAACATTCATACTTTGTTCCTTATCGGTCTGTTTGTTAAAACTTACTTTTTACTTTGTTTAGTACCTATAGCGCGGTCACATTAACTCGACGCATCGCATTTATTTTGAAGCAATTTTTACTTGATCTTAATAAACAGGTAGAAACTTATCTTTTATAGAAGATGGTTTGGAACCTTTCGTGCGGGAGTCCGACTCGCACTTGGCCGGTTATTTTTGCACACCGTACTTGAGCTCCAAAATAACGTCACATGGTCAAGCGTCTAGTTAATGTGACCGCGTTGTACTCCATTCAGATTTCTATACGCTCCGTTCTTAAAGAATCAACTTCTGAAAAGTCCTATTCTTCAATATCTGGCGTGCGATTATTTTTAGTCCTCACACCCCGACGGGGTCTATATTCGTGCGGGCTCCGTGCACTGCGATTCTCAGAACCCTTTAATTGCATACACTCCAGCGCAGATCGAACATTTAAAATCGATTTTTTTATTCGATTTATTTCATGTGAGCCTCGAGTTCGAATCTTGTTCTTATTTCGAGATAGTGAACGTTGTGTTTATGCAAATTTTACACGCATCTACTGAAACTTCTCAATTAATTAAATTTAGACAGGCGATGGGTTAAGATCCGCTTCATAATGTGTTATGAACATGAGGTTTCAGTGACAAGATAAAATCAATCAAATTTTAAAATGTTTAGTAAAAACCTTTACTGATATGTACTGATATGTACTACTGATCTCAGATTGATATGTACTGATCTCAGATTGATTGGATTTCAGAGCAAACTGATGAGCAGACAGATTGGCCTTATTCTGAATTTAAAATAAAACTTTACATACTAGTGGTTAAAATCCAAATGTATTTTAGAACAAAACTACAATAGTTTGTCTTACGTTCAAAGCAATATCTTATATCTTTTCATCGAACAAAAACAACAATCTAAATATCCATACAGCACAAACACAATGCTGCATAAGAATAATTTTAATTGGATACATAAAGAATAGCAGACCATTAGTCCCAGTTTTGTATTCCAACGAGCAAAATTGTCACATTCCCAATGCAGACTCCGACATACTCTGAGAAAATGTTTTCACACCTCTGGATTAACAAAGATACAGGAAGCTTTAAACTCTTAATATGTTAAAATAGAGTTTAATATCGTTTGGCAATAAAAAATTAATCGAAGTAGATATAAAATCAGTCAATTTAGAAATTTCTAGTGCAACATATTGAGTTGAAATTTGTCTACTTTAGGAGTTTGATCAGAGCCAGTCTGCTTTGAGATCAGGTATGCGAGATTGAACTTTGGTTCTTGGTACTAAGATCTGATGTTGTGCTGCGGTGATAAGTTCGAAATCACTAGGGTGCTGGCGATATTCGTGAGCGTAATGAGGTGAAACAATTCGAAATACTTACGTAGATACTCGTACATTTACGTATAGACTTTTGTTAGAAATTGTCCCCATTTCGATTGCTAAAGTGCACGAGGACTTTGCATATCATTTGGCAACTCTTATATTTTGAACAGATTTTTATTTTTACGCCTATTTTTATTTATCTTTCTGCAATATTAATTTGTTTTACATAATTAAGTCTCTTCTAAAATTAACTGAGGCGTTGATTTTTTATGTGATCAAAAGCTGAAAACAAGGCTAACAATATGTTATCTTAGCCACAAAAACGCTTTATATAAATGCGATCTCTCGTCCAATATCTAACTATAGCTCTATTGCTTTACATCGCATCGCATTATATTTGTTTGAAACAAAACGAAACTTCAATGAAAACAATTAGCTAGTAGTTACATAAATTTTTAATAGAGCAATAAGTTTGCACCATTTCCACATTGACTATCTTTTAACATTAACACACCCTAGAGGGACAGAGATAGGTACATATTTACACCAATAATAAAAAGGGACAGGTGTATCCAACCGTTTGCATTTGGAGCAAGGTGCAGATCGATCAGGTGTATTTGTTTAAACAAGGTGCTCCAAGTTTCAAGGTCTAAAGTTAAATTAAAATAATATTATACGTGGAAGCGAAACTGCTATCAACTATAACAGTTGTAAAATGATTTTATTGTACTACCCTTTACTACTTTTATATCTCACATTTGAGTATCGCTTAATACTTTAAATCTATTGTATAAGGTTAGGTGTGTGAAAAACAAAAATATATTTGAAAAGTCTGCATTGATTTTTAATGATAGCAAGCAATTAAACTTTTTCATTTAAGTTAGGAAATAGTATGGTTTATTTTGATGCAGTTTGAGTAGAAAAATTTTACTCTCTCACTCTTATACAGGGCTATTTCTAATCAATTAGCATCCTTTTAGGGGCTTATTCTGTACATCTAAACTAACAAATGTTTGCTATACGACTTTTGTCAAAACTAAAAAAAAAATGTGTTCCATAGAAAAACATCGTTGTATGGAACACCTGTTTTTTTTTAAGTTTGGCAAAAGTCGTTGAACAAAAGCTTTGATGTACAGAATAAGCCCCTATGCTAATTGATTAGAAATAACCCTGTATATTTTCATGGTCCTCGATAATTTATAACAAGAAGAAAAGATACTATTACATACATCAAGCCGTGGTGGCCTAGTGGGGAACCACTCCCCTTACAAGCGAGAGACATGGGTTCAAATCCGGTCCAGTTCCTATGAGTTCCTTGCAAGTTTTATACCTATTTGTCATTTTCAATAAAGGAAAAAATCGTGAGGGAACTATTGAATTTCTTCTACGAATATTGCAAACTTTCGCAAACGCATAGGTAGAAGTTCGATGGCGTGTGTGAATCCATCAACTCGCACTGGGTTACAAAAAAGACCGCTACAGTACCTACAGATGACACCTACTATGAAATTTCTTAATAAATAACTGTACAACGAACATCCTGTAGTCAATCTGTGATATCAGGTCAGGTGCGCGGACGCAGCGCGTGCGGTGAGCGTTGACAACCAATCTGGAGTGCAACCTGCACGGCTCGGGTTGCACACTATTTATTGACTGACGTGATCGAATTTAAGCATTAAATTGTGTTTGCTTAAACATGTTTTGTAAAGGAAAATGTTACAATGATCTGTGCTTTTTTTCTCTTGGCTGTTTTTGACTGCCTTGGTGGCTCAGTGGCCCTGACTCCTGGGACAAAGAGGTGTGGGTTCGATTCCCATCCATGGCAAGCATTTAGATGATGGACATAAGTGTCTGTAATTCGTTGTTATTTCAATAAGTCTGTATTTAAAATGGGTACCTAAATGTAGTATATCAGTCTCTGGTTACAATATTACAAGCTATGCTCAGTTCGGGGTCAGAGGAAGAGTGTGTGATGTCCCCTAATATTTGTTTATTCTCTAAAGAAATGTCCTCGAGCAAAACTGAAAAAAAACTAATATTTTACATCTTCTACTATTAGAAAATATGTATGTCTAGGTAGGTACATATGAAAAATTCAAATAGCTGTTATAAAAAATAAGTTCAATAACAGTTCAGTACCTAATTATTAGGTAGATACCTATTTGGTAAATGAGACAATAGTTATTTATAATTGACAACATTTAAAATTTTTAACATGGTTATAATTATTTATTATCTGAAAGAACATTGCAAAATAACATATACTTATTTTTTATTTTTCCAATACGACTTATATTTACCGTAAAATTAAGTTTTGAAAAGTAGCTTATTCTAAAAGGACGTAACTGCAAAACTTAGGACTCTATTATACTTAGAATTTTACTTAAGCCACATCAGAAAAAAATAGGTGCTAGCGTTGCTGTCACTATCAATGCCAATCAATCCGTCACAATTCACAATAAACAGGACCGGGAGGTCAGCGCGAAAAGTCCACTATGTACCGCGGTATACTATGGGAAGAAAAATATAAAAAAAGTTTAACAACTGAGAGATACAGGCTTTAAATTAGCATCACTTAAAAGAAGAAGAATAAGTAGTACTAGTTCCAAGATACTTATAAAGTTCAAACGGATTCTTCCACCAAATGCTAGGGAACCCAGCTGACTGACTCCAGGGTATTGATGTACACCATTTTGATAAGTTAATACCAATAATTCAGCTTTTGGAAAGTATTTGCATTTTTTGCGTTTACCTCTCGGGCTAAAGCAAAACAAGTAATATGAAAATGACACTGACATTTTATTTTTCAACTACATTTTAAGTGTCAACACTGTCAGTGTAACTTTCATTTTATATTGCTAGTATTTTTTTATCATTGGCAACTGAACTTTTAGTATAAATCCCGAAACGGCTTGGGTGAGAGTTTTTATCTAATATCTTAGCAGTTACTGCACCAAAAATTTTGGAAAAATAAGCATAATGATCAGCATTCCAATATCTCGAAATGGTTTTGGAATTTCATAGCCTTGTGAAATATGAAAACTTGTCACAAGCAGCTCGTATAGCTGATAATTTCCTTAAGGTAGAGCCATATTTAGGTAATGAAAATGGCGTCAACTATCTGCTGAGTTATTTTTCATTACATGTTTTTACTTCCTTTCGGAACAGAACCCACTTAATTCGAAGGGAAGGTATAAGTACTAATTTGGTTTCCTAAAAGATTTTAACCACAGGCATTAAAGCACCTGTGCCAAAGCTGCGAGTTTACTCCGCTCGTTGGGGCAATTGTGAATCGCTTCCGAACTCTAGGGCTGGGGCCTGCTGTCTTGGATAATTTGGAATATCGATATTTTTTTCAATTAGATTAAGATTGATGATTTACTAGTTGATGATGATTAAGTTTGATTTCATTTCTATCACAGGTAAATTTGTAACCATTCAACGTAAATCAGAAAAAATATTAAGTATCTGGAAAATGTAGAGAGAAGTGTTTTATATACTCTTTGAGAAATATAGACTCTAGCATGGACGAAACTGTAATCAATTAATCATCATTGAATCAAGTAGAGTCAGTTTTTTTCGCATAGGTATATAAGCAACAAAATATCGAATAGAAACACTCTATAAAATATGAAAATGGTATTTTATAAGAACATAGATATTTACCATTTTAGTCGTTAAAATCTATAGGTACGCAATTTTTCACCGAAACTTACGGTTAACTTACTTACTATTTCTCAACAGCAGTTTAGAGTAAATGTTATAGAAGTAAGAAATTGTAAATATAATTGTATTTCAAAGTTTTTACGGCCTTACTCGTATTTTCACAAGAGAATCGAGATTAGGTTATATGTTTTTAAAATTTAATGTTACTTACCTACCTAATACTTTTATCAATTTAAGAAATAATAGTCAGATTAGCGAGGAACAAACATTACTTCTTAGCTTTTTTCACCGAACTATAAAGCAATTTTATCAATTCTGTGTGGAAATGTTATTTACTATAAGGAGTGCACGTCGGTAACTCCTATGAATCACTTTGATATACGATAAATGATGAAACTATTTTCTGAACTAACTCATCAATATAATTTTTGTGAAAATGACAAAATTTGGCTGAAGCCAAAATCTTAACCTCTGAAATAGGGCGCAGGATTCGGGGAAGACGACGAAATGACTCCCGTTCTACCTCGTTTCTGTTGCAAAGAATGTCCATCGCCATCCAACGTGGCAATGCAGCAAGCGTTATGGGCACCTTTGCACCAGGAACGATGAGGGGCGGGTTATTCGATTAATTTTCTAGCTAAGTATATATTTTAATTACTGTTCTTGTTACTATTTATATTTAACAAACATTACTCTCTAAGTCTTATATGTATGTAAATAAATGTTTACATTTTTGTGAATTCTCGATTGTGTCTCAGAAAGTTTCCCCTCCCTACTTCCGTCCGAGCCCACTAACGGAAGTTTGGCCACGCACCTTTTAGTGCCTACAATAGGCTCTTGACCCGGTTTTTGGGCCATTGTTTTGTGGGTTGAAACGCAATGGAAAATCAATATTTAGCCACATTTACGTTTTCCACTTTATTGAATAATATACAACTCGGTTAACTTATAAAGGTGTCATTAGTCGTATATTTGCAATCTTTAAATTAAGTATAGGTAATATAATACTTTGAGGTCATTATCAAGAAAAGTTTTTTGATTTAGTGTTATTAACAATTATATGGATAGTTGGTTTCGTGGTGTAAAATTGACTAAATTCAAAAAATAGAAGGAGGTTGTAATAGGTTATTTAAAATTTAAAAAACATTTTTAATTACGCGATATCCGCATTAAGTACCTCAAAACTGATTAACGTAGCTATATTATTTCTTTTTGAGAAATAATATCATAAACATTAACTCCTATACATTGCTTTATTCACTAGTTCCATTCGTATAAGATTAATTCGAGCCTCTATTTGTATCAAAATAACAGATTTCACATTGAACTTATTTTTCGCAGGTAAGTATGTATTGTAATGAAGGCCTCGTGGACGCAACAAAATTTATAAGCAAATAGATACAGGATTGTAAAGACAAGAACAACAATATATTTTACAATATTATAATACTTGTTCACCAAATATATTGCCTCGTTTGTTCTAGATCTAGTTAAAATGCCGCATAAATCTGTTATTCTGACAACATTCGGAACGAAGCCAGCCGCTTACGGAATAGGTAATTAGAAGTAACGAAAGCGTGGCAGACACGACGCACGCGACGAGACAAGCAGTCCTGTAGCTGGGGTTCCAGTGTCCTTAGTTATAGGCGAAGACACCAGGGTCAGATAGATTAAGGAGGAAACTAAGTAAAGGAATGAACGCAAGGCAGAACTGACAGAAACGATAAAGTTATGCGATGAGACAATAATTCCTGTAGCTGGGATCTCAGTGTTCTTAATTATAGGCGGAGACACTAGGGTCAGACAGATTAAGGAGGAAACTTAGTAAAGGAATGAACGCAAGGCAGAACTGACAGAAACGATAAAGTTATGCGATGAGACAATAATTCCTGTAGCTGGGATCTCAGTGTTCTTAATTATAGGCGGAGACACTAGGGTCAGACAGATTAAGGAGGAAACTTAGCAAAGGAATGAACGCGTGGCAGAACTGACAGAAACGACATAATTATGCGATGAGATAAGGAATCCTGTAGCTGAGGTCCCAGTGTCCTTAGTTATAAGCGAAGACACTAGAGTCAACAGATTAAGGAGGAAATAGTTAATAGGTTTGGCGGACACAACACACGCAATGAAACATATTCGTAGAGTACTTTAGCTGGGCTCTCAGTGTCTTGAGTTATAGGTCAAAATGCCATGGTCAAGTGGTTTAAAAGAAAAAAGTCGAAATCGTATAGAGAAAGACTTAAATATTTATTTAGAGTCGTTCCTTAGCTAGCTTTGCTATCCATCTATCCCTCAGACATATCACGTCCACTGCTGGACATAGCCTCCACTATGAATTTCCCATAAAACCGGTTGGAAGTGGCTTGCATCCAGCGCAATCCTGCGGCCTTGATGAGATCATTGGTCCACGTCGTAGCCTCGGCTTTACTAAAAGCGAAAAAATACCGCCAAATAGATTAAAAGAAAGGGAATTATAGAAAAAAATCAAATGGTAGAAGGCTGAGCTTTAAAATTAAAGTTTTTTTGGTAATTATACGGATTAACATCACTTTATCATCATCACCAATACCAGGTATATAGGTAATCTTATAGCTACCATCTTTTCCTGCTTTTCCCATAAACTCTAATTTATTCAATTCAATTCTTGTTTGTGGCTTCTGTGAGGGTGAAACTCTAATTTACAAAGCTAATCAAATCTAAAGCGACATTCAATAAATCAAAAAGCGTGGTTGACAGGAAGATGTGATGTAATTAGTGTCAGCCAAAACAGCCGCTGGCTCTTGGTTTCTTTTACACATGAATACATTTAATAGCGACAGCTGAAGTAAAGTTTGAACTAGAAAATGTTTTTTATCTAGCAAAAGTGACAAAGGGTCCAATTAAGTTTTGTTTAAGAACTTTATAAAGTGTCTACCTAAATGTAAATTAATTAATTTATTTAAGCATTGCCATTCAGCGTGGCAATGCTGCCAGCATGCTGGGCACGCTGCCAACTGGCAGTGGGCTTGAGCACTTGGATTATCTTTAGACCTTCAAGGGTCTGTGGATGATCCAATTGCTTTCTATGTAGTAGTAATGTAGTATTGTCATTATATTAAAATTAAAAAAATTATTTGGATAACAAAGACAAATTATCACATTAACGTGTCAAATAATAAAGGTTACCAAGAAACCAAGGTTTATTGTATGAGTTGGCTTGCTTATGATGTAGGTACATGTAAGTTACTACTTTATGATGAAAGAATTGATGATGTGATTGAAAATGTATGTTTTATTTTAAAGAAAGTAATTCTTTCCATTCGTCTTTTGTAAAAGCTATCCTATATAAAACTGGGAAAATAATATAAAATAAAAATTTGGAAGATGTAAGCCGTGCAGAGATATTTAGACAGTACAGGGAGTATACATCGCATAGTAGAGAGAGACCGAGCATTTCATAGTGAGTGCGGGTCGTTATTGTAAATTAGTTCTAGTACCTACTTCTTCTATAGATACTAGATTTTATTAGGTACTTATTTTCAAATAACAAAGACTTATTAATATTACGTTACCCTAAGACACCGCTACACCATCAAAATTCCGTCAATTCCCGTCACCTGCCCCAACCCTTGTTCCTCAGAGTCCGTTACAGTGCCCGTAATTAGCATACTTTAGCCCCACAAAAAGATTATTACTGACCCCAATACTGGACTTAATATTCAATACGTTTACACCAAATAATTATTACACCAGTTCGTCTGCCGAATGCTTTAAAAAGCCTTTTTCTTCGAATATATTATAATATTAATGCGAGAGGGGGCGCGGGCGCAGGTGTATTCAACGCTATTAAGTTACACACGGACAGAGTAACACACTTTGTTTATTATGATTAGCTGTGTTCGTAAATAAGGAATTATAATACTTATATCTTCAGATTATTCAGATTTATTTTGTACGTTGGCAGGGATGAAGTTATTTACTAAAGTGTATAGAGTTTCAGAAGCTTTAAGAGGAAATCTTCGTGAGGTGTTATAAATTGGTGTGTTTTGGTAGAATTGGTAACTGTGTGTTAATTTTATTATCTGTACGGTGTAACACTAAAGGAAGTCCACTGCTGGACATAAGTCATTTTAATTTCCAACAAGCCCAGATGGAAGCGGCTTGCATCTAGCGCGTTGCTGCAGTCTTTATTAGATTTCATCGGTTCACCTTCTGTTGGTAATTCTACGCTGCGCTTGCCTGTACATAGTCTTTACTCAAGAACTTTCATTTCAGCCACATCGGTTATTAGTTCTCTGTGCTATGTACCCAGTGTATCCTACCCACATTGGTTCTTTTAAGGATCTCTTCACGTTTAAAACTTTGACTGTAATGACTAAGTATCCACATATCTTCCACGTGAAAATTTTCATACCAGACTTCTAATATTAAGAAACCAACATTTTGTTTATTAGACTAGAATGTTCGAAAGTTGTTTGAAAAACTAATAGCAACTCTGGCAATTAGACTTGAAAGAATTCATAAAATACATATACATACCTACCTACTAACATAATTGAATTTTTACCATCATCGTCGATATCTTTCTGTATCCCATACTGCTGGGTATGAACCTCTCTATTATAGTGCCGTCTTGTGAAGTAACTTAGAAATGTGAAAATTATCTTGTTCTCACTTACTAAGTACGTTGATTTTAAATAAAGATATTATTAGAGAATATATTCGCAATAAAATCAAACGGGAAAATTCAGGATTGGACGGGAGAAATAATTGACTAAGTGCGAGTAAGGCCTTGTTTTATTGGGGTTCCGTATATGTTTATGTCTGTTTTTCATTCGTAGCACACCTAATGATGGCCGATATACATAACTGTTTTTTTTAATGGAGACGAACCAGCAAGCACAGCGTTTGTCGTCCGCAAGCATCAATAGGAAAACAAATGCCAAGTCGATGTCCACAAGGGTAGACAGCCGCAAGCCGCTTCCAATCATTCTTATTGGAAAGAAATTGGGGTGGACTATGTCTAACAGTAGACGTGTTACGGCCGACATGATGATTGTTTATTTTAAGGGAGCTACGCAGGTATTCCTTAGAGTTAACTATTATGGTTTTGAAGATGCAACAGCCTATGATAGATGTACAAATCGATTGATATAATATAACGAATAGTAGCACTCCAAGGCAATGTTGTTCCAAGTCAATTTTAGAGTGGCCGTAAGTCTACATTAAAAAATTATGGGAAAATTTGATAAATAAAAGCCGTATCTTAAAAAAACTTAATTTTTCAAATAAAATATTGGTATGAAAATACGCCTTTAAAAGTATAGTCGGAAGGCGTATTTTACCTTATTTTGGGTTCTTAGAGGGCCTGGAAGCCGTATATTACGGCAAAGGCCGTATTAGAAACATTACTGCTCCACGGTAACCATTTGGTACGGAACCCTAAGAAAAGTCAGCAATACAGTTATACCTTGAGCTCCCTCAGATTCTCGACGCGAGTTGCCGTCTGGAGGTAATCGTTCCTGTTTAATTTAAATGATCTCCGATTCTTATCTAATAGGAGTAGTTCTCAGAACAGAATTCTCTGATTCTAACATCGGGTGGAACTGGTTTCGTCATCGTTTATTACACTGTTTAATGATCGGGTACAATATTTAAATTTTAACGTTTATTCGTAACGTGAATGTAAACATTCCTGGGTTTGTTATATAATTAATTCGAGGAAAGGTTATTTCATAAAAAGGTTAACTTAAGCTTCTGTTAAACGTTATTTTAAGTTTTAATCGCCGTATTAATGATAATTGGGATATTAATAATTTGATAGAAATAATAAGATTTAATCAATTTGATTGAATCAATAGTGATATGTTTAATCGGTATTTAAAAGTTATTATTAAAACTGTTAACTAACTTATGTTTTTTTAAGTTAGAGCCTCTCCAAGATTTTTCTTTTAAACTGCGAGAACTACTACTACTATTGCATATTATTATCAAATTTTTATAAAACAATCATTAGTGATTTGAGCCTTAATTTTGAGAAAAATTTTAGAATTTGAGAAATAATTTTAAACGCCTGAAAATAATATTTCATTCTGTTAAAATTCTTTTAAAACCAACAAAATCAAATAAATATTTAAGGACCCCATATTTGAGCTTTTTTACGTCATAAGGAAAACAAATATGCATATGCACTACGTTGAAAATTCAAAATCTAGGTAAACTTACATGAAAAACATACAGAGTTAAATAGGGAACCTCTTATATGAAGAAAGAAAACTCTTTTCTAAACAAACTGCCAGTTCCAAAAACAAACGCAAATGACGTGAGTCGTGACATTAGTCTGCCGGGCGCGGGGTCAGCGAGATAAGCGCGGTAAGTCCGAGATTGATTCCCGGATCAGGCGGCTCGGCGCGCGCTCGAGTGTGTGCGATCCTTTACTCACGAGCCACTGCCCGCTATCACTGCTCCTTATAGGATTTCGGATCTTGGACTCTTTTGAGCTTATTGATATTTTGTCTAGCTGAAAATTGAGTTTGGGTATTGAGTTTAGAATAATGTTTTGAAATCGGCGGGATCTAGAATATATATACTTTAGACACTTGATTTTCAAACTCAAAACTCAAATCATATATGTTGCAAACATTTGAAATTTACATGCGGTTCTTACTTAACATGTTTTATATAGTTATACATATGACCTTATAAGGGTATGGCAATATTATTATTTGTATTGGAACGATTTATTATGTTTTCTAGATTATCGTTAAAAAATTCGTCTAATGTGTAATAAAATTTCGATAATAGGATAATTTTTAGCTGTTTTATGAAACAGTTTTCTCTTTCAATATCTTTTAAATTGTTGGGTAATTTATTGAATATTTTTTAGCCATAGAATTTGGGCTAGAACTGTGCATTGCTAAGTTAGACTTTGGTTCCACGAGTTTAATGTCTATATTGCGACCTAATTTTGTGCGTTTTATCAGATGCTTTGTTAAAATAGTCAGGGTGCTTTTTGACAAATTTGCATATTTCAAATATATAGATAGAATTTTCATTGTTAATACAGTAAATCTCTCGGAAATATAAATGTAGTGTGCTTATTATGCACTAACGAATAATTTAAAACAATTTCCAAAAACTAGTCAAATAGCCTATTATGATTAAGTAGTTTTTTTAAGCTTATCATGAGTAGGAAAGTACTTAATTAGAAAATTTACGTGTGTTACGAAAATTTGTTGTGCGCGGGGTCAGCGAGATAAGCGTGATAAGTCTGGGATTGATTCCGGATCAGGCGGCTCAGCCCACGCTCGAGTGTGTGCGATCCTTTATTCACGAGCCACTGCCAGCTATCACTGCCCCTTATAGGATTTTGGATCTTATTGATATTTTGTCTCTCCTTCTTCTTTTAGACTCTATTGGGCTCATTGAAATTTTGTATTTCTAAAAATTAGTTTGGGTATTGAGTTTAGAAAACTGTTTTAAAATTGATAGCTTATTATTTTATCTTTTAATAACAATATGATCATATTGTAGTTTATTTTAAGCTTATCATGAGTACAAAAGTACTGAAATTAGAAAATTTATGTGTTGAATGACGATGAAATAACTTATGTTTTGTCGTGAACATAACATTAGTTTGCTGAGCGCGGCTTCGATCAATTATACGCGGGGTCAGCGATTGTGTGCGTCCGAGAATGATTTCCGGATCAGGCAGCTCGGTGTACGCTCGAGTGTGTGCGATCCTTTACTCACGAGCCACTGCCCGCTATCACAGCCCCTTATATGATTTAAGATCTTTGGCTCTTTTGAGCTTAGTGAAATTTCGTCTAGCTAAAAATTGGGCTTGGATATTATTTGACTATTGAATAATGTTTTGTAATTGATAGCCTACCGTTTGATATTTTATTTAACATATTATGATTAAGGTACTTAACTAGTTTAAGCCTACTAAAAATATGACCAGGCGACTCGGTGCACACTTGAATGTGTGCGATCCTTCACTCATTAACCACTGCCCGCCTTACATTCGTGAGGCCTTGCTTGAAGTGGACAACGCATGGATCTATTGAGCCATGAGTATGTGCACTGGGCTGAAAAGTCTGCAAATTGGAGGATAGGATATATAAGATACATAATTATGGAAATGAATACTCAGGATGGACATCTATTAAAATAAATATATCTAAAACATGTATGGAGGATCAAAATATTTTTGTTAAATAAAGACCTTGTCTATATGCGAGGGAAACAGGAAAAAAAAATCGTGAAGCCGTGGGTAACGTGGGTTCAAATCCCGGTTCGAATTTATGTACGGAATTTCATACCGCTGGCTTTTCGGTGAAGCAAAACATCGTGAGGCAATCTACTTACGTCTGTATAGGAAATTCGGTGGCCTAAGATTTTTCCGAGTCTTCTTCGACTTTTAAACATATTGATATTTTGTAGCTGAGAATTGAATCTAGACATTATTTAAGTTAAAAATAATGTTAACAAAGTAAAATCTCCATAGTAACTTAAACATTAGATAGTTATATATTTCCCAAATACAAAATAGAGAAAAAATTCAAATTGAAAATTGATTATTATACGTAGGTACGTACACACTGAAACTCTATAGAACAAATCGTGTTAATCAAGCTTTCATTTGTATAGATTAGTATGAAATCTCAAGTTCATATTTTTAAGAATTATAAAACTTTCACTAAAACACTACATTATACGACATCAGTTATTCAAGAACGTTAACGTGAACGTTAACGTTAACGTTACGCTTTAGTATTATTATTCAATGACATTAAGATATGTGTAGGTTTGTTGGTTCATACCTACATTAAATATGTACACGTAGATACTCATTTCGTTGAGCAGTCAGTTAAAAATAGTGTTATGCTCGAAACAACCTACTTACAAAAGATTCTCATCAAAATTTAGGAGCCTGAGATACAGAATCTAATGACAAAATTGCCTAACCGCCTAATTAGTCCTCGAAAGTGGGTAAGTTTTTCAGTCTAGCTTAGCAAACATAAACACAGTCTTCCTAGTGTTGTGGAAACCAGAAACCGGTAGAACAATGGGTAATTTCAATTTTATCTTTCCCAAGCTTTTGCAATTTGTCTCAAATGAATGGGATCCGCACTCCTATTTGATTCAGCTTATTCCTTGTTGAATGAGTGTGGAGTTCTCATTAATTATTTACATTTCTTTTATGGATGTGTAATGATGGGTTGTGTGGATTAGCTGTACATGCGGGTAGTGTTTTAGGAGTCATTTTTAAGAATAGGGTACGTACGGTACTGTCGGCTAGAAGGATTTTATATTTTTGGTTCTATAATAGCATGTTATTCTCTTATATTTATTTCAGTTTTTTTTTTGTTTTAATAATGACAATACAACACTACTACTACATAGAAAGCAATTGGATCATCCACAGACCTTTGAAGGTCTAAAAAACTAAAAAAAAAAAGTTTATTAAAAAAAAAGTATATTTTAATCACTATGATGATTCTAGCTAACAAGTCAAATCATACTAGTCGGCAGATGTGAAGTTAGTTACAAGCTGCGCAAAATCAATTCTTGACTGAAGCTCACATAAAGCTGGGCGTTAATAGGATATTGCGCAGTTTTTAGCTAACTTCACGTCCGCCGACTTATGATTCGGCCTATATTACCTGAGTATTACTTATCTTCCACCATAGATACTCTAGCAGTTATTATATCGTCTAAAACCCCACTAGGGGTTTGTTGAAATTCATCATAATAATCAGCCACATAAGACTATCCACCGATGGATGTAGGGTAGACGTCCAGTCTCTTTTATATTTGAAACAGAAGAAATACCAAGACGATGCTTTTATAGATCTCCAGTTAACTCTCAGTTCGACTGATCAGTTAAAAGCTTGCGCCTAGCATGATTCAAAGTTCCTGTCCATTTGTTAATTGTTAAAATTTGAGTTATACTTTGAATGCAAAAAAGGGCAGTAGTATATTTCTGCGCGTAAACTTTTCAACGAGTTGCCTTATTCTTTTTAGTTGTGTAGCTAGTTTAAACTCTTTAGTTTACGTCCAACAGCTGAAGGAACTTTTAAATTTGCTTTCGCAGCACCTTTCGTAATTATTTATTCGTCCCTCCATACACATTTCAGCTTACACCCGTACAACAGCGTTTACGGTCGTAATTTAGCGAAGTGCGAAGTTCCATCACATCGGGGGGTAGAGGTAACATTCCGCTGTAGGTGTAAGAATATTCGCCCTGGAGTGTTGCCTCTCGAATATTCCGCAGTGTTGCCGTGAGCAATAAATCCAGTAGAGTGATGGCGCAGTTTTTGTTGGGCGACATTTTTTCCCGCGCTAGCGGCGCATTTATCACCGGCCAGTGCCTGCGCGGTGACTTATGCCAGCTGTAACTTCTAAACTGTGTTCCATTTTTAAATGTTTTGTTTGAAGTGCTTTTAGGTAGCTAGCCTACTCGGTATGTCGTCTTTGTCTGCGAAAGTTTAAGAACCTATGCAAGTATGTTCTATCTACTTTATCTAAAAGTAAACGTTAACATAATTATTCTTCAAGCCTCTTATCAAACCCTTCAGAATTGAGAATTTATTCAAGTACAATACTTTTTTACCTACACATAAAATCTCACGACAATCCTTATTTATACTTGCCAAAATGTTATTTGCCATCTGTCAAGATCAAGAACCTTAGACCCGGAACCAGCGAAGCGCAAACGCTTACAAACTCGCAGATACGAGCTAAAAAGATCAAACTCAAACATGATTGTGTACCAACAATGGGCCTCCCTTGAAATCCGGTCGCAGCAACCGCAAATAAAACCGACTTATTAAGTGAAGCCTATCGTCGCGGACCGGGGACCATTTTATAGGTACTTTTATCCGATGTCCATTCTTCTGAAATGCGATTAAAATTGAATAGGTCCATATGTCGGTGGCGCGGCCGCTGCGACTTGCGTCACAATCTCACGGGCGGCTGCATTTTCAATTTGCCGCGAGATAAGCGCGACTTTTGGACGACTTTTTCTGCAGAATGGCGGAATTGATCCTGTGACTTATGGCGGACGTGGCGTAAGACGAAGTAATTGGATGGTCAATTGATTTACTTTCCAATTTGGGTGACTTTGTCCGGGCGGTAGCGCGAATGGACAACGGATTTGAGTTTTATGGCGATGCGCATGAATTTTTATGAGAATGGTTCTAATTGAATTCAAAATAATTCCGTCACAATTGACTCTATAAAACTAATGTGGAATGTTGCAAAAAGTTTGCCACAGATAGGTACTTTTAACACAACATAGCATACCTAATCTATGTTGTACAGGGTTATCCAGAACTGATGTATCAAGCCGAAAGAAAATAATTCTGAAAATCAGCGTGTATATGAAAGAGACGTTTTTTGTCTAACCGAGTTGTAATTTTGTAAAAAAAAAATAGTTACTCCACATTGTTTTTTTTCTCGGCTTAGTTCACGTCAAGCAAGTCAAGATAAGTATGTATTAAGATGAAGACTTTTATCTATCAGTTTTTTTTCGTTATAGTTGAACTTCCTAATAATGTTAACTTATTTTACGGCAATCGGACAGGCAATGAAAAATACATACTAATATCAATATTGATAATTTATTCACAATTTCATTTAAAATACACAACTTCACAATGTTTTGTTTTAAAAACTAAAATTTAGGTACAGGATATCGTTTACAGGCTGTTTTGCGGTGACATCTATTTTACAATGTACCTGATAGTCTTATATGAATTAATTTATTTCCTATCATGTTTCATATACATTTTTATTTACATTTTGGGATTTAGTGATGATGTTTGTGAATACAGTAAGACTACTCGTGCTAATATTTGATTCTACTGTTAAAAATAGAAGTAATAAAAATAATATGTGAATGAATAATATAAATAGTTTTTAATTTAGTTGACAGAATATTTTATCACATAAAATCTGCTTTGTATCATCGTCACCTGCTTTTTTCAACATAAAACTAGCGGTGGTTGCTTATAACCAGAATTATTTAGACTTGAGATCAGTTTCTTATCAACAGATAAGCATTTTATTGATACGCTGTGAAAAACAAAAGATATAGATATTGCATTTAATCTGTGTTCCATTTTACGTTTTAAATCATTTTAAACTGTGCTTTAAATATAATTGCCAGCCTTTTGGTGCGAATTAAGTTATAACATTTTTGCACAATTTCGAGTTTTTCAAATAGATTTAACCCTTAACATTTAAACTGTAAAACTCTTTAGTATGTTGAAAATTATTATTGTTTTGAATGAGACTGACATATCCACAAGCATCATCCCTTTACAATGTATGGCCACTCATTATCCTTATTTTTTTAACTGTATAGATAAATATAACCTGATACACAATTTATATAATACTAAAGTTTGGAATTTCATGACGATTTTATAAGCCAATGTGTGACCTGCTATTTTCTCAAACAAAATACTCCATCTACTGATATCAACGAGTCAGTTCTGAAATACGTTACTAATCAATCTGCTATTTACAATCATCCATAATTATATCCTAGTACATAAATTACTATTGCATTTCATTAACAACTAGAAATAAAATGTACAAAACCACTGTATCTTGCGTCGACGCATCACAATTCCTATAGTGTAACAAATCAAAAATTAAATAATCATAAAAACCTTTATACAGGAACGAAAACACATATTTACAAAATAGACAAAATTGTTTTTGAACTATTGATAACTAAGCCGTCGTACCGGTCAGCTAACATTATAATACTGTACAATTTCGCTAGTTTATGTAAAACACTCTTAAATTTAATACTTGTAGGAAAACAATCACGGAATATCAAAGTCTTTCATTGGGGAGCTTTCACTGGGACACTCTGGTTTAGATATGTTCAATGTAAACTGTTTGTTTGTATATTCGTACAAACATCAATTCTGTAGCACAGTCTTGTTGAATTTTCAATTGTTGCGTCACAATTTTCCCGAACTACACTGTATAATCACACGCTTTTCAATATGTGCTGGATTTGCTTATCCAGCAGGGTTTGTCGTAGACCTCTCGAAGGTCGCCTGGGTCCGTCCTACAGGACGGGCGTGGAGCTCCACGTCGAAGTAAAAATGCTTATCCAATTAGGGAACTCTCGGATGCGGTTGACTTATCACGTGTACTCACTCCTCCAGCCAGTCTGTAAAGAGGAAACAGAAGATTAAAATAAGATCTCAAGCAGTTAATCTCCAATGATCGTTAGTGATAAGTTTAACTATAGAGCTAACTTATTGGAGAAAGTAGCACTAAGTAGCTGAGTTATTATTTTGGAAAGCAATGGGCTCTACATTACTTTATTAGTTCTTTGTGTTTTTTAATGTCAGATTCTTTAGACAGAAGCTATTTAGAAAAAAATTCTATTAAGTAGTCCTATTAATTAGGTAGGTACAATGATACATACATACTTTCTCTCACTAAAATTGTGAGTAAGTAAATATATGAGGTCAGTACATGTATTTACGATTATAAATAGCTTACTTAGTTTTCTACTATATTTTTCCTCCTGTTTCACAGGGGCTTAGCCTTAAAGGGTGATTACAGTTTTTTTTTTACAAAATAAGAAAAAGCATAGGTTATATGATACTCACCATAGAATTAAGCTGCGCTAGATGGTGGTGGTGGTAGGGGTTGTGCGAGGTCGGTGGCGGGGCGAAGCCCTGGTGCGGCGCGCCGTACCAGTGCGACATGTGCGCCGCCGCCGGGTGCACCAGCCCCACTTGGTGTTGACCTGGGGACCACATCACTAATAAATAAATAATAATAGCTCTTATCACGTAAGCATAGCTCCGGGGACATACACTAGAATTTCCTGTATTTGTCAATACTCAATACCTACTCAATCATTTTTTGCAACTTATGTAATATTTACACGCAGTTCTTAATTGACAGAACAACTGTCCTAAGACAGTAGAGGTAAATTTAAGGGCAGTGATTATAGTTAAGGCCTAGTTTTTAAGTCACCTGTAGTCTTCTAATGCGGCACAAATGGCTATTTAAATTAACGTGTGATCTAATCTGAGCCTTGGCTGATAGCACTCAGTTGTAAATGCTACCCACGATCACCCTTGACAAAAATTGTTTACACTGACCGTTCCTTCACTTCTGAGTTCTCTAACCCCTGATTATTCTGTAAGTGTTAGTAAATAAATAGGATTCAACAGTTCTATACGGTACACGCAACGAAGTTGGGCACAGGCATGAGCGGCTACATAATGCAGTGCTAACTTACCGAAGTCCATAGCCGAAGGGAAGGCGGAGCCGCCGAAGCCCTTGGAAGCGTCTCCCAGCGGCTTGATCATGTCGCCCATGACGCCGCCCAGCGCCAGCGCGCACGCGCCGCCGCCCATGCCCATGCCGCCCTTCTTCTTCTTACTTTTGCTGCTGAGTTTGCGGTTCCGCGTTTGGATGCCTTCCTTCTTCATTGTCAACGGCCGGTTTACCTGATGACAAGGGAGCGGTTGGTTAGTAATTAAACTAGAAATCAGAAATAAAAGACAGGGAAGATGACTTCTGTTATGGGTGCATGAGCACGAATATGATTTTCCAGAATCAAGAAGGATATACCTGAGCTATTATTAATGCGCCCGTCACCATCTATCAACACCCTACAGGGTGCTAATACCCAGTGTAATTAAAGTTTCATGTTTATATCGACATACGAACTAATAATAGGGTAGTGGGTGATAATTGAGCACAGTCTAGGCATCCTATATTTCAAGTACACTCACGTACTGACGAAATTGGCCGTCTCGAACGCGCATGCAGCACGTATACCTAATTGAAACATCACAATATGCCGTACGTTAATAAATCGTAATCGTACCATGTTGAATCACACAATTTTTGCTTATTCCATTTTATTGCTCTGACACGACATTTTAGCGGTATGAAAAAACGTATGTGGCACCAATTTTGAATGCTAACTAGGGACATAAAGGCTCGCCGAAACCATAAACTGGTATCACAATAGTGTTGTGCGAATGTCCAACTGTTCTGGTACCGGCAGGCGGAGCGCACGGTGCATCCTAATCAGTGCACTGATGCACTTCCAAGCGATTTCTTTTGGTGGGAATCGAAGGTTGCGACACCTTCGGGTGAAGAACCCTACGCTTTCCTCTACGGACGAGTGTACGAAGAATCGAGAAGACAGCATTAACATAAGCAGTGTCAGTTTACATGATCAGACGCTGGCGTTACTCCCGGCGGCGGCGGCTCATCAGCAGTACCCGCGGCATCCTCTTTGCATTACTTGTAAATTGTAATTGCCGAGTTTTTACGCTGCTTTTACTAACTAAGCAGGAATTAATTACGTTCGCGTACTCTAACGCCGTTCAATATTCATGAGGATGCGTCTATATTTGTAGTGTTCTGACATACCAGACTGAGGCTTACAAATTGACTCGCCGTAATGATCCTTATCTCGCATGTATTTAGTGTACAACATTAAAATAAAAGTTGATTTCGTTCGGGTAAATATACTTAATGTCGGCAATTTCTCTGCCAAATTCTCGGGTCAAGTATCTCGGTCAGTCTTGCATCGTGGTGTTTCTAAGAAGCGTGCGTCACGAAGACGGACGGACGGACGGACAATGAGTTATTCATCGCGTTCCAGGGAACTTGGCGGCAGCGGCATGTGGGCCCTAAACGCACGATTGCGTTGCGCCCGCGCCGCTCGGTGCAGCGCATGACCTGCCCTCGTATGTTTCTTTTTTGGACAACCGTTTGAATTAAAACAGAAGTGACACTGCAAATAATGAAGCACAGATAAACAGGGTGGGTTATTCTTGGAATATTTTTTCTGTTCACAATTACGGGATCATACTCGTATTGTACACCTGAGTTGTTTGTGTGGTGCTCACTAGAAACTTTCTACTCCATAACGTAACAAAAATAGCTTCTCCATTAAGGTTAATGAATGGTCAGACTGGTGCACAGACTGTAAAATTAGCACAAATTCCTAGTGGGTACTGTTGAGAACAACTGCCATTATTGTTAAGTCTTCATTAATCTGTTGCAAGTGCGCAGCATCGGCGGTGCGTGCCAATTCTCGTCCTAATGCGTTCCCGCGAAGCGCCCACACACGAGACGGCGCATACCGCGCCGACGACGCTCCGACACCCCAATTGAACCAATATAAAATGCATTAACATCACTATTGCACATGTCGGCACTTTGCAGATTCAACGGAATTAGGTCAATGCGAAAACTTAAGTTTTTTTTTAATTTATTCGAGCGCGACCCATAAAACGGTCTGCTAGTTTTTATTGTTTTGAAGACCTATTGTGAATGAGGAGGGAATTATTCAAATTAACTCGGTAGTTAGCGAGAGCGCTAATTATAAGCGAAGGTTGAAAGGACACTAGTGTTTTTCAGTCATAAAATATTGTTATTGGTCGTCCTAAATCTGCTAATTTACGGCGTAAAACATAAATAATAGAAAATGAAAGTACCGCGAGGTATAAATTATTTAGAAAATTTACTGTAGAGCTGAAAATTTATATGTTATAATATTTAGTCTTTACCTGTAAAGTATATTCGGTTGGCAGTCACTTATGCTTAATTATATGTTTATTATAAGGCTCTTAAAGGAAATAACTCGTTTTATAGTGAGCATGTTACCTAATAACCAACATTTTATGCCAGACCAGATTTATTTGAACGAAAAAAAGGATGTTTTATACTAAACATGACGGGAATAAACTCACGTGCACGTATAGTCGTAACAACGACTATAGTTTCGGTCGCGTTCGGCGACCTTTCTCACTGTTAATTAATTGATTGTTCGTAACTAATGTAAGTGGTAACTATTGTGCCGTTTTAGTTATTAAATAAATAAATAAATAAACTGTTGGCGAGTGCTAGCACGTGGAACCGTCTCGCAATGCACTGAATTCAGTGCATTCAGTTCAGGTCGCCGAATGCGACCGAAACTATAGTCGTTGTTACGACTATCCGTGCACGTGAGTTTATTCCCGTTATATTTAGTATAAAATGTGTGAAAACCACGTTAATTTTCATAGTGAAAAAGGATGCCTTAAATATCGGCACACTCATATTTTTTTATTAAATAATTGACTTTATAGAACAGCTGATTATTTTCGCGATTTATAACGATCTACATATGACTTAGTAGCATCACTGAAACTCAAGATTAATGAACTTATCACAGCTTAGGCTAATATACCCTGGATATAAATGTTCTTCAAACTAGACCTTAACAAGCTTTATTCCCAACTTAAACTTAAAGAAACCTTAACAATAGCGAGCCAGTCGGTATGCAAAGCACGCCGCCGCTTGGAATATAGCTCGGCCATATCAGGCCATACGGAAGACGATATAAGCACAGCTAGCAACCTACCGGCACCGTGTACCAACATGACAAGACGCCCGCCATGTTGGCAGAATTGCTTAATAACTAGCTATTATGTCAGGTTAATTACGTTTATGTACACTGTACATGTAGGTATACTCTGGTAGGTAGAGTTCAAATCACATGTAGACAATTCGGCTAGAGATAATGTGAAGTAACAACATTTAACGTTTTGATTTGATGGGTGAAGATAATCATCTACTAATCAGCGTGTATTTTAAGCCAGTTGTATATTTTGAGTCTGAGATTCTGCAGTTGTTTTTGCTTTGAAAATTCTACAAAAATGTCTAGTTAAATCTACTACATAAGAACCTATATTTTAGATTACTCTAGTGCAACAGTGGACTTGTTTTATATACACAAATATCGAAGCTTTGACCGAACTTTGTTTACATAATTTTAGTTTAAATTAAGTGAACTGTATAGAATTAAGTTTTGTGAGTATTTTTTTTTATTGATTCTGATACGTTCTGGTATTTACTGTGAGTGTTTGAATAAGTATTTCATTAAAAAATCTAAATTATATTTCTAACCAATATCCAATAAGGAGAACGTTTTCCAATGAATAGATACTTTCATGCAAATGCGTAACTATCAGCCTTATCGACTAGTAAAATAAATACAATCGTTTGACATTAGTAATACTTATGCTAATTAGACAACGTAGCGGGTACCTATTTAAAAAAGTGAGTTGTTAATTTTTATCACCAAACAATTCTTGTTTTGAGTACGTAAACGTATGCTAATTCGGCAATTTAAATAGTAGGTCGACCCATATCTAAAGACGCTTTTATGGCAAATATGAATCATTCCAAAGTACCACAAAGTTCTCGTAGATTTCCTACTGGATTACCATTCGCCTCACGTTATGGTAGTTTTTCCGCTGTTCCACTTGTACAGTCACATTCATAAAGCAGAACGAGCATAAGGCAATGAGCTGGCTTCCGGACCACTTCTGGAGCAAACTCGTCTCTTACATGCAACGTGCTCGGAGGTACCATTGTTGCAAATATATTGTTTTACAGGGTTATTCCTAATCAATTAGCATCCTTTTAGGGGCTTATTGTGTACATCAAAACTAACAATTTTTGTTCTGCGACTTTTGCCAAAACCCAAAAAACAATCAGCTGTTCCATACATTTTGTCGCGGGTGAAAAATATTTCTCTATGGAACATCAATTTTTTTATTGTTTTGACAAGAGTCGCAGAACAAAAGTTGTTAGTTTTGATGTACAGAATAAGCCCCTATAAAGATGCTAATTGATTAGAAATAACCCTGTATAGGTAGCTGTTTGGTTTGCACACATAAAGACCAAAAAATAAATTACGTAAGCTTTTGTTTTCCATCGTTATGGAGCTCTTTGATGTGAATAACTTTTACTCAAGTATTAATGCTAAAATTGTAAAAATGTCTACGTCTCTATATATAGGTATCTTTTTTAGAAAGTAAAAAATACGGATAAGTACATAATTTACTTTTACATATATGTAGTACATTAAGTCAAGTAAGTACATTCCATACTTACACTAAATAAAGAAACATAACTTGAAGTTAAGCAGATTAGTGTGTAGTGAAAATGAGATGCTCTCGTTTCATTTATATGTAGATCTTTATTTCTATTTACTATCATCTATAATTCAGAATTACTAAATCTATGGTCAGCTATAATATTATGCAGTATTCATGAGATTTCCTATCTTTGTCTAGAAGCTTTAACAAAGCAAGAAAATGGATTTTAATTTATTCAGGAAGCCGCAGTTATAAAACAAGGTGTCATGCCGTATGTACGCTTTACTTGGCAATATGTTGCGTGGCGTGCGGGCGCCGCATTTGCATTGTGCACCCGCCCTTATGAATCGCACAGGGTATACGAATAGGAAACCTCCAATTTATACTCTGCAATTTAGCCAGTGGTTTTACAAGCGGTTTTACTACTCTGTGGTGCAAGCGGAGGCTATAAGTTTTGATGCGATCTAGAACATTTTCTGTCTGGCTGCTCTATAAATGAAACTCCAGATTCACGTCCTTGAAATAAATGTTTTTAAATTCCTAAGAGGGCAAAGTAATAAAAGTACCCAGTTAAGTATCTACTTATAGCATTGTAGCTTGAAAATCTACTAACTTAACATTCAAGGCCTGCACTGTTCGTATTCAAAGCTAAGTAAATTCTAGCGACCTTCAACCTAAGTGTAGATATACTTACCTACTCCATAAACTAGAATGTGCACTGATCTATAGGTACTTGAATGCAACGTAAATGCATGTTGACATGCATTCACCTACTGCACTGCTAAATTATAAATACTATTGTTTCTATTTTAAAGTGGTACAAAAAAGTGGCAAGTCTACGAATGTTACGCAAACTGCGTTGCTGAATTGCCATTATGCAATGCAATGTTAATTGGATTAACAATCAGATTCTCTTGAGAATGCGAACCATAAAATTTAAAGACCGTAGACGCAAAAAGTCTTGTCTTATAACATAAAAATTTAAGTAAAACAATAAAACTCGGAAATGTACTAACATTCATTCACGTTGCACGTTTGTACTTACGTGCTTACCATAATTATTGCAAAAACGCTACGGGGCTTAGAATTTACACGATTGTTCACTAAGTATTGATTTTTTATCGATAATTAAGTACTGAAAATACGAATAAGAAATTAAGTTCGACGAAAAATTTAAGTATCTACTGATTTTTATTTTATCAATAAGAAAAGGTATATCCATAAAATAAATATTGAGCTGTAGATGGGGATTACTGTGATGGTTTTACACATGCACCTCATTTTCTATACCAATATTATAAAGAGGAAAGATTTGATTGTTTGTTTGTTTGCATCGTATAGGCTCCGAAAGTACTGAAACAATTTGAAATAAAAATTCACTGTTGGAAACCTACACTATCTATCCCGGTAAACATAGGCTATATTATATTCTTTTTTTTTATTTAGGGATCCTTACTATATATTTTCTTTAGGCAATCGTACCCGGGCTTCAATCAAGAATACAATAATATAATAGCTGTATTCTTGATCGAAGTACCCGGGCGAAGCCGGGACGGGCAGCTAGTGTTTTATAATTTTGTTTATAAGTATATGAATGCATTCGGGTACTGGTCTTTTTGGTTCTATATGTTTACAAGGCAGTGCTAATAGTAGTAGGTACACACATTCCTCTCAATATAAGTACAATACAAATCAAATCAATACGCGCGTGTATTTAGCTCGAGCTATCACCATTCATGTTTGTTTTATAGTCTCATGACGTGGAATGTGAGTGATGACTACAAAAAGAAGTGATATATTATTTTGTACATAGGATGGAAATGTTTACAGTGCGTTCACGTGCGTGCAAATAATTACGTTACGTTTCTAGGACGGAGAGCGCGCAAATTATCACTATCTGCACATCTTTCATACAAATACTGCCATAAAACCACTCAAATGGGAAAATAACAGGCTCAGTTTACAATGCCATGGAAAATGCAGCGCACGGCTCGCAACTACAATTTTTCCAACCGCTAGAGAAAGCTCTCTGTTGTTAATTGTTGGAAAATAGCAAATTGGTTTGTTTGGCTTGAAGGTTTGCAACTGTACTAGTGCTATACATGTTGTTAATTGTTGGAAAATAGCAAATTGGTTTGTTTGGCTTGAAGGTTTGCAACTGTACTAGTGCTATACATGTTGTTAATTGTTGGAAAATAGCAAATTGGTTTATTTTGCTTGAAGGTTTGCAACTGTACTAGTACCCTACTATACATGTTGTTAATTGTTGGAAAATAGCAAATTGATTTGTTTGAAGGTTTGCAACTGTACTAGTACTATACAATCTACTACTTTACTTGTACTAATACTCCTACTACTATACTAGTTTACTATACAATCTGAAAACTACTTACCTTAGAGGCTGACTTATCTATCAACTAGCTGCGTCCCGCGGTGTTACCCGTATTAGCCCAAGATAAAAAGTAGCCTATGTGTTAATCCAAGGTCTAAGCTATCTCCATACCAAATTTCATCTGAATCGGTTCAGCCATTTGTTCGTGAAAGAGTAACAAAATTAAATATCCATACACACTCACAAACTTTCGCGTTTATAATATTTAGTAGAATAACCTGTATTTTAAACGTCACTGGCCTTTTTATCATAATCGCTATAAAGCAGTCGTCAGCTATTCCTTTCGCACATTTCGACATTTTCAAAAATGTTAATTTACTGAATGGGTATATTTTGCTAGCTGAAACATTACATATAACTTACACAAGCACATTGATATAACAGAGTTACAATTTACCTGAAAGTTACCGAACCTTAATAATGTAATTTAAAGGTATTTATACCTAAAAATGATATTTCTGTACTAATATAACAAATTAATCTAATTAATCAGATCAAAGTTGCATTTTTCATAGTGACATAAGGAATTAACAATTAATTGCAAGTTAAATACTATGTAGTTACTCCATAATGAGTAAAAACTGTAATTGCTCTATTGAAACCGATCGCTACATTGTACGTAATTATGTGTGATTGAGGTTTTTGCCTTACATTTAACAAACAATCGAACGTTTAATATTTCGTTTTGTAAATAATCACTTTATTGACAGCAGTAGTTAATTTAGAGATAACCTTTTTGCACGCTTTTGTTAGTTTAATTTTAATAGTTGTGGGGCCGTTCTGTTGCCGCCTTCACCGGGACTAGTCTGTTATATTACTAATTGACACATATCATGTCGTCAAATGTTTAGTTTTGGGCTTTAACAGCCTTTCAACTTGTAACAGCGCACATTTTCCGGTTAAAGTACATAGGCATTGCATTTCTCAAAACCCTACGTAATATTTCAATCATTAAGTACACGTATAATGTACTAGCTGACCCGGCGAACTTCCTTTCACGCATTATCTTTAATTTAAATTATAGTCTATGTGTTATTCTGATGTATAAGCATTACTATTGCAAAATTTCATCGCAATCCGTTCAGTTGGTTTTGAGTGAAAGAGGAACAAACATCCATACATAAGAACTTTCGCGTTAATAATATTAGAAGGATTGAAGTAAACTTATTTTTGTTATCTCTTGACGCAAAAGGACAGATTGAAAAAAAATGTTGTTTTTCTATTAGTTTTACGGAAAATTTATATATTTAAAAAAGAAAACGTACGTAATTTAAAAATAAACAATTGCTACATAGAGTTTTTGGAATTTTATCATTATTAATGTGAAATTACACACTTACACTGAACTCTGAATGGGTAATATGCAATCATTCTCTTTTACCTCAGTCCCTCACTGAATAACACATTATTGGAGATCAATAAAATTATGATTTCTACAATAATATAAATTATGATTTATATAATTAGTTTCCGCATATCTGTACATAGAGAATAAAACATTTATCTAAAGCAAAATATATTTTTGCGATAGCTATCAAATTAGGAGATCGTTCCATAGTTTTAAAATACGGCCTTGAAAGCAATATTGCATAGTTAGCATAATATATAAGATAATAATTTAGATTCGTAGAGATAACGTTGATGCATTTTATCGAGGCTGATAAAACTTTGTTTTTAAAATCATTAGGTCAAGTTTAAATGTAAGCATTAAATTTATCAAAATATACCTATAATGTTGATTGTGTTTTGGCAACAGTCTTTTTTTTTAATCGGATCATTTGCTTTTTTAATAAAATTCATAATCACCCCCATATACAGGGTTACAGGCTAAGTTGACCTATTCCCGTTAAGCGTGTGTAGCTGTGTAGTTTACTACGTTTCTGACTGATTTGACTATGAAACACCATATCCTAAATCTCACAGATTTTGAGATATTTGAATTCAAACACTTTTTACAAAAGGTTAATTTTACGGACAATATAGGGGAGTGAGTCATAAGACATTATTTTACATGTAAAAATCAAATAAAAATAATAACATGACTTACACGTTTCAAAATATCTGAGCTGATAGCCGAAAATTGGGAATTTTACTAATAACAATTTCAAATATCTGTATTTTTTTTAAAATTTAGGATAGTGTATTTCATAGTCAAATTAGTCAGAAACAAAGCAAACTACACACCCTTAACGGGAATAGGTTTACTTACCATGTAACCCTGTATAAATGCCGTAAGAACTGGCATTAACGGTGTACCTGCCCAAATTATTATATCACCGTGTTCTGTTTGTTTTGAAATACATTTTGCTTAACATGAAGTTCCACTGTAGCTATTGGTTTTTTAAATGAAAATAATGATTAGCTTATACTTTTATTGATTTTACTGCACACACATTTTTTTAAAATAAAGTAGCAAAATAAAGCCATGAAATACTTACGACTAACTCAAATTCACGCACTTGTTAGATCACTACTAAAATGATTGTATAAAGTAATCTGGTATAATTTGAAATTGCGAATTGCCGAATATTTTGATATAATTTATATCTGTCATTTTTGTTATGATCAATTATATAGTCAATATTTTAGAAAACTATTGATATATTTACACCATATTTTTTTATATATTTATAATTTATTCGAATATAATTATTAAACTTATTTGAGTACATAAGTAGTAAGTATGTAGTTGTAAAGCTACAGCCTTCATCGAAGCGACACGTTTTCGTTGCATTTGGTATTTGCTACTAACAGCCTGTATTTTAAAACAAATATATAAATACGTGCACACTGGTTAACATAGGCCTACCCACGACAACTATACTGACGCTAAATAACTATACATAGTGTATAGTATACCTTCATAATTATATACATATCGTCAATTTGATTATCGTATTTTTTTAAATAATTTGATTATATTATTTGATTTGTAGCGATTATTAAAGCTTATGAATAATAAAAAAGCCGCAGATTCAAATCATTACTATCCTGCAAATTAAACATGCCACATTAATATTGAAAATATAAAATCAACGTTACCTAATTAAATTTGTTTTTTTTTTATTTTTTCAACAGCCTTAACATTTATTTGCAAATTAAAATATTGATTAACGTTTTATGTCTAGGTTTCGACAATTCGTATTCAAATATGCCTTTTAAAGTGATAAAAATTATTGCGTAACGTAATAAAGGCTTTAACTAGCGACAAAATAAACTTCAATCAAATCAACTATAAATTTTTTAATTAAGTACAAGTTTATAAGTCATAGTGGCGGTTGGGATGGCAAATATTCCTTACTATGATTAGAGCTACCGATGAAATACGTTTTAATAATAAAAATATATGTTTATGATCAGATTGGAGGAAGGATAGTTATTCTAATTAATTAAACAACTGAACCATACTCTTCATCGTTTCAAACATTTTGATTCGAAACGTGTTGGTTAGATTAAAAATTTAACTCTACATTATACGTTTCTATACACAAAACTCACTCACGTTTTGGTTTCGTTTGCTGCTGTACCTTGGCAGAAGGGAAACTAGGTAAATCATATACCATCATGTTAATCTAAAACCTTCAACTACAAATGTACTTTACTAGCCAATTAATTATAACCTTAAGCTTGCATTGTAGACTACTTTTTACTTCTACCTCTTACGCATGTCTCAACAGACTACAGTACAGAAAAAGTAGTAGCTACAATACTCGACAAGTATACATTACAGCAGGTGGGATCTTTTATAAACATTTATGCGAATAGCCAGCTCACGTGTCGTTTATTTTCTCTAGTTATTCTAATACTTTACCACCCACTGTTTTGTGACACGAATTTTCAAACTATTAATCTGTCGAACAGTGAAAGTAACTTCGATAACAGTATTCTGATTGAAAAGGTTTACTTGTAATTTTATGATTATTAACCTATGTTGACGGTTTCTATAAATCCTGAAATATTTTGAATTTAAGAAGAAACATGTACCGATCCAGTATTTAGAACTCTATCGAATATTTTGTTTGGTATCTGCGAAAGTAACTTCGATAACAGTATTTTGATTGAAAAGGTTTACTTGTAATTTTATGATTATTAACCTATGTTAACGGTTTCTATAAATCCTGAAATATTTTGAATTTAAGAACAAACATGTACCGATCCAGTATTTAGAACTCTATCGAATATTTCGTTTGGTATCTAATTAGTACGTACTCTATCTTTGCTATTATAAGTATTGTAGCGCAATCGGAAAGGATTTTTTTACTCTGAAGACTTTGTACATATATATATCAGATTTTAAGTTACTTCTAAAGCAATACTTGTACCTAGGTCAAAAAAGCTAGACCGATTTTGACGTGTCGTTAAATTCCATTTATCCCCAGAGTTACTTAGCACATATACAACGATTATCGAAAACATCCAAAAGTTCCATTATAGCTTGAATTCTGGTAAATATAAATGCCTACCGAGTTCAGATTAATTAGCCCTCATAAACATTACGCAGTTGGGTTAGATTAGGTCATATGTATGTCATGAACTTTGAACCATTTTATTTTAAACACTGTCTATAAAACGTTAGAAACAAAACCTATATAGATAGACTAATGATACATATCAGTGAACAGATTGTTATCTCTACTACTTTACATACAAGAAAATCTTGTTTCTTGTTGTCACCAAAACGTCGCTAAGGTTCTATGTATCATTATCATAATTTCGTAATTTTTGTAATACAAAAGTTTTATTAATTTCGTTTGAAAGATTATTATGATACCTGAACAATAAAAAGTACAATAAAATACGCGTACGTGATCATTAATTCTTATCAGAGGACCGTTGCTGCCTTTACAACTATTTGCGGATGGTCAAATGATGGATATAATACATAAATAAATAATTTATCGACCATAGTAGTCACATTTGCTATAATCTATTTGTTAAAGTATGTATTTTAGGCTTAAAATATGTATCCATACATCCATCAGCCATAGCACCTCCACTGCTGGACATAGGCCTCCCCAATAGATTGCTAATAAGACTGGTTGGCAGCGGCTTGCATCCAGCGTGATCCTGCGGTCTTAATAAGGTCATCCGTCCACCTTGCGGGTGGATGTCCTACGCTGCGCTTGCCAGTAAATATGTATATTTGTGATTTCTAACCATTAATCAATAATTACACGAATACCTAACAGTAAAGATTGAAACAAAACTGTTATTATTTATTTAATTTTTTGGATGCACACGGTCACATTGTGATAGTTAAAAATTAAATATACTACAAAAACGCAAACAAACTGTCTCGTCATTGAATTAAATGATGATGTATCTAAAAATGTTGTATTTTTTTCTGCTCAGTAGTTCTACTACGTAGTACTACTAGTAGTACCAGTCGTTTAGTATTTTACTACTAGGTTATGCTTAGATTTTTTTTCTTTAATAGTATCATCATGTGTAAATCACAATATGAAGAGCAAACATCGCAAACAAACAATCGAGATATCAAAATAAACGAGTCTGTGGTCTCAATTGTGTGCATCGGGATGAGACGGTGGCAATAAGGGCGGCCACACACGAGCCTTCTACTTGGAATTGGAGAAATTTGCTCATACGTACAACGACTAAATTAGTTGACCTTCTTTATGAATCCTTTCAGTCTTATAATAGTAGTACTCCTAATAAATGTATTGTGATAGACGTAATGAAATAAATAAATTTTTAATTAGACTTTTCACAATGATGTTATTATTTTTATTTTTATTTTGTATGTGCAAAATTACGTAGTATTTTTAGGTGTGGCCCTAGTAAATATTTCAAGTCGTATTAGAACACTCATCGAGCTTCAAATAATAGAAGTGATTGCTATACAGCCGAATTAATAAGTATCAAAAACATTTCATATTCTATTTTTGCCGTACAACTCACTCAACTTCAACTGTTTTCACTTTTAAGCTCATAATTTTGGAATCGTTAAAATGTTTGTAAATCCAAATTATCCATAGTTTGTAAACTTTTAGTTGAATAAATAAAATTATTTAGTATAGATAATGTATTTTTCCGCAGAGTTATGGAGTGAATTTAAATAAAACAAATCAAAAATAGATATCAAAACAAAGACTCTTTTAAACTCTTTTTACTGATGACACTACCCCACCCACATGACTTCAAAGTTCCTCTGAACTTGTGATTGGTTTGCTTCAGTGAAAGTCAATTGACTATTACGAAAAAGGGTTCCAAAATATACCCTTGCTACTATTAGTTATGTCCAAGCTTGCGAATAGTGGTTCAGTATACGATTAAGTCGTCATTAACAGAATTTATGACACAACTATCAGTAAATTGAATATTTTCATGTGAAGTAGTAAATAACCCATCTTTTGTAGTCGACAACGCCACAAAAGATTAAAGTGATATTAACATAAATACTTCTATAGATAATAAAAGACATAAACATAAATGTAGACATATGAAGGCTTCGATGAACGAGTATTCCCACAAGATCTGACACAATCAATGTAATCAAAATCATGTGCACAGCGGGAGGTAACTAGTGGACAAATTTATAGATAAAATATTCAATAAGCTGATGCAAAACTTAAACTTTTGAATACTTGTATGTTAACGAACCAAAAGAACTTGTTCTAGTTAACAATAAATTAACTACGATATTTTTATGACGTCCGAAATAGCTGTCTTGTTTTCCAAAACCCACAAATTCGTTTAATTGGGTATAATTTGTCAATAAATGTCGGCAAATTAATAGTTTTGGAAATGTTGTCTTATGCATTTCACAGGTTCATTACTGGCTGGAGTTTGTGCGACGTATTTAGGAGAATGCGTTGGCTAACAGGCCTCTTGTTCACACATTTTTAAAGATCATCATCATTTTCACGCGATTTTAAATATTGCTGTATACCTGTATTTCTATCTCTTATGGCATGGCCCGACGCTAATAGAATACTGTTTAATGTTAGTCACATCGTCGAATTAATTTACGGTAAGTTACACCATGTTACTCATGCGCCCTAAGATTACTATAATAGATAATAGAAAAAAATATGTGAAATGATACTATGTTTATTTTATAGATTTGAAAACACTTTATATGACACGTAGGTATGCTTCTCGCCTTTAACGAGAAAAACACGCTTCGATAGATCAGATAGTACCACGTTACTATAAGAAACGTAAAATTAAAATACTTTGTGCGTACGCGAGGAAAATCCACTGTAGTTACTTAACTGCAGATGGCTTTGGCTGCAATTATCAGGACGTCCTATAAAAGAAAAGTCTGAGTATAATTAATGATTTAAATTATTATTCGAAAGATCATTATTATTCTAAAGATCATTATTAGTATTGTATTTCTTGCCCTTTCAAATAACCACAAAATAATGATTTAATGTAATTTTTGGCTTGTACGTAATTGAAGTCAGTATGTGTTGTAATTTCTTTAAATAGTTATGTGAGAGAGAAAATGTAGAGCATAACTCTTCTCGAACCCCAAATACCTATATGTAGAAATGTCTCGTCTAGTTGTCACGACACATGTCTTTCGCTAACGGGTGAATAAAAAAGTCGGTGTCTTCTTTATGTTATTGAATTAGTTCCGCGCAGTTAGGACGTTTTTTAAATCGTGCGTGCGGCGCCTGCGCAGGGCTGCTTGTTTTACTTCGAGTGTATCAATGCATGGAAAATGAAAATTTAATAATATATTACTAAGTTTTACGTGTAGGTACTTTTTATAATCAATTTACATATATATATATATATACAAGGCTTAGAGAGTAAAGTTTGTTAAATATGAATAATAACAATAACGAAAGAAAATAAAATATATTCACCTACTTAGGAAATTAATCAAATAACTACTCCCGAGGTGACTCCCGTTCTACCTCGTTCCTGGTGCAAAGGTGCCCATAACGCTTGCTGCATTGCCGCGTTGGATGGCGACGGACATTCTTTGCACCAGAAACGAGGTAGAACGGGAGTCACCTCGGGAGTAGGTACTTTTAAATGTAAACTGATATAATGAAAATACTTTTTATTTATATTTTTAGATCATTTTTTTATATCGTTTCAGTTTTTAGATCGGTTTTATCGCCATTCATTTGTCAATTCCAAAAGAATGCATCAATATATGAGATGCACCTTATTTCTATGACCTCTAGCATCAATCTCTGTAAAAGTAATTCCGGGTATATTTAACGCTAAATTATACCAAAAGTGGTATAGCGCTTATTAGTTAATCAATACTATTTGCCTATGTAATATTATTATAATAATTAAAGACTTAGATTCAGAAATATGAATATTTTAATAGCTTCATCAGATTTGTCTTAGCGAGTGTAAATCCTGTTCTTTGATGGTTTAAGACTAAATTAATTATAAATGTAATTATGTTTAAAAATATGATTAACGCTTAATAATAAATTTTGTGCAATTTATTTTTACTATCAAGTAACCTTTACTTTAAATATGAAGCCATTAAATGAATGATTCATAGATAGCAGATTTCATTTATTTTCACATTTAGGCCTTGAAAATGCGTATACCTATCTGATAAAATAATGTTTATCAGTTGATTTAAAACAAAGATAAGCAACTGGTTTGACTACTCAAAACATCCTGATCATTCGAGAAAACTTTGGAATAATTCTAATGAAGTTAATACCAAAAAATATTAAGGCTTATAGCGGATTTGCAACAATTAACAATAAATATAGTATTACCACAAAGTTTAAGACCGTTTCTATACAGTCTTGTTTTGTATAAATTTAACTGTATTCAATCTCATTATTAGCATAAATTAAAATGTTTAAACCGTCTTCATAAGTCAGCATCTAGGGGATTATGACAAAAAAATTGTGTTTGCCGCGTCAAGTTCTCAGTTAATAATTTTGTAGGTGTTCTGGCTATAAGTTAAAGATTACTAAGCTGAATAGGGACGTGCCTGCCTTCGCGTGAGTTGTCGATGAAATGTTGGCGAGCGACGAGTAGCGGTTACGAGAATGATTAAAATGATTAAAATAAATACGGTCCGGTAGTGCAGTCGGCGCCGACAGCTGCTACTTCGGAGATAATTGAAACGACGATTTATACACCCGCCAAATTTATCGACATCGACGATTTACAGCGTGGTCACAATGTATTTCACTTATTATTTTAAGGTCCCGTTCTCTTTTTGTATTAAAAAAATCCAACAGACGCTTATTCAATCTCTTTAGTTGATTCGATAATAATATACTGAACCCAATTGATTTATGTTTTATCAAAATAATTCTATTCATGAAAATACGAATTAGTTTAAAATATTATTTGCCTATCAATTTGCGTTGTTTTAGTAGGCTTATAAGCCATCTTACGTATTGGTTTTCAGTCACTGTTCACATAAATCCAATAAAACACTCAAACAAATACAGATGTTATTGAGTCATTAAGAATTCAAATGTTGGTCACAGTCCAATGATACATATCTAAACTGAGATTGCTAATTGAATTTAATATAATGTCATGCAGATATCGATGAATCACTTCTAGTTAATTATGTCACTATCTCAGATGCTATCTTTTTATTGCATTCGATTTTTTTATTCATTATGACATTTTTTTTTGGCATTGAATTAAAGATGTCTTACACGAGCTGACCAAGCACGTTTAGGAAAAATTCATTTCCTTCTTTGATTAAACCAGATTTTTACATCTTATCATCATCAAGATCTTTGTTGCATCTACATATTCTACATAGTATAGAACAAAGTCGCTTCCCTGTCGGTCAGTCCCTATCTATGCTTATATATTTAAAACTACGCAAAGGATTTTGATGCGGATTAATAGATAGAGTAATTATTCAAAAGGTAGGTTTATATGTATAATACACCTGTGCGAAGACGGGGCGGGTCGCTAGTTTACCATACATATATCTACTGAATTTGTACTCGCATTTTTCCGCGAATAAATTTTAATGGAATTCTTTGCAAAAAGATTCGAATTTTTAAAAATCATCATTACATATAATATAACAATGCTATTTTTAAGTTGTCAATAGTAAATTCATATGTATTAGGCTCTACATTGTCTCAGCCATCACGACGCACTCAATTCAATACGTTGACAATAAAGAAGGCATACGTGACCATATTTCTCAAACTGTACACTTCAAAAACAATTGTGGAAACATATAAATTTTAATGTTTCGCGCCCGTGGCGTCGAGCCTGGTCCAATTAGAGTCTGGTCCGCTTCGCACTAAATCTCTGACGGCGTCGGATGCTACCACGCTACACTAATTCACACGAACCCCAGCGAGCTCGATCATCGTAACTGTCAAACACAAGTTATAGACGGTCAAATATGTAACACTCATGGATAAAAGAAAGAGAGAGGAATAGCCCTGAAGTTGATTATCAGAAATTAATCGTTCATACATATCTACCAACTTGCACTAGGCCAGTGTAGTGGATAAGCCCTTCACTCTTCTTAAGTAGAGCTATGTTCAGCAGTAGACTATCAAAAATACCAAGACAGATTATTGCAAAATTGCGTTAATGGCGCATAAAAAATACTATGTAATCGACGACATAACTTGACGTGAAATTGACGTTAAAGTGACATTTCTACTACTTTGTCTATCATCCACAGAAGTCCATAAATAACAGATTGATAATGCGGTTGTCACTTGAGGCAATTCTTAAGCCGGAAACATACTATCGGACGCGGCTTACGGACGCGACTGACAGCCGCGACTTAGCAATGTAGCTCTCGGACGTCTGAACGCTCAAGGCCGTTCGAAGCTGACGTCCGAGACTTATGTCCGATAGTGTGTACGGCTCAGTGTACTTTCATAGTCTAGGTCGCGGCTGTCAGTCGCATCCGTAAGCCGCGTCCGATAGTATGTTTCGAGCTTTAACCTGAAGAAAAAAAACATGGATAATCTTCCCAGTTGCTGTCAATACTGTCAAATAAGTAGGTATGTATTGGGATTTGACGTTCCTTATTTAAAAATCCGACAATCGAGATATTTTTAATGTCTCTTTTTAACTCGTGTTTGCCATATTAAATCGATACATCTATTTCAGATTTTCTCGATCGACCACATTATCCCTGTGATATCTCTGTGCTAACATCACATTTTTCTATGACGATTGACTAAATAACATACTTATCTGTTTGTATTTATATTTATGGTATTACTGCTTTGCGGTATTCTGTGTCATTTCGACTTCAAGATGATACAAAGTTAGAAACTAGAATCTAAAGTTTATAGCTTGATAACGATCGATCATAATATCGCGGTAGTATAGATAAGACGATCGTCTTGCATTAAAATGAAGCAAAAATGTTACGTCTATTAAATTTATCGATAATATCTCATCACTAATGTGAACTAGTGTCGTGCAGTCTGACCATCTGGTTAAGGTAATAAAATTACTTTAATCTAATCCGATTATAAAAATATAGTAAATTGAATTCATTCACGCGCACTACAAATATACTTAGCACAAAATTGAAAAACTAAATGTAAGTATTATTTGCTTTTACTCATTATAGTCAAAAGAAAAGAGTTACTAGATACCTACTATTTTGAGTATATTTGAGTTATACTTACTAATAACTATACCATATACTAATCTGGTTGTTTAATCGATGTGGGGGCGATAGGTCCCGCACTAACGTGAGATATTTTGTGCATTTCACGTTCCTAGCGTCTAATGGAGCTAACAATAAAGAACGTTGGTATGATTACTTTAGTTTGAATGATGTTAAAGATGCCGATGATGATGATGAAGCTAATAATGACACAGGGGTATTGATCTGTTACAATAAGTACATTGTATCTATAAGTCCCAACGCAATGCAATACTCAACAAGTGAGAAAACTTCTAAAGCGTATTGATATATCTACCCTGTCTACGCAATTTTTTTTCATGATACATGTACTAGTAAGAAAAAGAAGTCACCGTATCCAATTGTGTCAACGTTCAATTCGGATTCGGACTACTTAAGACACCAACCAATAAATCGTAAGAGACAAAGGATATCAGAATTAAACAATTTTTAAATTGTGTAATAATCGTTTCTCTTTTCGGTGAGTCCACACAAGAAAGTCATAATGTCGGCGCGTGCGCATGCACCTGCCACCTAAGGCCCGATAATTATTCCACCACTTATTATATTATTAAAGGAGTTTTTTGGTGCTTTCAATCAAATTACACCTTGGCTGGCCACTTTGTACGAGTGAGATGTCATAAACTTTTTTTTTCGAAGTTATTAGTAGGCCGGTGTGTGGTAACGGTGTAAAACGAAACTTTATCAATTACTTTTTTAGCTTTGTGTCTTTTCTGTTGATTAAAATGGGTAGTTAAAAGGTAGAACTGGTTTGCAAAAGTGTAATTACACATTACATATTTAATGCCTACATTATTTGCTATTTTATTTACTGATACAGAAAATTAAGTAGGCAAAAGATTTGATTGATTTTAAATAGCTTTAAAAAATTGACTAAGTAGGGGAAGTCCCGTAACGCCGGACGGCACCTAGCACCGGACACCCGTATTATCTAAGCAAGTATAAACTTGTTCGATTCAAAATACAAGTGAAAGGGGTGCGGAGGGCACATAGGTACATGATCACGCGCCGCAGCTCGCCTGTGATGCAAAAGGCCATGGCAAGAGCTGGTGTTTGCTGTTTTTGGCGGTGAATCACGGCGTCCGGTAAAAATCGATGTAAGTTATTCTGGCATATTTATGCATTTACATTTTAGTGGTATTTAAAAATTAAAATAGTACTTTATTGTTATCCATAAGCTAGTGGTAAATAATTAGTTTTTTTAAACATTTTTAGTAGGCACCACCTAATTGACAAAATAGTCTGTCCCCTAGCACCGGACGCTTAGTCATCCCTTAGCACCGGACAGTAAACATATTGATATTTATTGTGAGAATTTACTGTATTTATTCTAATTACTTAATTTTGTTATCTAGTATAGAAGAATAAAGATAATTGAAATGCAAGAGAAAAAAAGAAAGGATCCTAGGAGCCACAGAACTCACAAACTGCTATTGATGATGTTTTTGTCCCAAAAACTGAATATAAGGCAAGCTGCAACGTGATGCAATACTCCTAAAAGCACTGTGCGTGGCAAAATGTAGGGGGTTAAATAGAGGAAAAGAAGTGACAATGAAACCAAAGTTTAGTTGGTTCACTAGCACCTTCTCAGCAGAGTATGAATTAGTTTTAGTGGACCAAGTCAAATATTTATCTAACAGATGTATTCCGCTCATGAAAAATGAGTTTTAGAAGTTAACCTACGACTTTGCTGAAGTAATAAAGCATGTGCAGACATTCCAGAGTATAGAGGTGGCTACATATGTGATGGATGTAGTCTATTTTGAAATATCCGATGCTAGGGCTATGACACAAATATTTGTCCGGTACTAGGTGCCAATTTTCTAAACTACATTTTTCGTTACTAAAGTTTGATTGATGGTATTAATATTTTTTTAAGCTGAGGTTGTGGTTTTTTTATTTAATTTGATTTATAACTTTGTTATCTACTGAAAATCATAAATAAATAAATATTCCTAAAAACATTTTTTGGTATATTTATAAAAAAACCTTAGGTGTCCGTCACTAGGGGACTTCCCCCTAATTATAGCAAAAAAATACTAATTGCTGGTTCTTTATTTCAAAAACGTATTATGTTCATAGTCTCACGTTTTGTTATGGTCAGAGTAAATTGATTTTATTGTAGGCTTACATACACAACATTCCTTACCAACAGGTAATTTAGTGGTCGGTGAACAGTCATACGGGGACGAATTAGCTATAAAAAGTATAGTTTTATTACCCATTTACATAACTTCAGACAGGACATCAGACGCAAGGCTGGACTTAAAAAAATACCGGTAGCAAAATCATAATCCGAAAAAAATTACAAGACACCGCGCTAATTCTAGTCGGCTGTCAGCGCGATCACCTAGATGATAAGAACGGCTGAGATTCTAAATTTGAATTCGTGTAAACTGCCTCACATTTCGCTCAAGCGCATCGATGGCAGATAGCTGGGCATAAATAAATAATTAGAAGGAGAAAAGAGGAAGTGGGGGAGCGAGGGGGGCTCGGATAGTTTCGAGATGGTATCGCGGCAACCGCGCTTTGTGTCAAACGTCAGATCATTATCTAGAAGATGTTTACAGATGTACTGGAGGGGTAACGGCCCAAACCGCTCTCGAGATCAACCTTAACGCACGGACGGACTCCCATTAGTTAATTACCTGTGTATTTTAAACGTCAGCTACCAATATTTGAAGCGGATAAACTAATTGAAATATTATGCCTGCTCATAAATATCAAGCATATTTCGTCTACGATTTTATAGCTTTATAATTAGTGCCTGATTTGTGTAAACAAGACTGGGAGTCGTAAAACGCAGTTATTGTAATTATTTATTAAAATTGAGTTTTTGAAAGAATATAGCTACAGTCTATGACTATTCTTGGTAACCTTTAGAAGTATTTTTTCAAACATAAAAATGTTAAGTAGAGTCACTAGTGTTAAAAAGTCTGATATGTCTATGAGCATGTAGTTTTTTATGTGAAATAAAAATCTAACCAGCAAACTTAAAATCTACCATAACTATCATGTCTATGTCACAAATTTATCAGAATAAAATAAATGTTGAAGTAATCAACATCTACGATGTATTCAATATCAACAAACATACTCAAACATTCATATTATTAGTGTGATTGGTTAAAATTAAGTTCTAAATAATACCGTGGTAGGAAGGGAGCGAGTTATTTGTGGAGTTGCTCGTAGATCACGCAAGATGGCGCTGATAAGGATGGCGGAGCGCCAGATCTGCGATCATCTTGGTCTCGGCGTTTCATCGCCTAATTACAACATTAACGTGAAGCGTCGCCTCACGCGGCCTTATCGCTAACATTCATCTGTTTCAAACTTTTAATATGAATAATGGTTTATTTTATTTTTAGCTCCAGCTCGATTTAGCATGAATTTCAATTGTATTCCAACCACAAATTTAGATTAGATCAAAACAATTGTACAAATATTGCTGTAGTATTATGCAAACTGCACTTAAACTGTACTTTCAAGAAAGAAATCAAAAAACTTGTGTATCGATATCACAAATCGCCGCAGTCTTGAGTGACAAAAACTTGCAACAAGCTTGCGACAAAAAGTTACAACAAAAACTTGCGACAATAGCAATTGCGCAAATCTCCACCCCACCGAAGCTCGATAATTATTGTTTTGTAGAAAGACATAGTCTTATCGCGCGGACGATCGCCCGTTGACGTGCAGCTGCCATTACGGTTCCTTTTTTGAAAGCCCTGCATAAAATAGGACGTAAATGGAAATTGATTTGATGTGTGTTCCTAGCACGGAAAACGCCTAGAGCATACTCAGTTAAATCAACGTTTTTAAATAATTCCAAAATCGTTCGAATAGTTTATAATATTTTTGTACTCTTTTATTCAATTTTGATATTTTATTTCTTGTTCAAATAATGCAACCTACTACATACTATTAGGAAACTGCTGTAAATTACTAGAAAATAGCCTATTGTAAATGTAGTAAATGTTATATTATTGGTTTGTTTTATTCCTCAAAAGCTGATTTCGAGATTGACTTTATTGATATACTGTTGCAGCAACATATCGTTATACACAATTCATCCTTTTACTTATATGTCATTCAAATATCGTATTGTAAGGATTAAAGTCTTAAAGTGCATGAAGTGAGAACTTTGTCGTAGAAATAAATAATGTCAAAATAAACAATAATGCCTTCTTCTGACCGCCATATAGTCTACTAAGTATAAAAAATTAAACATTTAAAGCAACATAATATACAAAACATTTACGCCGTTTTGTGAATAATTCTCACATTTTCACCAAATTTATTGCTAAGTAAATCAGCCGGGGTTCACTCTATAAACAAAATGGGAGTTTTAATCTCATGAATAAAAACATACTATTTAGCGCTCCACTCGTTACATCTTCAGGTCTAGAAGAGTCTTTACCGGACAAGGAATATTTAACTTTATTTTATCGGGAAAAAGTATCAAAATCGCTTACGAACTTTATCGGGTTTATTCCCGTGTGTCAATGTAGGGTAGTTCTACGCAAACGCATTTCCGGTCGAACGCTGCCGGGAAAAAGCCATTTAAAACAAAAAAGAGAAAAATAGTACGCGCTTCGCGCCGCTCGGACACTTCCGGTGGGCGCCATTTTTTCTGTATTGCCAACAGATAAAATCTTTCCGGCCTACTGCGCGAACGACCGCTTTATTTCTTTTATTTTGATCGTTTTTGGCAAAATTAGGCTCGTTTATTTTGTAGAATAGAAATGCTAACGCTTTTAGACAGAAATATCAAACGCATTTAGATTGTGATCTATTTAGTTTGGCATAGTTTTTTTAGAAAGTCTTGAATTGTGCCTAATCTTTTTTATCTATGCCTACTGAGTAAGACATTACTGGCGGTGAATAGTCTAGGTTAAAAGTGCAAAAAAATATTGAAAGATAATTGAGACCGCTCTCCTCTTTAATTTCTTCAGATAAATTCATTCCATTCAAGCTATTTATTAAGGCTGACTTTAACACTACAATCTTTAAAATGATATTTTTATAAGAACAAATCTAATAACAGAAAGGATTAATAATATGTAACACAAAATGAAGTTTTAATATACGTTGGAAAGCTAACCCGCAGTAAGTACTAAGTATACATAAAAAAATTAGATAGTAAAACCTCCTTTTTAGGTAGTTAAAAAGGAACTACGCTGGCATTAAACGTTGGTAACAATGGATATCACAATTAGTGTAGAGCAACATTTGCATCGCCACAAAATTCAACGGTTGAACTTATGTAAATTGGATAGCTGTTCGATGTTGAATATTCAAATTGATGTCATTATAACATTCGGCCGGCCGTTTGGCCACCAGCCAGTTACCAGCATGGGCGAATATGTAATGTAATGAGTAAATTAAACTTTTCTTCCGTTTTTTATCTCGCACGCGAGCAAAAGCTTGGCTCTCGGCGGCCATGTTTTAAAATATTTGATGGCGGTAGAGAATTTTAACAAGTTCAGTTTTGCATGTCGCGGTATGCTAGATACTTATTTAAATAAAATTCAGCATAATGCATAGAATCCGATAAAGACAGAAATTGAGCTGTTATGGTTTTGAACTTTTGGCAAAACTGTTATAATTGCTTGGAAGTATGGGCTTTATTGTTGGGAAATATTTGGTGGTGTTGAAATGACATAGGAATACTTTATGAATTAAAATATGTCATACATAAATCAACAATTTTATGCATATGTTTAGCTTAATAATTAAACTTATCAATATCTGAATGAAAATAGTTTTTAAAGTGTACTCAAAATAAGAAACCAAATTTGTGAGTACAATATATATAGTTTGCATAGCCAAATACCTTGTACTACACCTAGCAAAACAAGATTAGTATAACAGGTTTGTAAAAAAATCACAAAAACCCAATTCTTCAAGATAGAACAAAGCAAAGAAAGGAATACGCTTCTACAAAAATCATACTAATATTATAAATCCAAAAATTGTGTTGGTTTGTTCCTCTTTCACGTAGCAACGGAGCAACGGATTGACTTGATTTTTGGCATGGATATAGTTCAAGGGTCGGAAAGTAACATAAGGTACTTATTATCCCGAAAAAATAAAAGGTTGCTGTGGGGTAGCACAAAAGTCAAAATACCACGCAGGCGGAGCCGCGGGTAAAAGGTAGTATTCCCATATATACTTTGCAAACTGATTTTAAAGATAAAACAAGACGTGGTTAATAAATATTAAAATAGTTATAGCATTTAATGGGTTTTGACTTGATATTAACAAAAATAACCTGTGTTTGAACACTGATCTCAATAGAATAAATTAACAATATATTATTGAAGGCAATAATTGACTCGTGTTCTTATGTTTCGTGTGATATAACCGGTGTTGAGACATGTTTTCCACACAGGACAAATTGAGATATTAATTACCTACCTTAAAGATAATCCGTAACTTATGGTGTTGCCACACCATTTCACATCACATTTTTCGTGAAAATTATTTGATTATTTATTTATTCACTTTTATTTACTTACAATACTTACATATTTGATGAAATGTAAAAATATCGGTTTTTTTATTTACATTAAAAATCATGGAATGGTTAGTTATATTATATTATGTTTTAATTGTGTCTACTGTCTTATATCACAGCTTACTTTATTAGTACCTACATAGTATTTGGCGCTAAAACAATGCAAATGACCAGTCTATTAAACACATAAATAGATGATGAATTCTGTATTGCTAATTCCAAGAAAAATATACAGAAGACGAAATTAAAACTATAGCAAGTGTAACAAGTAAATGAGACTAAAATTTGCATGCAATATGAGACAGACTTAGCACAGTGATACTCTATCTATGCAAGAAATGTAGAACTTTTGTAGAAAAAAGGTTGCACCCGCGGGAAGCGGCTAGTTAAGTCCAATGTTAGAGAAAACCGAGAGAAAAAACAGTGACTGTCAAATTCCCTCGGATGTTGGCTGAACAAAACAGCACTTTAGCCGAAAAAAAAAAGAAATAAAAAAGAAAACTAGAAGAGCGTTCTCGATTCAAAAATTGAATTGATCGCCCCATTGTATTCCAAATGTATCATTTGAGCTGTTATTATGTGCGCTCTCTAGCGCTGTTCAACTGGTAATCCAATACTTTTGTATGGAAGGCACTTAACGCGCGCCTCAGGTACGAAATGTCCCATGCGGCTAGGTTAATTTGTTTACAATTTTATATTCGAGTCCTTGTAAACAAGGTTGTTTATAGACTTCATTTACATTACTTCTACGCTAACAGTTATTGCTGCACTAACATTCTCGGATTCTCTTCCAGTTTGAATACAAGTTTTGTTCTAGCTTCTTCGCTGATCTCAATAAAAAGAAAACTTAGCATAAATTTACCTCCTCAATAAAAGAAGGTAACAAATCGAAACCAATCAATATCGACCATAAAAAGTTACCATTCATTGAGACCATCAAAGGTCGACGGAAAAAAATTGAATACCGACCACAAAAACCTAATCGGCTATAACATGGAGGAAGTTGCGTATAAACGAGCGTAATAAATTAAATAAACAAATTTATAAAAACGGCTCGGAGCAGACGGACGGGTCGCATTGTCAGTATTGCGGTTGGCGTGGTCGGAACCCAAACTCTAATCCTATTAGCCCAACAAATAATTGATTACCAATCTAATGCAATAAAAACTGCAATACTCGGTTCAATTCTATCAAAAACTTAAAAACTGTGCGAAAAATGTGTTAATTATGCAATCATTTTAAAATGTCAAACCGTTCAAATCACAAAATATGCAAATTTATCATTTGAAATTTTATTGAATACACAGTACCTAAAATTGTAAAATAAAATTATTTTAATATTATGAACTTGAAAATTTTTTCAAGTTCATAATATTAAAATAATTTTATAATAAGTACTTATATTAAAAAAATTTCAAGTTCATAAAAAGGCACAGTACATAAAAATGTAAAATCTTATTGCACCTAAACCGCAATTTGTTCCCACATCAATCACTTCATCAAAAACCACTAAACAAAAACTGTTTTATTTAAAACAATATTAAAAACCACAAAGAAACGACGGCCCGTTCAAATATCCTCTATAAGGCCAATTGGTTCTTATGGGCATTTTAACAGTAGTACAGGGTCTGTAAAGGATACTTTGAGTAAACATACTTGAGTATTGTTTGTTAAGTGTATTGATACTAATACACCGCAGCGGTTTTGATACTTTACATAACATATTTTTAAAGGTTATTAAAATGACACGCTGCTAAAACAATAGGGTAGTTGACTAGTATTGAATTAATTAAAAGTATTAAGTCTAGTGAATTTTGCAATTAATTATGATTCGTAAACAGAAAACATAACTAAAATTGGCTAATCCGGTTCTGAGAAGTAAGCTCGTAATGATTTTGGTAGGGATTAAGAGGGGATGCTTTGTCTCTTTCCGACAAAGCATAACATAGTATGGCGAATGTAAGACACTTACGGACCGTGACTTATTCTAGATAAGATATTCTGCTATATTGCGCTCTTTGTCTAGCAAGAAAATAAAATGCTTGTAATTTCTTTATTTCAAAGTTTTGTTTTCGTTGATCGGCTCTGTTTATGGTTAGTTGTTACTTGGATATCAAAAAAAAAACAACTTGCCTATTGTTAAAAAAAAATGGAAGTAAATATTTTATAGTAATATTTTTTTTGTATTATTCAATTAAGTAGGTAATATCAATTCATTCTAACTTCGAAATTTAACTCAATATAAATATATATGTGAATCGACAAACCTTGTAATATCTATTTCTACAAAACTGTAATAAATACATTATCGTACATAATGGTAACAGTTTCCGAACAAGTTTAATAGATTCTGATAAACAAACTTGCAGGAAATTACTTTCACTGTCATCGTGTGACTGATTTGCTATCTTATCGATAATTTTATTCCAAATTTTATCTTTTACGATAACTTTCAATTTTATGTAAATAAAAAGATGGCGAGATAAAATCAACAGATATTATTTTACCAGGCTTAATTAAAATCAGTTCCTATGAAAAAAACTCATGTATATTTAAAAAAATATAATTTATTGATTCTATTTAAGCATTTATACATAATTAATATTCACAAGGTATCAGTTCTTTAAAAAAATAATAAATCAACATAAATATCATGTAACAAAAATTATTTGGCAAAATATCATGCAATTCAAGTAGGTAATTCAAGTAGGCTAATATTTAATATAGTATTTTCTGTAGTTAAAAATACAGTAAATTTTCTAATTGTGTTAAATCTGGATGACTTTGAAGTATTACGTAGGATCAATACTATTTAGTCGTGTATTAAAAAGTGATGCCGGCAAATCACAATGCGATCGTGCTTTGTTGTAAGAATCGTTTCTTTTTTTTTTCAACGAAATCGATCACGATTTTGTATCCTTCCTACCTTTTATTAGTTAAATTTAAGCACAGCACAGTTACATAATATTGTGCTACTAAACGTTTGAGAAACTAGTTAAATGCCCAGTAAAAATTTAGTTTCAAATTCATTCATTCAAATCATTATTTTAACGAGCTTGTATAAGTAAGATCGAATTTCATTGCCCAGCACATAACTTATAAAATTTCTACAAATAAAAAGGTACATTTTATGTAACAACAAACTGAAGGTGTAAACATTCGTGTCAATATATTAACATGAATTAAGATCAGAACTACCTTTAGTTCAAAACGCTCGCACTCCGTCGAACTACATCAAAGTCAGATGATATCAGTTTTAAGAAAATGAAAGATATTTTTGACGAAATTGCAATTTTGTAATCTGTCATGCCTTTCAATTTAAGCGTTCAATCTGTATTCACGGGTGTAGGTATAAATATGTATGAGAGGGCGGGCACGGAGTTTGACAAACGCTACTGCTACATTCCCGTATTGTGTTCCCGTCATTATATCTTCAACGTCTGAAGTAGAGGCACTCCCATTCGCTCTTTTGTCGCTCCTTCCGAATAATTAGGGCGCACAACACAAGCGTTCCGATATTTTAAGCGACAATATAGTATACATTTCACTAGAAAAAATCTCAAGAGCTCTCGTCGAAGGGTCCCAGCTCGCTGACAGTTAATTTTTGTCATTGTTGCACTCCCGAAGTACATTTTTCCTTTTTCGTATACTAATGTATCGACGACTGAAATTGCACGAGCGTTTTGTTTTATTGTTTTCTCTCCGGGGGGTTGAGAGAGCCGTGAGAATTGTTTCTTTCACTCACTTGACATTTTAACTCTACATTTTGTGAAGACGACTAGGGACTTAAATTTTATTCCAAAAGCATGAGTAAAGTGTCTCGATTTATTACCAACTTATACAACGATAAGTGAAGAATGCCGTTAAAAATACTACTCCGTGGTTAATAGTTTCTGTTATCAAACTTTTAATGGTTCGGTTAATATTAAGTAATAGTAGAACAGCATTTTACTTCAAACCGTAAAGATTTATCATATTTCTGAGAAAGATTCTGCATTGTTATCAATTAATTAAACCACTAAAGTCCCGAATCCTCGGTGTAAAATTAATCTAGCTTATCAGCGGCCGCATTCAGATGTACAATTTTATTTAACCATTTATGGATGTTATCACAATCGTAATTCATTTTGAGACAATCGCTTTGGGTTTTATGACACATTAGCCGGCATAGGGGGCCGCGGTCCCCCGGTTATCTGTCACCAAGATACTGTCAAATGATCCTGTGGGACCCTATCCCGGGGGTCACTGAGATTGACTTTTGCAACTTGCTTTATTTTCACAGCGAAATGAACCGAAATGAACGAGCAGGCGATATTTTTATGATTTTTTTATCTTGCTATTCGAACGGCCATAAATTTTATAAAATTACTTATGTAATAAAATATGGAATAAGGATTCAATCGAACGACTAGAGTTCGGAATAGAAACGTTATTTTTTCCTCATTAATTAGTCACAATACATAATCGTGAAACAACGTGGATTATTATTTATGCTTGGTTTATGCAGTCATCTAATTTACGTTTGAACCTAATAGCTATAAACATTACTTCCAAAAGTTGTCTAATTTGGTGTCAAAACGTCTTCTTTCTCCCTCTACCCCACATCAATTAAATATACATAGAATAATCTACACATTTACAAACCGCTATTTAGAAAATAAATTTGATGTTATCGCATCCAAATCGTCTGCAGATCAGATTATCGGGTCGCGATTTGCAAATATTGCCATTTTACGTTCGAATATTTTAAATTACATTCATTTATAGAATCGTAAAAATAAATACCCGAGTAAATCATGAAAACGCTTTACTAAAAAAATCTTAATGTCTATAAAGACAGAAGTGATTTCCATCATCTACATAATTACTTAAACACGATTCGATGCCGATAAAAAAATATTTTATGATAACATCGTGTTTCAACACTACCAAAATCAAACAACTAATATCAGATGTCAAATTTCGCAATTCAAATAAATCATTAGCGTATATTTTAACAAAGAATACGAATAATTTAATATGAAACAAAATATCACTCAATAAACACGTGAATAAATTAATCACATTATAATAAATTTACAATTATGTATTCAATGGAACCTACTAATTTTAGGGACACACTTTAACATGGTTATTGACACCTTTTAATAAACTTTGAAACTATGAAATGTACCTCTCTAAGTTTTTGTAGCATTAAAGAAACATAAAAAGATGTTTAAATTAAAATGACTTAAAATGGAACGGTACCGAAGTAGTAAAGATTCGGTCAATTTTTTCTCCGCACAAATACGAGTAAGTATAAAGAACGTAATTTCAAATAGTCATTTAACATCCTATTAGGTCTGTTTTAATAAAATCATCATAACGCATTGAGAAACAAAGTGGTGTTAGGAAATGTTTGTACTTACATTATGCAGCTTGTAGTAGAGTCCACAGGCGTTGCAGACGGGCTCTCCATTCTGGTTGCGCCGCCAGAGCGTGGTGGTGGTGGTCTTGCAGTTGGCGCAGGAGGTGCCCGCGCGCCGCGCCGCGCTCTGCAGCGACTGCCGACAACACAACAATCCTCTATCATAAACCATCAACAACTACTTCAAAACTCCTCGCGTACCTACACGCCAAACCAGCCTCTTTTACACAAACATGTTTCGCTATCAAATCCCTAAGATAAGATCGGAATATATAATACGCCATCGGAACTCTATGACGCTAATGTCCAAATACGTAGCGGTAACGCCGAGTTTCTCATTTCTGGCTCTAATTAAGCCAATAATATACAACCTGGTTACGTCGGTTTAATGATAAACCTCAAATATTCAAAAAAAGATTTAGATGAGGTTGTGCAAACAAAAAATATGGCTCATGAAATTTACAGCCCCATTAATGTAAGACAAAGCAATGAATGTGAAATACGACAATATATCGAAACAAAAGGGACACGACAAAAAGTGAACACTCGAGTCGAAAAAGCGAGGTAGCTATCGACGGGCCCTCTTGCACCTGCCCATTACTACCCGTCAATCAAATAAAAAATATCCAAGGCATGCGGTGGCCGTTTTATACAGTCCACAAAAGTGGTGCACTCAATTAAAAATGCATTCGTCCTAACCCGACACGAAAATAAAAAGATGCAGCGCAATCCTACTCATAATAAATCCATTAATTTGTCATGTCATATATCGAACAAAAAGATGCTCATAGAGGTTGCTCATGTTGGATGGATGGCTTTTTAGTTGGTTCGATTCCTGGTAACTAGCATCGGATACTACCTAAGATTATCGACACCGCCGCGGCGTATTGTCCGGTTTAATACTGTAAGTGACTGTGTTGGTCTCAGATGTTCGTACAGACAAGGTCACAAGTGTTTATGAAACTTAATATTCTCTAAGGTTGAACACTTTAAACTAGCTCATTGGAATTATTTAACTGAAGATTTTATTGCAAAACTTATACTAGGTACAAAGTTTGATAAATAGCTCTACTTTTTGCATTAATTACCGAGGGACTCACTTTTGTAACTCTGCTTCAAAATACAGCTTCTTCCAAAGAGAGTATAGCATATATCTTCTTAAGAAGACGACAAAGTTACAAAATCAAGTTTCACCTAAAGTTAGACTCTATAGCAAAAGCTCCATAACATGTCTGTAACCGACAGTACAATCTGAATACCTAAATATTAAATGGTTTGCGTGAATATTCGCCGCGTCATGGTGCCTTTGTGCCAGAATGGGATTAGTGCTGGCCATATTAGCTGGGTCCACAAACGGGCCCACGGGTGGGAGTGGGAATGACGTGCGTTTAACATGCAGGGAAAATAAATGGTGTAAGTAGCGATGATGGATCGATGTATCGGCATTAAGAATTTATAATATTCTATAAATATTTAAATTTAATTAGTTATGTATATTAAATACAGCTTAGTTATACAAAGTTACGAAGAACTGTCACTAAGCTACATTTACCTCATGATGAATTTTTTTTATGGGGCAGCCCTGAAAAATTTGTTTTTTTTAACTTGTCATCATTTACCAAATTCTAGTTAGGTATGTACACAGAGCTATTACAACCAGAGAGACAGCGCTGTTGTCGCTTGAGGCAATTCTCAACCACAAAAATGTATGGAAAATCTTGCCTATGGCTGTCAAAAATGAATTGGACTTTGACACTACTGAGAGAAAAATCACGGTAACTAGCTACTGAGATATTTGTCGTGTCTCTTTCTAACTCATGTCATATTAAATCATTGCATCTCTTTCTTTCTTTTCTCGATCGACTAAATTATCTCTCTGGTATCTCTGTGGGTATAAGAAAGAGGTTGTCAATATGGCGTAATTTTGTTTTAAAAAATCGTAAGTGCTTATATTTTGCTATCTAATTTAAAACTTCCTGTGTACCACATTACCAATAAAAATGACTAATCAAATTTACACTGAAACCCCCATAATATCGGTATAATTTAAACAAAGTAATTGGTTCAATATGAAACTCATAAAGACAACATGTTTTTTTTTTCAAAATAGAACTTATTAACTTATCTTGATTCAGATGTAATATAAAATAATGTTCAAATGACAAGTGGCAGGTAAATCATTTTGTAACTTTTTTATCACATGTCATATAAACACATACCTACAATGTTTAGAAAAACACGCACTTAAGTATACAGGATTTTTTTTATCAAGGAATCAATGAATACCTCAAGTATTTATAACAACCGAATTAATTCCACTTTGGAAGAAACTTGAACATTTGGGTGTAAGCAACACATGAACATATAAATACTCGCAAACATAAGTATGATCTTACAGATATATCTTTATTAATAGATGTGACATAAAATAATACTCGAATGATGAATGGCAGTTAAAATCTTAAGTAGGAACTCAATCTAAGTAACGTCAAAATGCTGATCGCGAACATAAAGTTGCAAGAGGAATATTACTGGTGAGTTTACGACTCAATTACCCAAATCCGATTTTATAATCTACTGATAAGGGTTCCCATCAACTTATAAAGGGTGGTGCATGATGCTCGGGCCTGGCTCCCAGGGGCTTTCTGAGGGTTCAGCTAAGCCGATTACAGAAGTCACCACCCGCCGGGGGTGGTTTTATTTCCGTGGAAAAACGGCTGTTTACTCGTAATTTTATGGGCGAATTACTTTCGCTCTTCAAACGCTGAAATTGCTGGAAAACGCTGTAAATTTTACGAGCGGGATTATTTTTATTTGGGTCATTTTTTATAGGTCCGTCAGAGGAAACTGAATGAAATATGCGTTTATAATGATGGAAAGTTCTGATCTATCGATCGACTGGCGAAGCTTGTTTACATTCGCCGGAAAAATAGCCAGTGTCAGGTTACTCTTAACAACATTCGAGCAACATCAACGTATACTAAATCAAAACGGAAATATTTTCGTATAAAACTACAAGTTCTTGTAGATATTATCATAAAAATGTTGTAGGTACTGCGTGCACAGAAACTGTTTTAAAATGTTATTTAGTCTATTAGAATGACGTAACATTGTTAATTGAACATTTTAAAAACCGAAACAAGGGACGCTCGCCCGTTGTAATAGACCTCTAATTCATCATCATTGTCGATCGTACATCTTTGATTCCAATCAAACTGTCAGTAGCATATTCGTCCAATACTTTAACAACAATATATGCAGCGGTAATAAAATTCCAAACATGTCCCGAACCAAGAAGAGGTTTATTAATTGTTAAACCCATTTCACTGTCAACGACATTCCATTCGGATCGATATCTTACATACTCCCAACAAAAAAACACAAACAAGCAGATAACATGCCGACAAAGATAAAAAACCATCACAAACAGACAAAATCCAGTACATTTATTGTTATGTTGGTACTTTAATTCCCAGTGTAGTGTAAAGTCAAAGCATGCGCTGTGACAACCCAGGAGCTTCGTACTATTGTGTCGGGACAAAACATCCCCTTTGTAAAGCTTTGTTTGAAAATATAACTATTGTCCCGTTCATGCTGACCGTACTAAGTGGCCGATTTAACCAAATATATTCAAATGGAAGAAACGCAAACTTCGCTCTTTGTGCTCACAAAACGAATAAGCTTTACAAGTTCGATTGTCCCACCAAGTTCAGTCATTGATGTTTAATATTACAAACCAATGAATATGAAATTATCAACATCGACGCACGGAGCGGCTTAATCTCGCGTGGCTTCACATAAACTGCTAATTCAATAAGCCGCCCGCATTAAAAACATATTTCCATAACGGCAGCCGCGATCCAATCAGCGTTATCTCCCCCGACCCCGAACACCTCCTAATCAAATCAAATCACAGCCTCCTTCCCTAATCTATACCTATCTACGCTGCAACGCGAAATTATATTACAACGAGGGATACCTACAGCCCCTCATATATTTGCCAACACAAGCAAAATTTATCCCACCCGGAAGGAGGTCTCGTATCGTACATAGCTACATGAGTTCGTATCCGGAAAACACGAACCCATACACGAGCGCGTGGTCACATCGACGCACACAGAGCCGCGTATCAGCATATCTACGCCATCTAGATCCCACTATGAGAGCCCCCGAGGGGGAGGCAATCCATTTACCGAACCTGTCTCCGCACTCAAATTTTCCTCTTATCCCATAAGACTAGAGATCACAATCGCGCGGCAAAAACGATGTTTTTAAAGGTTTACACGGCCCCTAGCAGTGAAAGCGCGGAATCGATGTAGCCTTTACCCCTCGCCCGCACCAGTTTTTCCGGCACTCCGTCCTTATCTGACCGGGGCGATTAGATAAAGAGAGATAGAGCGTGAAAATAATCATCGTGTTCACTCACACTACAGTTTCAGTCGTACAATTATTATGTGGCGGTTTCGTGGTGTGAGTATTTCATGTGCGTACTCTGCAGCGACGGCGGTAGGTAGATAGAGGTGTAGGATCGGAAGGGCTCCAGGAATAGAGCGAGGGTCAACAGAACTTTGATGTCGTGGGTAGCCTATTGAAAGTGTTGCGTAGTTTACTTATTCATAACGGGTATCTACGCAGAGCCTTTGAAGAGTTTCTTTAGCATCGGCGTCCTGAATATATTCTGTTGAAGCATAAAAAGGTGAGGCTTGTATAGCTAGTGTAATTTATGGGTTTTGGATCGCGTCTCCATCACGTTTATCGCGGTATCGACGGGCGCCAGCGAGCATTGTCGAGGTGCTCATAAAATAAAGGCGATGCTCGTAATTTTTAAATTTTCACACGAAGATGCAGCCCCGCCCTCCCCGCCGCCCGGGGAAGCCATGTTGGGAAATTCGCTAACGATTTATTTGTGTGCGGATCTCGGTTCGGACGGGCGCTCCGTAGTAGCGTGTAACAGGCAGAAATGGGTCTCGCGTGAAATTCATTTTACCTTTAATTCAGCGCGCTATGTAGATCGGGCTTACGGAAACGTATTGGAAAGGCGGGCGGTATTGTACGGCCGGTGTTCATGGGCCGTCGAATTTTATAAGTCCGTTAGGATAACAAAGCGTGGCGGTTGGGCAATAGAAGCCGTAGATCGATAGCGATCGCAGCCAGCTCGGATTGACACATCAAGCCTCAGTCGCGGTGAGATTACCATCGAAATACATCGGAATCGTAATCGACACGCCGCCGTCGCGGTGCCGCCTCATTGCGCTGCCAAATTTCTTTTCGTGGCTTTCGAACTGTTTGAATAATAGTCGATCAGACACCCACCTTCCTATTGCTGAGTATGTTTATTGAGATAACGTGACTCAAATTTTCTTTATTGACGACTCATAAAAATAAATAATTGGATGCATAATTGTTGGCAGTTAGATTTCGTTGAAGTCTTTTGTATGGACAAAGTCATTAAAAAACTGATGTTCAAATTAAATTTAACAAAAAAATCAGTGTATATATACTGATTTTTGTTGAAGGAATTTGTTCATGTAATTATAGAATATAATTATCTAATATGGACCTTGAAATGAAAATGTTTATGAGCCATTGAGTGAATAGTTATTGGAAAACTCAACAGATGGCAGCACTAGTTCTGTCGTATAGACAAAATTTATTTCATCTCTTCTAAGTATCGTGAACAAAGCATTCCCAATTTTTAATTCTAAACATAATAATTTGTATTTTATTTCCAGATATCTATTTGGAAAAATTTATTATTATTATAATTTAATGCTAAAAAACTTATGCCCTTCAGTTAAATGAATATAAAAGGTGGTAAAGAAAATAGTATCTTCGTCATTACAAAAATCGTTCTCATATTATAATGGAATGTATGACCTAGATTAAAACAGTACCTACATGTTGTTGTATTACAAAGTACAAATAATTGAAAAGAAAATGAAATGTTAGATGTTAAATAGCATAATAAATAGATACGTGAGCTAATGTGAAGGATAGTCGTGCGCACGTGTGATCGATCGATGGTGTCTGCCGTGTATCATCGGAGCTTGAGGTGAAGGCCTGAGGTGATATCTTCATTATATCATTCATCTATGGCCTAGTAACATTTTGATCTATTAGAAGTAAAATTTGAAAATAAAATTATTTATTGTCAAATTCAAAATTAAACATGGATAATTTATAAAATAAGACATAACTATAAATAGATGATATATATATGAATAATTTTTCAGGCCAAATATGTTTCAAAAAGTTTACAGACATATTTAAAATGAATTGAAAATATATTTAAAGACCTACTATTATTTTGTAATTGTGTAAGTTCGGATTGTTTATTCCTAATTAGAATTTAGGGAGTCCCCCGAATCATAAAATTGTGAAACACAAAATTGATGTAATGATAATTAATTAAACGTTGATAAAAATCACACCAATTCGTGTATCATATTACCTACACTAGTGTTGATTTCCGCGTTTTATGTGATAACATCAAAATGTTTACTTCTTGCTTAAAATAATAGTAATTAATGCAAGATAACGTAGCGATATATACTTTGCAAAAAAAATAAATAAAAAATCCGGAGTAAAAGAAGTGTAAATGATTGCAATAAAAATATGTATATTTACTTTATAATAAAGGCCAAAAAATAACTTAAAACAAAACCGCGTACTTATTTATAATTATAATTTTTGATAGCTATCTGATTTTTATTGAAATGGGATTGCGTTTAACTACATCCTGCTAGGTTTTAAAAGTTATTTAGAGGACTTAGTAGATATACTCACAATTTACTTGGTGGTGTCTTTTTAATTCCAAAAAGATAGTGTTTTCTTACTACTATAATATTTGAATATACTTTAAAGAGAACGTTTACGGAGAGAGTCACATACTTGTATCCTAGCTATTTGTACAAAAAAGTAAAGATCAAACTAAACTGATGCATTAGGCCTGTCAAAAATCCTACCCAATCCCATAAACTAAAACTAAAATCCATAAACAAGGCGTGACTGCAGCGAAATAACAAAGCAAACCCGAATTATGTACCGGAGGCGACTAAACGTTGGTAATTTTGCCTCGTATCGCTTCTTATAACGCGTGGATTTGCATTCAATGGGTAGACTGTGTGTGACTGCGGTGTCCGTGTGTGTGACACGCTCAGACTGTGTATTATTAAGGCGCTTCACATCTAATCTGATATCGATACGAGGCGCGTATCTTTGTGATTTTTACATCTAAGACACTTTATTGACTGCGCGTGGGTACTGGAAGTCTCGTTACTTTTGATGCACATACCGCGCATATCTTAGAATTTTTTACTCTTTATGCAGTACAGGGTTAGTGCACAGTGTTTATAAAGATATTATAGATATTTTGGCTGTTATTTTATGTCAGTCAAAGGGAGGTCTTTTTGAGTCAGAGTATAATTTAATCTAGCTATATCATACTCTGACTGTATCAAAAATATACTAAAATTCCACTGGTTTTGATTTTCATTTGAAAAATACACTCAGATAAAATTAGCTTTGAGCAAATTCACACCTTGTACAAAATAAAATAGGAAACACAACTCAAGTTTAAAAGAAAGAGCCAATAACTTCAATCGTACGAGCTAATTCTGCCATTCCAACGGCCAAGTGCAATTTCAATACAAACGTCAAATCATCAGTGGAAGTGCTATCCGTACATTAGCGTTCCGGATCAGCTGCCGTATTTACGACTTCCACCGACGCAGCTTTGCCTTGCAATGCACCTGTTTATTTGATTAATTGCTCAGGGCAATCATGTCATATAACTGGCGTCATCCACACTTTTAAGATAGAGAGCATTTTCCTAGGGAACTCACGCCAATTAAAATAATCTACGACAGCCCGCTGTCGACGGGTGTTTATCGCTAAGTAAACTGCGAGAGAACTTGAAGAAAAAACCGACTTTGTAGCGCGAAATCTATTAGGGTTTCTTTGAGCTACTATAAAGTCATGTACAATTTTATCGTTGCATTTATTCTTTATAGATATCTAACGGCATCATAGATTTAAGCTTAAATATTATTAAGGGTAAAATTTATCGATTATCAAGACATATGAATGAAAAATTTTGCCAATTACCTTTTATTGTAATGAAAAGAAAGTCAGTGTATATTATTTATTTATTTATTTGTTTATAGGCGAGCAGTGTATACTGATGTGCCTATATCAAGCAGTGTCGAAAAAATTAGTATTTATCTGTCAAGGAAATTTTTTCCTTCTTTATCCAAAGGTCTAGTCTATTTTTAAATGTGTTTATAGTTCTAGCTGAGATGACATCCTCAGGCAACCTATTCCAATTGTAGACAACTCTATTGCAGAGGATGTGGTGTGCAATGTTGGTTTGTGATGGTGTAGGCTGTAAGAGGACTGTATGGCGTCTGCTATCGCGCATATTTTCCTTCAAGGTGTACATGTCGTGGATATCCGGAAGATTATAGAAGCCATTGAGAATTTTGAAGGTCTCAATCAAGTCTCCACGCAATCGTCGTTCTTCGAGGGTCGTGAGACGAAGAGCTTTTAATCTATCTTCATAGGTCTTGCGGCGCAGAGCATATGGAATCCTGGTGGCTTTTCTTTGTGCACTTTCAAGCAAATCAATATCTTTCTTAAAGTAAGGACTCCATACCTGGAACCCATACTCTAGCAGAGGCCTTATATAGGTTTTGTAAATCTTAATAAAAACATCCAATGTTACTGTCTGAAAGGACTTGCGTATGATATAAATAAATGAGTTAGCCCGTTTGACTATCATAGATATATGCTCTTCCCATTTCAAATCTGCAGTAATGATGACTCCCAAATCCTTCTGTTGGTCTACAGATGCCAAGGCAACTCCATCAAGTGTGTATGTCTCTCTAGGGTTGGTTCTACCAAGATGTAACACACTACATTTGGTTGTGTTCAACTTAATAATCCAGTCCCTGGTCCAGTTCTGAATGCGGTCTAGATCCTTTTGAAGGTCTCCAGACTTTATCAATGCATTAGCAAAAAACTTCCCATCATCTGCGAAAAAAGCTGACTGACATTCTATGAGCTCTATCAGATCCGTTATATAAATTATTAATTAAGGTTTCTGAATCAAAACAGAAGAATCATTTTGATGACACTCTGATATAGTGATATATAAGTAGGTCTATTCAAATATTACATGTTTTTAGCAAATAAATGCGAGTGTATCCACTCAACCTATACAACTACTGTACACGTATTCAGATCTCCTTCCTCAATGATTCAGATACAATTTTGACAACTTATTTACAACTTTTGTTTCTTGATAGCTTTACCGTCATGGTTGATTTATTTGCAATAGTTGAAGAGTATAGGATGTAAGAATAGTCGGTATGGGCGGGTGTGGGTGCGCTGGGAGTGTGAACGATGGTCGCACGGGGTCGGGGGTCAGTCCGCGCAGTTTAGCACCGCGTCATATTTATAATTACCGCAGGCGTGCGCGCACGCATCCCGGCCGACTCCGTCGATAAATCAAACTTTTAAATCACCGGTGGGCGGACCCACTCCGCCGGCCAGCGCCGAATAAAATGAATTAAAAATAAAATAAAGAGGGGGCGAGCGCGCCCTGAGAAAATTTAAACATATTTCGCTTTAGTTTTTTTAATTAATACCTTGTTAAAATTTAATATTGAGGGCGCATGCGTTATTACAATGGGTGTGCGCGAGATTTAAACTCGCTTTCGGTAACGTATCGAGCTGACCGTTCGTTTAATTGGATCATTTTTTTAACGAGAAATGATAAGCGACGATGAGGTATGGGACGAGATCATTACACGGACCTCTCGCTCGCGCAAATTAATCGCATCATGCTTCGCGAAATTAAGGTTCTTGCTCGATTCAATTACTTTGGGCGACGCCTTCTGAGGATTACCGGACCTTTTACATTCCGGACACGTTTCGAGTCTTAGATTTACATAAAAATACAACTAAAAAGAGATCATGACGTCAGGTAGAACTACTGCTACGTACTTTTCAACAATCTTTAGCCGAAAGCGTAGAGTCACCGACCCATCTGGTCTGCTTCCTAACATGCGTGATTATTTTTTATCCATTTATAATTACACAATCTCCACTAGATTAACCTCGAAGGTCAAGAATCTCCATCTGGTAGAGTCAGTGAATACCATGAACGCTTAAGTACCGTGTCTTAGTACAAGAAGTGTATAATCCTTTTAAATGATGAAGAAAATGACAGAACATTAAGAGTGGCAAGGTTGTTAAGTTGTTGGGTTTATGAAGTAGGTTCCACAGGCCTGCTGAATGTCGGTAGTCGGCCACGCACGCGTCACCGCTCTGACAGCTCCTCATAAGTTCGGACATAATGTTGACTGGTACGTTTTTAATAATTCCTCAGTAAGACCGCCTGCCGGTATGAAACTAAGAAAAAATAATGAGCACCGATTGACTTCTGTACTTTTGGAGTTAAACGTTTGAGAATGTGGTCATGAACCCGCGCTGTGTTTGATCTTGTGAAAGCAAAATAACCAGTTAAGTGCGAGTCAGACTTGAGAAAACCTAAAAGAAAGTTATTATTTTATTTTGGTAATATATTATATTTACACCTTTTAAGTACCATATTGCAATTATTATTGAATCTGATAAATCACACTATCTATAAAATATTAACTTATCTGGAACTGTTATGGAAGTACATCTGTGTTGAATTGATTAAATGCCGTATATAGGTATTTCTTTTCGTATATGTTTTTATTTAAATAACATAAAAATGAAATAGACTCGTCAAAATATAAAAGTTGTTTAAAACTAGCTAACAGCTATTTTTTATTATATTTTATTTACAAGTAGGTACTTCGACGATAAAGGCCGTGGTGGTCTAGTGGTAGTAACACCCGACCTGCAATCGTGAGGTCATGGGTTCAAATCCCGATCCCGTACCAATGAGTTTCTTTGGAACTCATGTACGGAATTTCACATCATTGGCTTTTCGGTGAAGGAAAACATCGTGAGGCAACCTGCATACGTCCGTAGAAGAAATTTGATGGCGTATGTGAATCCACCAACCCGCACTGGACCAGCGTGGTGGATATGGGTGGGTAGGCCTACGTCCTGCAGTGGACTATTTAAAAAAGCCGGTACAGTACAGTACTTCAACGATGAAAACTTAACTTTAATTTTCAAAATAATAAATATTTTTAGCTTATTTGTTTCAAATTTGACAAGAAAAAGCCACTACATCCGCCAAGCCACGGGTATCAAGTCATATGATACATGTGTGATATTGATATTGTTTCAAACAATCTGTTTTATTATCTTGTTCGAATTGATTTTTGCAAACAAATCAGAACAGGATACATTATGACATACATTATGCAACTTTATCTGCCATCACGCGAGCGTCGAATGATAGCCACTAGTAAATTATTTTATTTGACCGACAGCGCAAAAGAGGCTTTTTTGAGACTCATTTAAATAAATATATGCATTTTTGATTTACGTCCTAATGTGTAACTGATGAGCCGTGGCCGTCAAGAGGTAGTGATACCCGCCTTACAATCGTGAGGTCGTGGGTTCGAATCCTCGGTCCCGTACCAATGAGTTCTTTGGAATTTATGTACGGAATTTCACATCACTGGCTTTTCGGTGAAGGAAAATATCGTGAGGCAACCTGCATACGAGAAGAAATTCGATGGCGTATGTGAATCCACCAACCAGCACTGGGCCAGCGTGGTGGATATAGCCCAATCTCCTTTCGTGGGTAGGCCTACGTCTTGCAGTGGACTTTTAAAAAGACTGGTACAGTACAGTACAGTGTAACTTTGTTACCAACCGAAGTAGCTTGACCGATTGTGATGCACTATCGTACATCAAAATAGACTCTACGAATTTGTTTCATGTCTGTAGTGTCTTAAATAACTAAGTAAAGAGTGCAATTAAGATTTATTTAGAGTTTTAATGTTCCCAAATATTTATTTATTTAAGCTACCTGACTACAACGAAATTCATAAACAAAACCTATGTTAAATCTACCACTAATAAGCTGCAACACTATAACTTGGTTAAAATGATAAACACTTCACAAATTCGACACAAAGTCAGGACTGCGATTTAGCTCAGTTGGGAAAACTTCGGGCTACTGATCCAAAGACTCAAAGTTCGAGTCCTGCAGTCACGACGATTTTTTGAAATGTTTATCACAGAAATAACTCTTTAAAACCTATGTTTTTAAAGTACCTAAAGTTGCGATGTTCGTACTAAATTCAAAACACCTGCACAATACTTCTAATTCATGTAACAGTCTATCCAATCGATATATGCATTAGCTGATTTGTGGTGTCGTTTTCCAGTAGCGGAGCAGGTGTTCCGCAGGTCGACCAAGGTGGATGGCATTTTGCTTTATCACCACCACTTACTAGGACTTACAGCCTATAAACTACAATAGCGCCGACACTGCGCTACTTAATGCTTTTCTATATTTGTTATTTAAAACAGGTCTGCTGCCACCGTCGCGCGTCTGTAGGTTTACTAAGTCGCACTGATACTTACAGATATTTGCTGTGCTAAATGGGTTAGCTTTTAAGTAATGAGGTCACTTGTACAGTTACGTTTAAACTAAATGTAGAGAAGTTTTTTGATCCCATTTTAAACTATTTCCCTAAGCCTAAGTTTTATTACGGGTGTCTTGTTACTACGAAAATGGTTAGGTACTGGTCCAGCAATCAATTTCTAGTCAGTTAACTTGTCATAACAGAATATATCTAGGGAAATACAGATATGTACCTAAGTTAATTCAACCATTTTTTTCCATTCCATTTTTTCTATCGTCGTTTGAAGAAAACAAGATAGCTTTGAACGTATAGACGCGATGCTACTTTGAGGATTGAATCCAGGGATGGAAATTCCAAGTCTTAGAGCTAAGAAACCTGTCTTTAAGTACAAACTATAAGTTACCTAAAATACTTTAAAATAAGTTTCTTACTAATTGTAGTGAAAATTTGATTTAGTCGAACGAAATTCGTTAATAAATAATTGACATAAAAGTATCATTAGAATTGTAAATATACTTACAATAAATAATCTCAAATTACAAACTGACATAGTAACATACAGGATAATTAATAAGTTGAGATATTGAATTAAAAGTCTAATTTAAATCATCAAGAACGTCAGTGTAGCTAACAAACAAGGACATTTGATATGCTAAGCTAAAGGCAAAACAGGTTGCCAGAAAAATTATTCGATTAATACCTACTGGTTAGGTATATAAGCGTTAGGTTACTCGGTTAATTCATTACTGTAACCTCTATATGGCCTCAGCGACCGTGGAATGACATTACGGTAACAAATTCAGCGGTTTGTTAGAAATTACCACTGTATTTTGTCAATTTTGACTAAATATCTAACAGAAGTTCTCTAACAGAAGACGTTTCGGTTCAAAGTGCGTAAAGGAAGCAGTAAATATGAAGCAGTAATTCGTCCTTTATGTCAATTGCTTCCAGAATCCAAAATATAAAGTCTTATTTTGTTTTTTGAGAATGCCTTTTAACTTGAGTATCGATAGCTATCGAAATCTTAGGGTGCTTTTCCACCAGATATGTGCTATGATACGATGCTATGGATGCGTTTGATATCCAGCAATCATATTCATTGGTGCACATAGCTTAGCACTGGTGAAAACGGATACAATTAAGATGTGTTTTTTATATGGAAGGATGCGTGCTACGGAAGTGTGCTATGGATGCATGCTATGGATGCGTGCTATAGCCTAGATTCCTGCCCTCACCGTGCCGCCTCCGCCGTTTCCCTACTATCGATACATAGCATAGCTCGAGATGCGCATCTTTCTCACACAGCTACCTAGCGTAGTATTGGTGGAAACGGTCATATATTTTCGTAGCGTAGATTTCACATCTTCGCAGCATAGCTGCATAGCACATCTCTGGTAGAAAAGCACCCTAACTCATGTATACTCATGTAGATAGCATTTGTTTTCTCAATCATTTATTAGTTTCAACATGATTTCAGCGTAGTACCTACTTGTAATATGCAAAGAGAACTTTAATTTATAACAGACGCCATATATTTCTCAGATGATAATATCTTTACCCAGAACTGTTTATGTTTCTATCATACTGATTAGAAAAGGAAACAGAAAAAATGTTAGTCAACAGAAGTCATTGTCTTATTCAATGGCATGCATCGCTTATTAATTTTCCTCACGTGAATGAATTGCAGTACATCAGCTCTAATTGAGAAATAATTGCAACCGCGTAGTTGGCTCGTTATTACCATTTTTACGACGTAGCATTACTGTTCAGCCACCTCACGTAGATATAAAAACACTCATTAATTTTGATCCACGAAGACAAGACAGCTTCCGCAAAAACCATGCTTGAATTGGATGTGTTATAGTGAGTTGTTGTCACCTTATACAATTAAAAGACAACACGCCTTGCATTCATAATTTCCCACTGGGTTTTTTGTGTATGGGGATACCACAGAAGACACGCAAAGACGTGAAAAATCTACACAGCATAATTATAATATGCTTTCTATGAAGCCGAAAGTTGTCGACATTACGAATTTATGACATTCAAATATAATCACTCAGAATACAAGTTAGAAGCTAGAATTGTTAATCTACCCAGAGAAGAAAACAAATATCTCTTATAAAACAAAAAATATTTTTCAGTTCGATTTCTGAGTAAGATCAATCCACTAATCAGCATAACTATAAAGCAATGAGCAAAATCTTTAATAATTGTACATACAATTTATATTTCTTCCAAATAATATTTTAGTAGTGCTCAAAATATTGAAATCTACGTAGCCATATTTTCAACGCATCGGCATAAGGAACGAGCTCGTCCAATGTTTCAGTTCGCAAACAAGGGTGGCCCTCCAGTTAACAATACGGATTAATTATCGGCCGAAATCGACGACTCAAATATACCTGTCACCGGTGTAGACCGTCGCGGACCAATTTATATGGCCCTCGAACAATGGTAAACGCGGTAAACACAATGGCAAACGGCCGCAAAATGAACAAGACTAACGCGCCTGGTGCAGGAGCTAAACGCACACACACCGACGAGAAATACAGTCAACCGGGGCTAATGCGTCACAATACTTTGAACGGCATATTCATATGATTATAACAAACATATTGTGTATCATTTTTAGATGTAAGTTATGGTAGACGTTAGAAAATTTTATCTAATTTCATCTTTTAATACTATATAACGACATTTTGAATAACTTCTACGTGTAAATGACGTTTCTATGAAAGCTGGGATTTTTAGATGCAATAGCCCTAGATGGGGCAAAAGCGTCTTTCACCAGTATTTTGTAATTGGAAGAGCTAATAACAATTATAATCACGATAATTTGTAGAAATATTAGTTTTATAGTACATTTTTATCTTGTACGCCAAATTCTGGCCTTAGTTTAGGGAAAGTAGTCAAACAAAAATATTCGGGGCTATGGCGTCTAATTTTCGTCGTTTCTGGTAGACGCATTCGCCCCATCCTAGATTCCAGAGGTGCCAAACATTATTTTTTTTACAAGTTTGAGCTCATTTTCTCTGTCAATCACGGTAGGTGGTCCACGATACTCCTTTACGACACCTCTTCTGTTGTTCACTCTATCACATATAGTTGTACGAGGAACATTGTATTTTATTGCTGCTTGGTACGAGTTTAAATTACCAGTTCTTACTTCATTCACAGCTTTTTTTAGAGTTGCAATGTCGTATATAGTTGTTGTTTTTCTTTTGTAGTGCCGCACCTAGTGGAAATCTTAAAATAAAAAAAATCAGAATGAATGCAAATTACTAAAATATAAAATTAAAAGAATTTATCCGCGCCAAAGGAAAAAGCGCCTACCCCACTTTACATGAGGAGTTATCCCACATTAAAATGTATCCTAACTTAGGATCCGGATAATGAGTTAAGATCGTACTAAGTTTCGTCAACATAACAAAAAAAATTCTGAAAACTATAGTTTTAGGTTCAGTTGTATAGCAATCAAACTTTAAAAAAAAGTAAGTATAGGTACAATGTAGGTACACATTTTTCATTATTCCCTTATTATAAATGTATACATAGATTTACCATTATTATCCTAAAATTAAAAGGTTTAGGAGCCCTGATAATGGGGCTATTGCGTTACAATAGACGCAATCACCCCAACAGCACAGACGCAATAGCCTCAAAGCAAAAACATAACCTACAAATTTTAAATGACATTAATGTCTGAAAGTCTTGAGATAACTACGTAAAATAATGAAAACAACCTGTTAGCAATAAAACAATATAAGTACTTACAGTATAAAAACATCAATTCACTCAAAAGAAACTGAGATTACAAAAGATTTAAGTTCACGTGTTGGCACACAAGAAGGGTCGAGACGAAATGACAGATTTAAGATGGTGGACCATTTAAAAAAAAGAGCTCTGTTGCGACATCTATTGATCACCTTTTGTACTTTTAGTGCCAAAGACTAAAACAAGATGGCGTGAGAAGTTCTGAATTACGCATTTTGTAAGATATTTGAAATAGATGCTTTAGCCCCGTAGACGACATCACCCCGGTTGACCTTATTTTTAAACATTATTTCAGTAATGCAACATTTAAGGTCGATTCACACATATCAGTGAACCCACAGTTCCGGCACAGTACCGCATCAGTGATAATTATTCTTTCAAATATTCTCTATGGATGTATTCACACTTGTCAGTGTCAGTGTCGTCTCAGTACCGTCAGTGTCAGTGCCGGCACCGGCCATCACGGACGTGATCGGCGACGACGATATTTTATCACGGATCACTGACGCCGCTGCATCAAAAACTAAATGGAGGACGAGATGTTGATTGAATTAGTTCGTGAGAATACTGTTTTGTATGATTTATTCTGTGTTATTGAAGAGTACCATCAAAACAATCGACATCAACGCTAGTCTGAAGGGAACGTCGTGCACGAAGACCCGCAGAGAACTGTACTGTGCCTGATATGTGTGAATTGAAGCACTGATGCACCACTGTAGCACGGATACGGAACTGTAACGGTACTGTGCCGGAACTGTGGGTTCACTGATATGTGTGAATCGACCTTTATAATTTCAGCACAAAATATCTTATAGCATGGTCATTTTCAGTTTCTTCACAAAAAATAAGCTGTTAAATCTGACAATACCGCGGGAAACACGTATTTTAAACTGTCGTTTCATTGATTTACCAGGAATAATTTTAATAGTTAATCATTTTAATCGGAGTCGGGTCGTCAATTTGGAATAAGATATCACTGCAGCGCTCCCTTAAGGTTAGTGCGAGCGATACAGAAACATAAACCGTCTTAACACAAAAGTTTTACGCATGCCTTAGACAATGTTTAACAGTACAAATCGCATGGTAAAACTGTGTCTAAAGCGTGTTTAAATCTTTTGTGGTTAGACGAAAAAGGTCTATGTCCTAACGATTCATTTTAAAGCGACTTATGACCATAGTTTGAGACGTTCCTCTTTTATCTAATGTTCATATTTCACAACTTTAAAGACTCGTAAAACAGACTTTTCCAAAGCTACTTTCTTTTGTATTTATATGAGCCGTATGCAAGGAATGGAGCACTTATATGCAAATCCATAGGGTTGAAATACATGCGAACAGCGGCGAGCACGCGCTGGCTGTGACGAGCGGACCACCGGGAGCCGGTGGCAACCCTGATTCACGGACATCCGACCCAGGGCTGGCCTACATCCCTTACAGATAGCGATAATGTAAGTTGGTAATAACTTTGCTTTTAATAAAACCGTGTTATACCAACTCTATGTGCGAAGAAGTTTTGGTCAGAGTTATCGTGCAAGTTATTTTTTTATTGTAATAATGTGTACATATTGGATTTAACATTATACTGTAGAGCAACATATATTATAAAACAATAGGAAAATCAAGAAAGCCGTAAATCATATTTCGTTAACTATTATATTTAGCGATGCGTAGCTTACTCAACATTTATGCAAATCTTTAAAATCATAAAAAATATTTTTTTTTTGTAAATATTAACGAGTAGTGCAGTGCAGTGGTCATTTGAGCACATCGTTTAAGTCCATGACTGGGATCAGTGCGTCCGAGTGACAGGATGCCTAAAAAATCTAGTGGAAGGCTCCAGTCCAATACTGGCAGTTAGGGAGTCCAATACTGGCTGATGATGATACATTCGTCTTCCCGGTCGGGAGACAGCCCTGCAGCACCGGCGTGGCGGCAGCTACAAGCGTAGCATTGTTAGGCAGAGGCCGCCCTCGAGCTGAATAAATACATTCATATTGCCACTCTAAATATCCGAGATCGATGCTCTGTACTCCCCAAATGCCGACAAAAGCAAAAACGCTAACAGTCCATTAATGAGCCATGTTTCATTCATCGAGTATTGTGTTACGCATCAAGTATGCTATTTCTTATAAGATTCCATTTAGAAATCTATGGGAAGAATTTATTAAAATCGTAGTAATTTAAAGTGTTCTCGTGTCTACTTTCAATTTTATCTTCCTAGTTTTTAAATAAATTCTTAAGTTTATACATTTGGCCAGTTTTTGACTCACGAAAATTGCCAGCTGAGGTGTTTGAGATGAACTGAGATTGTTAACACTAACAACTTACTCTATCGACCTCCGGGGTGTAATCTCGCGACATCTACCGCGTCGCGTCGCATTTAGCGCGGCCAAATGCGCGCAAAATCGAAAAAACATGGCGCTAAACCGCGAATCCGTATGTATTTAAACGCCGAATCCGAGATTCCGACTCTCAAAAAACCGACCACCGCTCGGTCATTTAAATTTTTCCAAAACGTGAACACAATGGAACAGCTTCAGAAACTTTGTAATTTTTTGCTCTATTTTTAATTTTAAATTACAAAAAGGTATTCGGTTCGGCAAGGGCTGTCAAATCATTCCAGCGCTGCTAAGTGACGCCGGACGCACGTCAGTCCCCTGGATATATTTTATTTTCATACGAATCGGACTCACTCGCCTTGTTTTTTGTTATCATAGTTGTCGTAAGCGAGCCTCGGCCTAAACCACGTATTTTATAATTGTTGGCGCGAGAGCCCTTTCAAATTTGATTCGATTTTATACATTTATTCAGTCACAGCCTTCTGAAGAGATTTTGGTTGAGATATTTTTTAAATCATAATATTGATATACGAATACATTTTAAATTATTGCAATTTCTTGACTACATTGTACAAAATATTTGAACAATGAGGCTTATCAAAATGTGAAGGTCGATGGAGATAGCATCTATCGTCTAATTAGCCGATATTTATAGCTCCCGAACCTATTATTATAGTTGCTTAATTGGTTATCTATTAACATCATTTGCCCTAGATTGGTGAAGCGCGTCTCGCTTGTGTAAAGGCGAGTGCTCACTGGCTGTCCGGATCGCGCGATTGACGCGCGACCGCTTGACGCTAAAAGGTCTATTGTATACGAAACGCTCGTTACGGCTTCGAGTCCAACCGGTCTTTAACACGCTTGAACAATGATCACTCTATACATAGCACCCATTTATCTTGCAGCCAAGTAAGAACATAACCTGTATTAGCTTTATTGCTGGTTACTGTTTTCTTCTTGCTGTCTGAATATCCTGAACCTATACATTTATTTACAAAACTTTATTGTGTCTGGCAACATTTAGAAAAAAGTAAAGAAAATCGAATTCCAATAGTCAAAATGAGCTTTTTAATCTGAATCTTAAATTAAAACCAAACCAGTTCAAACAGCTACTGCTAAAGTCGATTTCATCAAACATATTGAAATTGTTTCATACCTAAAACTGCACAAACATCAAAACAGCGAAATGCTAAATCAAAGGTTATTAAGTACCTATCTCACATGGGTTAGTGCTGTCGCAATCGATAAGGCTATCGGAACGCGATGCGTGATCTTACATCTCGGATAATATCGGATTGCGTCAATTACGCGATCCTCTGCGATCGTGCGATACATACAAATGTATTTGTGTGCAACGACCTTTACGAAGTTGCTCTAAATGTAAAACAGCAGTTTTAGCACCATAGCTGAGATTTAGGACTTGAAAAAAGAGATAGACTGAATAATATGAAACACAAGTATTTAAAGTTTTTCCCCAACTACCAAGAAAGGGGTATAGTTACCGCGCGTACCTTGTTTTTCTTTTTCTTCAGTTTCTAAATTAAGTGTAAAACTAAAAAAATAATATTTTTAACTTTCTTTGATATAAATACTCTCTTGAATTCTAATTCGCGTATCTACTTAGTTAATTGATCTATAAGAAATACATGCCTACCTCAAATTTGTCAAAATGTGTAAATGCCCGGTGTAAATCTTATAATGTACTATATAAGCGGGTACCTACGACAAATTCCAAAAAGGTCCACTGCCACCAGTAATGAGTCAACTGCGGTTGAACCGGTGACCGATATTGTATGTAGGTATATTACGTAACCGATCAATAAAGCCATTATAAAACAGGTCTACCAGACCCATAATCAGACCGGCCGGTACATTGGATAAAAATAGCAAGTTTACTGACCTACCACCGCATTTTTGATAACTGATGGAATTGGTGACGTTGAATTAAAAAATAAATCATTCCTTTACAACATGCTTCATTAATTTTCCATATACTAGCGACCCTCCCCGGCTCGCACGGGTGTATTATACACCTACATAAACCTTCCTCTTAAATCACTCTATCTATTTTAAAAAACCGCATCAAAATCCGTTGCGTAGATTTAAAGATAAAGCATACATGGAGACAGACAACAAGAAGCGACTTTGTTTTATACTATGTAGTGATAGTGATTCACCAATTATCCCAAAAATTAAAGTTAGTGATAATTTAACACACAGTTTTACTATTTTCAAAAATGGCACTTTTTGAGAACTTACTATTTTCCACTCACAAAGTGGTGTGTAATCGATAAATGATGAAGGCTACTTAATTATGATCGATGTTATTGTAAATCTATAGGAAATGACCATAACCAGCTGTGAACTTATGTAGGTAAATTTCATTTTATAAAAACTTTATTGAAATGTACCTACTATTTCGCTCTCAAAAATGTCACAATTTCTGAATATCTGTTTTTGGAGAATTTCTCTTACCGGGAACTTGTGACAAGTCATGGGACAAGTGTCAGCCTTCCTTTAGTGACAGGAATTCTACAAATCCAGATGAGTTCTAATTTAGCGCAGCGTTTCTTATTAGGTAGGTATATATTTTTTATTTTGAGGAAAATCTCTCTTGAAGCGATAACTTGCAAACAACAAATCGCAACTTTCCAAGTAAGCCTTCGCCCTCCTTTTGTGAAGCGTTATACAGAACCAAATGAATTCTAATCCAGTGCAATGCAGATGTCCAGCAGACACGGAAGCGAGCGGGATAAGTCCAGCGCGTGTTCGCGCCGTGCGTGGGCGAGCTATTGACAAAATGGACTAAATGGAGGATTTACCGCACTTCCTGCACATCGCAGGCTACTGGGTTATAAAGCGGTTACAATTATGAAGTGTTGCAATGAGTAGAAATTGAAATAGGCAGAAAAAACTCACATCTACTCAACAAACATCTGGAAATTGCTTGCATCGGTAGGTAAGATTGCCAGATAAAAGTTTAGAAGCAACTTTAGGTATAAGTTTCTTATTTATTTGTAAAGTAGCATTCTTACAAAGTTGTAAAGTGAGCTTATACTACATGTAGGTACCTACTTCTATCACCTTCTACAATATTTCATTGGTAATTTTGCTTTGATTAAACTCTTTTGCAATACTGAAGTATCTATTTAGATAGGTAGGACGTCAGTAAGTAAGACGGGGAAAGCTCTTTTATTTCTATTATTTCATAATGTATTGTCATTGCAGGCGGACTTTACTGGCAACTATGCCATAAAGTTACACACAATATTCTCAGCTGTTCACTCGCACTTATCTTAAACACGAGCAAAAAAGCAATAAGCAGCAAATGCTCACATCTCACTGGTAGCTGTTAACCGTCATTAAGCATCTCGATCGAGTGTCAGAAATTCGTCACTTTGTTTTTATCGATCGAGGCAAAGCAATTAAAGGCATTAAGCAACCGTTTGAATGGCACCACATACAAGCAAACTACCGTATTACGTTATAATCCGAATTAAGCCCCCGCGAGACTGACAGACGCGTAAGTGCCTCCGCTACAGCGCAACAAAACCAAAACTCGATCTAATAAATAATGCGAAGCGCCTATAGACTTCCTCTCGACAATTAACATGGCAGGAAGCGCGGGCTGTCATTACCCCGTCAGCGCTGCCACCGCCAAATGTTCCAAAAAGCATTCGAATCACAGTTTACGCTCTCGGAACGCAATTAGGATTCGATTGTATAAATAGAAATAAATAAAAGTAGCGGTGCGAGGTGGCAGCATGCAATTTACCGTGCGTAGTGGTAGCCGGTCAAATTGTCGGGTGCTGCTTCTCTGACTAATGACGCCACTCCCGGACAATGCCGACACCGAGTTATACGCATCGTGTTTAAGTAATCATGTTCTGTTATTGATATTGGGAACGTATGCCGCGGGACATCGGAATTATCGGTGTGACGTCATTTTTAAAGATTTATGAGCGGGAATCAAATTAATGCAAAGCCTAAGTACGCACCGCTTGGAAGGTTTAATATTTAATAATCAGTTACTTGACAACTTGTAATTACAAGAAAACTTAAATAATATTTTATGAACTAAAAATAATATTTTTTTTTTATTTGAATATGCTGTGTACTTAATTAATTTCTAAATATAAAAATTACAATTGCACATAGTCAACCTTAAAAACTAAACACACAACCCATCTCTGACCTTACCCGGCGCAAAAGAGCCCAAAATGCTAGCCGCATTACCTCGCTGGATGGCGATGGCTAACCTTTGCGCCAAGTACGAGCCGGAGCGGGAGTCATTAGTACTATAATAAATACTATAATAAATTAAAACAAACCTACTTAAAATAACTTATACTAAAACACTAAAACTTATACTAAAGTAAAACTAATCTGAAAGCCCCGTAGCAGAAAGTAACATGGCCAGCTGCTGGCGGCATTGCCTTGCTGAATCGCAATACTCATTTTTTGGCCAAAGTAGATGCCCGCATTCTGGTTACGTATCACCTCTACCTTTTTTTATTTAATTTTTAATTTAGGGTTTCACTCCAGTCCTATCTGTTACTATCCTATCAGTTCTCTGAAATAAGAGAGACTCTTATTACTTCGGTATTTTTGTGGACCTCTGATTTTATGCTCAACTATTGCCAACCCAAGGGCATGTTAAGAACGTTAAACTAAAGTGTTGATTGCAGTAAAGCCGAGATGATTGCGAAGCTGCAGGCTTGCAATTTGTGGCTTTAAATCAAGGAAGACGACTCGAATGGTCAACCGCTACCGATAAATAACCGCCCTATGATTAGTGTAACAAGAGAAGCATCCATATCTCAAGAACACAATCACTGTTTTTATTAAGTTATTACTGCGACACTGATTACACTGCTGCAATGCTGATCTATAGCTCAAACGAGACTTGAAAGTCTACAAGGACCAATCTACAATATTTCTACCATGAGTACAAGAATAAACAGTTATCTAGTTCTTGTATCAACAAGAGAACTCTTAATAACCCCAAGAATTGCCACAAACACAAAAAGTTATAGTTTCTTTGTAACTATATAAGTATACGCAGAAAAGCGGGAGAGAGCTTTTGTGTAATATGAATCCTACTTCCTACTAATATTATCAACGTGAAAGTTTGTGAGGATGGATGGATGGATGGATGGATGGATGGATGGAAGGATGGATGGATGGATGGATGGATGGATGGATGGATGGATGGATGGATGGATGGATGGATGGATATATGGATATTTGTTACTCTTTCATGCAAAAACTTCTGAACGGATTGAGATGAAACTTTGCAATAATATAGCTTATACTCGTATATCAGAATAACACATAGGCTATAAATTATAATGATATTGCGTATGCGGGCGAAGCTGCGGGTAAAAACTAGTGGGTAGATAAATTAACTATTCCCTCCTAAAACCATTCTTACAAATGAAAAACTTAATACTCAGTTTAACATGATCGAAATATACAAATGATCTACTAAATAAACTTCGAACACAAGTCTTATTTGTATAAAATCTCACCGCTGGAGCAAGAGCTCGAAAATAAACTAAGCTCTTTAATTAAATATCTGAAGAGATACAAGAGATCTATGTGTGATCCCTGAACTGGTGTCAAATGGGACAGGCAATCGATTTTACACGCTTTGTCGCGTGAAATCGAATGCGCTCTTATTTAAAATCGGTTACTATAAACATAGACCGCCCAAATAGATTAATCAGCTACGATATAATGTAAGTAGTTACTTTATTTGAACATCAATACCTACCATGAAAATAGTCATAAAAATAATAAATATAGTTTCTAGGAAATATCGAATTCTGTATTTTGACAAGAATACGGCCATGTTTTGCTCATTGCAGTCCATCATAGGAATTTATGGCTTTCCACCGCATGTTTCCTTAATATTAATATGGACATTAATTGTGTCCCAATATCCTGGCCATAAATGTCACAACCACTGGCGCCTAGAACAGGTAGACCAACAAACTATAAAAATACACAAAAACTTACAATTCCTCCACACAATGAGACGAGCACAGGCTCACGAGTACAAAAAATCGATAATTTATAACACGAGGCCACCGGTATAAAAATCCGGAGAATAGTAATTTTTCTTACAAAATTTAGTGATATGTCAAACTTGTTCGACGTGGCAAATAAAAATGTACGATATGGGTAGAAAAAAAGGTTAAAGATTTGGGTTATTGCTAAAACAAGGGAGGGTTACCGTATCAATCAAGGCGTTGACAAAAGTTCGTTTTTTTGTTCGAGACCGTGGGATGAAAAGGACTGTGTTTATGGAAATACGATAAAATTGAGAAGGTCGTTGGTGCAAACGCAGCGATTGCCCCTACACAGCATTACTAGCATAATCCGTAATTTATGATATCATAATCATAAATTAGATAAGTAAATAGTATTAAATCAAGACTGTCAACACTTTATAATCTTTTAAGGTCAAATCCAATAAAACGACTTGCTTATCAATCGTTTTATTGTAGTCATTACCTGTTGTTAGCTTGTTTATGGTGACACCTCGATTTGAATAAGAATCTATTGCAAACATTATTCATCTTAAAGCTTTAAGATCCGTATTAAGTTCCCATTAGACTGGAAGTTGTAGTATTTATATCCTTTTGAACGTAATGAATAAACCAATACAAAAAACTTGTCGCAATTTTCGCTCACGAAAGAAGTTAATAATATAAATATTTAAATATTTTGGGACATCTTACACACGGCTTTGACCGTAAACTAAACAAAGCTTGTAACATGGCTGCCAGAGACTGATATACTGCATATACTTATTTTTAAATACATACTTATATCGATAGTAGGTAACTAAATAACACCCAGACAGAGCAAACACTTATGTTCATCACATAAATATTTGCCCTGGGCGGGGATCGAACTCTATAACCCAGAAGTTAGGGTCAATAACCACTGAGCCACCGAGGCAGTCAAGTCAATATGATATGTATTATTGTGTAAAGACACATTTGACAGTCGATGAATTTTTAAATGGAATTAAATTTTAATCGCAATTTTGCGGATAACTATTAAAAGTCATAATGATGTCCTAAAAATATTATATCAATCGCTTAGAAAAAGATCCGTTTTATCATGATATCCATTAGCGAGTGTCCTAAATTCTGAATAGATAATGATAATGACATATCAGTGTTGTAGTCTGAAGATATCCCCATGTAGATTCTCAGGAAATGAATCCATCTCACCAGTGTCGGACACCTGAGCATGTGAGTCATGAGCAGGTAGTATGGAGTGAGAAGGCAAGTTGGATCCCCGCTGCGCGAGCCCTGTGTCACTCAGGCGAAGGCACCATAATACGTTGACCAGGCTTTTTGCGCCAGCCCAGGGCGTATTATATTGACACATCATTATTGACATTTTAACCATGAATTATGGGCTCAGTTTGTCATATTTTGGTATTTATTTTGACAGCATTAATAGCTCCATAATTATTTTTGACGATCGCTATTTTAACATTTTAAAAATATGCTTGATTCTATCTAGGGTGCTAATAAAAGGATGTATCTACAATTGTTGGTATTTTATATAATTTTGTCATACTAACAAAATTATATAAAATACCAACAATGGTCGATACATAGTTGAGCAATCCACTGAGGGCCATCTCTAAAAATTCAGGACTCGTGTACCTACCTAACGATTAATTTCATCTCGCACATATATATATAGGTACCTGAAATCGACTAGAAATATTGGTTCTGACTAAAATCATATTTGCAACACAGTACCTAATATTTATATACGTATACAGAATATGTAGTTTAACCTCAACTAAAACATGCACAAGCACACAATCGTTGTTGTCATACGAGTATGTCAGATTTTGACACATGAACAGCTTATTCTATTCCTTAGATCAATTTTATTTTCCGGCGTTAAACCGATAGCAATCATAATTAGTTCAAATCAGACATATTAATTCAGTCGGCTGCTATAATTCGAATCATAAACAATATTGCAAATAAAATTTACAATTCGAAAACTGTCACATTCATCACACCTATGTGGTTGTAATCAGTCTGTACCCCCAGTAAGAGTTGGTCAAGATTTTTACGCGATCGAAATAGTTAGCGTAAACTATGATTTTCTATGAGATTTGTACTACTGGCGTAGTCCGCTGATATCGAGTTGACACTGTTTCATTTCCATACAAAAATGTGTTTAAAAAAACTCTAACTCTGTCGAGAGCGTAAACAAAAGACTTTTCAAACTTAAACTAGGTTTATTGACTACTACCAAGTACCACATAGGTGAGATGAATGTGACAGTTATTCGAATGATAAATTTTATTTGCAGTGTAGATGGTTGATAGCTGACTCACTCGATTTGCCAATAAGAATTGTAATAGGTATTCGAATTCCATTGCACTATCGTTTCGAAATACAGGCGATAACGTTTCTCGTATGTGGTAGATCCATGTGTTTTTATGGTTGACAGTTAGGTGACCATAACCATATTGATGTTGAGTAATGGTACGGCGGAAGAAGAAAACATGTCCAATATGTCCATTCTTGATTGCAGACATGCTAGTATCAAATTTCAACTTAATCTCTCAGAGCTAGTAATATTGTTTTAATAGGGTAGTTGACTAGTATTGAAATAATTAAAAATGTTAAGATTAGTGAATTCTGCAAATAATTATGATTCGTAAACTGAAAAAAAATAACTAAAATTAGCTAATCCAGTGCGGAGATTATAAAGGAGCTTGTAAAGATTTTGGTAGGGATTAAGAGGGAATGCTTTGTCCTTTCCGACAAAGCATAACATAGTATGGCGAATGTATGACACTGACGGGCCGTGACGTCATATTCTGCTATAGTGCGCTCTTTGTTTAGCAAGAAAATAAAATGTCTTTAACTCCTTTATTTCTAAGTTGATTTTATTTTTGTTTTCGTTAATCGGTTCTGTTTATGGTTAGTTACAAGAAGGCATCTAAAAAAATGTTAACTAGCCTATTATTAGAAAAAAAGTACGTACCTACTATACGTGAGAAATACTGCTTATTTTACCTAATTTCAAAGTTAAAGGCAAGGTCCTCGTAATTTAGCGCCATACCTCAACTGCAGCCTAAAAGCAAATCTGTCCGAAAAAAGAAAACTTGACACAATAAAATTAACAGTCTCAACATTTTAGGAGCATTTAATTTTGAGTCGCAGGAAAGACGTCGCTTGGGCCACATGGTCGTCGTTATCCACGATTTATTCGACGGCCACGGTGATCGATGGTCGAGAGTTGTCCCTGCCGAGGCGACCACTACCGTAAAGTGCGACCAAGGTAAATATTAGACCCCAACCACAGCGCCACCATCGCTTCTTTCGAACAAAGCTGACAGCCAACCTAACCGACCGCTTAGTTCCTAATTATACCGCACCATGAGTTAAAATGGTGGTACACCTCTGTCCAGTCCAAAACACGGCCCCAATCTCAAATTTAATTACATCGTCAACACGCTTTGTAACAGTCGGATTTAAAGTTAAAGTGCTAAGATTAATAACGCTGAATTTTAAAATTTGGTCCATGGCTTTTAATTTCAAAAGAATGCAACAGAAACATTTCTTGTACCACTTTTAATACTTTTTATAGTTATTTCAGTTTATGCTTGACCTTTTGAAGCAATAAGTAACTATCATTATTTCTGGAGTAGGTATAGTCTCTGTATGTAATATTTGCATACTTTACTGTACTGTGGCACAGTATACAAAGATCAAACATTGCATTGCATTTTAGAACGAGTACTCATATATATAATATATAGACACAGACTTCCTGGAAATCTGTGTATATAGAGTATAATGTCTCTAAGATGCGATAGAGCTAGAGCCTAATTCGTTACAACATGAAAAACATCTGACTATACCACAGATAAAGTTAACATTATTTTTGAATTACTATGACACGTAGGTGAATCAATCATTATTATTTATCCTCGAGTTAAAATTACTACCTTATCAGTAAATATTTTTTTATAAAAATGTAACTTATTAAATACAAGCTTTTGAGATCCTGGATATCATATAGCAGCAGAGTGCCAGCCAAGACAAGTAAAACGAGCCCAAACACGACGGGTCTATCTCGTTTAGCACAGAGGCTCCTATGGCCACCTTCCGACTCCATCAAGCCTCAGATGGCTGGGCTCATGCTGCCAGGGTACCATAATATTTCATTGTCACGCAATATACAAAATGCGTGAAAAATGTGGGCAAAATTTCAGCTTTATCGAAAACCGGGATGTTGGTCAAGTTTAACTTGCAAGTTTCCACTCGAACTTACATACATACATAACATACATACATTGCAAGTTAAATAAAAGCTTGTAATATTTATAAAATTGAATACGCCACGTAATAGCCGATCCAGCAGACAGAGTGGAACCGTCTTCCTGCTCGAAGAAGGCCCTAACAATTCTCATTGTAATAGTTTATTTGGCACTAGTTCGGCTTTTGAATGCCAAATAGGAAAAGTTCTATGACCGGCAGTTTTCTGCGCGTCCGTTTAAATTTAAATAAGTATTACATGTTCTACGTACATACGCCATTAGGTATTCAATGTGACGATATGTCTGACAATAAAAGTAAATTGGTGATGACTATTTTTAAACTATTATGTGACATTGATGGAGTTTATTTACATTGGGTATAGCATATATCTGAACATGAACATTTTTATAAATTATATTATTATGTGTTAGTACTCATATCCTGTATGTTTATAATATCTTAGACCAAAAAAAACAAATATTCTTTGTGAGATACCTACCTAGAATTACAAACAGAATCACTGCTTTTCAAAATATGTAGGTAGTTCAGTATTTTTATTTTATTTAAAGTATTTCTGCTAAAGAATAATAAATCTCACAATCAACTGGCAAAAAAAAATGTTGGTACACGTATTAAAGTTGGTTGTCATTGGTGATTAACTGACAAAATTAATTTTAATTTGTATTGTACCAGACTTTTTAATAGTCCAGTGCAGGACGTAACGAAATGTGGACGTGGATATGGCCCAATCACCCACGAAGGGTGATTGGGCCATATCCACACTGACCCAGTGCGTGTTGGTGGATTCACATACGCCATCGAATTTCTTCTACGGACGTATGCAGGTTGCCTCACGATGTTTTCCTTCACCGAAAAGCCAATGATGTGAAATTCCGTACATAAGTTCCAAAGAAACTCATTGGTGCGGGATCGGGATTTGAACCCACGACCTCACGATTGCAGGTCGGGTGTTACTACCACTAGACCACAACTGCTTTTAATTTAATTTACAAAATATTAATTACTTTTATGTACCTGTAGGAAATTATGTATTTATAAATGTACTAGCTGACCCGGCCACGCGTTGCTGTGGCTAAATAAATTAAAATTGCGACTATAATTTGAGATTTAAACTATCCTATCTCTCAAGTTGAATCGAACTGCACATGGTGTGCGAATTTTATTATAATCGGTTAAGTGGTTTAGGAGTCCATTGAGGACAAACATGAGGAGATTTATATATATTAAGATTTTATTTGCGTGGGGATAGGAGAATATTTAAAGCAAATATAGCCCCTAGTAACACTATCCTTCCATATCTATTCCCCCTATTATCGCTATAGTTATTTCAAATCAAGCGTTTTGGATTCCTAAATTTATATATATAAACGAGTAGCCAGAATGTGAATTACTTTGCCTAAGTCTGTCATTCCAGCACACGAGTCTGTCTTTTCAAAGCACGTAGGCGTCTTCAAATCTCAAGTAAATAGGTATATGATAGCTGTACTGCCTATGCACCCTAGACCGCATTTCTGCCAGGATATGGTCAAAGGTAAAACAATCGTATTTAAAATAAATCTGTTCCTATTCTTAGTTGTCAAGTTAATATTTATTGTGTTTAAGTCCTGTATCTCTTTACATTACTTGTAGGACTACCCGAGTGGTGTTTAAAGTCTTTATAGCTGTGACTACTGAGCAGTTTTATTAACTTCTTTGAAGTCGTGCGCAGGTTGGCGCTCACTTAATTTTTATAAATAAAGTATTGCCGATAAGACAGATGCAAAATAGTCATTTCATTAAATACACGTTTATTTATGTAAGAAGATTTAAAATACGTATCATATCATAAGGTATAAAATAGATACACACATGATATCTATATAATATATGACTGCCTCGGTGGCTCAGTGGTTAGTGACCCTAACTTCTGGATCAAAGAGGCGTGGGTTCGATTCCCACCTAGGGCAAATATTTATGTGATGAACGTAAGTGTTTGCTCTGTGTCTGGGTGTTATTTAGTTACTATCTATATAACTATGTATTTAAAAATAAGTATATGTAGTATATATCTGTCTCTGGCAGCCATGTCCCCAAAATATTTATTTATTTATTATTTATCTATACTAATATTATAAAGAGGAAAGATTTGTTTGTTTGTTTGTAATGAATAGGCTCCGAAACTACTGGACCGATTTCAAAAATTCTTTCACCTTTGGAAAGCTACATTGTCCCTGAGTAACATAGGCTATATTATATTTTGAAAAAAATTAGGGATCCTTACTAAAACTCCAATAATGTAACATAAGGTGTAAAAAAAAGACCTGAAAAATTCCTTACGTCGCGTGCGCTGCGAAAACGATTGATGATGGAATAAAATAATGTACTACGACTTTATAGAACACACCATAATTTACAAAAAATGTCGCGACAGCATATATCTAACTATTATAGTTAAGCAGTAATAACTGTTCTTTTATTCTTAAAAATTAATTGAAATACCGTCGCAGGAAAAGGATCTTAATTTGTATCTTGGTATTAATCCTTATCAAAATAAATTATTTCATATTCAAGACTGTTTCAATAGCTTTATGCAACTTTTTAAATTATTTAATTCAGACATTTTATTACAAAGATATTACGAGTTCAAAAATGTAAGTATTATAAAAGTTTCGTTTCGCCGCTCACTCCGCTTGGTAATTCATGTACAATGTACATAATACAAAATTCACTTCGAGCAAATATCTATAGAGTCACAATCGTGAAAAAAGTGTCCGAGCCAAAATCCTGCCCAAGCTACGTAGTGGGCAGGCTTTTTAGTTAGTCGTAAGGCGATTCCAAGCCGACTACAACGCCGCGCGATGCCAAAGTGCTCGGTTACAGGCACTTATTAGGTGACATAACGTCGAGATTCGAGGAAACGGGTCATTGAGAATTGAGAAGGGTGCTTGGGCCATACCCACCGCCAGTGCCAGGGCCCAGTGTGGGTTGGTGCAGATTGCCACACAATATTTTCCTTCGCCGAAAAGCCAATGATTTGAAATTCCGTACATAAGTTACAAAGAAACTCATTGATACAGGATCGGGATTTGAACCCACCACCTCACGATTGTAGGACAGGCGTTACTACCACTAGACCACCAAAGTTATATATCTCCGCCATTAGTGTGTCGATTTATGTTTTATTGGTAGTAAATAGGTATGCAGTGGCGTAGCGTGCCTTGGAGGAGCCCAGAATCAAACATAGTTGGGGAGCCCAAATCACTCATTTCTCACAAAAGAAACAAATATGCTTGCATTAAATTGAAATAAATATATACCGCCTTACCGCAAAAGATTTAAACACTGTTTAGCCGTACAATTTGTACTGTTAAAACTTTAGTGGTAAGACGGTTATTTATAAGTTGTCACTTCCTCCTAGAAATTGAACTAGCCAAACAATTCAAATGAAATATACACTTTTCTTGCCTTTTTTTCAGGAAATTGATAATTGATAATGAATAGAATATAATTACCTATATCAGCTAAGTAAGTCTAGCTGAAGACGATTTCAGTTGTTATAAAATTTCTGCCTCTTAGGACAACTTTTGGAAGAATGCTTAACCCGGGAAAAAAAGAGATGATTTTTTTTCGGGAAGCACGAGATTAAGTAACATTGTGGATAACATTTTACTAGGTTTTGCTTACACACGTTAAGGCCCCTGTAGCCCGGGAGCCCCGTATTATTGACACGGCTGATATTGCGGTAGCTACGCCCCTACACATAGTATGTAAAACGAATTGTCGACCTTAAAGTTCTCGAATGTAGACAATGTATTGACAAGTGTAGCGAAGGTCTTCACGTGAATCTAAGATCTGGTCGTGACGTCCGGAACACGTTGGATGCCAGCGCTTCGATTCCTTCCATCACAGCTCTTTGGGTTAGCAACTTGAAGAGGCCTTAGGAAGGGCATACAATTCGTAGAAATAGAACTGATGTCCAATGTTTTTCAAAATTCTCGAGTGAAGACAAGATCAAGAAACTAACTTACATGGGTAGAATGTATAGACTGTGGGTCTGTAATATTTTAACGTCGCTTTCATTCTCATCATTGTCATTTTCTGAAATCAGGGCTATATATTATGTACAGCCACCCAACACATACGAACTCACTTTTATTTAGATATGCCAATACCTACTATCTCTTTTTCATAAACTTCGAACAGTTTAAGACTACGGAAACTCTCGCGATTTGGGTAGGTTTTAACTCATCATAATGGTTCATCCGGTATGTCTAGCATGTGTGTGACGCATACCTACATTACGTGGTAAGTATATGTATAGCCAATCATACCCGGGCAAAGCCGGGACGGGCAGCTAGTTTATTTATAAACCAATAGTGCATATAGATAACATTAACCCGTGGTTTCATATTTTCAATTCTAGAGACAGAATTGTGTATTTAAAAAAACACGATATAAAATTAATCGTATACATATATTTAGCATTTTACACACTAGATAGAGTTTATAAAAAAAGTACATTTATTATATTCGTGTAAAAAGGACTGTTGACAGCTTATTAAAGAAATTAGACTCCAATTTTAAATAACATAACATGAAGTAAAAAAATTGTAGCACAGATCAAATGATAACTTTAGCACGTTGTAGCGTAGAAACAGAATTATAATGTTTTCCTTACGTTAGCCTCACTGACTGGAACTTATGTTCGCTTTCAGAGAACAGGTGCGCACGCGCAAGTTACTTCGCATTTCCATATTTTTTATGATACCACGCAATTTATTGTCGACTTATCTCTGAACAAAGAACGCCGACGCATAGAATGACTACTGAGATTGCATTATCACACTGACTTGAGATTTTTGCACAATTATTCTTCAAGTAAACGCAGTCCCGAAACGGTAAACTCGATTTTAAAAGTTATTTCACCGTTGAGAAATATTAAAATAAATCATTATTACCAAAGTTTCCAAAATATCTGGTTACTAATATTATGACTTTCAATAAATGTTATTATGCTCTTTTTAAATTAATTGTTGGTGTAATTATTATGGTCAAAGACTTTGCTTTTTTAATTTTTTAAAGTTTTATTATTTACAATAGGTATAATAAAATAAGAATAATTATGGTAAACCTCAAATTTCAAAATGCTCTGTGACGTAAATACCGTTTGTTTTGAGTATTATTATGAGTTATGACTTTATTGCAGTTTAACGCAATTCTGACGGAATAATGTAAACATAATATCTTCGTTCATATTAAGAATAAAGTATTATTTGCATCATTTTACGCTTAAGATTGAGCTATTAGTGAAGCTTTGTTGTTTCACAGAGATCGCTATCTCATCTAGGCACCTACTCTTTTAGTTAATGCTATTAAATGCTAGGTTAAAGCATACTTGTTATCATATTAATATGCTTTATGAATTTCCTGAAGTTTTTGAATTGGTCTCTCCCGAAATAATTCGCACAATATTTTCCCTGTAACTCTGGTAGAGTAGGTAGGTGCCTAAAAAGCTTATTTTATAGTTTTGCATGTCTTAATCAAAATGCTATATCAAAATGCTGCATGTGATCAAAAAGTTCTCAAAAATCCAGGAATTTAACTCAAAGGTACAAATATCGATTAATATATATAGATACTAGTTTTTACCCGCGGCTTCGCCCGCATACGCAATATATCATTATAATTTATAGCCTATGTGTTATTCTGATATATAAGCTATATTATTCCAAAGTTTCATCTTAATCCGATCAGTAGCTTTTGCGTAAAAGAGTAACAAACATCCATACATCCATCCATCCCCACAAAAATTTTCGTTAAAAGTAGGATAGAGCTCATTAATATTAATAGATAATAATATATGTAATAATAATGTAATGTATTTATGTGATGAACATAAGTGTTTGCTCTGCGTCTGGGTGTTATTTAGTTACTATCTATATAAGTATGTATTTAAAAATAAGTATATGTAGTATATCAGTCTCTGGCAGCCATATCACAAGCTTTGCTTAGTTTCGGGTCAGAGGCCGTGTGTAAGATGTCACAAAATATTTATTATTATAATTCTCAATCGAACAAATTTAATGAAATAACTACAATGTATACGTATCCAATACAACTTCTTACTTAACACCATAATACATTTCACTGGATAACACTTTGTGAACGCTATTGTTTTAATAAGTCAAGGCTTAACAAATGACGATTAACCATTTTAGGAGCTAAGAGCAAAGTGAACGACACAATTTAGTATTGTCAAAATTTTCCCAGATACGGGCTAGCAATTAATTAATCTATGTCAAGTGCACACGAATAACTGGGCTGGTTCATTAATTAAGAATAGAAACTTAATTTAATGTTTGCTCAGATTGTTTGCTATGAGAAGGTCACGAGCTCCGAGAGGCTTGCGATTTCGGGGCCTGCCGTGGAGTTGCAACTAAATTTAATACATTATGTTTAAATAGCTTCTTCATAAATATGAATATTCTCTAGCTAGACAAAGTAGGTTTACGTATGACCGCCTCCTGTCTGATGTTAAACATAGACGTCGTCTAGGGGAGTGCACTTAAGTTATAATTATATATTACTCTCTACATATGTACCTACTTGAAAATATGACAATAATAACCAGAACATTCTCGGTTTAGGCCTCTCTTATTACATTTTCAGAATACTCAGGTTGAAAAAAGCTTATTGAAGTGACGTAATATACATACGTAAATGAAAATCCTATCTATAAAACTTTAAACTTACCGATAAGTACAAGATCTTCATACTAAAATACATATTGTAACACCATGGGTTATGCGAGTGCTTTTGAATAAATTTGATTTTAGATACAGATTAAACTGCAATTTTATTCTTAATCTTACATTAAATAATTCAAGTATGAAAACAAAAGTGAGCATTTAATCTCCGTCTGCATTAACGGTAACTCGCCACACCACAATGAATCTAAATATTAGACAGTTACAACTTCCAACATCCGGGTTTAAAAACCATGACTCGGCTAAGCAGCTACAAGCTACAACACCGAATTGTTTTTCGAAATTGCTCATATTATTTACCGAGCGTGTTATTTCGTAGATTGGATCAGTTTTTGACAAATTGAAACGGTCATTATGTACGCAAATGCGGTAATAAACCGCTCGCATGTTGCGCGGGTCCATCGCCAGCGCGGCCGGAACGCTGCAATGAAATCATAACGCTCGGAATTTACGTAATTTGGCCAACAAAAGGCAAATATTCCAGGCCATGCCGCTAGTTTATGTCTGCGAGACGGGTATTAAGTAAATTGTAGGTAGTATTGCGCGCACGGGCCCCTCGTTAGCCCCCGCCCGGCGCACGCCGCGGCCTGACGTGACACCGAATGTCGCTTTGTTTCACTTTTATGCGTACCCGAGCTTAGATCAAATGTTAACAAGATTTATAGCGGTCGCAGTGGCCGTCGAGCTCTTTCGTCGAAACGTTCAACTTTCGTATAAGAGGCCAATTTGTGTGAACCTTAATGCTGTGTCGTGCCCGTGCATGCATGCTCCGCCTTTTTATTACTGCCCCTTAACTGTAAACAACACCCATTCTCGACGAGATTGTCCCGGAATGCTATTTGTAGATGACGGTATGCTATCTTTGAGAGCCGCTTAAAATGTAGCGTGGTGGAGGAAATCACGCGCCCAATGCTCGTAAAAAACTAGATTTTAATGTGAGGTCCACAATCGGAGTAGTGATCTCATCTTTCTTGTAGTCTTTTATATCTTCTGCTAAACACATTTTCCCGGAATGTAGAGTTTATAAATTTTGATAATACTTAAACATTTTTGAAAGGCTTTAATTTCAAACGTAGATAAATTTGTTTTGTGCTGAAAACATATTGCAGAACTTAAAATACATACCTATTTGTAGATTACGTTCCCTACCTAGGAATAGTACGAAGTTCCTTTCATTGTCAATAAACTACACAACACACAAATTGGTCGGATTCTTACACTCACCAATCTTCGTTTAGGCTTGATCAGCGGTCGATTCTGTCCGTTCATCTTGTAGTAGAGTCCGCACGCGTTGCAGAGGTAGTGGCCCGTGCCGTCCCGCCGCCACAGCGGCGTGCTCGTGGCCCCGCAGTTCACGCACTCCCGACCCTCTGAGGGATGGAATACGGTTCAAAATTGCATGGACGACTGATGTGGACTTAGCTCGAATGATGTTACTGATCACTTCAGTTTCCAAAATATCTAGTAGTTTTTTCAAAGGTTAAAGTAATTGCAGAATAGTTGAGTGTGACTTTAAGTAAAATCAAACGAGCGTTCATCTAAAACTTGGATATGGCTTCAACTTCAAATTGAAAATTGTGTTATTTGGATTGTCACTTAATATGGTGCTTAAACTTAACAAAACTCTTAACATCGAAAGCAAAAAGAGTGAACAAGCAAAAGTAAACACAAAACCAACACCAAACAGAACGTGGCAAATAAGTAACTGTTAGAAAAATGAAAGATTAACAAGCTTATGGTCGTTGAGGTAGAATATACCTGTCTCCTGGCAGGCTGGGGAAGATGAGAGAAAAATCACATTCAGAAACATTACATATATAATTGAGCTAACCAACAAAGCATGCTTACACACACTAAGCTCAACAACAACTACAAATCATCCTTCCAACATATGTTTATCTCGACATCAACATAATTGCAATTACTACAAAAATACTAAAATATTCAATTAACCAGGGAAAGCGCGACGAGTGAAACTCGAAGAAAAAATATCAAGATTTTTTACACGCAAAGGAAAACTAGGAGAAAGTTACGAACGAGCTAGCCTAAAGAGCTACGGTAAGTCGACGCATGCAAAACTCCCTCGCTAGTAATTTTCTTCACAGCATTATCGTTATGGCTTCATTTATAAACAACAGGTACAAAAACTCGTTAAAATATTCATATGATAATTAAAAATGGTTTCGTAACTACACTTGATTGTTACTAAAACTGCAGCAACAAAAGCGAGTTGCTATGAAAATAAATGGCTGTTGCAAAAATAGTGGAGAGCTAGACGCGAAACAGAGCATAACCAGAGCTATAAAGTATTACCCACATGCTAATTTTCGCTCTATGTAACGTACTACGTCTGAAACCATCTTCAACGCAAGCCACGGCCTCTCATCCATGAACCGGATTGAATTGCAAATCGCAAACATTAAAAATGACAAGATGAGCTACAATTGACACCTAATAAATCAAAACTAATAAAGCGGAGAAGATTAATGAAAACAGAAACGTTGCATGCTTCAACTGTTGCATGCGTCTGACCCCAGGACGAGCCGCCCTCCAGGAACATAACATGTCGAACGCGCTGCCCGAACAAGTGCTTAGTGAGAGGATGTTTTCACATATGGGATGCGCGTGCGCCGCCCACAATCTCTCTCTAAACTCGATTACACGACCGATGATTTACAGAGATCGAATTTAGAAGCGCATCTCGTTACACCTTCGCATCCTCTCTTTAAATATTATATCCGATACGTTATACGGACCTATCTACCATCGCTGTGGGAAAATCGAAGCACGCATGGCTCGCGAACGTCCTACCAATAAATTATCCTTTACTTTGTTTATTTCTATGAATCACGTATATTGAGTTGCAGATAACATCCACCGATGTGTTAGATACGTAGGTATCGATGAGTATCTATCATAATCAAAATGTATCTAGATCTGATTGCATTAGCCGAGTCCCCAGACGCTACGATGCGTTGAATAAATAATCGCTCCACCACAATAAGGAAGGTGAAAGTGCTGGGCTATAATAGAAAAAAATACGTTAAACGAACCGAAAATGTTTTACGAGCTTTAGGCAGTGCGGCCATTCATCTTTTTTATGTAAAAACCAGATCATACCCGGCAATTAAATCGCCTGGACCTTATCGAAAACTTATTGCGATCGGCCCGACGACTCACTTTTTGGACTAACCCTTTATATTTTTTGTTGGATCGATAAACCTGTAATTTGCTCCGTAGTTTGTAATAAATAAACACCAATAACGATTATTAGGAAAAAATAACAGGATATTACTTGAGCTGCGAAGTTTTATTACCGCGTCTCTAGAGTTTGATAGTGATTCGGTCGAATAGTAACGTCTCTATTGGTAAAAACGTTTGTGAAAGTGCGGTGTGCCGCGGGCGGCGACGTTTTCAAGATTTACAGCCGCCTGCCTCCCGAGCCACGTCGATATTACACGTATTATTACAGAGCTCCGATTCTGATTAATTACTATACGATTTAATTGTTCGATCCGGTTTAATCATAACGTTTTAATACGTTCACACTACAAGAATTATTTCTTTATTCTACTTCAGATGTAAGCGAGTTTTCTCTTCGGGACGTGGTTTTGACGAGAAGTAGAGATATCGTTTATTGTCATTTGTAAGAAGAGAGTTACTGAAGTGCCGCGGAAAGTATCAAATTGGAGCGAAAAATCCAGTATTTGTTAAAATTAGAATGCGGCAGTCTCTTTATTGGGCGGAGTGACGTGCGGTCGTGACGCGGCGGCGCTACGTGACCGCGATAAAAGATTTTCATCTGCCATATTTTTGTAGCCGAGTGGTTTTTATTTTTCGAGAGTCTTCAGGTGAGCGCTCTCGGGCTGTTCGAGAACCGGCGGAGTTTTCACACGGCCCATTCGCACGGGGAAAACAACCTGAAGTGCAAACACTGCACCGCCGCCTCGAGTGATGTTGACCCCGAACTATCGATGCGTTCCGAATGCCAATTCAACCCCGCCAACCCATCGAGACCACAGAGGAAAAACGCAACCATAATCAAGTATAACGCTAATGTGCGCCCGGTAATGTAATTTAAATGAAGGACTAATTCGCTCCCGTGTACCGTGACGTTCTCTCGGCGCATCGGCCCATCAACACGTAACGGTGAGGCTATTTTGCATACAAACCATTAAATTATTGCTCAAAACTTATTCTTTGTTGCGCCAGAACCACAGAGGTTGTTATTACGCTTTAATTATATGCCAGTATGCAAATAGAAAAAATTTAATGGAAGCCGATGGTCTCGTCGGAGGTTTATTTTTATTGAGCATTGTGTTGCCAGGAAACGTTTTGTGGTAGTCTAAGTAGAGATTTCACGAGCTATTGGCCAGGAAAGGTAAACGAAAATTTGTGCTGTCTAGCGAGCGTCCGTGATTGCAGTAGATAATGATGTAACAATCGGTGTGGTGTGCAGGAATGAAGCCATTTTTCACGGCGCGGTCCGGCGGCCGCGGCAGCGTGGCCGAGCGGACGCCGCCGGACGCTCGGACGCTCTTATTTGCATTCGTTATTAGCATACAGCGAGATAATTACTTGTGACGAGCGATGCAACGCCGCTCGGCTGCAACCAGCGCGGCTGAACCAGATGTAATTATTATACCGGTCATACCGTGCCTGCACTGAGCGACGCGGCGGCGCTCCCACCGACCGGTCCGCTAACATATTTTTTCTAATCCCAGCCCTATTTAATTACATCGGAGGATACTTAATTTGCATGAGCCGATCGGGTGTAACCTTATATATCCGATTTTTATATCAGTATATTTTTTTATAGATCGTTAGTCATCTAATTTAGTAATTGAATTAATCACTGGCCTGCTGCGGATGTCCAACGTAAATATGCAAATGTCGTGTGTTGCAATTGTATCCCACAATGTCGGCAGACCGGAACGAATTTACTACACCTACCGCACTAACCAACTTTACAAAGTTAAAATATACATTAACAGCTTGTTTCGAAACGTTACGTGTTTTTACTCGATAGAATTAATTCCTAAATCATAGGTACGTGTTACAAGAGTTACAAGTATCATTTATCATTTTTCTGGCAATTTAGTAATATGTCTTAATATAGCGGAGTAGTGAGATTAATTGGTTTAGCGAAATAATAAGGTATGTGTGTTGGATGTTCATTCCTGTGCTCCGCCGTCCGTGGAGGACTTATCACGTAGCTAATTGGTTGTGCAACGTTCGAGTACGAGCCGCAGCGCTCTCCGCAACTCTGCCGTCCACAAGCTATAACACCGTTAAGCCACAGGGGGTCATTTTTCACTTTTAAACACATTCTTATAGAGTTTAAAAGTATATATCGGTCACTGTTAGAATTATTTTTAAATCGTTTATAATTTAAAAGATAGAAATTGTGAAAACACCGCTATTAAATTCTTATTTCTATTTTACAAGTCAATAAAGTCGTCATCCAACAAAACATAGCTTAATACCGCTACGATCCCATTATTATTTGAAAACATAATTATTCTACAAATAATAGATTACCTTTAATGTCGTTTTTGCAAATAATTGTCTAAATCATAGTTAAAGTACTTTATCGGTCTAGTCCCGCGATTTTCGCTGATACCCAAAAATTTGGTTTTGTAGTTTTATGGCTTTTTAGGTTATAGACGGCAGAACTCCACTGTGCTACTCGTTTTTGTAAATGTATATTCCGTACGATCTTTTGTCCTTTATCATATATCATAAAGGTGCCATAGTATCAGCGTAATTTTTTATATGAGCGGGTGAAGACCAATACGCCCCCGGTTTTGCCCGATTTTTGTATTCAAAAATCAATATGAAATTGATATTACCACTTTTTCTTAAATGTTATGGATGAAATCCATAGTTCAATTCATATGCATAAATAACAGATTCAAAAAAAAATCTAAACGTGTAGAAAAGTGCCCAAAAATGCTATAAACTTTCTTAGAAATCATGAATTTGTTCTGAAACGCGGTAAGTATCTTCGCATTTAATTTCAATCGAGCGAAGTTTTTTGAATTGTGTTTCGAGTTATTGATTCCCCTACCGTATAGTTTTGAAAATATTGTATATTTTATTTTTATTCGACAACTTCGAGGTTTGATGGAGAAAAGTCAGTTTAGCTAGGGCTCTATTCAGGTATTTCGAGATTGGGTGGTGGCTTAAATCAATTCTATATCTAGTTAGAACTAACTTCTTTAAATAAAAGTACATAAAAATTTATGAATTATTTACCGAGATTTCTCACTCCAAAACCTTAACTCTTCATAACATTATTATTGTATAAATATAGATTCGAAGTACCGTATTTATTTTAAAAATTTAATCCGACTATTTTAAGTGGATGGACCACGTATAATACAGTCAGAAAAAAACTAACGCCACACACAGTTAGTTGAGACCCACCGAATGCAGGTGTTTACCTCAGAGCCTTTAAAATAACACTCGTCAGCCAACAAAGGAACGCTCGCATTGTTTCCACACAAAATCACTGAATTTGAATACGATCGGAGTGAACGTAACATTGTTTTAGAAAGTGTTGAATGGTTCCGCTCAATAAATAGGCGAGATATAATAACAGGTTGCGATTCAAGCTGACCGCTCGTTATTTTGCATTGCCCTTTCCATGACATTCTTCAAATATGGCCGATGCCTGATATCACGCTTTTTCGATCGATAGACTGAGCTTAGCTTAGGGCTTGTATTGATTGCGGTAAAGCGAAGCATAACGCTTAGTATACCGAGTGCTAGCACGATTTACTCACAACAATAATACGCTTGTACAATGAACATTGCTTATGCGTATACCTATTATGTTAACAGGAATTTGGTATTCAGCAAAAGGAATGAAATCTTAAACATGTGCCAATGTTCCCACATTATAACAAATATTATTGTGCTTTTCTAAATACGTAGAGTCTAAGGCACTGGCTTTACCTACTATTATTTATTTATTTGGACGCTGATTTCAGTCAATTCATTAAAGTAAATAAAATAATGCCAAAATGATTTGCATTAGCTCAACCCAAATTAAAACTCCATACACTAACTACATGCTTATGAATAATCTTCGCTAGAGTAGTCTCTAGTGCAGATTATTCAGAAATATGGGCAAGAATGTAAGATATATTTTCAACGATATCATTAATTTGTGGTAAAATTAAATACATAATTAATATGAATACATTATCTGTATTTCATATTTATTAAATCTTATTGGTATCTCATCTAGCCCATGACCACAAGTTACAAAAGCAAGACTGGACCTACTCTACACTTGTTATGTCTATCTGGCTGCAGACCAGGTACCTAAGTTTGTATCTGAAATTGGCTACTTTAGTCGTAGCCTAAGAAGTACAGATACAGCTCCTGGCAATAACAATTAGTTCTAACATCAGTGTGAGTTACAGAACGGCTCGAGGTCAGCCGATCGCGCACAATGGAATGGCCTGCATCCGGCCACCGAGCATTATCATAATGCTGCTTCCATCGAGAACCTTTGCATCTATAGCCTTTCTATAGCATCTACTTAACAGGATACATCTTAGGTACTTCTTATCATAAAATTATTCGAACGTGTCTTCTCGCAGCTTCTATCTTACATTTTAAAGCAGCGGTTCCCGAATTCTTTTGGCTACGGAACCTTTTTTGTGTGATCTTTTTTGGGCGAAACCCTAGCTTGAGTAAAAAATAAATTAACTGTAACATTGTTTTTTTTTGTACTGTCATACTGAGGCTTTTTGAATTGAGTAGCGGTAGGTACGGAGTACGCCATGATGCCAAAACGGAATTTCGGATTACAAAATTTAACTAATACTGAATAGTAATTACGTCCATTTATAAAATTACAAGACATAAATATTATCAAAGGTGAAACTCTTGGTTGAAAATCTTGAATTTTCGTGGAACCCCTGAGAGTCACTTACAGAACCCCAGGGTTTCGCGGAACACCATTCGGGAACTGCTGTTCTAAAGAATCAATAGAGATAAACTGAATGCCTTCTGAATATTTTTCGATCGTGTTTGCCAAAATAATATAGCGAGATGTAAGGATACGAATAATATTATTGCATAGCTGTTTTACCTTGTGAGGCTTAGAATGTTAACTCCCACAATAATAAATTATCATTTAAAATTAAATTTAAAAGTTTATCGCCTACATTGTTATTATCAAAAGCTTAATCAATCACATTATAACACCTACAGTTATCGGTGATTCTCAATGCTTATGCAGTTTAGTTGCACTTTTTGCGGACCGATTAAAGATTAGATTAAAAATTTCATGATGGATCGGGGTATGTTAAACTGACTAATGTGTTTATTCCTTGCACGTGTGTTTTTCGAACCCAATTAAGTTAAAGAGCAAATAAGTCTCGATAAGATTAAAAAATATATTAACCAAGCGAATGAAATTGCATGTTCGTTAACTCTAACTTAGCACTTTAGTAAAAACTATCAGCAATCCTCATTAAGGTTTTATACAAATTATTATTTTAATGGAACACTTCCAAAGGGTTGAAAAAGAGCATTAAAGTGCTCTACTTACTGTAAAAACTATTCAGCATTGCTCATGAGTGTCAGGAAGATTAATTATGTGCTCCTTTTCCCTTTACTAACATTGGAATGAAAATTAATTAAATTAGTGCCTTTAAAGTCGATTTCCAATTAGGAAATACGAGTTGTGCTCCACGTTTTTGTTGCTATTAGCCGACTGGTTAGGATGGGTTTACACTGCTCCAGTAACGATCGGTAAATAACCATTTTATTGACGTAAGTTACTTTTGGGGCAATCTAACTGTGAAATTGAAATTGAAGTGGTAATTGAGTGCAATTAAAAAATATAGTTACTTAAGTAATTAAACACTCTTTTCATATTCTTGTTTTAAAAAATGTGTTGTAACATTATTCAGAATAGTTTAACTGATATTTTCTTTTACGCAGAATCGCACTTAGGTATACTGAGCGCCACACAAATCTACGGATGGGAAGTTATGCGCACTGCGCAAAAGCCGAAATATAGACATTCGCGGGAGCCAGAGAAACGAGACGCCGGGGCACACCCGCCCGCCAGCCTCATGCTTCTCGCGCGCTCCCTACGTACTACACACGCGGCATCGGCATTGTGCTCACATGCGCAATAATTAGCCAATCACCACGAAGTGTCATCTGCGGCTAACATCTCATCTGCCGATTTGTATAATGGCGCTTAGTATAGGTATATTATAAAAATAATATGATTAAAAGAGTTATAGAAAATTACATTGATAGCTGTTTTAAACGCCATTTCATTCGTGTTCACTAAAGATTTGCCTGTAGTCGGTAATATTAATATTTATTATTATTATTAACCTGTTCCATCCCACTGCTGGGCAAAGGCCTCCCTATTCTCCTTCCACTCTTCAGATTAATAGTAGATCAATATTTATAGGCACACGTATGACACATTCATAATTTGACATATGACACACTCATATGCTAGTTAGTAAAACTATGCAAGAATTAAACATCAAGTGACAAATAACGTAAAGTGAGCTGTTGATAAATTACCTATTTATCGATCTTTACGTTCTTTAGACAGTACAAAACCTTTCTGTAAATAGAATTAAGAATTTCTGCTAGAAGATTAATGTTAAAACAAAGTTAATTAGAGATTGCCAACCACCTAAATATTGTTCAAAAGACAATGAGAATTTATATAACCGTTAAGTAGCAATTTACTTACAAAATAAAATCTTAATTAATGCCTTTCTCTATTTACTTTTTACATCCATTTGCGTTGGTATCACACGGAAATCTCAAACGGTGTGACAAGTCTTTTACTCCTAATGACATGACAACTCTATTATCTCTATGACATGTCTATTACCGTGGCTTCTGGGTTTTTCAATATGATTGTAATTATCTCGTGGGAATAATCATTATCTAGATCGCAACTCGTCTAGATAAACTCTATTGCTACTTATAATTCATTAAGTTTCACTAAATATTGAATAACTAAAGTTGGTACTTGGAATCTTGAAGCGGTTTATAACTTATCATCTTGACTTCAAGTTTGTATTAGATAAAGTAAATTTTACTTATTTATATTTATAGTTCTCTTAGATAATTGCTTGTGTTGAGTCTAGAATAGAAATCAGAGTTATTAATGCTATGAACATTCAAACAATTTAAATTGTAGTTATTTATACTTTATTTTTTTTTCATTTTCATTTTTTATTATCTTATCTACTTCTGAATTAAGGTTCTATTTCAATGTTTTAGATTATTCTAACTTGCAACACTTTTAACTAAGTACCTACGTTAGATGTTAAGTAAACAAATTACTGCAATGCAAGTCACTTCTAGACAAACCTTTTATGAATCAAATTCACTGGCTTTTGTCAACAGTAGACGTGATTCAGTTGAGATAGTGATGATATCTTTTAAAGGTCGCTTGCTGCTATTAAATGTGCATCTAGTTAAAATGTAGGATGGTGAGAGTACATAATTTTGTGCACTCATTATTCTAATAAGAGACAATAACCTGCCGTGGCGGTTCCCGTCCATTGTCATAGTTTAACAAGTACGCGAGATAATTACATTTTCAAAAATATAAAATAAAGAGCTATTATGCGGTGTTAATACAATTACTGTTGAGTAATTCATTGTTATATTATGGCTGTTGCGGAATAATATTTTAGGTATGTTTCTATTGCGAAAACCTGCATTCAATTTACGATTGTAACAGATTACAAAGGTCAAGCTATTAATAAATCCAGTAGGATACTCAGTAGTTTAGCTGCTTAATGCAGCATTGTTGTTAACACTCAATAGTAGGCATTTTATTGTCAGTTGATATTTTGCGTAGTCCGGCCTCTCTGATATTAGCAGTTGAGTACAACAGAAGGCAAAACTTATCGCTAAACGATTTGTCAATTGCAATAAATCCAATCTCACTCTGACACAGAATAAATTACCATAACTTTAGATTACCGCGTAAACTGACTAACAGTACAAGTAAGTGTCATGATTTTATTTAATCCCTGAAATCTAATTAGCTTTAAGTTTCTCCTACTTAAACAATGAATAATGACAACTAACATAGCCATTATGTTTCCACTCTAATTTCTAAAATTAATAGAAATCTACTTAAAGCGTTTGTTTAATTGCTCACGGAGCTACACAATAGTGGGTCGCAATTAAGTAATGAGAATCATCGTGTTTGGTCAACATCACTCGAGGCCGGCGGTTCACATGGGGAACAATGTACGCCCACAGGCCATGGTGACTGTCTAATTGTGAACTAAATTCAATATTACACATTTCTTTAGATACGGTACTGGGACTTATTTAAGATGAACTGAAACATTCTACCGAAACCAGGTTGTCTTTCAATTGCGTCAACAGAACCCCTAGACTCCATTCCGTCGCGTCTGCTGCAAAAGCCAATTCTGTTAGTAAAACCTTCACCGGTTAGAATAGTAGTTAGTGCAGTAACAAGCAGTTAGTATCAGTTACATCGATATCCCGAGCTCTGTGGCGAGACGCGAGCCGTCACCGTGAGGATGAAAACGAGTGCCACAACCCCTGTGCGAGAGCCACGCTTATCCGATCACATCGACGACCGAACATCCAAGCCGTTGGGAAATACCAAATGAAATAATAATCTCGACTCGGCTATCGAATTAATAAATCGCAATTGTCGATGAGACGATCTCTATTGAGATTCTAATTACGCGGAGAATATCGCGGCTTCCATCCCGGCCTTCGATTAGTCTCGAATGGCACTCCGCTTATTTGATTTGTTATCTGATTAGCTTAGAATTTAAGTGAAAGCTACGTTACGACTGTGACTTAGCTAATTGCACTCCGTAACAGTGTATCTGAACAATGATACGTAGAGAGGGAAGAGCGGCGGTGCTGGGAGTGTCGGAGTGCGGTCGGACAAGCGTGGAGCGATGTCGTGAGGTGCCGCGGTGCGAGGCGTGCAGCGGGAGCCGCGGACTCACCGGCGCTAGTTCGCGTCTTGTTCGGGCGCGGCTTGCTCTGCTGCTGCGCCCCACTATACCCCTTGCCCTGGTAGTTGTAGTACTCGCCGGCGGCGGCGTTGTACTGCGCGTTGTATTCCCCGGAGGGCTGGCTCGACTCCTGGGGGCACGAGTCCGGCGGCGCACCTTCGCGCTGTTTCGAAGGCGGCACGCCCATCATGGGCTTGACGTCCCCGCACAGCGGCAGCTCCTGCTGCTGCTGCATGAAGGCGACGCTCATGGCGGTGGCGTGCGCCACGGCCGCCTGGTAGTCCTGCTGGCCCAGCGCCGCCGCCGCCACCGAGTCCGGCGTCGAGTCTTTGGGCGGCGTGGGGGGGAAGGAGAACAGGGGATGCGGGTGGTGGTGCTGCGCGGGCGACAGGGGCTTGTCCGCGGGCGCCGCCTCCTGCTGGAAGCCGCCGCCCCACGCGCCGCCGCCCAGCGCCTTCGACTCCAGCCACGGGTGCAGCGGCGTGTGGAAGTGCGGCCGACACACCTGCCCGCTGCCGCCACCCAGCGACCGACCTGCGAAACACCACACATGTCACATTGCTAACCAAATTGAATTGAATATTTTTGGAAACCTAGCTGAATTGAATATTTTTTGGAAACCTAGCTGTTAACTCGCCGATATACAAAGATGTACGATAGGATAGCTCACGATTGGTGGAGTAGAACAATAACATTTAAGTGACCCATGTCAAGATCAACAGAGATTTAGCGATACAAGTCTGATTGCAGCACCATAGCATTAAAATTTGTCATCATTACAGTGAATACCTTAAACATGCTTTTTCTCCCTCCTCCGACCCAAATTAATATCATTTAGTCTGTAACCACCGCTCTTTCACACGACATCTTCATCTACAACGTCGTAATCGGCCCTATGAATATTCTCGGCTGTAATGTGTATTTGATAAACAAATAATGGAGGCACTCAGTTCTCGATGGCTGCGTCCGTGAACAAAAGGCCTTACTTTTCCAAAAAGTTTCAAAAGCGGAGTATCACAACACTGGGCAATTAAAATTGTAGGCCAGCTGGAAATTTCATTAATTATGTACACAGTAGTGTCAGGTTTTGATTATACTCTTTGTTGATGTGTTTTCATACGTTCATAATGCGTGTTTTGAATTGCTCTTTTAGGCGATGTTTAATGAAATGAGCTTCGCCAAATTTTCACAGCTCCGTTGCTAAGAGCAGATGGTTTGTCGCAGGGTAAATGACTCCCCCTTTTTAAATTCTACAACTACATCAGCAATTATTATTTATAAGTGAAAGCAAACATATGTACGGGTACGTTTTGTCATCGGGGGGTGGGTAATAATATCTGTTTTGAGCGATCGAGGATTGGTGGATTTCATTTGAGGGAACATCCCTTCTAGCTATTCCCCGCGGACGGCAGGGCGCGACTGCGGAATCCCGCGGCGAGCTGCGGGTAGTTAATACTCGGTTGCTTAGACTCAACTTGCTCTAAAACTTATGTGCAATATGAGGGTATGAAAAAAATACCGATTTCCTATTACTTGCAACTGTGCAATCTCTCAATTTGATAGGTAGATGCTTATCTACGCCAATCTTTTGTTTCCAAACAACCGATAACTCCCAAACTGAATTGCCCTTGCTATAAAACAATGCAGCTGTATTCTTTCTACAGGTTCGTCACAAGCAGACAATGTAGATTTAGTGATGTAGATACGTATAAGCCCGCATCGTAGGCCAGGTGTAGATCACGAGATTATCAGCGATCCTTATCACAAGGGCACCCGTACACCACGACTAGCCGCAGACGGGGGCGAACGAACTCTACTAGCACTGAATGTCGAAAGTAGTCAATTAATTAGTGAAATCTGATTCTGAGATAATGCTCGTTTTCCAAAGATTCATAGACCCGGCTACACATATTTCAGAAAGTTAAATTGTAAATCGAATCTGAATAAGTTATCGCTGTGTTGAGCGCTTAGCTGGTTGCTCCCTCAATTAGAGTTATCCATTCGATAGTCGAAATAATCGAGCGCGGACTGAAGGGTCATTACGGTAAACAACACAGCATAAAACAATAATGAATCAGTACCGGCGTCACATTGGGCCGAGTACACAACAACGTTTTGACAGCGTCCGCGACAACGGGAGCCACCCCTCGCGCGTTAGGCCGCGTTCACAATAGCCGAGCGATGGCGGCCCGATAACGTGCGTATGAATAATTCCTGTTATCGCGCCATCTCGCCACATGCCCTACCTGCCCCCCTACCACCATATCCGAAAACGGCTCTACTGTATGGAATATTCACCATTCTGCGGCATTAAACCATCGCAGAGTTCACTCGATTTTCCTGGTACGGGGCGGCCACGACGCTTTTTATTCATTATAGGGCTGCAAGTTTCGGCCATTGTACTAGATACGCCGTTTGTGTGCCACTAAGCCTTGATTGTTATGGGATTTCGTGTTTTACAAGCGCCGGGGCTAATAGAAAGCAAAAAGTTATGGCAGTAAATAAAGCGGAAATTGAATTAGGTTAAGATTCTGCTGCTAGTGTGGGAGGGGGTCGGTGGAGTTGTTAAATTTTATGAATTTGAGACTAACCGCTTTTATCAATAAGCGAGTTTTGATTGTAGGCTATATACTTTACTATACTTTATACTTTAGGAAAAAATAAAATCTAAATTCATTATTAACTATTCATTTTAGACTGCAAATCGATAAATGAACACAACGTTAATACGTTAATCTAGTGTTGATTTGAAAAATGTTAAAAAGTTATATCTGTAATTAAATTTTGAGAATATACATACAACGATAGTAGGTAATATAGTTTTACTATAACCACTTTCAAATTATCCACCCCCATAAAAACAAAATTAACAGAAAATTACATTAAATCAAATCATAAACCAATCATGGTAGGTTCCCACAGCCGTCGAGACAAAGCACCGGAATCGAACCCCCGACCCCTGGCCCCGAGGCAGATGCAGTCGGAGATCTTATCACTCCTGCGCCACAGGGTACTGCAAGTGTTGGTTGATGCACCCGTCTTGTTTACTCACTGTAACGGTTTTTTCCACCCCTTCTGGATGATTGCAGTTTTTGTGACAATACCAATTTCCTAACATAAATATGCAACTAACAAGATTTGGTAATTCTTTATGTAAAAATTATTTAACATATTCAATTAGATTTTTTTATTTTACCTAGCTAAATTTAAACTACCAGTAAAATTCTATTCATTGTAATAAATGTCCAATAAATATTTCAAAACATTTAATTGTTACCTTTATCCTTCCCCTACTCGCAACATTCACAAAACATAAGGCGTGGTTAAATCGAAAGTGAGCTCCCTCTTTTAACTTCCTTAGCTAGCGGCGAAAATTGCCCCTTTCGACCGAAACCGCCTCGTAACTGGTGCATATGTACGCAATAAACTAATGAGGGAGTCGTACGCAGCGTGACGTCTTCCGGCAACCGCTGGAAATTCTCCCCTAGGGTTTCCGCCGCTACAGTTAACAATGCTAAAGTATGAAGTCGCTTTATAATGTTGCCATGTTGGAATCAGCTGAAAGCACATACCAGGAAAGCCAAAGCCGACGTGAGAACTTTCTCAGCCAGCCAAGGTCACACGCACCGCGTCGTCCAGTCTGCCGCGTTATTTGCGAGCCCTGGCATCAATCGCATCCGCATGCGACCAACGTCCTCATGCGTGCACATACCTTTACGACGACCAATACGCACGCCAAGTTATCCCTTCTCCTTACAGTATTTAGACGTGTTATCCTTTGTTCTCGCGACAGATCATTACGTGCTCGATCATCGGAGTGTGAGCGACCTCTATGTACGGAGTGATAGAGGCTACATTCGACTACAAGCGACCTCTGTGAAATGTCCGACGTGTTAGCGAATGATAAATGTAGGCGTCGGTATCGCGTATCGGATCTCTCCGTTCGCACGCCGAATTAATTTTAATTTATTGATCGTCGTATCGACGACGAGTATTTTAGTTGCCTACTAACGTCGCAACGCTGCTTTGCTTTTAAAGTGTTTATTTGCAGCGCCCGCCTGTAATGTTACAAGATAAAATATTAACTGCTACGTAGAGCAGTCGTGCGTTTACAGAAGGTATTGAATTTGTTACAATCTGTGCGTAGTCGTTGTGACCACTGCCTTACCCACGCTCTTCGATCGATACCCGTTTCAGAGAATTCTATTACATATCTACTGCATACAAACGTTTGTTCAAATCTTCGTTGATTCCATATTTCTAACACTGACTTTTTCTTTAAGTAAATTAGGATTCAGCTGTCGCACCATTTTTTTTACTCATTTCATGCAGTAATGCATTTCAAAGCTGTTATAACGCATTTTACGATGGCTCTTTTATGAGTAGTCGTACAAAAGTCTCACTATGGTAGTTAACTTTATTATTGTCTGTAAAAATATAAAATCATTTATCGTGAATGAGCCTCATTTGGAGGCAGTGTTTGTAAAATGGCGGTCATCAGACGGAAAATGTTCGGTTGCTAATTAACCGGATTTCCCGTGACGAAGCCTTATTACGAAAGTATGCAAATTATATTTTAGCTCAATTAAGCCGCTGTTGCATTATTTATTGAGGTGCTTCTTACCTTTTTTGAAATACAGCTCGCGAGTTGTAGACATGAGCTGAAGCAAGGATATACCTCTACCGCGCTGCTCAAGGTTCTTAGGCCCGATCGATAGTCTAGCTACTCCTAACATCTATCATCCAGCGCACGTTGCATGCAAGCTATAAACCTACATTTAGTGCTTGTGACAGAATTAAATATGCAGTTTTGTCATCGATCAAACAGCGCCGATCCGTGATCGACTTTAAAGCGTCAACGAACTTTGGATAGCGAATTCAGGAATGCCGAACGAAAGCGAATGAACGCGACTCCGTATGGGAGACGGCGAGTTCTCACCGTGTGTGTCTCGCGCTGTCCATTTACTTCTAATTCCTTTTACTATTAAAAATATTTAAGTATCGACACGGTCGCGTTCCGAATGTAAAATGGAGCTCGCGGGCGGTCACACATCATGTTACCTTCTGATTGGATTATAATGCTTTTATATTACGATTCTTATTACGGATGGGTGCTACCGAGCGGCGTGTGACAGGCGACGTGGGGAATAACAACTAGTGTCGAACGAACGGAAAAGCTGTCTGCTCCACTCGAACGATGCGACGATCGAGTCGGTGGTAATATCCGGGATAGATATCGCCAAATATATTCAGCGTATTTTTCAGAACACGATTTTAAGCAAGTATATCGCGGTGTAAGAATGTAGCATTAACTATTAAGTATGAATTTAAAAAAATATACGTCTCTGGACTTACATGACTTTACATACCTATATCTACGCAACAATCGTCTGTAATTGTTTTCGTTATGGCGAATAAATATTAAGTCTAGAAAGCTATGCGGTGACGTTAATATGAGTCTATCTCGCTTACTCAAATGGCAAAAGCAGTTAAGAGCGAATAAATAAAATGGCACACGAAGATAGTCACCACGCTCTTGTCTCTATTTTATAAAGAAACTAGCGTTTACTTGCGTCTTCGCCTGCAGGGTATTTTAATTTTTGTGCTATCACATGGGTACATTTTATTTTTCTGGGAAAAAGTAGCCTATGTCACTTTCCGTCTTTCAAACTATGTCCACGTCAAAAATGAAGTCGATTTGTTGTTCCATTGCTGAGGAAAGAGTAAAAAACCAACAAAAACACGTTCGGATACATAATATTAGTAAGGATATACGACAAAACACCGATAGCTAAATAAATAATTCTGGACAACACTGGTAAAAATCCTACTTTCATCAGCTCTACCATTAAAACAAATAAAACAATCATGTCGCTGGCTCTACCAAACTAATTTCATCAACTAGACTACTTTAGGAACGGTACCTACTTTCATTGTTGTTCTTACATTCTACGCTCGATCTAATTTCTCTAAATGTCAACTACTATTGAGATCAATTCGCTTTCGATCGGACACCGCGGATAATCCCTCCGGATTAGAGTTCCAATGGTACGCCTGTCGACGTGGGTGTCTGATTTATACTATTGGACTTTCGGTGATGCCAGCGTAAGCAATTCTACCGAATCCTATTGTTCTACTTTATAAATTCTACTAAAAAATAAAAAAATGTGTTAGTGTTATAGTTGATGAATGAATATTTACTCTTGATACAAAAAGAAACAAAAAGCTGAGTTTTAGAATTATTGATGACCAATACAAATACTGCTAATTTTTCATAAATCAATAAGAGTAAATACACATCTACATATAATCACATCCATGTATCTGATGCTTACTGTGAAAGTTAAGTCTTAGGAGTTTAAGAAGCACAAAGACGCATAAAATGTGCGAGAGAATGCGATGTTGCTACATATATATCTTTTTTTTACTATTGTTTCCCAATACGAAACCATTTTAAAAAATCAGAAATTCTACTATTAAAATTCATTTGAAATAACAAGATATAAAGAACGAGCTGCTTTTCTCCTGAGCAGCGCGACACCGTGAAAGGCATTTCTTTGCATACAGCGCATGTATGCTTCGCGCATGCGCCCCGCATACGCGATGCGCCTCCTCGTTGCCTCACATTGTTTTTATTTTCTTACGAACCCATCACTTCTCATTAAGTAGCGTTTGAAGAATAATTTTACATCACTAATGTCCGGACACGAATTTTATTGTTATTGCATTTTAATCAATTTTCATTGTTCCAAGAGTTGTCAATGGACCACTCGGGCGTTTCCGAGTATTTAGGAAGGAAGTAGTTTTGTGTACGGGTGCTTTATTGATTGGATTTAAGGGCTTTTATCAAATATTAGTTCTAAGAATAGTGGTATAAAATTTTCTTAGATCTTGAGATAGCTTTGTGTGGAATGGGAAACAAACAACTCAAGAATGCTACGCAGTATGTCTTTTTCTGAGAACTGAAAATCTTGCTTTACTTAATTAAAATAAAAACTATTTCTGGTTGAAATTCTGCTCATTTATAGGCGTTGGACTCTTCCTTTATCGTCATTAGTTAACATAAATGCTCAGCAAATTCAGTCCCATTTAATTTTTGTTAGAAACTTTCCTGAAGGTTTACTATATTACGACAAGTAAAATTGTACGCCAAAATACTTATAAATTTTGATTAACATTGAAAAAATATCTCCAAAACCTTTGAGACTCAAGATGGATAAATGTAGTATTTTTTTGATTTTGTAAACATGTTTTGCTCTTTGTATCAGATTTTTTAGTTGGAGTAAAAAAACTTACCCAAACATATATTTACATTTTTTTTTAATTTTTATGCTGTCTCTAAGACCATAAAGCTAAAACAATTATTTCATAACAAAAACATGTTCAATAATGTTCATTTGCATAATTGATCTAAAGAGTGGATAAAATAGATAAACCATTATCATTTCAGCTTAGCACTTTATGTTATGTTTCTCGACATCATTAGGATAACCCAATAAGGTCAATTTATACCAAAGTAAGCTTTAAAAACCCCAATAATCTCTAACGTAAAAGGCTACAGGGCACATAAATGAACTGAACATTTCTGTCTAAGTGTAACGTTGTGGAGGAAAGTCCGTTGCAGGCCGACTTGTTCATAGTGCCTTAGTAAAGTAGTTCGCTAGAATTACTAGTATAGCTTATTATCTCAGTAGTAGTTAATATTTAATTTTCCCACTACATGTAAAGGGCAACTTAGTAAACAAAAATATGCACGCGTAAGCCTGTATCTAATTTTTGCAATTTAAAATTTTCAGTACAGCTGAGAGCATCATAATTATGTGTGTATTCGTAGTGACGCTGCAACAAAAATGTATGTCACATAGATTAAAACGAATTAAAACGATAGCTTTGTTTTATTCACGTGGTATATCTAAATATCATCGAAAACTCATTACTTTAAGCTTTTGGCTCATGCAGTTACATTTTGCCAGTGCCCGCGTGACACACATTGCATTTTGAATTGCATTGGTATCATATAACGAATTTTTAAAAAATACTTATGATACATTAAATGATACCTTGATGTTTTTCTCTAGGGAAATCAATTTGAAGCTTTTATGAGACGCTACGTAGTTTTTAAGCGAAGGAGGAAGTTCCGTATTCGTTTGGGTATGTTCGTAGATATTTTCGCCAATTGTGAACCGAATCAAAAAATATTTTTAGTACTCTCAAGGTACAAAAACAAATCGGCTGAGCCGTTTTTGAAAAATCAGCAATAATGTAAATATTGTATACATCTATTCGAGCAAACTAGGTATTCGAATTTTGTATGCGATGGAATTCTGTGTTTTGCCCATCAATAAATAAAAAATGCCAAGTCGAGGTTTTGCCATTTTTTGCAAAAAAATATTATTTCATTTTTGATTAGAACTTTAAAAATACGTTATAACGTTTCACTTTCAGTTCGGGCAGTGCTACTTATTCACCGAATTTCATCGGAAACTTTTAAAGTAAAAGCTTTGATTTATACTGTGGTACTACTACACAGAGTAGACACTATTGCTCCAACTGTGGTGCGGCAAGTCGGTTCTCTTGATCACGAGCGTGGCTTACCGCGCGGTCACACCACTCGCTCCTTACGGTCATCTGCACTTATTCGAAGGTTCACTACTGACTCGGTAACTCGCTCTTTGATGTGGTCGCTTTTTTGTCGGTGTCAGTTGATACGATTGACGGAAGGTATTGTGGTATTTGCGATATCAATTAGAGTTGATATGATCCTTTCTAAATTTTTGAACTGGATACCATTTTTAGACAAATGTATAACTTTACTTTTTGTAAGTTTGTTACTGACATTGACCGTTATAATAGCTACTTACCTACTTGTTTAGAATATAGCTCATTTTGTTTTTGTACCTTGAATTGACGTATGTTTTTTTTTTATATTAGGTAGTTACCTACTTACTAGTCACGCAACAATGCAACTCATGGTCTCATCGCAAATAGTCAAAAAACTATTCAAAATGGTAAAAAGATTCCTGAATCAAAACGGACCAGCCAAATCATCAATGCACAATAGAGTAAGTAAGCATAATAAACTCAACCGTTCTTGTTATTTGGAAAAGGTTGTCGTTATTGATGATATTTATGTATTTGTAAAAGATTCCTGGGAACAGAGCATAAGGAAAAGAACAAACAAAAAAAGCAGGAAATCGAAAGACCTTTGCCAATAATGAATAACAAGGATTGCAAGTTTCCATAAGTGCCTGTGGGTCCCTATAGTATGTTACATATGCTTAAGGCATTACTTAATTTCTGAAATGTGAAAAGGGTAATATGAAATTCGTTTTATGACTAGCAAAACTTATTTATACTACATATTACGTTTATATAACTACAAATAAGTTTTACAAAAAATACAAAACCAATATTGTTCTACTACTACAAGAATCGAATAAAACAACAGTAAAACCATGACAATAACGCATAAAGTTCGCACTAAACACGACGAGCCGTCATCAATCTGTGATTAATCGCCAAGCCGATCACGACCTATGATCTAAGGAAAATCTTATATTAGAAACACACTATAATAGTGTGAAGATTTTCTAATATTGATACCTCATGTTAGATATTACAAGCATGCGTTTATCACTAACATAATCAAGAAAAGATAGGTATCTCGCCAACCATTAATATAATATGATTGACATAGTCGAAGTAATATTAATAAATTAAAGAATTTACTTCATGATATCAAAATGTGCTTTAATTTCTCAACATATTACATACAAATAATGTTATTATTACATGCACATACAATCCTGTAAGTTGAAGTAAGTATACCATATTATTGGGGGAACATTCTGGAGGATTATTAGTATACCATATTATTGAGTAACATTATGGAAGATGTCAAATACTGTATTTTTTTAGGGTTCCATACCTCAAATGGCAAAAACGGAACCCTTATAGGATCACTTTGTTGTCCGTCTGTCCGTCTGTGTGTATGTGAAGACTCTTTTTATGTCAGAACGCGTAAAGATATCGAGTTGAAATTTAAACTGTATACGTATATCTATGGTCTTTTGCAGCTGTGTAAAAGAAAAACTTCTCAGTTATCGTTTAAAGAAGTTAGAGCCGTTTATGTCGTAAAAACCGCATATTTTGCACTCACAAAAATCAAATCCTATGACAACATAGAACTATGAAATTTGGCGAGAAGCATTCTCTCAAAGTACACATATTGGAATAAGTCTGAAAACTGTACATTTTTATTTAAATCACAAAAAATAGAGCCTCAAAATTCACAAAATATAGGTTCAAAATTCAAAGTGAGTAAATCGTATCATATAAAAGAACTTCTTCAGCACATCCTAAAACAGGTTTAATTATTTTAATAACGTGTTTGTACGGAACCCTCAATGAGCGAGCCTGACTCGCACTTGACCGGTTTTTTTAAATCAGATATCTATATGGGCCTTATTTGACTTCTAATAGACTACTAACTAACATGTTCTTTTTCTTAGAAATATGTTCGTAATATCGAGATCCACAATAGTTAAATAACCTTATTAAGAAGATTACTATAGCTCAGAATTATGAGAATCAATTTTATGAACATCAATAGTATAAAATACCTATTAGAAGAGATATGCCTACGCTCAGCAATAACAATAGTCCTAGTAAAAGCCCTAACTCTATAATGTATTCAAAGATATTAGCGATATACGTTAATAGATACTTATTGAATTCTTGCATTTCGAAATATACTTAATAAGAGTAATAGAATAAAATGGAATTAATTTAATCGATACAGCTTAGTAAAAACTTGTTGTACAAGTGAATGAACGCAGGCATACCAAAGCTAGTGAACATGTCCACTTATGAGAAAATTACTATGATTATGTATTGTAAAGTGATATTTTACAGATACTTATGCAAAAAATGTTTAGACACGACTTTATTCTAGAGTAAGGAGGTACTCCTAGGTACTAATAAGATTTTTAACATTACTTATCAAAATATGTAGGTATCTTATGAGTATAAGATAATAATAATAATACTGAAATAATTAATAATATTAAATAATCTTACTGTAATACCGAATAAATGACTAACTGTCATAGAATTTCGCTATCACAATAATTAATTACTTAGGATTTTACAAACCAATCCCAGACATATACATCAATGATAAGCGATACGTTAACAATGTTTTATCTACTTAAAACTAGTCAAACTAATTCAATTAAATTCTTAGATAACATTTTCTGTTCCTAAAAAATATCTCAAAACATTTTGCTGAACTGAGCTGTAAAGAACTCATTGTAAGTATTGTACATGCCTACCCATTTTCAACATTATGAATAAACTTTTAGACGAAACCTAAACCTAAACCTTTGGTCAAAATTCGAACATTACAAGGAACCCCTTTGGAGCGGGGCGAATCCACCTTCAAAGAGTCTTGGGCGATTTGCGGCGTTTCGCCCCGCAAGCGGTTCGGCCCGCGGGGCCACAATACCCACTTAAATATGGATTCCATTTTTACCGACTTCCAAAAAGTAGGAGGTACTATGTTCGTCTGAATTTTTTTTGTGTATGTTCATCGATATTATAGCCAATTGTGAACGGATTTAAAAAAAAACTTAATTGGAAAAAGTATACTCACGAGGTGGTTCTTTTTAAATTTTATCGAAATCAACTGAGCTTTTTTTGATACATTAACAATAATTAAGTTCAATGAGGTCGCAATCAATAGTACCTATATATTATAAATCCGCTTTGTTTGTTGGCATCTGTGTAACTCTTTCATATAACGACAAAGATTTAAATCAACTTGATTTTTTTGCATGCACATAATTAAAAAATCAGATGGTGTGACCATAGGTTAAACTACCCGCAGTTTTAAAGCTTGTGATACTTATGACGCTGAGTCTATGCCAAACTCTTGAAAGTCAATTTGATCGTACGTGATCAAAGTCCAATTCTAACGACCTTATTGAGTAGGTTGCGAAATTACAAGCTGATCCAGGGCAGGCTGACCCGACAATCTTGACAATGGACGAGTGTTCCTGTAATGCCTATAATGACGAGCCTGCTTACATAACCGCTCGTGACTTGCGCATTACGGTACCCGAGAAAAATACGGGTACTGTAGCCGCCAGAGATGGACTTGTTACAAAATGAAACGATCAGGCGAAGGAACTCTAATTTGAATTATTCTCTAAATTAAATCTAGCTCTAGCCCGCGGCTTCGCTCGCGTATAGCTTAACACTATACGCGATACAGATAGCGTGTTAGCGGTGTCAGCTTATGACACTTTTCGACTTTAAACAAAATTAAGTGGATTCGTCGATCGTTGAAGTGTGAAATACTCGTAGTAACAAAATACCATAAAAAACACTTTGTAATATTAACACGGTTTTTTGTTTCATCTGTTCTTTCAAATGTTCATCTTTAGCTAGAGCTAAAGATGAACATTTAATTATCTAGAGATAATTAAATTGTATTATAACATTGCTATGAAATTGCATACTCTAAAAGTAACTACCTACAAACTCCAGAGTATGAGTCTTAATATACAAATAATATACACATATATTATAATATTTTGTGACATTAATCAAATGTAATTTTTATTGACATGATTAGAAAATAATTGATTTAATTGATCAATTGATATTGCAGTAGTGTTGTTGTAGGTACAATTTAAATGAATCCTTATAATATTTTATTAAACAAAGACTTTTTATTTATGTATGACTTTTTTTTAGATAAGTAGATAAGTCGATCAATAGTAATTAATTCTTTAATTGATCCAATAATAACGTATACTAAACTTCATAAATAAATTTATGAGAATATGAAAATATGTATATTATTTTGAAAATGAAATAAGCTGGCACTACTCGTAACTGCCGTTAGGCAATTTGTATTTTTTTATTACACCAATTTTAAATAAAAACAGTATAATTCAGCAAAACTAATTGAATATTTGATACGCATTTCAAAACTCAAATCCAAAATGAAAGATCAATTCAAAGTAATTAACTTAATTCATTTGAACGTGCCCAGTCAACTAAATTACTCCATTCCGACTGACATTTTTACCTATAAAATATTACCTCATTTGTTATATATAATAATACATAATTACTGGGAGTTATTTAATTATAATTAGAAATATACGCACATTGAAGCCAACAGACCTTAGAACATTAATCGTATTTAAATCGAACATCAAGGAAATTAACGGAGCAGGACAGCGATTAAAAGTAACCACATTAATATAAAATTACGATATTAAATCAATAGAAAAGTTGTAGATTTATTGTAATCCGGAGGGAAAAGCTGCAGTCACGCGACGTACGGAACTCCTAATTATTGAAAAAAAATATTTACACTAATTAAAAATCAATTATAGCTCTTTAATATCCCCAAGCGGATAAATTATTACTACCATATTGAAATGGAAATGATGCCTACTAAATCACAAGTCCAATTACGCTGGTATCAATATTTGTATCTACAGGATGCTGCTTTGCCAAGTGCAAGAGCCTCTTTATAATAAACATGTTTACTATGGGACCAACCGTATTATCGCAAAAAATCATCGGACCATATATTTTTTCCCAGTGTCGGGATTGATCCCATAGTCAATGTAAATTCATAATGAGTGCTTCTCTAGACGATAGACATATTCAAGAATTCATTGTATTCATATTTATGGCTAACTTTAAGTATGGGACCAACAACGATATTACAAAATAAAATTGTAATTCTGTGCTGTGTATATTAGTATAGTTTTCCGTACAACCATTTAATATTGTACTTTTGCAATATTCAACAAAGAATGTGTGTTCCTTAAGCCCGCCTCTGCCCAAGTGACTAACTAGTTTGCGGATGGCCAGCAACATAACTTAATACCAAAATAAGCTCTATTTCATAACAAGCAACTAGTTTGCTGGTACTTTAGCTTGTACTCTGCGCCCTTGGATAACAAAGCATTTGAACGTACTTGCTACAAGGGCATACTTTGTTAGTTTTTGTTAGAAATTGGTTCAATTTTTCCTTAAGTAATACTTACACTTATATTAGGTAAAAAAGTCGGGTGGCTAGTCCTGGTGTCGGAGTTTTTAGGTCGTCTGAAGACCTCTAACATGGTTAAAGGGCTAAAACAACCGGGGCCTACTATTTAATTTTAATCTTTCATCCGAGCCGCGGTAGCGCTCAGATATAATTGCAACGCGCGGTCACCATCCAAAAACTGACCGTGCCGAACGTTGCTTAACTCTTGTGATCATCAAACACCTACCTAGTCAAACTAATCCATGAGCACTACAAGAGAATACCAAAAAGACATAGTTTGTTAGTTTTTGTTTAAAATTGGTTCAATTCTTCCTTCTCTCATTGGGTAACAGAAAAGTTTACGTTTTGACTGTTGTGTTTGCAGGTACATACCCACTTATTAAACCTGTTAAGTGACTTTATTCTGGAACAGGTCGACCGACGAAATAATTGTGATTGTAGGAACGTGCTAAAAGCAAGCCGCTTTCCACTGCGCTCTTTGGAAATCCTTAGGAAATGCCCACCAGTAGACGTCATACGGCTGATATGTAAATAAATTAATGGAATAGATAATTTGAATGTAACTTACATAACTATACAGTCTATTATCTATTTTACTATGGAAATTAGCGTGGTTTTCACACATTTTATACTATATATAACGGAACTAAACTCACGTGTAGGGATAGTCGTAACGACTATAGTTTCGGTCGCATTCGGCGACCTTTCTTAAGTTGGCGAGTGCTAGCACTCGGAACCGTCTCGCAATGCACTGGTTGCATCGTTGCACGACTATCCCTACACGTGAGTTTAGTCCCATTATATATAGTATAAAAAGTCTATTATCTAGTCAAAAGTTTCATTAAACATTTTGGAAATACACTTTTACTGAAGATATTTTTATTCAATAACATTCACACCTCAGCTTATATTTCTTCTCCATCAAATAGCCAAAATACATACCGATCAGTAAAAATATTTTTGGAAATAAGTTACGGCGGTAGCCTCTACTCTATGCACCTGCATTTCCATATTGAATTCGGATGTCAGTATGCAAAACTTCCATCGACCCATGCTGCGTTGTTTAGATCTCTATCAGTAGTAATTACAAACTATTAGTTTTTAAATAACCAAAATTTATAGAACGGGTCTAGCAAAATTTCTCCTCATTAGCTTAGCTGATGTAGCTCCCGCTCAATCTTAGCATTTATTACCATCGCTCAAATCTCTGACTGACAACTTTGTAACATTGCAATGTAATAATAATAAATCAAATGCTACATTACTGGTAGCTCAGCAGCCTACTAACTTTGCAGTATTCTGTGGTCTATGGACATTTTAATCAGTCCGCGATGACCGATCGCAGATCGTACCGAGTAACTATTATTTAACGGCGTTTCAACCGGCCACCGCTGTCCCACTCACATATTAGCAGGTTCAAGTACATAGAAAATGAATTTTTAACCCTATTAAGGAAAATAAAATAAATAATAACACGTATGTATAATGTATCAAAGAAAAACAGTTTTAAACGATTTTTTAATTTGTGATAAGAAATAACTTACAGTTGTGTTTTTTTTTTATCTTTGTTGATATGAAATTGCGCGAGTGAAAAGGAAAATTGGCCTATAGAACCCCTTAAGCAGTGGCTGACTGGCCTCTTAAGCAATGGCTGAATAGCCCCTTAAGCAGTGTCGGAGTGGAGCTTGCGACGTGATGTGGTGTAGGTAAAGTAGCAGGAAGTAAATAGCATAACTCATCTACCTATCAATTTAGCATCGTGACTGTAATACCTATTACCGTGACGACATATATATTTGTTTCCTCTTTTATTTCATTTTACTTGGTTTGTAAACTAGTATTGTGTTTGTACAGGGTTACTTGTTACATGGTATATGGTGTTTATCCAAATTTGAAATTGTACCAAAAACAGTCATATTAAAAAATTAAGGTAGGATTCTGTTATAAAACTTCGAATAACACAAAAATATTAGTCACAATATTTCATGCATTACGGCACCTCGTACATTATTGCCCTATTTTGTAATAATGAGTCCGGTTTCAACTATTTTCTATTTAAATGACACCAAATTCAACTATTGACCACACATACACTTTACTGTAACGCTTAATGTTTAACAATTGACGAAATAGTATTAGTACCATAACAATGTAATAGATATTCAGAGGTTGCCAGTTTACTTCACTATTGTTAGACAATTTATGGCAATATAGCAGGAAACTGCAGACCTGGGCAGTTAGCGAATATGTAAATTAATATTCAAACGTAGGTATACTGCCATAGTCTTATAATAAGGTTTAGGCACCCAGACATAACCTTGCGAAATGAATACCTAAGACAAACCAAGTCCTGTTTATTTCACTGCTTATTCTTATAATATCAACTGTCTGTTGTATTACAAAAATATAAGCATTATTATTTTGAAATAAAGAATTCTGAAAGTGTAGACATTAAGGTTTAAATGTATGTGGTACTACCTACTTCGAGAAGTTTTACTCCAATCTATTTCATTATGTTTATAACTATTTTGTAACGTTCACTATGCTGTACTGTACCAGCCTTTTAATAGTCCACTGCAGTGTGACTATCTCAGTCATATTGGTAAAGGACAAGGCCAGGGCGTTACATTATCCAAATTTAAGTCTAACAGGTTCAATTACATTCAACCACTACAATAGACATGATGCCTAAAAATATATAATTAGTCAGTCAAATAGATTATCAAAAAATATTAGACACGTATTTTAACTTTCGGAAAATTAACCAAAATTGATAAAGATATAGCACGTTAAAGTTCTGCGTGACGTCACAAGTGTCATGCAAATGTATGACTTCTGAACAAGAAGTGACGTCACGAGTCCCCGCACCCAAACTTTAACAAGGTTTATCCATGCCATTTATTATTCGATTGACAAAAGAAAAAATACGTATCCAATATTTTTTTATAATCTAACTCACGGAATAATTATAATAGTGATTTTTTTACCCAGTCACTATGCCTATTTTTAGACTATAACTACTTTAAATTCAGAGTTAATACTCATCATCATTATCCTGTACTGACTTAGTGGTTTAGACTTCGGCATTCTTGTGCCTAAAATAAGTTATAGTTTAACTAAAAAAATTACAACTTTGAACTTGAGTAGACAAAAACTCAATTAAGAGATAAAGTTACACTGTATGTTGTATCGACAAAAAATTTGTAGATGGAATGTTACATGCATATTCATTTATTACCTACTTATTGGTTACATATTTATAACGATCAGAAGTTACAAGATTAGGAAGGTGGGTCATCCAAGTTAGAATTTATGATAACTCTTTGGATTCCATCTATTTAATTGGTAATTATCAGTTCTGTTAAAGCTAAGTATTGCAACACGTACAGGTACACTAAGTAATTTGAATTACAAATAATCCCCTAAAAACTGGTGGAAAAGATTTAAAAGTTAATGTCTCAATTTTATTAGTTACTTTTTCAACTCTATTCTAAATCCAAGAACTCATTACTATATTACCTAGTATTTTCAAACTTTCGCGATTTGAACACATTATTATTATATACTACGGGACTAATCGCGCACTAAAATTACGAGATAAATAAATACATCCTCATCCCGACGTTTCGGCCGAGTTGCATCGACCGTGGTCATGGGTAGACTGACCGTAGACCATCCGTGACCACGGTCGATGCAACTCGGCCGAAACATCGGGATAAGGAGGTATTTATTTATCTCGTTACCTACAATTGTCTAAAATATCGCAAAAGAAATTATTTAAAGTCATCCAATCAGCTAAGCGCTGCGAAATTTAATTAATTTACGAAATCAAATTCATTTGGTGCTGAAAACATTTATCAAAATTAAATCAAGTGTACATTAAACAAAACAAATAGACGCAAATATGGCACTACTTACAGAAAGTTATAACTGAAACTATAGTACGTAAAGCTACGTATTGAAAACAAAGAACAGACTCAGTGCGCAAACTACCGAAGGCTGACTGATGTCTGTTATCGGGCCAGCTGGCTCACCTACTCATTATCTGAACCTAGGTATTGATCACAGGCAGTCTATGAGTAGGTTTTACCGTAGCCAAGCGCCTAGGTAGTATTGATCATACGCGATCTGCTACACTATAAAGGGTCAATACATTTTGGTCCGATTCTCATATTTTCTTTTTTCCCTCGTCGGCCAGTTTGTTTATTTTTTGGTAAAGTTTTTTACTTGTTAATTAGTGTGTATAACGTTTCGATAATTATCGATTCAAATTAAAATATGCAAATAAGTTTTCAATTATTCAAAAGCTCCTCTACATTCTTCAAGCACAAATTCCGAACCTCCTGTGCTACACAATTCAACATCTAACTTATTACCAACTAATTAATAACTACCGTAGACAATTTATGCCAGTACTTAAATACGCATTTAAATTGTATTTTTAATTCACTCTATTTGAATATAAAACCCTGAGGTTAAAAAGAAAACGAAGTCAAGCGACCGTAGCAGGTCCACTCGCGTTACCGGCAAAGATTAACATTTGGAATGTAGAGAAGTGACAGCTCACAAAATTTGCCTATTTTTCTTAAGCACGCCAAATGTAAATTATGGAATGAGCATTTGTAGGTTGTAGATGTTCAAATTAAGTGAACGTATAATGATTAAAAGTCAAGAATTTCTTAATTATGTGTAAAGAATAACATTAAATAAATTTTAATGTTATTATTGGCCCACAATAAACTACTTCTATGTTCTCCAAAAAGAATACAAAAGCGATGATTCAAAACATGTGTTCATTTGATATCTTTAACATGAATGTTTGCAACTCTAGGTACAAAATCAATATTGTCATAGGATTCAGTAGCAGATTGCAATCGGTTAATAAAGCTCAAGTATCCAACTTGATTCGTATCTCGATCTAGAGGTAACAAAGAAAGACAAATGCCACACTTTCCCCGAACAAAGGAGTGTCCATTCTTCACGTGAGTGCGGTAATGAGTCTATGTTACTCGAACCACTGGGCTCTATAGTACAAGAGCTCGCTGTATATATTCCTTCTAAATGCTGTAAATGCATACTTATGAAACAGTTCTTGACAAATCCCTTAAACATGTCAAAACTGTAAATAAATAATAAAAAATAATGATTTCATAAAAAACTGTCAAAAAGAACTCGATGCTATGTTAGAATACGAATTATTAATCCGATTCAAAGATTTGGTTTGATAGAGCCAAATATTTTGATCTCAACTTGTACATACATAAAAACTAACTTACCTAGTTTCCAAATCATTAATATTCTTGATAAGACTACTACAAGAGTTGTAAAAATATAAGACTAGGCAATTTTACCAAAATACCTGTTTTACTAAATGTAATTTATTAATGAGTGAAGTTTACAAGCAGCGGGATCCCGAACTACGTCGGTAGCTAAAGAACAGTGAGACATAAATCATTCGCAGCCAGGAAATCATTCATCCTCTATAATGTGCTGCGAAAATAGGCTTCCACTCGGAACCGACCGATGTTTTGCCCTAAATGTACTTTTTCTTACTTGTAACTTGAATGAAAACATAAATCGCACATTTAATGAAAGTGTTATTTTAGAATGTATCGAAACCGATAAGATTAGGGTTACTTTAACGTTTTCTATGCTGTTATTTTTTTACATTTTAGTGTAAATTCCGTACAAATGCAATAACAATAATTGGTAGGTTTGATGAAGTAGGTACTTGTTCATTATTGTTTTTAGTAAATGTGTACTCTTACACATTCTGTGGTTACAAGGAGATTTCATATAATGATATTTGTAATACTTTCTTGAAACAACCTGCTATGTCATAATCGTGAAGCAATAATTAACTTCTAGCTCTACCCAGCTGCCTCCTAACGAACTCATTACTAATCTGTACTTCTGCTAACAAGTTATTTTGTTCAGAGCACGATTGCCATTACTGGCCACAGTTAAATAAATAGTCACATCGTATTCGAGTCTAATCAATTAAAAATAGAATAGCAGTTCATTGGACCGTTCCCATGGCATTTTTGTCATAACTTCTGCTTGGGCCGCGTTCTACGCAACCGCATATCTGTGTATGACAAATCGTGACAAAACCACCGACTCATCTACACTTTTTAATCTTTGGGCATTTTTTGAAAGTGCTGCCAATTGATAATGTGCTTTATGTAGTTATAATAAGGGGTGGGTAACTATTGTTTTTATGTTTTTAAGAGGCAAAGTTAAGGTTGTTTGTGGTGAGCATGAATTCATGTGGCGCAGAGGCATGCCTGGCCGTCTTTGCGTCCATCCATCAAGATCGGCGCGCATCACCTTCAAGCCGGCGATCGACCGGAAACTACGGAGTACGGACCCTTAACTAACCTCGGTTAGGGACCTAATTAAATTAGAAGACTTATGTGAAGGCATTTGCAGCCAAAACAAAGGATACGAAATCGGAACGGCCGAAGGATTTGTTTTGAGTTAATCTGACATTTTAATGAGGACGTTCGATATCTACTTTATACATATGCTCATGTATGACTAAGATATAATTTAATTTCACAACTCAAGTAATTATTGTGTATACTTTTATTATTTCACAAAGTTGTGACATACATAGGTATAAAGTAATTCTAGTTTTTACCCAAATAAAACTAATTCCAGTAAAATAATCATTTAAATTTAATTTTTTTTTCGCTTAGTATAATAGCTAAATTAACTTCCAAATTGGTGCTCAAAGAGTGGCAACTACTTATTAGACAGCATGATCCTTCTACGCAATATTACTAAGTACATACTCTAAATAGTTATTCACCTTTAAAAAAAAGTAGGTATCACTAATAAAGAAATAGAAAAATCATTCATTTTGTAATGCAATTATTTTCAAATATATAATTTAAAATGGCAAACATTTCCACTATCACGAAATACCAAATCTAATCCTACCTAATTAAATACACGCTAATCTAATCAATAGATTAATAAAACTGCCAATATTGAATCCGATAACGTAAAATAATGTCTCAAATCAAAACATATTCATTAGCGACTGGCATTTTATAAGCTTTCTGCCAATAATGCTACCTAATGCTAATAATATCATTTTTTTTCATCCATACTTCATAGCATCGCTTCCGAACATGTCACATACATTATTATTCATTATCATGCAAACGACGTCGCGAGTATTTTTCGTCCTTTTCCATCTAATTTATAATCGTATCTCCTTCCTTGTCGCACGGTCGTCAGGATAATATCAAATATCAATATTTGGATGCAATCAATCAAAGTTAATCACGCGAAAGATATAAAAGTAAAATGAATATATTAGTGGGAGTCCGGCGTCAGACGCACTGGACCGGAGCGTACTAACGATTAACTATTTATGTATGTCTAATAAATGAACGATTAGAAAAAATGTATGGGAACTTGTTTGCCCATTGTGCCGTACATTGATGACGTAAGCTTTTTTGAATAATAATTAGCTGGGGTCAAAAAAAGAAAGGTAATTTTGACCAACGCTCGGTTCGATTCAGTTGTGAACATTAAAAAAGTATTTTTGACGACTCAATACTTAATTATTATTGTGTAGTTAAGCTTTAACATTTTGACATGCCTAGTTATTATTGGGGTTCCATATAAAGCCCTTGTTAGAAGTTTTATTAGTAGTAGTATTACATAATCTATTTTACATAATATTCGTAGGTACTTAAGTAGGTGCATTGAGCAACATGGCTATTGAAGGCAACATCATACCCATACCAGGCTTTGATGTCCATAAATAGACAATATATTCTTGGTCGTTTAGCTCTAGTTTAATTTGATATCTACTCGTAGACAGATACATACTCGTAATTAAAGCCACTAGGCATATTTTAAACTGTCCTCTTTTATTGGCATTTTGAGCTCCACCATAAAAATACTACGATAAGCATTTGCCATTTTACTGCATCAACAGCTCAGTATTTTTCTCTCAGGAAATATTTTTCATCTGGAAAATATTCACAAAAATCAAATCGTCGCGTCGTAATGTTTTCTACCAAGGGAGTTCTAAAATTTCTCAGAATTTTTAAGGAACTAAGCTTGGTTCAATTTAAAAGTTAACTAATTGGGTCAATGGTTCCGTAGCCGGTATCGATCGGAGCCAGCTAAAGTTTTAACTAGCCGGGCTACAGTCATAGTTACTATCATAGAGATCTATATAGAAGCCTTCTCTTAACCCAGCACGCAGGACTTGCTTAAAGCGCTTATATGTAGTAAATACCTATACACTACAAAATCTTCATGTATACCCTACATTAGCCTACCCTTAGTTTATGAATTTTTGAGAAATTCTTGTAGGTGTGTGAAATTTATTTGTCTGAATATAGGTAATTAATTGTAAATATTTCGGATGTCAGAAACTACTCAAACGTTTTACATAAAACTTGTATTTCGTTATATGTTTTTTGTAAGTTTATATCTATATTTTGCGACAAAACGCGAATTTCAAACATTTTTTTTTTGTCCGATCGAAGAGTGGTTCCTTTAATACATGTTCACGAAACATAAGTATCTACATTTCAGAATGCAGTGTTGTAAAAGCGCATGATCTAATAAATGTGTAATTATCATTGGTGTTAGGCGTATAAGTAGTTGCGATTTTTACCAGAGAACTTTCACGCTACCAGGTCTTCGCTAGATTGGAATGATACGTCTCATCTCGCGTGATCTGTGGTTACTTGTAACTTCGAACAGTTAGTAGGTGCTTCAGTAGTCGAGTCAATAAAACTAACTGCTAGTGTTGTCCGGGATAGTTGTTTGTTTGTGGACAGCAATGCACGTAATTGGTGGTACATCACTATTGTTGTGGGAAGTATAGAGCTCTTGGTTATTGACCATTCGGCTATAATGGATATTCATAATGATAGGGTGTATTTAGCGGTATACTTGGTGGTACACGTTATACATTTAGAAACTATTGTGACTCTGTCTGGGTAAATCCCATGACACTCAAACATAATAAAATATTTTTTTTAAATCAGCCAAGTAATTTTATCTATACCAATATTATAAAGAAGAAATATTTGATTGTTTGTTTGCATCGAATAGGCTCCGAAACTTTTGAAACTATTTGAAAAAATTATTTCACTGTTGGAAAGCTAACTATCCCCGGTGAACATAGATTACTTATATTATATATTCAAAAAATTAGTGACACTTTCTTTATCCAATCGTACCCGGGGGAAGCCGGGACGGGCAGCTAGTGTTATACAAGTATAGTGGTCAGAAAAACTTAATTAATATTCAATGTTTACATATGTACCTACTTAATAATATTCTTTTATTCTGGATAACATGTTCAGTATTGTACACTTTTGACTGACATTTTGACTGACCTATAGTCAAGTATGTTTATAGACCCTATAGTCTTCTAAGTATGTACCTGTCTAACTACACATACAGTAAAGCGAAATTGAAATGAATGAAAGCCGCTTCAAATTCAAGTTGACTCTCGAACTATAACTATCATTTCAATTATAGTCACTCACATTAATCTGTACACGGGAGAAACGAGGACACATGTACCCGTGAATACGAAGTCGATTAGTGTAGAATCGACCTCCTCATATGAATACGCGTAGTTTTTGTTGTAGAACATGGCCGCTGTTCAACCGGTGTTAAATGTATTGTGACGGTTAATAAACGCCGCTCTAACGGGACACCATCACTTAATTAATCGTGAGCCACTGTCTAGTCGACCAGTGTTCGATTCCGGCACGGGAGTTTAGGCATAAACTCCACCAAAGCGGCACGAGCATGTGCTGAGATGGGTGGAGCGTTGTAGGTATGTAGATAACCATTAAAACATGTCATCATGTTCAATACTATTAGAAGCCAATATGTTCTATAATAAATGTGTTTGTCTCATTCCTCGCGAAGTATCAACCACTATCACTTCGAACAACAAATCTGAGGCAAAAAATTATGCCACCCATAATTAGGACAATATCATAAACCAAGCCAAACCGACATTGCAATATTTGAAAAATTCTACAACTACCGATTGCTCACAAAGGCTCAGAGATAAAATACCAAAATCTTCGAACTCCGAATACTAATAGAATCAAAAGTATCGACTCAGAAGTATTGCATGTCACAAGAGACTCGCAATTTTATTGAGTCTGAAATGTTACAGTGGATATTACCTTGCATAAAATGTATGACGTAAAAAAATACACAATGATGATGAATAGGTATTATGACAATACACTGATAGATTATCAAAACGCCACAAATACCGATTGGCTACAAATGTTCTTTAAGATAAAGCAAGCACATGCAAGTAAGATAGAGACAAAGTACCTACTAATCAAAATTTTCATAATCAGAATACCGAATTGGTTTACAAGTATCGACTCAGAGGTACTTATGGGCGAAATGAGATGCTGGTCAATCGAGTCCGAAAAATTACTAGCCACTATTCTATTAGATAAATCAAATCTGACTTACTTAAACAATGACGTGACCCAAGATTACGACAATGTCTTCATTCTATCACACTGCAGATTTTCCAAAATGCAGCAACTACCGTTTTCTCATATAGCACATAAGTACTCTTTAAAATAAAATACCTCGAGAGTAAGCACAAGCGCCTTCGTATCGTGCAAATAAGATAGCGTAAGAACCAAAATTTTCAAACTCAAAAAACCAAATCGAATGGCAAGATTGGCAAGTATCGAGTCAGATTGAGATGAGACTCGGTTGAATCGAGTCTGAAAAGTTATAAGCAAATATTTCTTTTCATCAAATCTGGTTCACTTAAAAATCTTGTGACTCATGACCACAACAATATAGTCATCAAATCGATTCTAATTCAAAAATCAACATTTACCGATGTCTACAAAGGCTCTTTAAGACATCTCGAGAGTTAGCACAAGTACCTACTCATCGTGCAAATAAGATAGAGTAAGAACCAAAATTTTCAAACTCGGTAAACCGAATCGAATGGCAAGAATCGAGTCAGAGGCACAGTCGAGATGAGACTCGGTTGAATCGAGTCTGGAAAGTTAAGAGCCAATATTCCATTTCCGAGCGAGCGCGCAGATCTACCGCCCGGAAGCCCGGACTCTGTACATTGGCGCACAAAAGTGAAAAATATTCGTTATACATGAGACTAGCTGCCCGTCCCGGCTTCGCCCGGGTACGATTGGCTAAATAAAACAAATAGGCCTATGTTCATCGGGGATAGTGTATCTTTCCAACAGTAAAAGAATTTTTCAAATCGGTTCAGTAGTTTCGGAGTCTATTCTATGCAAACAAACAATCAAATCGTTCCTCTTTGTAATATTGGTATAGATTCACGAATATGTCGTAGAAAATATTCATTGCACTGAAAACTATATTCAGCAGTGAACTATTAAAAGATCAGCCTTTTAATAGTCCACTGCCGAACTTAGGCCTACCCACGTATGGTGATAGGTCATATCCACCACGCTGAATTAGTAAGTAAAATATTTATGATTATTTTATTCACCATTGTTGTGGAAAAGTATTTGATATGCCCATAAATGTTTAGGGAAATGATCTCTGGTACTTAGTAATTTTTACTGTGCCAAATAGTTATTTAGTGCATGGAGGTTTTGCCACTCGAAAGCGATGTCATCAGTATAAAATTATAAGTTGGAAGGTTGCATTTGCATACACTTTGCTTTAATTTATGCATTTACAAAGTATTTTAAATATAATTTGTTAATATCACATGAGTACCTACTCTTTCTTACGCCTATTTGATTAAGTAGGTACCTAAAACTAATGCTGCAACTAAAGTTAACATGTCATTATTATTACTAGAAATATTATACGTCATTATTATATACTACGGGACTAATCGCGCACTAAAATTACGAGATAAATAAATACCTCCTCATCCAGACCGTATATATAATAATAATAATGTGTTCAAATCGCGAAAGTTTAAAAACAACATGTTATACGTCTTCTAGATAATTTAACTTTCAACTAATATTTCAACGATGTGAGCTAAACTTCATGAATTTATTAATAATGATTTACAAAAGTTGGTTCATACTTACTATCGCGAACGTACTGAAAATTACGAAAAGTAACATTTGTATGAGTGAGATAACTCCATACGCTTTCTTGCCTAATTCGATTACATTGTAAGATGTTTCTACACTCTTGCATGAGTGCATATCAGAATGAAAATGGGTTAATGAATTCGCTATAAGCAGAGATACAATAGAGATATAAATATTAAGGCTTCCTTAACATATTTTCTTGTGAATTTTTCACTCATGCAGATGTTCAACAACCCATATCTCCTACGATTACGGTCCCTTTTGCGAACTGTTGGGGGAAAATAATTAACGGTTGATGGCAGTTTTATTTCGTGGCATGATTGCCGTGTGGCTCACTTTGGACATGGAATACGTGGTAGTTAGTAGGTAACTTTGGGTGGAGATGTCGCGCTGCGCCGGCGCAGGCCCCGCCCCGCAACTAATTGCGCCAATCTGCGCTGCCGCACGCACACACACGCACTCACGCATCATGGTAATAATATGGATATGACAAACGTTGCATTCAGCAAATGAACAATGTAAATGGAAATGCAGCCGTTACGGGTGAAATAATTAGCCTAACATATCATATCGTGAACGAAGATCTGAGGAGAACTCGGAGAATATACCGATTCGGATAATTTTGTGGCCATTTATTTTCCAACCCTACAAAATTAAGTTGGTATTAAGTGTACCTAATAACTCTATAGGTTGCCTTTACTATATTGTTAGTTTATCCCGTAGGACGTTCACCCACAAGCTGGACAGATTAACCTCATAAAGATTGTAAGAATTCACTGGTTGAATGTCGCTTCCAACAAGTCATGCCTAAGACAGGCCTATTTCTAGCAGTGGACCTGAACATACTACGGCTGACATGATGATGATGATGATTGCCTGTAGTAGATAGAAACAAGTGAGGACGGGAAAACCAAATAAATAAAAGGAAATCAATGAATAGAAGCGGCCATAGTGTAGCGACAGACGGACGGACGAGCCAGGCTTGGGTCATGACTAACGTTTTCATTTGTTTTGGCCGCAGACGGTAATTGGAAAAATCTCATTTTCTCCAGTCTAGTGATGTAAACTTGCGTTGGACGAATAAGTAGTAAAAAGAAGGAATTTAGTCAATTTCATTTAAACAATGAAGATTGTGGTATCATTATTTTATTTTACAAAGGAATTTTTGATTCTTTATCATTTGATTAATTTTTATTTTAAATTGACGATGGTTAATATGGCCTTTTTGAATACAGATGGTACATGGACTTTCTGTATAGTCTCCTTCAAAAAATCTCAGAAATTGTAGGCGTTAAGCAGTTAGATTATTTATATGTAACTAACATGTATAGTTAGTCTTACTTATTTAGGTAGAGCAACCTACATTTAGATAGGTAGGGACATAAAGAAGTGCAATTGTTTTGACCGAATAAATATTCACAAAATTTTTCATCACTTTTATAATAAACTGTACCTAGTGTGTAATTTAATTACGAGAGTATTTTAAGCCCTTACTTCTACGCTAGTTATACGTGCCTACTTAGTAATTGAAAACAACGCAAATTGTATTTGCTGTAACTTTCAGAATCATCCTTAGACTTTATACTTAATACCAGTGAACATAGAGTTGAATTTGAGTATCGTTGTAGTCCAAGCAATGTGTTTGTCATTGCTCAATAGGTGTGAAATTGGCGATGGGAAGCCGATACAGGGTTCGGTATTGAATAATGCAGTCCTTTCATTTCTATTTTCTTACCATGCACGTATACGTAGAGCCTTATTCTCTAACAAAATTGAATATTCCACTAGAACCAAACACCTTCCCACTATAATTTTATTCATATGAGACCCGCTCCCGATTATCCCGATGACCATTAACGAATTGGAGGTGTTATATTACAGAAGTTAAAGAATAAAAATAACCATAAAATGGAGTCTTTCCATCTCAAAATAAATAATTTCCAACGTGTCATCAATCGCCTCGCTAAGTAATAAATTAGAAGTGCGCGCGTCAAATCGGAGGCCCTATCGAGTTACAGGGACAAACCTGTTCTCATGGTAACCATCTTGTCATTCCATTGTTTATACTTCGATGTCCGCCCGCCTCTCTCGGAATTCTTAAAGATCCCGAGCATTTTTAATAGAAAATTTAATTTTATGTCCGAGCATAAAACTGCAAGCCGTAGTGCACGGTATGGTAGCCGACGCGTCGTCAGCCAGTAATAAAGTTCCTGGCCAGAGTGAAAACGATCCGAGTTGTCATCGTAGCAGGTTTATGTGCGATCCGGTGCGCTTAAAAATACTTTTTACAGCTCCCAGGACAACGCTCGGCCAACCCAACAACCATACTCGCATGACACATCTGTTTATACGCAGCCTTATTATAAAACTTTAGTGTAATATAAAACGCTCAGATTAACTACATTATTTACAAGGAGCAAGAAGATAACATAAATGAGCTGGTATTCCGATAATAATTTTTAATTTACTTATCTTCCGTCGGAGATCAATGTTTCACATAATTTTATATGTAAGTAACCTAATCGAAGCCGCCGCACTCGGAACGACGATTTTACCAGATTCAGATGTAATCAGAGCGTCAAGAAGCCGCGTCGAGGGACGTACACGATAACAGAGTGGGTTTACAAAACGGCCGCATGGGTCGCCGGCGCGGCCGCCCGGCCTCGCCCGACTCGCCCGCCGCACATAAACTACGCCACATAACTGCTGTGAACGCGACGAAATCAATTCCCAGTTCCGATTCCGAGAAGTGACACAGTTTCTTAAGTGTCACGTCACTACCGACCCACCGCCAAATAAATTCTAATCGTCCCGCGGAGGGCGCACGCCAAACTAGTCTCTATAAGCACCGCGCTGTAGATGAACTTTTGTTCGCGCCCATACGTGTAGTTAAAATATAAAGAAGAGCCACCTGTCTCCACGAAAAACTTTATTGCCGCCATAAAATTTAAACCTCATAAGAAAAACAAAAAGTATGGAATCATTTTTTTTCTGTAACGACCGAGGCCCATTTTAGATCGTGATGTTTACCTAAACTGTCACCTCACAGAATGGCGATTTTGACTGCTCGGGCCATCGAATTAATTGTGGAGCTGGGAAGAGATATGGTCCGATGCGCGATAACGTCGAACTTCGGGCCGGCTACCGTCCGTGGGAGCAATTTGCTCGGCTCTGACAGATCAGTCGCCGGGTCACATTTTTAATTGGTATGACGTCGAGTTCTGGTAAGGTCGCCTGGATATTAAAGTTGCATAAATTAGCAGTTAGTTAAGAGAGTCGTAAATAAGGTAGATGAAAGACTGACCGTGCGAGCCGACGGCGGCGGAGTAGGGGGCGTGCATCTGCTGGTGGTAGTAGCGGGCGCGGCTGTGGTGGCCGCCCTCCAGCGGGGAGTGGAAGAAGCCGTCTCCATTGGGCTCGGGCTGGACGTCGCCGGCGGCCGGGCTGCCGTTGACGCGGCTCTCGTACCAGCGCTGCTGCAGCGCGCTCGCGGCCGCGCCCGACCCGCCGCCCTCGCCGCTCATGTCCATGACCGCCCCGCCGACCTCACAAACCATGCATCGCTTTTATACACACGCACTGTAAGTCCACACCCTTATCCGCATCTCCGACAGTCTATTGTTTGTAAGCGCCGCTCGATCACTGGGCGAGTGTGGCCGGACTCAGTCCCAACATGTTGCAAGTCGAACTATCGCGTCGCTATCTCCGGTGCGAAGGCCGGCTCATATTGCCCGTATCTGGAAAAAACGAAGCTTACATTAATACTGTCCTTGAACACGTAGCGTTTTATCGCATCCGCAATATTATTGATAAATTAATTAAGAAGGAAGACAGAAACATGAATTGAATCTTAAAATTATTGATATTGTGAAGATATCGCAGAATTCGGGGTAACCGGCGTTTATCGCGCTGCTACCAAGTTATCGGGCCCTCGATTTGATTGCATCAAAGAATCAGTGCCGGTGTTTTGTCCAAAAAAGACAATCAATTAAGATAATAGTGGTGCGGTATCGGAGACAGCGCGATACCGATACGCTCCCAATTCGATTAGCTGATAACGCGCGACAACACTCGATACCGCCGCGATAATGCGCATTAAGCGCTGTTGCCCAACCGAGCTGTGATTTTTATTACCACTAAACTCGCTAAAGATAATCTACTCGGTAAATCTATATGTCACATTCGAGCTAGTTTTTACGCTACTGCTCGTAGCAAGTAAGTTCAAGGCTTTTATTCAGAACATCATATAGATTTGTAGTATTTTTATCACGATTTTATTACTCGTAGGTTGACGTGTAACCTATGTAAAGGAATCTAAGGTGACTAATTTAACCATCTTCCAAGGGTCATAGCGTAATGAAAATTGGCATACAGCTGCCCATTTTCATATCACAGTTCTGATGACAGTACAATAATATGGTACCGTCGTACTAAACAGATGATGGAGCCGGAACATATGAACTGGAACTACATAATGGAAAATCGTATCATAGCTGTTTTGGATTTCTTAAACGCTTGCAATGAACTTTGACCACGATTAAGTTTCAAGGTCTGATGATGAAACCCGAAGATAGGCACTGGCATTCCATGATGGAATAACGTATCATAGTCGTGTTTGCACTTGTGAAAAAGGCCAGGTAAAGCGTGTTTTCCTAGTGTTTTTTAAACTATTGATTTATTACCATTTCAATGTAAATTGAAATGGTACAAAAAACAACAAAAATTACAAATAATTGTAAATATTTTGTATTTTCAAACTTCCCGTACCAAAGGACTTTCTTTGGGCAAACCTTCCATCATTGTGATTGAGATGAAGTCTAAAGATAAAAAAAAAATATTTATCATACAATAATAACATAGAACTCTTAAGTCTATGCTGTCCTGCTGCTTATTTCTAATGATATCCGGCCATGATAATACAACTTTAATTTTAAATATTTGCATTTATCTATGCCCGTGCACTTTGCTTGGGTACCAATTCAAGTCGTCTATTTTTTGGCAATCAATTATCATTTAGATACGGCACGTCAGATATTGGAATTGTGATAATATCGATTAACTGCTTTATCTTTATGCCTTCACTAAATAGTCAATCTGACTCAGGTAGAGCTAATAAAAATAATTTAACACTAATTTTGTTCGCTAACATTTTATTCTTCTCGTCCGACATACCTCAGTGCCTCAAGTCGAAAATTTTTCGACCAGTGTGTGTGTTGCCAGTGATGACTTATGGCACTGAAACGTGGTCTCTCACTATGGGCCTTATTAGTAAGCTTCAAGTAGCCCAACTAGCTATGGAGAGGGTTATGCTCGGAGTCTCTCTGCGGGATCGAATCAGGAATGAGGGGATCCTTAGAAGAACCAAAGTTACCGACATAGCCTAGCGGATTGGCAAGTTGAAATGGCAATGGGCAGGGCACATAGCTCGGAGGACTGATGACCGATGGGGTCGAAAAGTTCTCGAGTGGAGACCACATACCGGCAAGCGCAGCGTAGGACGTCCACCTACAAGGTGGACGGATCACCTCATTAAGACCGCAGGATCGCGCTGGATGCAAGCCGCTACCAACCGGTCTTATTGGAGATCTTTAGGGGAGGCCTATGTCCAGCAGTGGACGTCATATGGCTGAAATGAACGAACGAACATTTTATTTTATTAATACAATACCTACCTGTATGCCACACTAACCTGTACTATTACATATCTACTTGTACTACTATTGAAATTGTTTTTTTTTTTTCTTCTTAAAAACGGTGTAATATTTAGAAACACATTATAGGACAGTAGGTACTCTACACTTAAAGCACTTAAATCTGAACAGAAAAAAAGGGAAATAGTATCATTGTAGTACATCAGAATCAATATACCTAACAACAGAATTCGTCCTAATGACACAGAAAACACTTAAGCATTGAGTCATAGGTTTGTGAATTTCTTGTTGGAATTCAAAATCTATCTAAGATTGTTGATAGAGTATAAGCCACTTGCATATACTATTTATCTCCACACCTGCTTCTGTAAACACCTTCTTCAGTATCTAAAGAATCAGGTGAATAGGTACTTCATTTCGAATGATTCTTGTCACCAGATCCAAACTTGTATGACCGATAAAGACTTGACACATACATTGACGCAAATTTCAGTATTATCTATGGTGTTATCTATAAGAAAATGCCGAGGAAAACAAAAATCACGACAGACGGAGATGATAGGAAGTTTTAGTAGATACAACGTAAGATGAATCGGTTACTTTAAGGCAAAAAGAATTGAATATCTGGTAAATACTCGTAAATGTATCTATAATAACGCTCTGTCGGAACACAGAATCCTAGATGTCTCCATATGAATTAAAGCTTTGTACACTGAATTAAGTTACAAAAAAGTATAAAATACAATGCAGAAACCTTTGATTTATGTCCATGCCAAAAATCAAGTCTATCCGTTGCTCTGATGCTGCGTGAAAGAGTAACAAACCAACAGACACAATCTCGGATTTATAATAAATTATTATATTATATAGTAAGGCTAGTCATACATAATACGGCTTTAAAATTCTTAAATATTGTTTTTCACAGTTAAAACTTGTTGCTCAGCAACTGAAAACTTTTAAAGATAGGTAATAGATAGATATAATTATTATCTACCTAATCCAAACGCACAAAAGAAAAAAGACAGTGTAGAATGCAAATGAAAGTAAGTTTTTAATATAAATAGTTTTTAGTATAAATTGTGACGAACATTTCTTATTTGGTTGTCGTGTATATTATAATAATTATATTTACTACAATATCAAAAGAAATACTTATTTAAATTATTAAGATATACAGTATATACTCGTACATAGTAAAATAAATACTTATATTATTATATACCTATATAATAATATAAGTATTTATTTTTATTACAATAAAATTATTTATTGTAATAACAAAAAATAATTTTATTTATTCATCCTTTGTTCCAAAATTACAAAACATAATTTAAAACAAACTTTGATACAAATCCTACAAAAAATAAACAAAGAATTTTGTAGCATCTTCCCAACTGAATCCCACCAAAAACCCGGCATCTCGGTTTGTATTCAGTAGAGTTTTAAAGGCAATTAATTTTTGGGTTAGTTCCGCTATGGTATGGTCCCGGTATGGCACCCTTGCAAAATACCTACCAAAAAGTCCCGCTATGGTACCCATCTTTTAGTTCTACGCCAAACAATAGAAAGTACAATTGAGAAAAAAAGTGTACGTGTAACTTTTAGTTTCTAATGATGAACTTTATTAAGGAGTACTTATAAATATAAAGTCTGTTTGCAATATTAAATCAGTCTTGTATTCATTCAAACATATTTATTACAAATACAAACAATCAACAACTGGAAAGAAATATTAATTGAAAATGTATACTTTATAAAAATAATCAACTGGCAAAAAATATTAATTAGATTCCATGAGATTTAAAGATTTAGCCTTTTTGACAACATTATTCAGGAAATGTACGTTACATCCATTGATTTTGATGCCAGGAAAAACATTCGCTGCTGAATTGATTGCTCCCGTTTCGAAATCAAATGTAAATTTCGATGGACACCATTCGGGTAAAGCTTGTTTAATTAATTTGAAAACTTTTACATAAGTTTTTCCTTCTTTGTTATTCAAAAGAATATAGAAGAAAGGAGCCACATTTGTTGATACCTCGGTGCTTCCCATGTCTCCGTGAATGACGTAAACTTGTATAAATGGGTTTGGGCAACCGTCGACATCACCAAAATAATGAGTTACACACTATATGTGTTCCTTTATTTCCGTCGAAGTGAGAATAATTATTCGATCACCGTCTTCACAACAATAATCCACCAATAAATATTTGTAAAATTCTTTTGGTATTATTATATCATCCACATTGTTAAATTGCGTTTTAGGCACGTTCAGTGACTTATTTCGGTGTCTGTATAATTTTGTTTTTAATGTTTTGTAGTCAGGTACATTTCCTGTAAGGTGGTAGCCTTTATCTTTTAGGCTTCGCATATGTTTTTCGAAGGTCTTATGTACCGATATGTAATTTGAACAAACTTCTTTGCACTCACTTATGGCTATTTAAAGTTCATTGTCTACAACATTTGGCACACACTTATTACTGTGTTTATCTTCTTTAAGTATTATTTGATTTTTAATGTCCAGAGTCACATATCCACGGCATTTAATACTGTTTCTTCTATTTACACAATGGCAAGCACTTGAATTTTTATTTTCTCTCCGTTTTATATATTTATATCCGGTACGTAATAATGTCTTTCCACCTCACCTACTGTCGATAATTGTTAGATTTTGCACCGGACCACGTGAACTACTTGCCCTTGACATTGCAATAGATAAACTAACAAACAATCCTAATTACTCTTATCGGAAAGTGCAGTTGTAATCTGCAAACTGAAATGGCAATCATACTGTCTCTCTCTGTTTGCGAAAGGGCTCGTTTCTATTGTTTTCCCGAAATAAACCGGTTGGTCAGGTAACTTGCTTCACTCGACAATCGCCGAACATGACTTATTGAAGAATTAGAATAAAATATTGATAATAAGTCTAGGTTTTCTAAATTTACTGTTTGAGTATATGGTATGTATTTTCTTAAAACATTGTAGAGCTTTTCTATTCGACAGTCCCAGAAACTGATAGGTGCCATAGCGGGACTTTTTTATAGGTATTTTGCGAGGGTGCCATAGCGGGACCATACCATAGCGGAACTAACCCTAATTTTTAGCTAATATTTATAAGGATTTTAAAACATTCAGTTAGAAATTTATTTTTTTTATCAGCTGCACGGAATGTGTTAAGTTTGTATTACACATGTGACAAGACAAGCAAGTCACGGTTACAAAAAGTTAAAGTTATAAAAAGAAAATAAAATATGTGTAAAAAGGAAATTTTAAAGTTCATAAGCATAAAACTCAAACTACAGAACTTTGCCAGTAAATAATCACATTAATTTTACAATGTATTTAAGTTTGTGGTGTACTTAAATTCAATAAATGATCGCTGTTTTAACCACATGTAATAAGAAATATTTATGATATTTTTCTTATATATTCAGCAATTACATTTTGGCGTTATTTATACAAGAGTTGTTTTTTCCGCAATATTAAGATTGGTCCGTAGTGAAAAATAATTCATAGCTATTGAGTATACTAAAAGCCGTGGTGGTCAAGTGGTAGTAACACCCGCCCTGCAATCGTGAAGTCAGGGGTTCAAAGCCCGATCCCGTACCAATGAGTTTCTTTAGAACTTATGTACGGAATTTCACACTATTGGCTTTTCGGTGAAAGAAAACATCATGAGGCAACCTGCATACGTCCGTAGAAGAAATTTGATAGCGTATGTGAATCAAACCGACACGCCAGCACGTGTCGGTGGATTAGCTGGCTACGGAGCCAGTGTGGTGGATATGGCCAATCACTCTTCGTGGGTAGGCCTACGTTCTGCAGACTTTCTATCTGTTCTGGACTATTTAAAAGGCTGGTACAGTACGGTACAGAGTATACTAATATATTTTTTTTTTAATAATTTATTTGAAACTAATAATAATATGCTGATCATAGTATTTTAGTCTTAACCAAATTGACATAAAAATAACAATTTAATGACATTGAATATACTTGATTTTATACAATTACAATTATAAGATTATATTCAAGATACTAGGATATGTAGTTGCATTTGAATGTTCAAGTATGAATTAATTTTGCCATTATTATCCATCATTAATTATTCTCTAGCCGCCGCTGTAGGATTCCCTGTGTCGCGGAATATCTTCGAATATCTAAATTATGTAATGTACCAGTATGTTAGCGAGTCCCATCGTATTATTGGATACAACTACGAGTGTGTACTATTATTTTTTTACGAAATCCTTGCAGGCCAAAACATAAAATATTAATGTATAATTATTATAAAGTACACACATACAACTGTTATTATAAAAATTATACCACGGCCACACATTGACTATCTGTTTTGTTTTACGAAACTTTAATGTAACTTTTAGTTTTGTTTGAAAAATATAAGTCAAATGATTTCTTATTAATTTCAATTCAACGGATTTACGTAGCAACGCGGATTAGTTTGTTAATCATGAATAAGTGGCCTTAGTTTCAACAACACTCACATTTTGTAAATCTAATCTAGTACCTATTTGTGATACACTGATTGTAGGTTACTTAATACTCTATACTTATCTACACTATTGTAAAATGACCAATGAAAATCGGAACTGAAGAAATTAGAACGTTTTTATTTAAAATGTTCTATTCTAAAAATAATGTTAATGTAGTAATAATGCTACTCAGTAAATAGATATCACAACATATATCTACGCACGGGACCTTAAGATCGACCCTGGATGCAAACTGCTTACACACAGTCTTACCTATTTAGAAATTTATCAGAGAATCAAATGCCTAGACATGGACGTTCTAAGGCTAAAATGATGATGATGACATGTAAAAATAATATGTACTCGTCATTGTTGCTAAATACAGAAGGATTATCATAGATCTAGCTATAGCAATAATCTCACCAATATTTCACTCGCCGATAAGATGAAATCTTCAAACGATGATAAAACTATGATCTACTACAGAGTGCCACAGATTAATACAACCATCGAGCCCGCTATCTGACCATCGACTGAAAAAACGGATTTACTGATAATGGAAAGAAATCAAATATTTTATCGTAAATTACGCTGATTTTGGTTGATTCCGAGTAAGTCAATCGATAAACGCAAGATAAGTTGCAGTGGCAAACAAAACCTTTTTTTTATTTATTACTTAGGTATCGCGATAGGTGCCTATCATATTTTGAAGGACAAAATATTTACTGTATAATTTAGGATATTTGACGTACTCAAGATCATATTGAGATCTTCAAATTCAAGCATCATGATTATGTACACAAATAGAAATTTTGTGCATATATTAAAGTCAATTATTTTCAAATTCTGTACAGATTCAAATTCCTTACATAATAAAGTATACTCGTATGTTTTTAATTTTAAAAACCAGCCCTAAAACAAAATTTTCGTAAACTTTATATTGAGAGAAAATTTTAACATAAATATTTCAAAGTTCAATTATTACAAAGTTTTTACGACTCTTATGTACCTAGCTCTTCATTTTAGTTTATTTGTGTAGGTACTTAACACACCTTATTTTTCCGTTTCTTAGAAAATACAAGTGTTCAAATCTTATCTCACTAAAACACGCTTTAAATTAACAAATAAAATTAACGTTATCGTAATCCCAATCACTTAATTTCACATTGATAATCAATTTAAAGATACCATCTATTTGTGTACATTGACTGCCTAAAAAACACTAGACACTTAGGCACCTTTCAAATTGCTTTACAGTTTTGCCTCAAAATAATAATTACGCTATTTATATTAATCTACGAACAAAACATATTGTCGATAGATAGGTGTCTACTTAATTTTATTTTCCGCACTTTTTCATCCTTCACATGCAATTTACAGATACATATAAAATAGGTATTAGTATTGTATTCATCATGAGTTGGTATTAATCTTTACAAATACTCTTTGTTACAAAACCTTTTCGAATGCAAAGTTAAGGTTAGCAAAATAGTGAGTAAGCAATGCCTCCAAAAATAACATTTAGTCGTTTATGCGTATTGTTATCCAAGCAAAAATATACCAATAGAGAGTCAAGAAAATTTTCTATGTATATGTTCAATGACATATGCTCTAAATCATATTACACGCAAGAAATATTGCACGAAAAATAGGCCTATCTCTCCATCGTTCAGTATCGCACCGGTAGCGCATCTCGGTCATAAGTCACCGGTTATTGCCTATAACTTGGTGTATTGATAATATTCTGATTTTACACCCGTCATGTGCATGAGTTATAACTCTATGATCATAAGTTATAAGTGGCGCAGTTCAACATCGTTATGTTAGGGAAATTGGTTCTATTGCGACAGAGGATGTTGCGACCTGAAATTAATTTATTAATGCGTGACAACACTAATATTATGAATACAAACGATTATGTGTATCTCTTTTGACTAATACTTTTTGTTATAGTACCACTAATACAAATTATAAATTCCAAAGTTTGTGTTTGTTTTATTGAATATTACTGAGCTGAACGGATTTTGGTAGAATTTGTGTTCGTGTGTATTCCTACAGATATTTTCAATGTAATGGCAACATGAAATGTCAATTAGTTTAGTAGTTATATTTTGATAGGTCACTAAACTATGAGTGTATGTATGTATAAAAATACATATAGATAAATCAATATAAAAAGGCGGTTTCCAAGTGGAACGTTACTTAGGTACAACATTTTTTCAGAGCTGGTTGAATTGGTAGCTCAAATAAATTACCAAAATACTTATTATTCAAAGAATATAAATGAAAACTTCCGCTCATATTTGATGTACCTATCTTAAAAACGAAAATTATTACGTAATTTAAAGTTAACTCGCTCAACGGCTTAATACAGAATTTCAACATCAGTCCAAATATCTTTTTTAATAACCAGATATAGAAATTACTTATCAAAAGTAGTACTAAAGTATTATCCAATATTGACTCGGTGTTGAATAAAAAACTCGTTAAACACGAATGCAAGATTTTACGATCATATTATCTATATCAGAAGATAAACAAATTAATTCAAACCCATCTCGAAGATACGGCGCGTGAGAGGACCTACTCGGTTATCAAGCTCGGAGCTATTAAGATTAGAACCAATTAAGAAAATTGATTCCCTTCGGACCTCCCGATCTTAAAAAAGGAAGGAAGATTTTATCGAGTTTTGGTTGTATTGAATCGAATCACCTGATTAGGAGAACGTATGTAGGTCGCACGTTATTTTGTTTTGACATGTATTTTTAATTAATATATAGTTAACATAATAAAACTAAGCAAACTAACAAAGTCACCATTGCGGCTTTGTCATACAGCCCCATCATCTAGGGACCATCTATAAAATATTTTAACATTAAGGGGCTCGCCCGCCCTTAACAAAACTTTTTTAAAATATTGCCATTTTTTTTAAGTTTTGGTAAGGGCGATACTTTATATAGGTACACATAGATATATATACTACAGGGCTGCTTATAATCTTGCCACTACTCGCATCTCATCACAGCTTCAATTTTTCTCTTTACATAAATAAAACATCCTAAAATTTTCGCGCTCGCTACGCTCACGCTCAAACTCAATTAAATTACTTATTAAACTATATTGATTATGGTAGAAGAGGGCAAAATCATAAAACGTGTGACAGGGCCAAATTGTATTCAGATCTTATTCTAGAACTTGATAAAGCTATTTCTTTACCTGTAGCTTACTCTTCATGTAGGTACCTTCTACAACAACATAATATAAAAATCACCTGAAATAACTCAATTAAATAAGTACCCAACATAATTACTTATACGTATATTATATATGTACATAGATGAATCAAATATTGCTTATTATCAGTATTAGCTACTTAACTAAAGCCTATTGATTAAATTTAGAAATAAGATAAAATTTGATTGCAAAATACTAATATTAAGATTTTTATCTCTTATGCAAAACTTGATAAAAATAAAGTGCTTTGAAATGATCAAAAATATCACCACAAATGTCAAATTTCTGTCCATGATCTTTTTTCACTCAATTATGTTAATTTTAAATCAAATAATTTCCACTTGTCAAAACATTCTCTGGCAATGTGAGGTCAAATATAAATAGGTCAAATCCACCTATTATTTTTGTTGCAAATAAATAAATTTCTTTCTTTCTTTCTTTCTTTCAAATATTTTTCAAATTTACATTTTGTAACTTTAAAAACTTCAAGTTACGTTTCTCTATTTGTGCTAAGTTATTTCTATAAATGCTAAATTATGTACGAAATCTGGTTTCTAAAATGTATATAACTATACTATCCTGGTATGTTTAGATCGCTATCCTGGATTAACTTCACAATTTATCCCTTTAATATCTCCTCACAATTTGTATAGTACTTTTATCAGCCTTTTAATAGTCTACTGCTGGACGAGGGCCTACCCATGAAGGGTGATTGGGTCAAAACTACCACGCTGGCCCTGTGCAGGTTGGTGGATACAATTTGTACCTATGTGTATAATTATAAAACCATTCATCCATCAGCCATAGGACGTACCTACACTGCTGGACATAGGCATCCCCTAAAGATCTCGAATAAGACCGATTGGGAGTGGCCTGCATCCAGCGCTATCCTGCCGTCTTAATGAGGTTATCCGTCCACATTGTGGGTGGACGTCCTACGTTGTGCTTGCACGTGGTACGTGGTCTCCACTCGATAACTTTTCGACCCTATTGGTCATCAGCCATCAATATATAATTTTAAGGAAATATCGGTTCGTCGCCAGTCTACTAAACACCATTTTACCAATATTTGTAGGGCAATAGAAGAATTCGTCAGCGTTAAATTCAGTTAATAATAATCTGACGATATTTTAAGACTTTGTTTTATTCCAGAATGTTTATAGACAGAAATAATGCAATGTACCGCTAGGTTAGCAGCGCAGTTAAAAAAATAAGATAAGATTATGGTGTCACTAATGTTTTATTTCACTCTACCAGAACACAGTATATTTTGGGCTGGGCATTTTATTTTATTGGTTTTTGACCATGGCATTATATCACAATTCCTATCATATATATATTATAGGACCCTTTTATTTCAAACAATCTGTTTATTAACTGTAAAACATTTCATCATAATTAATAATGATCGGTCTCCAGTCGAATAATACTTATATCACAAAAAAAAGCATCACAAGTTAAATGCATTTTTTAAAACTACCTATTTTCAAATTATTTTATCTCTATTGCTTATTTATTTATATCCTAATGGAGAATCTAATCATAAAATATTATACATTTGATGCAAAAATTTGTGATCTGTGTAAATTCGCCTTGGCAGGTTAATTTACTTTTTTATTTTATTATTTAGTAAAGATTTTTTAGTATAATATATATATTCTAATGTGTTAAAAAATTGTTAATTTCTGTAACAGTATAATATAATTATGTAGTTTAGAATGCAAAACTTGCATCACTTATATCTTTTGCGATATTATTCAGAGCTATTTTAGCTACTGGTAACTTCATAATATCTTCTTAATACGAATATGTGTATTAAATGCACAGGTATGTGGTATGCAATATTTAATTGAAATGTCATAACAGCCATTCTGAATATTTTTACAGCCAGACTGGACGTTACAAAAACTAAACCAGAGCTAATTAAAGCCAAACTGGACGTTACCAAAGCCAGACTAAAATAATCCAGGGCCACTATGAACGTCATAAAGACACGGGCTGAAATAATTACTGAGAGGTCACGTCCACTTATACACAACACAACTGTATTGTACTGTAATAGCTTTTTTTACCAATCTACTGCAAGACGTAGGCCTACCCACGGAAGGCAATTGAGCCATATCCACCACTAGGCCCTGTGCGGATCAGTGGATTCACCTACGCTATCGCAATTTCTTCTACAGATATATGCAGAACGTATATATTTGCTTGTGACGTCACCTGTCACCATCAAGAATCATGTTAACTTGTTTGCCGATGTCTCATGTAATGAAATAAATTAATTTAAATTAGCTTTATGCATTGAACGCCCCAAAATAGGATAATAACGTACTGGAAGCTACACGTTAAGCCAGAATTATTTACACCAAACGTCTAGTAATTTATGAAAGCCAGACTGGTAAATTTAGCATCCAGACTGGACGTTGTGCAAAGGCAGAGTGGAATAATTTATAGCCAAACTGGACGTCAGTAAAGCTAAAAAGGACGTCACTAAATCCAAAAAGGACGTCACTAAAGCAAAAAAGGACGTCACTAAAGCCAAAAATAATTAAATTCGGGGGCTAAATAACGTCACAAAAGCCAAGAAATACAAGAATACTTCAGAGCCACGCTGTAAGTCATAAAAACCAGAACTGAAATAATTATAATTGAAGGCGTACTTAATTGGTGTTGCAGTTTTCCAAACATGGCAATGACCTCTTAACTTCAAGATTCTTACTACCTTGTTTGCATTTTTCGCATATAAATATCATATAATATGATAAAATTTAAAATATTTTAACGTCATGTCATGGCCTAAATATATAACATATTTGGAAGCCTATGTAGAGTTATAAAAACGTTTCTTCATATTCTGTTTTTTTTTTAATTCCAACCAGTAAAAATATATAGATAATATAATTATAAAATATTTCTTTTACTTGAAATATTAATTTACTCGGTGCTTTCAAAACAATTATGTATGTCAATATTTGATGGGAGTAACAAACTCACGCATTATTTTTATTTCTTTTTATTTAGAAGACATGCTCCCGATCGCGGCCATGATCGATGCCTTTTAAAATGAACACGGGATTGAATAACTTATCGAGACTCCTTTTAAAACCTACCTTTTTTTTATTAAAAACGTTTTAATTCGGCTGATTGGTATTTATTTTAAGAATTGATAAAACTTTTGTCAGCCTGCTGTGATAAATAGTTGTAATTACGATTATAACTGTGTGTGGATAAATGAAACAACTCTATTTTACACTGCATTTTTTAAATTATAATTGTTATAAAATTCCTGATATGTCCCTTAAATTCTTTAAGATCTTATTTTTTTTTAAGTCTCGCATAAAGTCTTTAAGATTGTAGCCAACCCTACTTTGGCTATCGATTTCGTTTTAAACATCAAATCTAATTTTCAAGATTTTAAAAATCAACATCATTATTAATTTTATTTTGTTAAATTATTCAATTATTTATAAACAATAAAATTGTTAAAACCAGAGGTCACTGTACGTCGAAACACAGGCACTAGTCTAGTTCGGCAACAGTATTTTGTACATTTTATTATGCTAGATCATAATTAAAATTGCATGTATAATTAGTAAAATATAGAGTCATAAAGATTTATGTATTTACCATTTTTAAATAATCGAGTAGGTTAGTACCTACAATAGTATTCGCAATCAAACTTATAACGGTATAAGGATAAAATGCAGAGGTCGTTGCATTCACGCTTCAACTATAAGGGTACCACACTCACAAGGGCATAACAGAAAATCGACCATAATACTAAGTATGGTTTATAAGTGATAAAAGTACACTAAACAGTTACCGCTATAATCACCGAGTTGATCAAAAGTGTTTTTAAATAATTTATTTGTTAACAATTACCTATATTGTTTACTTTTGATTTCATTGTGTCCGATTTTTGTGCCATCTCCATTTCAGTCTAGTTTTTATAACATTTCACTTGATTTGTGAATCAGTCTCAACATCTAGTTAAATTTTTGTGACTTGACTTTCAGACTAATTTAAATAATTTTCAACATTGTTTTCATTTCATGAAAATGAGTTAGGTCCTGAAACTGATATTGTGACATATTTGTCTGTATTTCATGACATTCAATCAAACTTTCTTTAAATATCGGATAAATCTATTCATAATTAACATATAAAAACGTAGACTTAGCAGTATAGGTTAAAAATTTATTACAATTATTTATTGATGGCTCTACATTTTAAACAAAATCATGTGTGCCTAACATGAAATGTAAAAGAAAGGTTATTTTTGGTGGCTCTGTTTATTACAAGTCACAAGGTTTTCACATTTTTTTCATTAATTAAGATAAAAATAAACTTCAAACGAATTATTTTTTATTATTTCACTACAATGGCAAATAATTTTTAAATAGGAACTAAAGGTAAGAACTAATACCTACATAAGTATATCAAGAACGCAAAAACTACTAGACCATAAAAATAAATTGGTATTTTAGTTATAAAAAAATGTTGATATGTTCATTTAAATTGTTTTGTAAAAAAAATTACTACGACATCAGGTTTTATAATTACTAAGTCAATCGCCTAACTAATTGTTATTTGATATAATAATGTCAGACATTTGTATTAGTATAATGTCTATGTCAATGGATAACAAAAAAAGCTATATTTCTCAATGCGTCTAGGATCTAGACAGTGACTCATTAATACATATTAAAATTCTAGATAAACAACGTTTTTCTCACGGTCCATTTGGTGGGGCCTTCCCACAAAAATATTTAGAAATGCCTGATCATACTGTGAATAATGACTTATTATGTTAATTTTATGCTAATATTTTGTTTGATTGCAATATTTTTGTAGTAAATTTGACAAGTGGACAGGACGTCGGTTACGACATACGCACTGCTTCGGCGGAAACGGCTACTTATTACACACGCACACATGTATAGCTTATCGAAGGTTAATCGATAGGAGCGCTTGCGCATCTCGGCCCGCATTCAAATTTCGAACGCGAACTGTCATGGCGGCCAAACGAACGCCCAAAAACAACAGAACAACCGATATGAAAACGAAGCGAGGTGACATTGACATTGATTGGTCGGTACTTGTACTCGTTCGAAATTTAAACAAAGAATTGGCGGTATATTGGTATGTATTTATAGAACGCGTATCTTTAGCAAGCAGAGCTGCATGCGTAAGAATAGAATTTACATATTACATACACATACCTACACATAACATTATGTAAATATTATGTGATACACACAAACACGGAGTTGGTAATATTTTTAAACTTCTCACATCAAATTCGTTTAAATTTCAAATTAAGCGTGGGTTGTGATTGACAAAGACTTCTTGGAAATGATACCTCCTTAGGGCGCCAATAAAAATGTCAAAAATTAAATGATATGAAATGATGAAATAATATGTCATAAGAAAAAATAAAAATTGTAGTTGTTAACCCTAATTAATTTAATGCGAAAATAACATTAAGTTACACCTAATTTGATTGGACATACTCAATAACCGTAATATTTGTAAAAAATACCTAATGGCGTCTAAATAAATACCTAACCACGATTTTAACGCCATGTGTCATATTAGAATTACCTACCGCAATTATGCTTTAAAATAATCAAGCCGTAATAAAATGTCTACTGTGATGTTAATCGGGTTATCATCCAATTCACATATCAAGTTCTTCGCGTTTAAGTCTTTTGTATGGAAAAAAAGGAAAGCTACGAAATCGTAGCCGCTACGGCCCTGATTTTGAAAGTGCTAATTAATTCTCCATAAATTAATGAAAAATCATTAAAATCACGGTCCAAACAACATTTTAATTATGTATGGAACTATGATAAAAATCTGAGTGACATTTAATATTTATGGCAAAGTCGTAAGGCAGAGATAACGTTATCTACCCAAATGGACTCTAGAGATAAGAAGCTGATTAAGATTATGATAATAAGTCATATTAACATCTGAACGATCGTGTTGCCACATTCAAATCGAAACTTTATTCCAAAATACAAATAAATTATTTTTGATGTTGTTTATTCGTTAAGTGATGTTTACTATTTGCGACTGTAGGAGAGATTGCCGACGGGCGCGCGCACGATCACAAGTTTTAATTTTAACTGTACTGGAAAATAATATTAATAACTTTATGTTACTCCGCTATCTCATCTTTTTATCAATATTGAATTTAAATGAAATGATGCCAAACATGAATATAGGTTATGTCTTAAAAAAGTTCATTTTAATGCCTGCTGACACACCTAGACTGCAGTGAGATATCAATGAGATCTGATTAAAATTGTGTATCACCTCAAATATTTTTACTATGGGTATTTTTAGCAAATAATATTTTTAACCTCCGTTTTTTCTGCTTAATAAAGATTGAACTAAATTCGTAGCAGTGTCGTATCACGATAGAATAATAACAAAATCACCAAATACCTGAAGTGTCCTCAAGTGATGGGTATCACAATGTCGATCACTATCACTATGTATCACTGTAAATACTGGCCAGAGATATAAACACACTGTAATCATCAGCTCCATTCCGTCCGCATGTTCATTTTCAAAATATCACAGGTTAACCGTTTGTTGTTAGTGTTTAATGTTAATGTTTTGCACTGGGTTAGATAATTAGATAACAAAAATAGTGTGGAGCGCAAGCGCGAGTGGAGGCGTGCAGCACGTGATGCGGCGTCGATGGGACGCAACCCGACACTAAACCAGTCGTGTGACTTTTTGTTGTGACGGAGCGGAGTGAGGCGCGCGCGCGGTCGGCCGTCGCCGCGCTGCGCCGCCATTGGCCGCGCGCCGGCGGGCGGCGCGAGGGCCCGCCTTCCTACGTCGATGGGAGTACTCCTTTCAAATTTTCTTTTTCTCTTTTTGGGCGGGATGTGCGGTGGTGTGCGTTCAGTCGGCGCGCGCGCGCCGCGCGTGATGGATGGAGGAAGGCTGCTGGATGATGCCGACGGCTGCCCGGCTGGCTGCTGCATTTATTCACTACCAAATGTACCTAATGTTTTTATGACGGGGACGTTTATGATGTACACGTATCTTCTCATTGGTTCTACGATGAGTTTTTGTCTACCCTAGCAATTAGTGTAAATATATTTGACTGCTCTAACCAAGTCTTGTAGATGTTTGAGTTAAAGAAGCATACCTATCTTGTAAAAATCGCAGTAAAAAATGACAATACCTACTAAATTTGCTTAGTAGATAGTTATCTGCATGTTACTTATGTTTTGACAAAATAAGAATGTACCTACCTAGTACTTACAGTTCCTTTTTTAGATTTTACAGTGGATATAATATATTTCAATAAATCTTTTCCTTTTAATAGGTTTAAAAAATAGGTAATAGTAGGCATAGGAAAAAAATAGATTATTTTTTATAAATATAAGATTTAATCATTTTATATTCAATATTTTTGATTTGCCTTTGATGTTGTAATTAGTATTCTTTAGAAAAAGGTACCTACACCCTGAAGTCATAATTCAACATAAATCTATAAATCTGAGCTTTTGACGAATTTTAATAGATAGGTATAGGTACAAATAGTATGTGTGCAATAAAATACTGAAGTAAATTTTGAAATTTTGTGACGTCATTAACCGTAAAGGCACAACACTAACGATAGTGTTGTTCCGATGGATTTATAGCCGGTAGGGAGGAGAATGAGGGGATAAATAACGGTGGTGGGGGCATCTTGAGTTGGGTACCACGTCTTTAGAAGATAATAGCACTGACTCAGTTGTATCGTATTTGAAACTAAACTAAAATTGTTAGCTATTTGTCTTTTTTATTACTAAAGGTAAACTCTCATCACTTCATCACACCTAGGTATAAGTATCTAAAGGTTAACAAAAATTCCACATCTAAAAATGTAAAGGTATACCTACTGGACCTGCCATGCCATGGTCCTGATGATCATAGGCCTACCTACGAAGGATGATAGATACCTATTCTACTTAAGGGTATCACTCCACCCTTAGAAGTGTAAATATAAACGTTCACAAGTAAAAGAATAAATGTTTACCTTTAGAAATATCCCCTATATGTGATGTTCCAGTTGTTCTTCACACACCAATATTTTAAATTAGTACCTAATGCTAAAAATGTATTGTTATGTGTATAATGTATTGTTGTTAAATTTATACTCAGTGATAGGAGAAGCTATACTGATCTAAGATGAGAAAGCTTGCCGTAGAATTGTGAGGTTATGGATTCAAATCTTGATCCGATACCAACAGCTCTTTAGAAACCGAAACATCAGTAGTGTAAAAATCTGAAATCCATACATAAAAAAGGTATCATACACAAGAAGGACTTTGTACTTCGATATACTCGTAAGTGTTAAAAAATGGCAAACAGATAGACTGTAAAATTGGCATTTAATACTTATAATAGAAGAGATAGAAGTAGAATTTTGTTTATATAAAGTCATATTTTTAGCAATGCTATTATCAAATTGTGAAATAAAATAATAGCGAAATAATTTTACAAAACAAATAAAACTAATATTTAGGTACCTACCGTACAAAGTCTTGGCCTAGGGTCCATATGTTTTTGCAAAATCTCTTTTACGGATTTTCACACCACTAGTTTTTCGGTGATCGTGTCGAAATTGATACTTGCGTAATTATGATGGCGTATGTGAATTTACTAACACGTACTAGGCCTGCCTGGTGGATGGGGCCCAAATCACCCTTCAAAGGCAGACTTATGTTCAACAGAGGCCTATTAGGTACAAAGATACAATAGTCAATAGTTATATAAAATATTATAGAGATCTGTAAAGTTAAATACTATTTTCCAAACCTGAAGAATCTTGAAGGCCGTTTTTTACCAGGCTGTATGTTCTGTGTACCTAATTCCTATTTTTAAATTAATATTACTCATAAAGCAATGCTTCATTTTAACTTTGAATCTTTCAGATAAATGTAGATCTTGCAAAGTGGGACTAGACTGTGTACAGTAGCTCAAAAATCCATTAAAATATAAAATAAATTGTAAATAATTGAACACTTAATTTTAATGGTATTTACATATATAGATACTAATTAGATTTTTGTTCAAGGCCGCCATCACGCCGCCATATTTTACAAGCAATGTCAAAGGTGATAAGATCCGAAAATGCGAAATTCTTATAAATGGTGATTTTTTAATAAAGAAAATAATGGAAAAATCATTTTTCAAGACGAAACAATTAATTAAATACTGTACCAAGTAATAGCCTAAGCTATGTATTTATGCATTACTTATCTCTTTTAACATTTATATGTTAAATATTGAAAATCTAATAGCCATTAGAGCTATAAAGTCCAACAACCCTGTAGCGGTAAATATAGCTCCCAACAGAAATGGTTAAGATCTCAGGAACATGCGTTGAAGTTTTTAACGTTTAAGAAACCATCTATTAACTAAAATATAAAGAGTCCTTTGTTACTGATTTCTAATTCAATTAAGGTAGCTAAATATCTAAGTTAATAAAATTCTCCATCATCATCCACAGCCTTCTTTATTCCACTACCGGGTATTGGTATCTCTCTTACGACGTCATCTATCTCAGTCCTGTAGGTACTAATCATTTCCAGCAGACTCGACCCGTAATTTTGACCATACCGTCCAATTGGGATGTTAAAGCTTTGCTTACCTCACCTCAACCAAAATTCAGTAACAGATTATTCTACCTGTCAATACTTCACCTGAAATGAAATTAGCCGCTAATTATTACGGTAAAATACCTAGATTTATGTATACAATACATTCAAATAGCTTTAAGTACTTATTTACCCAAATCAGTTTGGCAGGAAGATTCCAAAGGCACATTAACAACACTTAGGTATCTGTACTTAGGTATAAAGCCATTTCCCCGTCCCCACGACACCCACACATTTTCTAAGCGGGCAGCCAGCCTGAATAACATTTAACCCCTTTCAAATGTAAAAGCATTACGGAATGAAAAAACAGCACTTATGTACCCCGCGACTCAGATAAACCATCTCTCGTACAAAGAGCACAAAGATACAATGCCTCTGAAAGGGTTCAAGAACGCACTTTTAAATTAACCAAAGTAAACACGAAAATAGCGCAAGTCTCTCCCAAACTCCACGCAATTTTCATCCCTAATGAACTCGTTCCACATCACAACGCAGACGTTATTTGCGTGATTGCTAAAAGTGATTTAATATATTGTCTGTGACGGCGGTTCTATTTAAAATAGGTCCGTTTACATTTTTCCTTTTCATGTCATTGTCTCTGGCCGGAGAGCGCTTGCAACCGTCACGTTCCAATTTTGAAAAGTGTCGGAACAAAATGGTAGTCTCTTTGTGTGTTGCCCCCGCTCGCTCTGGTCCTGACTGGCTCCAGTTTGGTAATTTAGCAGATGTTTCCTACCTTTGATGTCGACTTCTCTAGCGTCTACGTAATGTGCCTTTGAATTTCAGACTGTGTGATTAGAAGACACAAATACATCCTATTTACTTTGGTAAGCATAACGTTTATTGTTACCTCGTGTGCTAGGCTAAGCTCAAACAACGGTACACTATCGGCTCTTTTTGAGCTTTTTAGAACATGATTTGTAATTATTCATACTGCATACCGACGTCAAAAGTACGAGCAGTCATAGATACAACCGCACATCAGTCCGGTAACCAAATTGTAACATCACCGCGCCGTGTTTACAACTCGACAAAAAAGAAATAATAACAAAGGAGCCGAATTTAAATTCCAATCGAACTTTGACACATGTCTGCCACCATAAACAATGGAAATTCGAATCATCGTTGCATCGGGCGCGGCTTCGTAATGCGATTGTGGCGTGATGTCTATGGCCACTCCATCTATAAATAGGAGCCTTTTCTCTCGCTTTTTCTTCACAAAATCTGAGGCGAGATCGGCAGATAAGCTATCTCGTGTGAGACGGTCTCAATATCCACAGATGGCCTTGCTCGAGTAATCTCTCTGGATATTTTTGACATTTTTTTGCTGATGATTCTTTGAAAATCTCGCTTTGTGCTCTAATAGGGACATTATTTTGACGTGGAGCGCGCCGCCGTAATACTGTAAACACTGATTGAGTACAGATAAGTAAGACAATTGGAGTTTTGTGCTCAGATGGGATGTTTTTGTGATGCGAATTTGAGTCTCGTATATGGACGTACCGAGAAGGTTTGGCAGCTGAACTGTATTGTGATTAAAACACACCCGATGACTGTATCTAGTCCGAAAAAAAGTTTCTTCTATCAGTGTATATTCAAACAAATATATAAATATTGCATAAGTTACATACAGAAATAGCTATATTTATCAGAAATAGCTATATTTATCAGAAATGAGGAGATCCGTAGAAGAACCAGCGTTAATAAAACCATGACCATAGCCTAACAGATTGGCAAGTTGGAATGGCAGTGAGCAGGGCACATAGCATGGAGGGCTGAAGACCAAACGGGTCAATAAGTTCTTTAGTGGAGACCATGTACTAGCAAGCGCAGCGTAGAATGTATATATTTAGCATTCTGTGGAGCATACCATCACAACCTGAATGAGGCCGCACAAGCTGGACCGCTGGATGCCCAAGTCACTAGGATTTATTAGACATGATCTATGGGAAGGGTTAAATCCACCCTCCTTAAAATTTAAAAAAAAGTAGGAGAACAACAGAATTACTTTATGTTTAATACGTGTTTAATTTACGTAAACAAATATCTGAACTTGTCATAAAAAATATTATAATCAACTGAATGCCAGTGAGAAAGTTACGAGCCAGATAGCCCATGTCAGCCCAGAACATATACAGTTAATGGTCAGTTTTGTATACTCTAGCTAAAAAACTGGCAATACTTATATCCTTATTTTGACATCATCTTAGAATAAAGCATTGCGCCTTAATTAAATTGATTGCTAGAGCTCATAGCGCATTACTCGTAATACTTAATTAAAACTTTTGAAGTCGAACAAATAGTATTATTTTAATCGGCTTCAGAAAAATGACTGACTTTAATGTAGTGGTCGCTTATGTATATTATAGTTATATAACTGGCAGTATATCGTCATCTTAGTGCCTAGAGCATTGCGCCTTAATTAAATTGATTGGTAGAGTCTATAGCGCATTATGTTAACGTTAATTAGAACTGCAGTAATTCCACCTACTCTGCCCTGGCAATGATAATTAATTACAACGCTGTTATCACGATTGGTTTGCCTTTGCATATGAACCTTACTGGATTAAGTGTTACGAACTGTTTATCTTTCTGAATTAAAACAGAGTTCTAAGTAAGCATGTTTATTTGTAATGTAAAATAAAGACTTATAAATCTGCTAAGTGCCAGATACCTTAACTGGCTCCTTTTTTATTAATTTGTTACACTCCACTGACAATGGGATCTGTGCTTTTTAAGATATGCATTTTTTTTTTAATATGAACAATATTTCTTAAAACTAAGGCTTTACTAGAGGACTCTACAATATAATAAATCTAAATCTAATTAAATTTTTTGCAGTTGACTAATATCGAATTAATTAATAGTATTAAGATTAGTGAATTCTGCAATTAATTATGATTCGTAAACTGAAAAATTACTAAAATTGGCTAATCCAGTTCAGAGATATAAGCTTGTAAAGATTTTGGTAGGGATTAAGAGGGGGTGCTTTGTCCCTTTCTTACAAAGCATAACATAGTATGGCGAATGTATGACACGGGCCGTGACGTCATATTCTGCTATAGTGCGCCCTTTGTCTAGCAAGAAAATAAAATGCTTGTAACTTCTTTATTTCTAGGTTGATTTTTTTTTGTTTTCGTTAATCGGCTCTGTTTATGGTTAGCTGTTACAAGAGGACATCAAAAAAATATGGTCAACTAGCCTATTTACGTTTTTAAACTACGATATGATGCGTATATGCCGGGAGCAGTCCGACCCCTACGAGCAGCACCCGATCTGGCTCCTTGAAAGAGAGTTATGTGTATATGTTTATGAGAGTACATACTCTCTATATTAGGTACATACCTAATATACCGTTCTGAACAAAATTGCGAGAATCTGTCGTTTCATCTGATGCTTTGATTTTGGCGATTTCAGAGCTGGCTTGAAAAATTGATGCTCATATAAGAATGTGCCATGCTCTTATAATACGTCTTCTTCCTTCCTTTTTAAACATTCTAAGGATGCAAAACAATAGGTAACGCGTTCTACTAATGGACAACCCAGCTACGACCGTTGCAAATAAAAACTCCTTTTCTTGGAAAACCGATCATACAAATAAAGGTGACGTCCACATGAGGTATATTATTCAGAGAAAAATCGAACCCAGATGATATATACATCATTTGAAAGCTTCATTTATGGGCTTTTCAAAAATATTTAGTTATATCATTATATCCCACCATTTTTTTTAAATGTGAAAAATAATTTGTATGAAAAATAATAAATTTATAATGAATTTGCTAAAATTAAATATTATAACCTACCAGTGCGACCAGTTAGTAGGTACAATGTGACAAAAAACACTTAAAAACTGTGTCTAATTGGTAAAAATGCTTCTATTTAACAATTTGGAGGTTACTTAATTAGGGTTGGCTCAGTGGTTAGTGACCCTGACTCCTGGGTAAAAGAGGTGTGGGTTCAATTCCCACCCTGGGTAAATTTTTATATGATGAACATAGGTGTTTGCTCTGTGTCTGGGTGTTATTAGGGTATTATCTAAAAAATATGTATTTAATAATATGTATATGTAGTTTATCAGTCTCTGACAGCCATAATAATATCATAGGCCTTGCCAAGATTGCGGTCAGAGAAAATGTGTGTAAGATGTCCCCTAATATTTATTTATTTATTTAAATAAACTCATAAAAAAACTCTTACCTAAATAACAAATATCATAAAAAGCGTTATTGCTGTTTCCGAGACACGAAAAAATACATATAAATTGCATTACTAGTTTAAAGGTAGAACCAGCGAACAAACGAGCTTGGTACAAAAATTATAAAATTAAAAACCTGTTTTGTCGAAATATCTAATCTAAGTATTTCCAAGATACAAAAAAGTTACACAACACAAACAAATATATTTACAAGAATTACTCGTTTAAGGGTAGAAGATAAGTTTGATGTCTCCGTCATATACTCCTGAACAGTCAAAGTACTCGAAGTCGTCGAACAGTTTGTTGTGCTGTAAGTAGTAAAGTGAGTCCAAATGAAGCAGTAAAGCGACCATATCGGGCCAGCGCCAGAGTTACCGCAGCCCGATCACGCTACGACGTACTAACTCAGCTATTCGTAGATAAGCAGCACGATCGCATTTCATTTACAATTAAATACGACACACTACTTGCACCCAGGTGCTATAAAGTCGTGGGTTTGTATGCCTCGTTAAAAGTCCTCTTTTTAAAGAAAGTTGAACACAGCCGGCGAATGACGTAGGGCCTAATTGTGATTGAATTTTATAGTATTTACTAGCTGACCCGGCCACGCGTTGCTGTGGCTAAATAAATTAAAATTGCGACTATGATTTGAGATTTAAACTATCCTATCTCTCAAGTTGGATCGAACTGCACATGGTGTGCGAATTTTATTATAATCGGTTAAGTGGTTTAGGAGTCCATTGAGGACAAACATTGTGACACGAGATTTATATATATTAAGATTTTGTACTCAGATGTATAAAGTAGATAATAGCTTTTTCCCGCGACTACACCCGCGTGCTATTTTAACTTTTGTACCATCCCAGGCATCCCATAGGAAAGATTTTTTTTCGTGATAAAAAGTAGCCTTTGTTACTCTCCAATCTTTGAACTATGTATCAATTAACAATCAAGTCAATTATCACTTTTATGTTGCTCTGTTGCTGCGTGAAAAAGTTAAGCGTGCGTAATTGTTCTATTTAAAAGTTTTGATTTTTATATGATATGGAGTCGTGTCAACCACATCCTACACAACACATAGTCACAACAAAAATCAAGAAATATCTTCTGAAGATACGACTCAACCTACTTCTTACAAAATCTATAAAGGTTTTACAGATATTATATTTATATTATTGTTTTGCACTACAGCACACCCCTTCATAAATATGGTCGTATAAATGAATAACTTAATTGATTTTTAAATTTATATCAAAACCTTTTAAACAGGTACATAACCATAAAATATTCTTCTAAATAATTTATAGCTGCACTTTTTATTCCATTAACGTTATCTAATTATTTAACATTATCTATAGCTTCTTATTTCATTATCAATATAAAACTAGTCCAAATTTTATTTAAGTTGACTCATAATTCTTGGCCAAAAAAGGCACACGATTTCAATCAGTGCAATCGAAAAAAACTCGTACAAGTAGATCGCTCAAATCAACGGATAGGTACCATTTTAAGATTGTCATTGATTATTTAATCACTTAACCGATTTCGATAAAATTTAAATTAAACTACTTCAATGAAACGAAAAAAAATTAACTAAATCAATTCGTAATTGGCGAAGTAATCACGTAAAATGCACATAAGTACAAAACATGTAATCGAATTGAACTTCCTTTTTTAAAGTCGGTTAAAATACAGCCAAATTATGAACCTTCCTTTCTGAAGCCGGTTAAAAACTGGATGTTCCAAATTTTATTTAAACTGTTGACTCAAAAGTTTAAGCGTCTCGTGTTCGTAAATTCCTCGTGTATGACGGATCTGATAAGACCGTGTTTTCACGTCCAAGTTCGTTACCTCGTTCGAAATATTTTTACCTAATCATCGCCGAGTAATTTATTTGTTCTTTGCATTCATAACTTTTCAGTAAATGCACTTCGTGTGGAAGGTTTAGGAATGTGAAACGGTTTAGATTTGTTTATGAACTTTTAACTTTCCTTGCATGACCTTTCATCAACACATAGGTCCTATACCTAACTGAAGAAATTTATACTTAGGCTGCAAGTATGAATTTAGGTTTTTAAAGTTTTTTCCGTTTTATTGAGTAATTTGTAATACTAAATATACTCAGTACATACCTAACTAAAATGTAATCCCGTAAGCAGTAAGTATGCTGAGTGTGAGTTTTGTCGTAAACATGACGCGCTCGCCGCGAGCGCGTAAGCATGTAATTTAATGAAGAAATGTACAGCGCCACTAGCGGCGTGTTTTTGAAATACTTTGTGCGAGAACAAGTTCATACAAACTACATGCTTACGCGCTCGCGGCGAGCGCGTCATGTTTACTAGAAAACTCACACTCAGCATACAGCACGTATTACATAATATATAATACGTGCTGTATGCTGAGTATATATGATATATATGAGAGCTGTATATATTATATACAATAACTGTAACTACCATAATTATTTTTCGCAAAAAATGACATGGCCGACATCAACCGTGTACAGAATTAGCGAATATTTCGCACGGATCGATGTAGAATTTTTTAAATTTTTGTTGTATTATCAGAAATGACTTAGCTGATTTCGATAAAATTTAAATGGGATCAAATTCATAGTATATTTATTCCAATAAAAAAGGAACTATCGAAATCGACTACCATGTAAAAAATTACGCGTGGTTATAAAAAAAACAAAATAAATACGCGTCGAATTGAGTACCTACCTCCTCCGTTTCGTCGGTCAAAAATAGAATATTAATGAATGAAATTTAATACAGTGACAAGAACTAGTGTACCGGTCTTTCAATAGTCACTCCTGATCATAGGCCTACTCACAAAGGGTTATTGGCCCGTATCTACTTTGCATTATGCATTTTGTTGTACTCAAATATTTATATACGAGATTAATTTGCTTCTACGGACGTGTGCAAGCTTAGTGTCAAGTAATTCAGTAAGAAGGTAGGTATAGTTAGAATAAAATTGCTATAAAATATTTTTGTAATATTACATAGGAAATTTTGTTACTGAATGCTCTAATAGAAATTGTAAATGGTAATTGAGCAGTTTCGTGAAATAATTATTTTCGACTTAATAATTAATATTAAACATAAAAAAATATACTATTTACGATTCAGTCTCAGCCTTCAAATGTTTGACTTAACGGTGGCAAATAAAGTACTCGCAAGTAATATTAACTTGGAGCTAAAATGTATTGCATGGAGCGCTAAGTGAAAGCGTGATAAACTCTATATTACGAGCTCCCATACCTGTTTTACAGTCTTACACCTTTGCCTAAGGTGTGGTATCAAAAAATACTATTCATTAATATTTATATGTTAATGGAATTATTTCAAACTCTAACAAACGTACTCTGAAAGATAGCTCCTGTAAAATGACCGATAAAATATTCTGCGTCGATACTATTAATTACTATTAATTCATCGACCTCTTAATAGATGAATAAACCACATACTAATATAAGCCCGCGCCAGAAGCCCGAAGTTATTTTGAAATGCTGTAATTAGCTTTTTATAATTAAATTACCAAACATATCAATGTTCTTATTTTTAAAACCACGATAGCACTTTATTAACAGACATAGTTACTCATATTTGTGTCACTCAATGTGACAAATCCATATTAAAAGTTTTTACTACAAAATTACCTAATGGTTCAATTTCAAGGTGAATTTATTGATAGCTGAACATTACAATACTGAATATTACATTAATTCATTATCGACGATTTATTTAAATATGTACATAAAACTAACTCTTGGTTTTTTGGTCCCAATTCTATTAAGTAGGTAGATATATTTTATCAATTGAATCAATGAAACTGAAATAAAGATGACTACAACTAGCAGTACAAAGTCTTTCAGCAAAACTTACAGTCTAGGTTTATCGAAGGGACTGTGTAGAACTATAAAACATTATACAAATATTTCGTGACGATGACTGAGCCATGATGTATTGTTTCTTAATTCCAGAATTGTTAATATTCTTTCTTTGTGTAGGTACCTGTTAGCGACCTTGCTTTACTTTATTTATAAAAAGGTACTCTCTAATTAAAATCCATTACACTGCTTTAGTCAAAACTCATAAAGTGGTTTTGGATAGTTATTTATTTTGGTTTTATCGTTAATCTATCTTGAAATAAATGTTCAATATACAAGGTTAGAATAAATAAAAAGTGGGGTAAATATAAGTAGGTAGGTACGTGACTTCAGGAGATTCTAAAACTAGAACAACAGTCGATTCTTCTAAACTATAAATCAATGTCTAAACGATGAAATAACAAAGCTAGAATACTTGCAAAATAAATGCCTACCTACCTGAAAATCAAAGTAAAAGAAAAACAAAACAGATAAATTTCCCGACTATAGACCGTCCAGCTGAGCAGACAATCTCCGTACCTATCCCTTATCTGTGCAACTTAGCAAACAAAACATCGCAACCGGCAATAAGCATAAAACAAAATCGTTTCGACCCCACACACGCGTCGCCCGAACACTTGGAAAAATCCCTATGGATTTTCCGCGCGGGCGTCGAGGGCGCGGGGCGGCCCGAGGACGGGCGGGGAAAGGAACGTAAAAGAGAAAAGCTGCGAGTTTTTATCTCGGCGCCATAAATTTTATTCGTAGCGTGATTTAGTGCGCAGATTGCCCCCCGCGCCTCGCCCCGCACCCCGCGCCTACGCCTCGCCCGGGTAAGGCTGCTAGTCATTGTCAAAATTATTGCACCCCTATCTACTGAAGGTTTAAATATATGTCCCCGACACGTAGTTATGCCTACAACCCGTTCCTACTTTCAATATGAGACGTGCCGTAATTTTAAGGCTCTAACCACTATCGATAAATCAGTCTACGTGTCTTTTACTTCTTTCGTTCTTCGATCTATGGCAAAATGGATTTAATCTAAAATTGTTTTTGGAAAAATTTAACGCATAGGTTACAATTATTTTTGTATTTAGGTATGATTCCTACCTATTTATGTGTTCATTCTATAGATATGCCTTGTTTAAAAAATGTTGTTTATTGTTGTGAATAGTTACGCAAACTAAGTTGCTTTGAATCCCGATGGAGTTTCCACTTGATCTATTTGCAATATTGCTACAACGCTGCATATGAATCGAGCCGGCTTTAGAATAATGCAATGCCAATACCAGGCGCCATCTAAAACGAAAGAATGAAGAGAAAAAAACTACTCCGCCGTCCTAATCCTCCATTATTTTTGCTTTAAGAGTAAATCTTACTTATTTGTCAATACTGAGCCACAAAGGCGCCCAAATACCCTTACACTGGCTGAAAAGAATAATACACGCCTCATAATACTGGAGCAATTCAGAATCTGTTAAAATTATAATGCGCTTTTGTTGGCCCTTTGACAGCTCACTTCGCTTTTTCTAGGCTTTGGTGGTTTCGAGTTGCCGCGAGCGTATCTCGCGAAAGTGACATATTTGTGACGATTCCGGAGAATCCCCGATCCGTATCTTTTGGGCGTATTTTATGTAAACACGACAAATTTGTGCTTCGGACGAGTATAGGCGAGCAGATGCAGATACTTTTATTGTCTGGTGGCAGCCCGCAGTATGGAGGCATTTGATCCGGGACGCTCACTCCACACTGTGTCTTATCTCGGATCTGGTTTTATGAAACCCTAAATTTACGACTGCGGTCGAGGGTGGGGGATGGTATTAAGCCGACTCTCAACGCTTCGCTGCGACAGACACTTTTGTCACCGACAATTCATGGCGAAGCACGTTCGGCAAAAATTTTGCGTGTCAAATGACTGCCTACTTAGGTACTCGAGGTTCGATTGATGTTACGATTACGCGAAATCGAGTGTTATTGTGGAACGTTTTACGTTTATTACCGCTGCCTATGTAGTTACACGAATCTTGAATAACATTGAACACGAAAAACACCTTAAATTTTGGGAAACAACACAATCAAGATAGATATAATCTATGTCTGTCACGGTTGATATAAATCTTTAGGGAAAACGACATTTGATGAGCTAAAAATGCTTTAAGTATTGTTTGAAAAACTATTTGGATTTGATTGAATGCCTACTGTGACCTTTTGATGACCACAGCTGATTACTGTTGGCTTTCGGGAATACATATTTATTTTAATAGGTAACTTTAGCATTATTAAGAGCGATGCTAGCATCGTGATTAGCGCGATTGCTTCGAGCTCAGCACGGCGTGACTAGTTGCCTACGAAGAGAAAAAAATCCTGGTACGCAACTAGTTGTGAACATTGCTTGCGTACGCGGCCGAAAGCAATTGAATATTTAAAGCATGACTTTTCGATGGCGTGAAAAAATGTGAAAAAGCAACAACTTACAACTTTTGATAGAGTTATTTTTGACACCACAGTAACCTTAACACCGGCCGCATGTTTAACTGTTTCGCTAAGTTCCTATCGGTATAATGTCTCTATATCCTTACCGGCAGTGTCACATGGCTAAAGATTTCCAAATTTGTCCTAGTTGCTTTAACTATCATTGTTCACATCATCAGTTAAAACAACGTTATTCGTCACCAAAACATCCATCTCGCCTGTCAAGCCAAGAAGTTACAAACAAAAAGCGTCGCAAAGCACAATGCTCACAATAATTCCGCGCAGATCTGAGCATCTTAATTAGCAAAGGAGCCTGTACTTAATTGCGCTCTCTTGCCCCGGCCGGGTTAGCCCAGATACAGGCGGATCCTCTATAAATTACGGGAATAAATCCCGGGAAAGAAAAATTGCCCTCTGGAGCACATAATTCTTGCCTTGTCACAAGCCCTCCTTATCTATAGCCAATACCGGATTACAATGCGATTTTATTTCATGCCATGTTCGCCTGAGCTTCCTACTTTACCTACCTTTATGTGTCTGAGGGAATGTGAGATGGGTGAATAAGGGTTACGTGAACAATATACGGGCATGAAAAACTGATTTGTGAAAGCTACTCTGTTAAATGCTTTTTTATATTGGAGTGGTAAGGAGCAAGCCATTTGCCTGATATTAAATATCACATTAGTATCTTATACTGTAGGTACTGTACCGTACCAGCTTTTTAAATAGTCCACTGCAGGACGTAGACCTACCCACGAAGGGTGATTGAGCCATATCCACCACACTGGTCAAGTGCGGGTTGGTAGATTCACATACACCATCGAATTTCTTCTACGGACGTGTGCAGGTTGCCTCACGATGTTTTCCTTTACCGATAAACCAGTGCCGTGAAATTCCGTACATAGTAAGTTCATATAGGCTGGGTGGCTAGCCCTGGTGTCAGAGTTTTTGCCTAAAGGCACAAATTCCGAAGAACTCTTTGGTACGGAACCAGGATTTGAACCCGCGACCTCACGATTGTAAGGCCGGTGTCATTACTACTAGACCACCACGGCTAACTAAAGGTTATAGGTTAGTATCTTATAGGTTAGCACTAAATCATAAAACTTTGCACTTTAACATGAGATATACCTACTTAAAATATTCCTGAGAAATAAACTGATTTATATCTTTATAGCCAGAAATTATACTGCCAATTTTGCCCTTTACGTAATATTGCTATATAAGCTGCAGGCCGTCCCCCACTCCCTCGGAAAGTCCTCTAAGTTGACTCATGTCATGGCTCCTACCGTGTACAATAACTTACCTTTGGAAGTAACATCAGCGGTAAGCCTACTGATACTTACTTAAAAGATTAAGGGTTAATTAAAAAAATGGCTTGTCGAGCAATCTTTTTATAGATATGATGAATTTTATAAGTGTTTGACATGATTATTTTAATTTTATTCGCATTTCTTTAGTTCATTTTGAAAATCGTATTTTTATTATTAATTTCCACTTATTGATTTTTTATGACATTTTTTTGCATTATTATTATTTGATTTTCAATTTTTATTGAAGCTTTTGCGAATAATTATTGTAATTTAAATTTATTACATCATTGTATTCAATGTTCGTTTTGTATACATATAACTATAATATTATGACGTGTAAATTGACATTTTATCAATAAATAACTTATGACTTACTTATGACTTATGACTTATAGAATTTATACTCGTAAAATAACTACAAAATTCAAACACTACCTGTTATCAAATAGCCTAGGCAAGTGATAAATGTCGTGCTAGTAAATAGGTATTATTTCTTTCTAAAGTGTGCTCTGCAAAAGTCTACTACTACTTCTAAAAATAATTCACTCTATACCTAATACAAATCGCCAAATTAAAAAAAAAAAACACGTTTGTTGTACAAATTAAATTGAAATAAGTATGTAGTGCAGTTTTATACTTTGAATTTAGTCTATAAACAAAGCTATTCACACTACGTTGTACTGAATAATTAACACACGAGTGAAAAGCATCTGTTAAATGCAACAAATCACCACAAAACTTACATGAAAACCACATGGTCTTATAATAAGCGTTCACTTCACTATAACAATATTTTACAATGTTTTCCAACAATATCTTCTAATGGACAATGACAAATGATTCCTTTTGTCCAATATTGAGTTGTCACGGCGTCTTTTGTAGGCAATAATCGTACAATTTCACCAAAATATGGCAGAAAAAGAATTTTCAAAGGTGTTTCGACGAAATATTTTGACAGGGTAATGTATGGGCAGGTAACTATGAGACGCGTGATGGGCTAATGATCCTATAATCGTATAGAAAGGGAGCAAGAATGACTCTACAATTTTTGCATCAAATTCCTTTTAGATACGGTTTCACTTTTACTGAAGTTCAGAAAGAAAAGAAAAAACCGGACAAGTGGACTCGCACATCGAGAGTTCCGTACAAACACGTTGTTAAAATAATTAAAAACCTGTTTCGGCATGTGCTAATGAAGTTCTTTTATATGATACCTTACATGATACGATTTACTCACTTTGATTTTAGAACCCATATTTTATGAATTTTGGGGCCCTATTTTTTCTGATCTAAATAAAAAATGTACAGTTTTCAGATTTATTCCTATATATGTACTCTGAGACAATGCTTCTCGCCAATTTTCATAGTTCTATGTCAACGGGAAGCACCCTGAAGGTTTTAATTTTTGTGAGTGCGAAATAAGCGGTTTTTTACGACATAAACGGCTCTAACTTTTTTAAACGATAACTAAGAAGTTTTTCTTTTACATAACTGCAATGAAAGAGACCATAGATATACGTATACAGTTTAAATTTTAACTCGATATCTTTACGCGTTCCCGAGATAAAGAGTCTAGACATACACACAGACGGACAGACGGACAACAAAGTGATCCTATAAGGGTTTCGTTTTTTTTCCGTTTGAGGTACGGAACCCTAAAAATACCACATATTTTCAAAAATGCTTAGTAATTGTAATTCAAGAACTATTAAGCTCTTGAATTACATAGTTTCAAGAGTCTTGTCCGCTTATTTTTGGAAAAATCATTCAAATAGTACTTACATCATATTTATATAATTTTTTCTATATTGTTTCGGGAGAAGCCTTTGGCACCCGAAACACAGTTTTATACTAGTTCAGTGCCAATTTATTTACGATAAATTTGTGATAATGTTTTCAGTTGAATAAATAAATTCAATCAATGCAATTAAAGGCAAAATAATTGGCACCATCACGCCCATTCCCACCAAATATTATAACTATTTCCATAAATTGCATAACAAATGCGATGACACAGCATTGTATTAGGATTTATTATTTTCTTTTGTCACCGATATGGTAACACTGGGCCATAGTTAGCTGCACAGTGGGCAATAATAGCTGTTTATTTATTTTGTGTATTTGTATGACAACCGATACATTGTTATGGTTTGTGGGCACCTCAATAGGTTTGCAAACACTATGCACAGTGAACAAACATTATCTTTGTGAGATCATTTGAACCTCTTTATGTGAGTTGAAAAAGTTTGCTACTGGACAGATTTCCAAGAGATAAAATTGCTACTGGATTTGGAATTGCCATCGATAAAGTGAAAATTTTACGATCTTGCTGTAACAAAAAAAAATGTGAGTGCACAAAACCACACATCCTTCACGAAAATATAAATATACATATATGTATTACCTACCTAGTAAAGTTTTTGAGTAGTTCTAAATATTATAAAAGTAAAGGAAGCGGAGAAATTCCTTTAAATACTTACTGTATCGATTTTTATATCGATTTAGATACTAATACCTAAGTAGTTACAAATATAAAATATAAGAATATCACAAAGTAAAAAATTTAACGAAGTCTGAATGTCTGTAAAATCACCAACACACAAAACCATACCTTGTACTATACTGTACTGTACCAGCCTTTAATAGTCCACTGCAGGACGTAGGACTACCCACGAAGGGTGATTGGGCCATATCCACCACGCTGGCAGTGCGGGTTGGTGGATTCACATACGCCATCGAATTTCTTCTACGGACGCATGCAGGTTGCCTCACAATGTTTTCCTTCACCGAAAAGCCCGTGATGGAAACCATACCTTACCATTATCAAATTCATGTATCAACCTTCTGCTGAGTAAGTATAGGCCTCCTCTTCTTCATTTTTCAGTCTCTGGCTGATCTCATCCACGCGTATGACCTGCTATGATTCTAAAACATTATAGGTACTTGCTAACTGCTAAATACATACATATAGGTAGGTACAAACTTAGTAGGGTAAGGTCGCCTTACAGACATGCCACACGGGCGTTGACGCCGCGTAATTGCACCGCGGCGTCACCGCGGCGACCAGTGTTGCCGGTAGCGATTTAGACATTAAATCTAGAGTATTCGAGTATTCTATGAATTTTTAGCGGGAAAAAAGGTTTTGACGACAACCGTTCAATCTTAAACTGAAGATGAGAAAAATCCCTCGTACACGTTAGAAATCAGATCGTGTAATTTGTCACGACGAATGTCACAGTAACAGCTTTCCAAGTGACAGCTGTCAAACTTCAAAGTGATTTATCTCGGTTATTATCGATTCTAGACTATTGCTCTCTTCACAAAAGTAATAGAGCTCGACGAAATCTACATTTCGGATGACAGCTGTCAAACTTAAAAGTGATTTATCTCGGTTATTATAAATTCTAGACTACTGCTTTCTTCACAAAAGTAATAGAACTCGACGAGATCTATATTTCGGATGACAGCTGTCAAACTTAAAAGTGATTTATCTCGGTAATTATTGATTTTAGACTACTGCTCTCTTCACAAAAGTAATAAAGCTCGACGAGATCTCCATTTCGGATCACTTTGAAGTTTGACAGCTGTCATCCAAAATGTAGATTTCGTTGACCTCTATCACTTTTGTGAAGACAGCAGTTGTCTAGAATCGATAATAACCGAGATAAATCACGTTGAAGTTTGACAGCTGTTATCCAAAATATAGATCTCGTTGACCTCTATCACTTTTGTGAAGACAGCAGTAGTCTAGAATCGATAACAACCGAGATAAATCACGTTGAAGTTTGACAGCTGTCATCTGAAATGTAGATCTCATTGAGCTCTATCACTTTTGTGAAGACAGCAGTAGTGTAGAATCGATAATGACAAAGATAAATAACTTTGAAAATTGACAGCTGTCACTTGGACAGCTGTTACTGTGACACGCGTGAAAAATCACATTATTCCTCTAGTATATCTGTGACAAACGAAAAACAAAAAATACACTTTCTGATTTATAATATTAGAAAGAGTTAACGAGGACAAAGTTGGACCGCTGACGCTACACACGATCCGATTTCGCGGTTGGCTCACACAAAATCAGAATGTATATGAGAGATTTTACTTATCTTCAGCTTAAGGTTGAACGGTTATCCCTAAAACCTTTTTTTCCACTAACTGTCTAGATGTCATCAGTGTCTAAGGCAACACTGGGCGCCGCGGTGTCGCCGCGACGACGCTCAGCACCGCCGCTGCACCGGTGCGGCGGTGCAGCGGCGGTGACGCCGCGGTGCAATTACGCGGCGTCAACGCCCGTGTGGCATGTGCCTTAGTCGTACCAGTTCAAGGAAAATAGTTTGTGTATGTATGTACATAGTTTGTTGAACGGCTGGCCGATGGGGCCGTAAAGTTCTCGAATGAAGACCAAGTAACGATAGGCGAAGCGAAGGACAACCACCGATAAGGTGGACCGATGATTTAATCAAGACCGCAGGAACACGCTAAATGCAAGCCGCTTCCAAACGGTCATATCAGAAACTGGAATCGGGAGGCCATGTCCCAATGTGGACTTCCTAGGGCTGATGATAATGACTAACTGCTATTTATAAAACTTCGTTTTGGAACTTTCAAAACTAAGACGATAACCAAGTGCCAAAAAGCAGTCCGTGTCGAGCTGCAGTGAAGTAGAAAAATATTTTTGCGTAAACATAATTAAAATCCTTTTGTTAAGAGAAACAAGAAGCATCTTTTGTGTGCAGACAAAGGATACAATCACTGCACTGTTATGTACAATGGCAATGTGCAAACAGTAGGATTAAACACAACTGGAACGTTTCTTTGGGTTTAAATTCAAATGTAGCCTAAGTACCGTAAAAGGCTTTTAAGTCGGCATATCGGAAAAAAGTGAAAGATTAAAAAAAATGTTAGTTTTGCCATGATACAATACAAGTAACCACTTATACTGCGTAATCACGCAGTTATTATATCAATTAAATTAATATATATCTGAGTTAATTAACAGAGAACTTTACTAAGAAAACTTTTTATGTACGATGACCGGTGCAGATCACAGATATTTGTACTGTACTTTACTGTATCAGCCTTTTTAATAGTCCAATGCAGGTAGGCACAAAGGGTGTTAGAGATATTTACTTGCCGCTAAATGAAGCACAAACTCTTGTTTCAGTTTGTGTATATAGTTGTCCAAAAAGTATGTAGAAGTATTTCTAAGTAGAATTGGAAAGTTCACTTATTTCAATCTAGTAATCTAATAAAAAAAATAAAAATAGTATGTGGAGTCCCTCCGCGCGGAAGGAGTGAAACTTGGACGCAACAGTGATTTCATGACCCCTCCATGGAAGCGTTAAACGTTTAACGCAACCTGGTTGAAAGTCGCATTAGAAGTTTTACTTCAATAATAAAATTAGTATGGGTAGTAGCGTGTCGTCCAAGCAATAGTACCTGAAATTATAGCCTCTTATTGTTTTTAACTATTATATTTAGCCATACCAGTAATCTTTAGACAGGACGTTGAAAACTCTGAAACTAAACCCGGCCTATATGAACTTACCTACTTAATATACAAAGTTACAAATAGCCAAATAAATAGGAGCCAAAATTGACAGTGTACGCAAAAAATATGACGATCTAGCACCACCCAGCGTGCGCCGGCCACGGTCTCTACCGACTACCCCCCGATCCCATGCTCTATTACTCCCATTACATTCGCCACGGGCCTGTCTGTTTCCAAACACACATGTACAGACATATTTATTGCAATATTAGATATAATTTAACGATGTGAACGCATCCCGAGACTCCCTTTATTCGGTCAAAGTTTAACAAGTTGACAAAGATTTTGGAACTTTCTAATCGTTTGGGCGTGATGGCGTAATTGAAATTGCTGTTTTATGACACGTTTAAATGTGAGAATATGATTGCGGGCTACTCTTATCGCGTCCAATTTAATTTAATGACGTCCGTTGGAGATAAACTTAGCTAGAGATTTTGTGAAAACTTTGATTTATTGACCAAACGAAAACGAATTGAGCGAAGCGTTTTAATTTTGACTTGATAATTTGGCTTTCGTCTGATCGAATGTTAGTTTGTTAATATTTGCCACAATTTTTTTATACCTAAATTTTAAAAATATCTGCCAATATGAACCAAATTGGTCAAAAATGTGTCAGGATAAAATGTGTGTCAGGGTTGCGAAATTTCAGTCAAAGAGTTGCGCCGCGAATTTATTTGAGCTTTTCTGGTACGTAATTTAAAATATTCTTACGAGGTCTAATCTTTGGAGAACTACCACTAAAAATATATTATTTATACTTTTTACCTACTTAAGTATGAAAGCAAGTTCTGAGCAAATTTTTGCAACACAAATAAATCTTGCTTTTGTGTTTCTTATCTCAGTGAAAATAACATGTTTCCAACTGGGATTTATTCGGAAAAATAAAGTTGTGTTTTGTTGGTCGTATCTGCCATTTTCTCCTTAAATTAACTCATAGGTAAAGTTTATATATTTATTATCTGTGCAAGACTAAATATTTATCTGTGTTTTTACAATCGTATTTATGAAGAAAATAATGTATCAGAGACATAAAATCTTAACCTTGTAGACCTAAATATGAAACGATATTTTTTTTTCTTGTATCATTAACCTACCTGGGGCACATTGTGTAAGCGCACTGACGTTCGGCTTCGCTTTTTCTCCTGCTCGCGCCAGCTACTTACGCTACGAGAGCGAGCGGGAGGAAAAGCGAAGCTGAACGTCAGAGCGCTTACACAATAAGGCCCCTGTCCAGTATTCGTCATCGCATTCACTTTACTACTGTGGTAGGTATCTAATATTATGAATCTAAAAGTATATTTGTTGGTTTGTTAGAAAACTACTTATATTCAACAAAATGTCGAGAATCTTCTATCTTGTCACGATTATAAAGCCCAGACTCCACCAAGATGGAGTGGAGCGGGTCTAGACAGAGCGTTGTAACGTGTAGTCCGTAAGCCCGGGATAGAAATGCCACGTTGCTTATCGTAGAACAAAACACAGCTCTTCTCCGCTTACGAATAAATTTTATTTCTCGCTGATCAAATATAGGTTTAAATAAATTATTCTGCAAATCATTATATTATGGTTATTAAAATAAATAATATCATCATCCGCATCTTTTAAGACCAGCCAAATTATGGTCAAACGCGAACCTATTTAAAAAATTGTAATTAAAAATGTACAGTGGTTTCACGAAGTAACTACTACAAGAGCATTGTAGTTACTTCGTGCCCGCTTTGGTAGAGTCAGGGCTTTAGCTTTCCCAACAAGCCCCTAAGCTCGGTTAATCATGCATAAAGCAATAAAACCACAACAGTTTTGTTTGGGGCATTGATTAGCCACGGCTCATTATTGATTCGTCCCGGGTAAACTCGGGGGTTGTACGCAAATTCACTTCACTATTCCAAACTACGATGGGTGTAGGACTGTTATGTCTTCTGTGGCTCAACCATAGATTAGATAATAGTTAATATAGCTCTACTTGTTATAGTTATATCTTCTGTTGTTGAACCACAGATTAGGTAATAGTTATTTCAGCTCAGCTTTACTATGAAGAGAGGGTCGACTTTAGAAAGTTTCGTGTTTCGATGTATTGTATATTTACATGGTCTTCCAATTTTCTGGTCGTGGGTTCAATTTTCACACTATTGGCATTTCGGTGACGAAAAGCATTGTGAAGAACATTATGAACGTCCATTCATCGACCCGCACTGGGTCAGTGAAGAAATGGCCCACTAAGGACATTATTGCGTAAGCTTAGCAAGCGTTAATCACACGTTATAATCTATAATAATCGCAATTATAGCAGTCATAGGACGTCCACTTCTGGATACTTATGCGTCATCTTTTGAATTCCAAAAGGATTTTAAAAACGATTAGGTATTTCATAAATAGTAAAACTTTTACACTGAGACATCTGTATAGTATCAGTTATTATTCCGTCTTCGAAAATCTTATGGCTACATCGACCCCCGGTTTTATATTTTAGGACTATCCAAATATATAAATACAATCTATTTTATTTAAAATTGTTATCTTCCTACTCTTCAAACTTTTCGGATTTTAGCAACCGAAAACGATAACTAATAATAGCGCCGATACAGAAGTGTTAAAATTAATACAAAAATTATAATGCAAATTGCTAAAATTTATAAAAGCTTTTAGTGATTGGCACTTAGGTAAATTAATTCGATACAATAAAATTTAATTATTCCATAAAAAAATAAAAGAATGCATAAACAATACCATTACCATTTAATTTCCCGGCTACCAGCGTTTTTAATCGATAAAATAATCTGATATTCCGTTTAAAAATGAATAAATAAAAGTTATAAGATCCGTAATCTTTTCCCCTGGCAAGGATTCAGTAGCTATTACAATATAATTCTGGTTGTTAATATGTTTTAGTAATTATTTGTCCGACTGCTTGTCACATGCAGAGATATGATAATTGCCTTTATTTACGGTAATTTCTTGATCATTATCGTTAATAACAGTTTTATATTGATGCAACCTTTAGCCAAATATTTTTTTCTAAAAATTAAAAGATATTAGACGAATATATTATGCGAAATTAAGTTATAAATCGATTTTTTATGTGTGACCTAATAAAATATTATGTACAAAAAACCGACTACTCTTAAATTAGCGATATTTTTATGTCTTGCGCTAAACATCAAAAGAATTCATTTAGTTACGCTTAGTCAATGTGAGATTAGCTTAGGTATTGGCAAGGAGCCGCCATGGTTTTGTTCTATTATGAACAACGGTGATTTGCCAACCCAATATTGCGAGCCTATATTAGAATAATAAATATATTATCTCATTTTCACGTAGTTCATATAGATTGGTGAAAATGATACAAGGAAAAATAACTGAACCAGTGTTGTCCCTTGATCAATTAAACGAATGCATAAACATTACCATTACCATTGTTCAAGTCTGTCTGGGAGTCAGCTCTTTCTCATTCAACTCTTAATTTAATTAAACTGAAGTTAGGTACATACGAGTACCTATTACCTTAAAAAATAGCACATTGTTAAATTGGAATGTAAGTGTTTTTAACATTTGTACTAATGTAGTTATTAATGTAAAATCTTAATAAATAAATAAAAATACATCATTGTTTGTCTTTCGAAGTTTACAATCATGACTGTCTAAAGCACCACCTCTGATTTTTATCACGTCTCCTTTCGGTGCTACTTTAATATGTATCTTACTCAAGTATACTTTCCATCAAAATGTTAACCAGTTTACCACCAACAAGCACAGCTCAACATGTCCTGCGACTCCCAGCGCGACACAGGTAAATGTATTAAAATTAATTAAGGGGGAGAGACCGCCCGCGCGCTACCGTCCCCGCGGGGCGCCGCGTGACGACTTCATGCAGCTTCCAGGAACTTCCCTGGACCATGGTAGTACCTACCTGTACGTGACGCCACTCGTAGAGGTCAATGGTCTACTTCTCACGTTCTTTTGTAGTTCGATAAACATAGAGCAAGAAAATCTTAGTAGAAAACTCTACCTACTACATAAGTTGGTGTAGTATATACTACTACTAAGTGTTCATCATCAACCGTTTACAGGTAGGTACCTACTTCGAAAACAGTGATGTGTATATTGTGCCGTAATTATCGCGGTTAAATTATAATATTATTTATTATGTATGTACTCGTAAGAGCTTGGTATTTTTCAACTAACTTCCAAATAAGAAACGTCATTGTCATTTGTTCTCACATCGCCTTTATGTTGTTGTTATTTTTTAATGTCAATTTATTTATTAACAAAGTACCTACATAAGTGTGACGTTTCAAAATATATTTCTTAAAATGTCATACTCTAGCTGTACTTATGCTTTGTTTTGATTAAATAATACTTATATCATCAATTAATATTAAGATTCGTCACACATACCTAAATTTTTCGCCAATATGAAAGCTACAGTTTATTACAGCAAGGAACAAAAACTACTAAAATAACAAAATACTATCAAATTGTCACAAGTACCGATGCGTCGTGGATCTTATGTTTGTAAGAAAGTGAGTGACACCCACTGTGCGCCTACCTGTGCAAACGCTGTCACAATAGGCGCTGGCTCTTGACGTGCCTTAACTCGCCCGCTATGAGTTATTACGACTGCCCCTTAAATATTTCATCGATTTTATTGTGGCTCCGATGTCAACCCCGTCTCGACGATAGCTATAAAGACTGTCGTTATTTTTTTGTGCAATAATGTTTGTGCAAGGCTTGTTTCATGCCGCGTTATTTACAATAGCCAGGAACCGCGGCGAAAATGCGGCTATTGTCTATGTTAGTTGGTTGTATTTTAAATATTGTTGTTTTATTATCTGTTTTAGATCTTGTGAACTTTGCCGTGTAGCCCTCAAATTGTTTCTCCTTACAACAAATTTTGGTGAGACTTCCATAAAATTCCAAATTTTAAAAAGTATGCCTTTATTGGCTTTACATATTTATTCCTATATCGTGTGTTGTTACTGTTTTTCGTGTTAACGTCTTTTACCTTAGATCAGTGTTTTTCAAAGTGTGCGTCTCGATCCCTTTCGAACTTCGGTACAAGAAAAAATAACTTTCAAATGTATATTTACCGAGAAGTAGGTCTGCGCAGTATAGAATTTCTATATAGGAAAAAAACACCTAAAACATTCCGCGCTCACTACGCTCTTGTTTGGTACAATGCTTCCATTTGCTTAGTTTTTCTCTTCAGTTTTCATCGGAAGAACGATTTACATAAGTATAGATAAGGGTACTTTTTCGAAATTTCATTCTTTGACTGATTCATCTGGCCAAAATTTTATTTCACTTTCAGCTCTGTCGCACATGTTCATATGTAAAAAAGGTAACTAAAAAACATATATTTCAATGAGGGACTTGTTTTTATTAAGTAGTTTTTAAGATATCTACGTTCAAATATTTTGTGCCCAGATGAATCAAAATTGATTACAGATGAATCAGAACAGAACTGAAAATGAAAAACTATGTAATTTGGCTGTGTAATAGGGAAATCTAATCATATTTTACATACGTACCTACATAAAATTTTAACACTACAGCACGAAAAAAAGTTGACGAATGAACAATATTTCTTGTATTACATTTTAGAAATCTAAAAATTGTAATACTTAATTATAATTCTTATATTACCTGGGTAAACGAAAACATTTTAAATTACATAAATGAACTATTACTAATATTTGTTACTGATAAATAGGTACATGAAAGTTAATAATTAAGAAAAATGAAATAATGTTTGAAAATATTGTCAAAGATTTTCTTATACAAAAAGCATACTATAGTGTAAAAGATTTTATGTGTGACAAAAATTCATTGCGTACATGTTACAGTATTTGTAAATGAAAATGTATTCATTCTGTTAGTTTTATTGTTTTATGTTAATTTATATTTATTGTTTACTTTTGACATTCATAAGTGTGCATTATTGTACCTATGTGAGAATAAATGAACTGAACTGAACTAATAGTAAGTATAGTAATTGGTATATTATATTATTCTCTCTGTTTATTTTTTTCCATGTACAATTCACGAATCCTGTTTATTATATAATGAAAAAAATAAGATTAAAGTAAGAAACATGAGATCAACTTCAATTAAATGGAATTTTGACAGTAATCTTCCTTGGTACGAGTAACTATCACAGAAACATAGTTTTTCTTAGTATCGTTAACTATAAATAATGAAGTCACATTTAAGTACTACAAGAAATAAATCTTTAGCTTTTTGCAAGGGCCCGAGCTACTTTCAATGTCATCTTTAAAACCTTTTTCTTGTTGACGAGATCTTGATTTTTTAATGGAAGATTGAGTAACCATACCTTCACCAGCAGTGTGAGACTCTTTTGTAAGTTTATTTTACTGAAGCTTTTTAAACACAAAAATGCCTTCATCGTTTGAATCTGAACAATCATCCACGTTTTTCTGAAGAAGGGTCGATAAGACATCTCTGGTGAATTTTGGAGTATTAATTTTTTTCATCGATTGACGAAGTTTCTATCCAAAAACTGTCGTCATCGAGGTCTTGTTGGGCTATATAAGCTATATTCAAAGCTTTTCCAGTATGAATTTTATGATTTATAAGGCGTTTTGACCATATGAATCAGGCCAGATGAATCAGGATTTTGCTGTAATACATGCATAACTCATCATACATACTGAATTCAGTATTGTCAGTTTTCTACTTGAATCTATAACCCAAAAGCATTACACGAAATACAGATTGAAGTTGTAAAACCATAAAATAAATTTTATAAAACAGGCATTGTAATCATAATGCCACCTGAACTAAGCACAGATGAATCAGACATTTATCTTTGTAACTCCGGGATCCAAGCGAACCAGCCGTATATCCACTTTCTGGCTCGTCTGTTGCACGACTGGCTTCCCCCTGCGCGAGAAGTCAGGCTCTCATCATCATCACCCGACCAAGCACGGTCAAGCGCAGCATACGCCACATTAATCAGTATTATATACCGGACACTTCTTATTAGCCTATTTATAAACATACTAAGGTAATTAATTAAAGTAACGAATACACATTTTTTTTGTAAAAGTGCAATTCATTTCCTTTCGATAAAATTATAATTTATAATGATTTACCAAAGGGAAAATGCGATATCGACCATTTTCTTTCGAAAAATGGCATGCGGACGCGGTATATGAATCAGGAGAACAAACTTCAAATATTTTTAATTTATACTTGGACTGCAATGATTTGAAAAATATCACTTGTCCCAGGTAGAGTTAAAGGTAAACTGTATAGAAAAAAAATTACACACTGTTTTGTTTGTTAGTTTCAGAAAAAACCCATAGACGTCCAAAATTTTGTCTTCGAAGAAGTACCCATAAACTAGTGGAGTATTACATATTTAACAAGTTTACAAATACAATACAGTGAGTAAAGGGGGTCGCGCCATGAAAAAGATTGAAAAACTCTGCCTTAGAAGATATGACAACATATTTTTCCGATCTACTCTACTAGAGAGAATATAAAAGTTTCGAAAATCTAGATTCTGTCTGTGTAAGTACGCAATCTTGCATTAGGTACTACAACAGCGATGGGACATCAGTGCCCTTAAATAATAATTTTATCGTTGCCCATAGATTCTGTCTTTGAACGTACCCACGAACGTACTTTGAGCTATGCGAGTCACAATCGCACAAAAAAGTGTCCAAGCCTAGCCTTGCCCAAGCTACGTAGTGGGCAGACTTTTAGTTAGTCGTTAGGAGATTGCAACCGACTACAACGCCGCGCGATGCCAAATATGCTCTAACCAAGCACTAATTAGGCAATATAACGTCGATATGGGTCATTGTGAATTATTTAATGTATATATCTAAATAGGTATGTATGACGGCCCTCGGACATTTTTTACTACTTTCACTGAGGGACTGTGACTCTGTAGATATTTGCTCGAAGACTTACGCAAACTTAAATTAGGTATACGACAGCGATGGGACATCACTGCCACTAAATAATAATTTTAACGTTGCCCATGCCCTATAACAATATAATGTATTGTACGTATAGCCTTCTGCACAAGAAAATCATAGAGAAGGCTTTAAAAATCTAACCCGTGCTCACCTGGCGTCACCCGCGACATCTTTCCCACTGATAAAAACTCTTATAAAGAAATAAATTATTACATTATGGCTTTTTGAAAGAGTCCACTGCTGCTGAGAAATGACAATATTATTAAAAAGTACGCGTCTTTGTCACAATATCTTTTTGTATTCAATATATTGTCGCCATAATAAATGCTGCCCCTTTATGGGTCGAGTATTGTGCTCAGAGCCTTTGTGGACATTATTAAATATATTTTAAAGAGTTTTATTAATGGTGGGCGTCGTAAGGAGAACGTTTGATTTATTTTTTCGACGCGTGTGCTGCGAGCTCGTTTGAAACGCTTCAATCATGAGAAAAATAGACGACCACCTTAGAATAACAGTTTATGGAAATTGAACCTATATTCCTAATAAAAATCCTATGTAATTTATACTAGAAACGAGTTGTTGATATGTATAAAAATAATATTTTACTTCGCGTAAAAATAATCTCACCATTTTCATTTGGCGCATTTTTCCTTTCAACGGTTCTCTCTTGCCTTATTAACCGACTTCCAAAAAGGAGAAGTTACGATGTCCGTTACAGACGAACTTTTTGTGTAAGTTCATCGATATTTTCGCAAATTGTGAACCGATTTAAAAAAATCTTTTTAGTACGAAAGAGTACACTTTCGTGGTCGTCCTGTTTAAATTTTACCGTAATCGGCTGAGCCGTTTTTGAAAAATCAACAAATATGTACATCACAGACAAATCTAGTTGTCACATCGATTAGTGCAAATTATTCAAATTCTGTTTACGGTGGAAGCCGATGTTGCGATTTTTTGCGAAAATAATTATTCATACATAAGTTCAGGCGTTTGAATAATTGTAAAACAAATTAACATAGAAGCTGACACATTTTACTCACATATGTTTCATACGTAAAATGGTAGCAGGATCAAAATTTAAGTTAAATACTTATATTGACCATTTGATGATATGATAGATACCAAATAGCAATCGTCTTTAAAGGGTTGGCTTCAACTTAGATTATTAAAACAAATTGCTAAGCTACATACAAAATATCAATAGCTATGATTCCTTCATCCCTTTACAACAGTAAGTAGGTATACACAAATAAGAAAGCCGCTAAATAAAGCGAAAAAATATTAATCCTGCAACAATCATAAAGCTCGCGAAAGATTGAGATATCAAATTCGTTGTTTTGAAATACGATGCGTTTACCTCGTTCGAGTGTCTTCGCACCTCCAGACCTTTTATAAAATCATTTTTATTGTAATGATTGTGTTTATCTTTTTGTATAGAAGAGATCTCGTTGCAGAGAACAGGTATGTGGCCACAATCACGTTTTTTCCTTCACTATTGAATTTTAAAAGATAAGTCTGATATTATTATGTTCTTAGCACCTGCGAGGTGTTGCGTAATGAAAATTGTATGGGATGATCATTTTGATATGCAAATGTGTCTAGGACTTTAGAATGTGGTGTCATTTTACGAGTAATACTTAGGCACAATGGGCATTGAAACCTGCGTGAATGATTTTTTGTAATAGTCTTGGTGATTGCGAGTAGGTACTAAAATTTTTTATACTCGAATTTGTACGACTAATACTCAAGTAATGTTGAACAACGCTACTCGAGTAAATAAGCATGTTTGGTAAAAGATTTTTCATCACATCTATTCGAAAAGGACTACTTAGTTCGCCTTTCAAGTGCACCCAAAGGTGGTGTTTTCTATAAGAAACTTTATAAGTGCGCCGGAATTATCTTTGCCGCGCACTTTTTTAATTTGGAAGTATTTGTAATGTTAGTATTCAGCGTCAAAAAATTATATTTATTTTATTATTATTAGATTATAAGTTTTCATTTGTTTTATTATTAGATGCCATTTAATTTCAATTTAGTTGTTACTGTACGTTTTTTTAAATAATAATATTAGTATAAAATATGAAGCGCTTTTTATTTTCTCATAGAGGTGATGAGAAGTAAGGGTGTACCACTCGGGCGTAAAATATATTTTTGGCTCGGGCGACGTACTTTGAATCCCTCGCTACGTTCAGGATTCTACTAAAGAGTCCCTCGGTTCGCTCTGGATCCAAAAATGCGCCCTCGCTGTAAAAATATATTTTTCTCCCATATGGTACAATCTACTATTGATTCTAACGGGAAGATAGATGGTACTTACGACCTACCTATGCGGAGAAAGTATCAAAAAGTCTGAAACTGAATTACAAAAAAAAAAACAGATATACCTACTTTGACCTGAAATATTTTATAGCGTCCTCCTGAATCCTCCGAAATCTTGGTAAGTTCTTATTCTATAATAGTGAGATGGTAAAACAAAATAACGAGAAGGCATCGATACCCGGTTCCTAGAAGCTGGCCGTCGTGTGGCCAGCCTCGGAAGTCGTGTAGGCCAATAAATAACTAAATAATATCACGTGGCGCTTAACAAATGGCCGATCCGTGCGTTGCCACCGGTACACTTTATTTGTCAAAGATGTGAATCCTTTACAGAGGAACCACACTTAAAAATTGCCGTAGTAGTCAGAATACATAAAATACTTCTTTTTTTAGACTTAAGACGTCTACCGCTAGTCTTAGGTCTCCCCCATATATCTCCGATAACATTGGTTGGAATCGGCCTGTACCTAGCGCAATTCTGCGGTCTTAGCGTGGTCTATCCACTTTTTAGGTGAACGTCCCGCACTGCACTTGCCAATACATCGGTCATCAGTTCTCAGGATTACATGTCCTGCCTGCTACCATTTTATCTTGCCAATTCTAAGCGCTTATTGAAAAATGAATTGGCGCTTTAAAATCAGTTTTACTGGCTCTCTATCTTCCAAAAGTTATATAGTTATCTCATACTAATTTATATTTTTGTGACTAATATATTCATCTATATAAAAGGTTTTTTTTTCATTTAGCCACATTGGTATATTAGGATATGTCAACATAGCAATTGTCGACTTGCAACTCGGCTATGAAATACTTATTGGTTCTTGGTAGGGATGCAGAGAAATCAAGAAGTCGCACGGCAATATTATGTTAAACTTGTGTTTTATTGTATATAGGCCTTATTAAGATATACAAAAAATTAAAAAGGAAATTCCGAGAGAGGACCTCTGTGTTACCAATTCTATGTCGGAACCCCCGCGATTAAGCAGCAACTGTTGTGTCTCTACTGTTCGATTCTGTCATTAATATTAGCCTTAGCATTACTCTATCTGAAATTATTCTTTCGTATTCTATTATCTTACATTAATATGCACTATGAACGTATTTATATTTTTACGCAGTTGTATAAATATGCTTATTACACAATTATACCCATGTAATCAAAACATATTGCTACGCTACATACTTATGTTTTTTTTGTTAAATATGATTGACTTGATTTTTGGCATAGATATAGTTTTTCAAATGAAAGGTTCCTGTAGGATAGCACAAAAATCAAAATATCACGCGGACGAAGCCGCGGGCAAAATCTAGTTTACCTATAATGAAAATACGTTTAGTTAAGCCAGCTTTTAAATTTATAAAATACAGGGTAAGTATATTTCTAGATGGGAGACTCATTAAGCCCGATTACAAAAGCGCCAGCGTAACTATATTAGCTAAATAGCATAGTTCTGTTTCTTTTTCACATTCGATAGAGAGAACGCTTTTTACGCTGCTATTTAATTTACACTGGCGCCTCTGTAATTGAGCTTATTGTATCATTGTACTCATCAATAAGACCTATTTTTTTCTTGAAATCGCGTTTTTCCATTTTTGTCAAAAGCCAATTAAATTTTGAACTTTTTCTTCGCACCTACAAGATTCATCTGATAGTAAAAGTCACTGTCATAGAGCTGTCTGTCATCTAAAGAAACGCCCTTTAGGTCCCGATGCGATGTTTTTCGAAATCGTTAGCAAACTCGACTTACACAGTCTGTTTTGTTCCACAGCTCGCTGGACCTGCAACCCCATATAATGTTGTATGTATAAACAAATGCCCGAAGCAGGTCCTCCAACCCTCCAAAAGCATTGCCAATAAGATTTTAAAGTCTATTTAGATAAGTTCATTGTTATGTTCAGATCAGAGCTCAGTTAAATAGACAAAAGATGCAGCGATCCAAGATCCCCACTCAGACGGTGTTATGATTTCAATGGCATCTGAGTCCTCCCTCGCGCTTTACTGTATTTATATAATGACATATAAAATACTCACTTTGGTAATTGTGTAGGTATTAACGATTTTGATAAGTAGGTACTTACATTTTTCAATAGATTCTACGCGTTGTTTTCTTTTGTTTTTTCTGCTCGGTATGGATAATTGGATATCCCATAACATAATACCATGCAAATGTACCTTATTCTTGTTAAGAAAGATTAATATGAAATATTCAATTTCTTATTGGACTTTGAGGTCTTTTTCGTAATGACGCCCTTCATGTGACGTGTACGGAATTTCTCAACTATCAATTCCAAAACTATAGAAAAACTTCAAATAATGGCGCAAAAATCTAGTCTAATAGATCAGGAAGCCAAGTAAAATTACAGTATTCATGATTAGGTATATGTATTTCTTATCATCCTTTGACTAAGTAGATACTAATATTGTGCCCAAGCTTACAACTCGATGTAGGTAGGTACACTGACATTTAAAAAAATTGGTTAAAGTTTTCCAGTCAATACACCCACCCACCACGGCGTCTCACGGTGGTCTGCCCCTGGCCACCTCGGCAGCACGTGCCTCAGTTTACCCTCTCCACGACACTCCACACTTCCTGAAGCGCCCTCTACTTAAATACTTTCCATCGGTAGTTGCGCACACGCAGCTGTGCACGCGCTCTTAATGAACTTTTGTTTTACCTTGTTAATAACCGTGTTGCCACCCCTGGTGGTCCAATCGCAATAAACATTCCATTCAACAACAAAATTGGTTTTGACCGAGCAAAAACTCGAAGTAGAATCAGGCAATACATATATGTATAAATACATCTACAATTCTTATTGGTAACCAGTTTTCTGTATCGGACAATTCAAAACCTTATAATATGTACATTTGCACTGAAATTACAATATTAATATTTAAAAACATTTAAACCTTTAGATTACTATTAACATGCTCAAAAAACGACCCCTACTACGTACTTTGTTTTTTAAAAATGTCAATCATGTACATATTACATGATCTTTGTAAAACACTCATTAAATAAGTCAATGGCATCGGCATTTCTCCTTTTAGGCTCCGAGCTTTTCTCTGGTGACTCAACTAAGACACAGTTTAATTTAGAGCGGATTATCTACCACCTTCCTACTTACCTTCATAGTTTCACAGCCAAAAACAAGTTATCGTAATAAAAAGTAAACGCAAAATACTACCCTGATTGAGCACAACCGCGTCGTAAGCGCAGCTGCGTAGCACGCGCTCTTAATGAGCCTTTGTTTAAACTTGCGCACACCCTAGAGCGTTTTCACCGTTCTTTTAAGTGTCAACCCTGCTTACTATTGTGGCCCGGTGGTCTCAGAATTAACATGTTGATTGCCTCTTAATGACTTTCCTGTTGGCGAAACAATAATAAGAGCTCGAGGGTTCATGTGGTCTTGTTGCTATTATAGCTCTTTGGTTCTATGTTACACGCATGAGTGCTGCCTAAAAGGTCTAAGAAACTACTTGCACACAATTTCAATTCTGAATGCAAATACACTGGCACAAAGTGGACAGGACAACCGCGGAATCGCGAATTTGAATCAATCAAATCAAGTAGCTGAAATGATGACGATGATGCATGATGCATAGCTCCATCGACAGGCCTTGCTTATTTGAGATAATTTTATCCACTTTCTCAGAGAGTTTATGTCCAAGACAAAAATTCAAACCGACACATATTAAAAACAAATCTCAGTCAAGTGCGGGAAATTGTCAGATAAAATTGAACTTGAAATCCAGTAAGTAGTTAAGTACCTATACATAGCGGTTCTACCAACGAGATTTTAAACCGGACTTTTTCTTATGTCAAGTTCCTGATATTTATTTGAATTCTTCACCGAACATATGCAGGTTTACTGACGATGTTTTCCTTCGCAAAAAGCCAAACAAATATTAAACAGCTCAGTACGAAACCGGGATTTCGACCAACAACCTCGCTATTCCAAGACAATCATTCGCCTACTTATTTACCACCCTTCCGAAATCGTAAAACCAGCCCATATTTCACCGTGCCCCTGATATCTCTACAACCGAAGTGGTTTATGTCCAAACAAACCTTAACCATCACAATCACCTCCAAAATTAGACTGCAAGTGACATAACAATAAAACAGGACCGTTGTTTGATAAGTAAAAATAAAATTTCGCTTTTGTAAATAGAGTAAATACAAGCAAGGGCGCTCGTTTGAAGTTTCGGGACAAAGCGGCCCTGGAAGGGGGTGGGGGGTGCTAGGGATGCCACAGATAATATCAGCATGACCAAACTGCCATAGACAGATAAGGCTGTGCGTGTGTGCGCCCTGAATTTTAATAATACAGATGCGGTTAAGCTAAACGCTTAATTGAATGTTTGCTTGTAGTAGTTTGTGTAGCGTTCGGGGATGATTTAAAGTTTCTCGGTTTCCCTTTTAGTTAATTGATTACAATTTATGGTTAATAAGTTTGGAATAACTTTTATAGTTTTCACTCATTTACCTGTACCTAGTATGTAGTGCACACAACTGTAAACTGTTACAGAGTAGACAATAGAGGCCTATTGAATGATTAATGTTAATATTTAAGTACCTATTTCAGAGGACTCTACATATAATATGTTGATTTTTTTTTCTTATATATTTTTTCAAATTAAGTGTATAACACTTCATTTTAGACAGAGGTACTATAAAACCGACAAAAGGTGAGAAAACTAACTAAGTAGACATTATCAGCACCCTGAAAAATGCAGAGACGGCTTCGGTCGATACTGAACCCCTCCCCCCAGGTGCGACGAGATAATCCAAGATGGCCGCCGAGATAGGACGTGACGTCACAGCGCAGCCCCCCCCCCCCCCCCCCCCCCGCGCCCCCCGGCGCATCCTCGAGGCCTCTCACCACCCTCCTTAGATCCTTTCAGAAATCCGCTGAATACCGTCAGCAAATTACGTAAGGAGAAACTCAAGATGGACATTCCTCTTAACAGAAATGGCAAGTATTTTGTCAGAGTTCAAATTTAATATTACTTATTGCGGATGTTACGTTTTATTACATCGTGTCTCAGTGAATTTAAATTTTATTTTTCCAACTCCAGAATTCTTATCAACAACCTGATTGGAAACTTGTCTTACTGGAATATTACTCTGAGAGTAGCGATTTTATAATATTTTTAATTGAATAAGCTATGCATCTTTAATTTAATTCAAAAAAAGACTAATAATTTTAAGAAAACGTTAGTTTCAGGTCCGGTGAAGACCGCAATAAAAACTGATCCGTGGGTTGAATTGTACACGAACCACTGCAGTCGATTGCATAGAGACAGTGTTATTTTTTTTTCCAACAGGAAAGCGGAAGTAAAATTCATTTAAAATGTAAGTTTTCCGTGGTCTACTTAGGTACATCGTAGGTACTGGTATAGTTAAACTCGATTACTGTGATCTAGGGTAAATGCAACCGTGTAAAAAATGACCAAAACCACAGGTTAAATATGGTATTGTAGAGTAAATGCTTGCTCTCTGCTTTCTGAAGTATTTAAGGAGGATCTACTAAATCAGCGCGTGAAATTGAAATATTTTTGTTTTTAGCCATTTATAGATAAACAATTCATTGTAAGTTTACAAAAACTCATTTAGCGACCATGATCAAGTAGTGTTTACGAGGTACTCACATATTTAATCCAAAATAGTGGCCAGTCTATGCACTATGCACATAAGTGCATCAACTGATTATCACCTAAGTTAGTTGATGCACTTTCGTGCCTATTTTGGATTGTGGGTGTGTGCACCTCGTAAACACCACTGGTCAAGGGCGCTAAATGAGTTTTTGTAAACTAACAATGTATAGTTTATCTGTAAATGGCAAAATAACACAAAAATATTTGAATTTCACGCGCTACCCCAGTGAATCTAACCGTGACCCTGGTGACCGCGGAAATGCCTCTTTCAATTTCGTTCCTCAGATGACACTTTAAATTGTATATCTCATTTTTTAACCATTTAGCCATGTCAGAGGCCTTCGGGCGAATTTTTTTTTTTATTTCTAATAGGTTCGCGTTTGACTACACACTGCCTGATGTTGAGCAGATGTGCGGTTTAGGGTGTAGCACGCTTACCTAGAAGATACCTATTTACACGGGATTTGAAGACACCCACGAATTAAAAACTCTGACTCTAGAGCTAGTCACCCGGCTTTCAGGAACTAGGATACTTAGGAACTTCATTAAGTACTAATAATACTAATCGAAATCCTCAAGATCAGTGTCTCGTATTCTGCGCACCGTACTCCGGGGGTGGTTAGGCGCTATGTGCTCTGAGCTATGTAAGGGGTTATCTCTCCTCTCGGCGCTCTATCTAAATCTGTATTATCGCCCCGCCGACGAATAATTATTACATGTACTATTTATACGTAGCTACAAATACTAGACTAGACTGAAACTCAGATCTTTGGCGGAGTTGCGTTACTTGCGGACGAATTTGGAAGATTGAAAGATAACTATATTTTGACGAAAGGTTTTAGAAGTGACTTAAGGGGGCGCCTAATGCCAGAATCAAGAATTTTGGAAAATAATATGGTTATTTTAGAAAAAAAATTAAAACTTTACATAAAAAAAAAACTTTTTTTTTCAAATGCTCGAAATTATCAGCGATAACACCACATTATTTTTGACAAATTACGTAGCCAGACTAATGTTCAAGTAAAGTAATAGATTATTTTTTTTAATATTTGCTTAAGTTATCAATAAATAAATTAAATGTCACCTATAATGTAAGCTGGCGCTCGAAGACGAAATCATCATGAACTGCGTCATGCGATTTTCGACTCTAAACAAAGCAGCATAGATGATAGCGGGCGATGCAAGAAGCGCTGGTGAAATCTGTTTTTTTCATGGCATTAGGCGCACTCTTAAGTAGCGACGGATACTAGTATAATATTTCATTAAAACTACCGTGAGTATTCATCATAAGTATAACAGAATACGGCTAAAACTCACGTTATAATTATACGGTTGATCCGCAAGGAATCCAACAAGTTTCAGAGTATTTAGAACTCCATCCTCAGGGAATACGCGCACCCCCGTCGACCGGCGCGCGCGCACTGGCGCAAGTCAGTGCGCGCAGTAAATACTCTGAAACTTGTTGGATTCCTTGCGGATCAACCGTATAATTATAACGTGAGTTTTAGCCGTATTCTGTTATACTTAGTATAATATTTGTATTAGATGCTTCAGAATATAGGTTCAGGCCTTAAATTACATAATACATAATTCTGACATAGATTAGCTAGTTAATGTAGCAGTGGGCAGGGCAAATTGCAATTAGAACTCAATTGGAGTGGTAGATAAGGCTTCAAAGTTCTCAAATAGAGACCACGTGCCGGCAAATGCAGCTCAGAACCTACCCATAAGGTGAACAGAGGACCGGAATAAGACCGCAGGATTGGGCTGGATGCAAAATGCAAATTGTTTCCAAACAGTTTTCTTGGACATCTAGTGTGCAGTGGACATTTTACAACTAATAAGATTAACATGATTACGAACCTTGTTATAGGATATTATAAGTAGCTTGGACACCTTCTGGTGCTCACCTGGCTAAATAAAATAAAGTTCCAAATAGTCAATGGTGAATTCCTGCCAACTTGACTTGACGCCAGTTTTCATGCTAGGCTAATAAATATACGACTTAACGTTCATCGAAGTTAAGCAACATTCAGCATGGTCAGCCTTCAGATGAGTGACTGCGAGTGGCATTTACAACTAAGCGCTACCGTGGCTCGGATGACACGTTAAATTGTAGGCCCTGGTTTTACTTTTTATACGAAGTGTGACCGTATGGCCGAAGACGAGAGTCTTTGGTCACTTAGGTATTGTCGGATATGCCAAAATCAATATTCGCCAAAATCGTGTGAAAAAAGCAAACGCACTATTAGAATTATTTTTTTTCGTACACGAGTTATAAAATGCCACAACAATGCAACATAAATCATTTATAAATATTTGTTAGGTATAGCATGATCAATGATGAATAAAGTGTCTAAGAAGTTTGTGGTGTAAAAAACTTGATAAATAAGTATGTGCCATTCCAAGTCATTGACTTTCGGAGATAAACATGTAGGACTAGGATGGGATATATATTGGTTTAGGTAGGTATTATTTCCGGCAGTGACGACTACTTTGTCTAAGGATATGTAAATGATAAATGTCTATAGATTGAATAGATTTAAACTGAACTGAATGATCTTGTTTGCACGTGTATTGAAATAACAATGAACTTCAAGAATAGATTTATTTTTTCATCTCTGAGCTTAATGAGATTCCTCGTCTGATGTTACAAAATTTTAGGAGCCACAAACGGAATTACGTACCTACGTACTGCGTTTATATAATATGCTACTGTTTATCACAAAATCTATGGAATAAAATTTAATTTGACCACGTATTCGATAACACAAATAATATCAATTTGATTGTCATTTTACGTTCGTTAATAATTGTTATATTACGCTAGTGGAAACCGTAAAAATGCTAGGCGTAGACAGGTATTCGATAAAAGTGCTAGGCGTAGACAGGTATTCGATAAAAGTGCTAGGCGTAGACAGGTATTCGATAAAAGTGCTAGGCGTAGACAGGTATTCGATAAAAGTGCTAGGCGTAGACAGGTATTCGATAAAAGTGCTAGGCGTAGACAGGTATTCGATAAAAGTGCTAGGCGTAGACAGGTATTCGATAAAAGTGCTAGGCGTAGACAGGTATTCGATAAAAGTGCTAGGCGTAGACAGGTATTCGATAAAAGTGCTAGGCGTAGACAGGTATTCGATAAAAGTGCTAGGCGTAGACAGGTATTCGATAAAAGTGCTAGGCGTAGACAGGTATTCGATAAAAGTGCTAGGCGTAGACAGGTATTCGATAAAAGTGCTAGGCGTAGATAGGTATTCGATAAATAAATTACTACTGCGCTTTTCAGCCTAATAGGTACTGTAATTTATCAGGATACTGTACTTTATCCTTTGCAGGATGTATGCTTACCCACGAAGGATGATTGGGCAATATTCACCACGCTGGCCCAGTGCGAGTTGGTGGATTCACATACGCCATCGAATTTCTTCTACGGACGTATACAGGTTGCCTCACGATGTTTTCCTTCACCAAAAAGTCAGAAGTGCTAAATTCCGTACATAAATTTCAAAGAACTCATTGGTACGGGACCGGGATTTGAACCCACAAACCTCGGCATTGTAAGGCGGCTGTCACTACCACTAGACCACCACGGCTTCAGATATAAGAAAGCGTAAAACTTAACCATATCTAGTAGGCTCTTCTCACAAATTCTATTAAAAAAAATCACACCAAAGAGGCCACAAAATGTCGTTTATCAAAAATGTAAACGCAACGATTGCGCGACTCCGATGAGGTCGATAAGGCATACCTTCCGTCACTCAGCGGAGGTGTGAGGGTCGCCATTGTCTCGGAGAGGGAAACATGATTGCTCTCTGAGGATTAACGGGGATTAAGCTTTTATGTGATTTGCTGGCGAGGAGCCTTCAGCCTTCCAAGTGACGATGCTGAAAGTGCTTGTTGAGGTTTTGTAAGAGAGCTGTAGAGAGTTCTTGCAAATGTTGGATAGGTACTTCTAGATCAACCTGACTTTTTATGGTTATTTTTACATGATCATCCACCATTCATCTCTGCAGGGTCATTCTTCATGATAGTACCTAGGTAGGTACATATATTCAAAATGTTTGTTGTTTTTTTTGAATATTTTTTCCTTTATATAAATACGTTATTGGAGTTTCATTTCAACATTTATGATTGACGTTATTTAAGGCGAAGCTGAAAAACTAGATGCTAAAGTTACATGTTACAGACTTTAGCATCTTAGTCGTTATACGGAGGAATTAGGTACCAATTAATATCTTAATTCAAACGCAACCAAAATAACTGAAACTGAATCTGACAGAATAGATCTGACAGAATAGATCTACCAAAATACCTAATCCTATAAATTCCTATATTATTTTGCCAACCCATACCCGAATCCGACATTTAAATACATTTACGCATTGCCAACAAAACCTTAATATCTATCTGCGAAAATAACGCAAGGCATCCACACACGAGCGTCTCGCGGCGGAAATGGCGTCTAACCGGATATTGTATCGCGCCTTCATCTCCGGCTCGCTTCCGGTTCCGCCCGCCCGCGCCCCGCGCCCGTCCCGCCCGCCTAATTACTACGCTACACCTTACCTACACGGATATAGGATATAGTTTGATATCGAACCATCTCCAAATAGATTGATGCTACGCAATCCGTTTTGAAAGAGAAAATAAAATTAAATTCGTGCCATTTTGTACGAAATTATAGTGTTATTTAGACATTTGTGTGTTTTGTTAGTGTTGATACGTTCTAAGTGTTATAATTAATTCTTTACAACTTACCTAGACGGATATAGGATATAGTTTGATAACGAACCGTCTCCAAATAGATTGATACTACTCATACTACGCAATCCGTTCAGAAAGGGAAAATGAAATTCGTGGTAGGTAATTCATAAGAAAATATAGTATTATTTAGACATTTGTGTGATGTGTGTATTGTAAGTGTTGATACTTTCTAATTACTACGTCACACGTTAACTATTCGGATATAGGATATAGTTTGATATCGAGCTGACTTCAAATAGATTGATGCTACACAATCCGTTTTGAAAGGTAAAATGGAAACTGAATTCGTGTTATTTAGACATTTATGTGATGTGTTTTGTAAGTGTTGATACGTTAGCATGGCGTGGTTACTGTTTGGCGTGTCCGTATCTGGTGTTCCCAATTGAATGGTGCTGTTTTGTACTTTATTGTACTTCTGTGAACGATACACTAAATAGGTTCCTAAGTAAAACATATTTAGAAAACGTTCAAGAATGCTTATAATGGGTGGAGTTATAGACAGACGATGAATGTAAGCAAACAGTTGTATCAACACTATGCAGAAATGCGGCTTAGAGTAGATTACGTTCGCTTAGAAGATATCTAGAAAGAAGTAATAACTTCCAATATGCATTCATGTCCAGGAGGTAAGCGCAAAAAATGCAACTACTTTCTATAAGCTGAATTTTTGGTATTAGGTAGTCATGGTGGTGTACAACAATACCCCAGAGTCAGTCAGCTGGGATGTTTAGCGTTTGGCAGAGATACCCGTTTGAATTTTTAAAATTTTATATGAGTATCATGCAACTTCTAAAAGCTGAAAATTGGTGTACAGGTAGATAAGTAGGTACCTAATTAAAAAAGAGTTTAACCACAGCCAATTACACAAAACATGTAACAGAGCTTTTCAGTCAGGCTTTAAGGCGACGCTACTTTAAAGCCTTACTGACGGGCCTTGTTACTTAATTTTAGGTAATCTGCTTCGGTTAAACTTTTTTTTAGTTATTTTTCTACCTGAACGCCAATTTTCAGCTTTTAAAAGTAGTTGCAAGATAATCATTTATTTTTTTAAACTGGTATCCCTACCAAACGCTAAGTATCCCAGCTGACTGAATTCGGGGTATTGTTGTACACCATGACTACCTAATACCAAAAAATCAGCTGTTAGAAAGTAGTTGCATTTTTTGCGCTTACCTCCCGGGCTATCATACCTACTTACATTAACTTCTATAAGATTACCGGAATTTTAAATAAAAATCAAATGTATTGTAGAGTAATGTTGTAGTATTCTAGTGTTTAGTATTGGTGAGCTTTGTTTTGGATGGCTAAAACATCTGTTTCTATGTAAACACGTACCTAGTATAATGACAGCAGTTCAACACATCAAAATCCATTCGAACAGCAATCAACACCATCCCTTTCGTCTCAACACAGTGATCAAACCACAAGAACATGACAAACAAATGTCTGGACAATAAACCGACCCCATATTAGACCCCATCCCGACTCTCGGGGGACAATTAAAATCAAATGCACCTTCTGTAATGGGTGTCAATGGACCACAACATGGTCGTTTATTGGGAGAAGTTTGACATCTGGTCGTAGTGTTATTGGGTAGCACATAACAATTAAAGAGGAAGTTTATTTTTTATAATTGAGACAAGTCCGTACGTTAAATCGTGGGGCCCAGTCGTTTTAACCTTTTAACCATGTGAGAGGCCTTAAGACGGCTTATAAACTCTGACATCTGCCAGTCACCCGGCCTAAACGACTTTACTTTAGTAAGTACGTAGTCGCTTTTATGTTATTCTCATATTAAGTACGAGTATGCTTCTTAACGCGTGGATTGCTGCGCTAATTAAGCCGTTACCTAACGCTTAAAGTCTTAGAGCTTAACGCGTGAAAATGTTGACCACATCTAAATATAGCTAAATTAACCCGTTAAGATGTAGGTGGACCAGTAGCATAAATGATATTAAGGCGGTTGCTTTGCTTTCGATCAGCGAGAGTTGGGACTCTGGACGCAAAAATATTTCGTTCAGTTTCCCCTCAATTTGTAAAAATTGTCGAGAAAAATTTGAAAATGAAAAATAAATATATTAACTTAGCCATATTTGCTATCCTCAGATTTCATCTCTAATAAGTAGGTACCTAAGCTTAGCTAACGAAGGTTAAGTACCTCAAGTTAAAATATCCCGATCAGACTAACCAAAATCTCAAAAACAACAAGCCCTAGCTAAAAGCAAATCCGTGCGTTATCTGTCACAGTATCCTCGTGGGCCCGCCATAGACAATAGACGTCATATTTTATCTGTGGGACGAAGTAGGAATTAGCGCCCTTGATGCGCGGGCGCTGCGGCGCGTGCTGCATTGTGTGACGACACTTCCCCTTTGTCTCTGGTCTGTCAAAATGGAAACTGGCAATTGTTTTTTTTTTTTTAAAACGTACGAGAGTCGGATATTGGATTTTGGCAAAAATCTTGCCTATTTTTTTCTTATTTTCATCCTTGGTTGATAGGTTACGACATACGACGTATTTTGAATAGCTTTTACTAACGATATGTCTTTGGATGGGAGATTCACGTTAAAGCATTTGCTACCAATCGCTGCCTTTTCTCAAATATCACATTATACCTATTATGGCATTGATTGGAATTATCTGCAAAAAATAATACAACCACACAAAAAACTTATAAAACAGCAAAACTAAATTATATTATCCTATCTAAACTAAAATATCCTATCTAAACTAAAATATCCTATCTAAACTAAAATATCTTATCTAAACTAAAATATCCTATCTAAACTAAAATATCCTATCTAAACTAAAATACCCTATCTAAAGTAAACTACAGTTTAAACAGTCTCTAATCTCAGGCAACGTGCCTAAAATGCTGGCCGCATTGCCTCGCTGAATTGCGAGGCTAAGTTTCTGCCCAAAATAAAGGCCAGCATTCTGGTCACATGTGCTTTCTTTTAATCTCCCCGACAAATCTTTGAATATACCTTATTACGTGCAATATAGGTAGATTACCATTACATTTCAGGTTTAACACCAAAATGCTACACATTTTATTTTATTTCTTTTAGACTTAAGTTCCATAAATAATATTTAAAACAGAGTCCATTAATCATCTCAATAATTACTTTAATTCAGTTTATGAAATACTAATTGGCCGAAGCGCCGTGTAAGTGTAACTCACAGATGCCATGTTTAATGTCTAATCTATTTTAATCCAAGTACCTTTTTATCATGTCATAAATTATTTATTAATATCAAAATAGTATCTTACTTAATTGACTGCAGATGCAAGCATTGGTCTGTATTTATTCGCACCTAGATACTTAGTAAATATGGTTACCTGCTAGCATAGTGAATTATTTTTTAAGTAATTGTGTTGTACAATAATTAGAGTTCCTAAATTTTAGGTAGATCTATTCGAGCATAATATTAGAGCATATTATAGGTCGAGTCTGAGGTTATGATTTATTGGAAAGCTGAATTAGAGTGTATTTCAATGAACGGCGGATATATTCTAGCTAGGATATCATTATATCTACTCATCATTATTAACTTTTACTATGTGAACTCTGAAATGATGTAAAATAAATGACCATAAAATTAATTTACACTTAGGACGAAATTTGGAATATCCCTACAGCTAAGTCATTTTTTGTGAATTCAGAATCAGAATCGTTTATTGTCAAACTGTGTTGATACAAGCCGTGGTGGTCAAGAGGTAGTGACACCCGCCTTACAATAGTGAGGTCGTGGTTTCGAATCCCCGGTCCCGTACCAATGAGTTCTTTGGAATTTATGTACGGAATTTCACACCACAGGCTTTTCGGTGAAGGAAAACATAGTGAGGCAACCTGCATACGTCCGTAGAAGAAATTCGATGGCGTATGTGAATCCACCAACCCGCACTGGGCCCGCGTGGTGGATATGGCCCAATCACCCTTCGTGGGTAGGCCTACGTCCTGCAGTGGACTACTAAAAAGGCTGGTACAGTACAGTACAGTGTTGATACAGATGTAACAAAGATATTACAAGTCTCAACAGCTTCGTCCATCATGGACATACAATATAATATTATGAACCTACAAAAAACTTTAAAATAATAATATTATATTTTGTCAATCATAATACATAAATGTCAATAAAACAGCATCCAAAATTATTAGCAATATAAAATTCAAATCGGACAAAATAATTATAAAATTAAAACCACTTAAATTAATAATTTCAGATTTTTTTTGTAGGTACTTCGTAGTATCTGTTTCGGAGCGCTCTGCCTAAGTACAATCCATTGATCGAGTCCTTCATAGTCTCTATTATGCTTACGAGATAACTATATTCTTTTTGCAGATTGTAAGTATTGTATAATTTACCTATTACAATGACTGAAAAATTAAATTACCTTAGTAGAATTACACTAATTGTTATAAATCTTAGGTACCTCTATCTTAAAATTAAAATTGTACTCAAGGCTAAAAGTAGAAAAATATCTTTGCCGCATATTAAGCAGAAGAATAGCAAAATAGAAATTGTTATTTTTAATTAAATAAATATTTTTGGGACATCTTACACACGGCCTCTGACCCCAAACTAAGCAAAGCTTGTGATATGGCTGCCACAGACTGATATACTACAAATACTTATTTTTAAATACATACTTAAATAGATAGTAACTAAATAACACCCAGACACAGCAAACAAAGATGTTCATCACATAAATATTTGCACAGGGGTGGGGATCGAACCCACGCCTCTTTGATCCAGAAGTTAGGGTCACTAAACACTGAGCCACTGAGGCAGTCGTCTATAGCTAGAGCACAAATCTAGCATCGATTTGTTTTTTTATTCGAAAGCTTTTGTTTTTGTTAGAGAATTTTATCAAAAGTTAAAATAAGTTACACACTATTTCCTAAAAGTAGAATTATAGATACGACCTGGTGGATGACTAAAATAATCGTGGCACAGGGAAAGGCGGGTGCAATCAAAGGGTGTATAACTGTATAATGTAACGGGACAGCGGTAGAGCGGTAAATCAAATCTAATAATTTGTAGGGGAAACTATCTGCTGTGAGGAGAAGCGAGTTAAATGGCCTGTTTGCTACACTTACTGCTCAGGAATAAAATAAACAGTATCAATTAGTGTTACTAATACATAAATTCAAAATATTCTTGCCTTTTATTAATCCACTGCTGAACATAGGCCTACTCACGACGGGCGACTGGGCTATCACGCTACCGCGTTGACCTATTGCGGGTTAGTGTATTCACATACGTTATCGAATTGCATCTACGGACGTTTGCAAGTTGCCTCACGATATTTTTATTCCAAATATTTGCACACTGTTCATCAAAATAAAAACAAAAAGATTTTCGAAGTGGGTCATAAAGATGTCAAAAGTTTGGTATTTAATATTGTCTATTGCTTGTAGTTAATATTATTTCTGATAGTCACATGTCAAAAATATCACAATTTAAAATTAAAGTCATCGTATTAAAATGTACTAATTCTACATGACAATACCTAATTATGTAGGTCAAATACATATCTATCTATTATATTTGGTTTGAATACCTATTCTGCCAATTGCTATACACGCATGTGATTTGGATATATGTTAGATTATGTTCTAAAATTTTCTCTACAACCTACTAAATACAATATTTACGAGTACGCAGTACCTACCTAAGTATCGCGGAACAATAAGTAGATACTTTGCTTAGACAATAATGATGCCTCCAACGAACAAAATATATTCATGAAGACATTTCACAGCTCATTGGGCAGCTAATATTTAACCATAAATAGTAACTATAATGGCATTACTTAATTAAAATATCACCATGCACGGGTACTTTTTCCACCAAAAAGAAAACAAGGTTCTATAGAATGCGGTTTAAAAAACCAGTTAACATATTAATGAACTGGCTTCCCACTGTTAATTAGGTGTGCACATTGTTTCCACTCTGAGAAGTTTCGTTCTCATTCATACACAATTACATCTGTTATTTAAAGCTAACTGGTGGCCTACCCTCGCGATTCTGTAGGGTCCGAGCTCGGGGGTTGGGGACAATAGTTGTATTATACTGTCACTGATATAAAAAAAGCATTTGCATTGATTGTTTGGGAATCTTAAACGCGGTAGTTTTTGCATCGGGACACATCTTCATTTCGCTACTCACAAACCGTAATTGTTGAGATTTATACAGCATAATTTCATCATAATCTTAAAATTATTCGCAGTGATTTCTAAAATACAGATTCCTACTCCTATCCTACATGATTCAGTTTAAATTATGCGTTTCTTGATTTCTTTCGTTCATCTCTATCATATTTAAATCACATGCAAGTTAATCATGGCTTCTTAGTTCTTACGTTACAACCGAAAAAATATTGATGAATTTTGTATTCTTCCATAATTTTCTTCAGTCTATTCGTCTCCATACGGAATGTTGGTAGAACAGATTTATAAAAAAAAACTAGCTGCGCCCCGTGGTGTTACCCGCGTTAGCCCGAGATAAAAAGGTCTAAAGGCTACTATGTATTCATCCAAGGTCTAAGCTACAATCACACCGATTTTCATCCAAATCGGTTAAGCCGTTTGTGCGTGAAAGAGTAACAAACATCCATACATACTCACAAACTTTCGCGTTTATAATATCAGTAGGATCTATAAACATAAATAGTTGATATATAGTTTAAAACAGCTTCCAATGTTGCATTGATTTTTTGAATAGAAGTAAGGTAAAAAAGTTAGTTAATTACCCTAATTCTTTAGGTAAAGAAAATCAAATATCTCAAAAAACTTCTTATGTAAAAGTTTGAAAATGGCGTCGTCGATCCCTTCACCCGCTCCAGTAGACAATGAGGATTCCATAAATCAATCTAACTTTCAAACAAAGATCATAACTCTCACGCAACGACTCTTCTGGAAAACTTAAATTACTCTTTTTTCCGCATTACGAGTGCGAATAATCTTCTTGACGGGCTGAGAAATTGATGGCGTCGAAAAAACCGCCGACTCAAAATCCGGCGAACTTTTTACGTCAGTCGAGTTTCACTTAGAGAAGTTTCTACATCCATTTAGAAGTTGCTCCTATACGACAAGCTGACAAATTTTAATGAACCCAAGAGGGCTGCTAATGTCTGCGAGTTACGTAATGGGAAAACTTCGGAGCCCCGAGTTGGGCCTCGCCCGAACAATTTTTACACGTGAACTTCTATTGTTTTCTCGACATATTCTCCGGGGCAATTGGCTTAACAGTTCGGCAAGTCACGTTACGTGCGCCTAAATTGTTTCATATTAATTTAATGGAGTTAATCTTTTCCCAAGCCACAATTGCTGGTAACTGTATATCCCTGGACGCGCAATAAAATGCGCAATCATTTCGACGTGTGCCATTTCAACTCTTTCAACAAATGACATTATAAATTTCAAGTTGCTCAGTGACCAGCGAAAAATGCATTAGGGGTAGATTGTGATTTAAACGGCACAACCCCCGCTTTGGGGAGGTCGGGGCAATCCATCATACGCTTTACATATGTTTGAATAAAGCTCGTGGGAAAAGGATTTCCTCTCAGAAGTCAACGAGAATTCTGCAACATTGTATTGTGACTATGATGAAGAAATTTTTAGGTCAAACTTATAATTCGTGTTTTTAGGGTTCCGTACCTCAAACGGAAAAAACGGAACCCTTTTAGGATCACTTTGTTGTCCATCTATCCTATCATATCATTGTATCGAGTTGAAATTTAAACTGTATACGTATATCTACGGTCTCTTGCAGTTGTGTAAAAGAAAAACTCAGTTATCGTTCAAAAAAGTTAGACCCGTTTATGTCGTAAAAAACCTCATATTTGGACACTAACAAAAATCAAAACCTACAGGGTACTTCCCGTTGACATAGAACTATGAAATTTGGCGAGAAGCATTGTCTTAGAGTACACCTTTATACCTTTATCAGCCTTTTTCTTTATAGTCCACTGCAGGACGTAGGCCTACCCACGAAGGGTGATTGGGCCATATATCCACCACGCTGGCCCAGTGCAGGTTGATGGATTCACATACGCCATCGAGTTTCTTCTACTAACATATGCAGGTTGCCTCACGATGTTTTCCTTCACCGAAAAGCCAGTGGTGTGAAATTCCGTACTTAAATTCCAAAGAACTCATTGGTACGGGACCGGGATTTGAACCCACGACCTCACGATTGTAAGGTAGGTCTTACTACCTCTAGGCCACCACGGCTTAGACGACACGAGACACACATATAGGTATAAATCTGAAAACTGTACATTTTTGTTTAAATCACAAAAAAATAGGACCTAAAAATTCACAAAATACGGGTTCAAAATTCAAAGTGAGTAAATCGTATCATATAAAAAAACTTCATTAGCACATGCTAAAGCAGGTTTTTAATTATTTTAACAATGTGTAATTTTCGATGTAACACGAGAAAAGTTAAAAAAAAAAATCTTTTTTGTCCATGGTTATAGTATAGAGATTTTAACAACTTACTTCTCAATTTTGTGAAATTTTCTGGATTTGTACGGAACCCTCGGTGAGCGAGCCTGACTTGCACTTGTACGGTTATTTTTTTAACAGTAATAAGTCCGCGCTTTATCACCAACTCCCCTGATGGTAAGCGACGTTGTGGTCGAAGATGAAGCACGCAGACCTAGAAGATACTTATTAGCTCTGATCTTAAAAAGCTTTAGATTATAACTCTTTGGAAACAGAAAAGCAGGAAGACTGTTCCTGCGGCATAATGCTGAGTGTAGGGGAGGTAATGGCAATGGCTATGACAATGTGGTGTCTTTCAAATGTGGTTAATGCTATTGAAACAGATTTGTAGACTCCAAACCCTTCACGTAACTAATGAATGTGCCTTTATTCCAAAGAACTGATATTTTTAACTCTCGAATTCTTATAATCGGTGGGTACGATATCCTGACTACGTGCGCATTATGGTCACCACACGGTACAAATAGCGGATTAGGGCAGTTTGGCAAACAAGGCGTCGCCGTCGTGTGCCGGCACCCTTATACTAATGCTGTATTAATGTCTATTACTAGCTCTTTGTTCTGTGCAAAGATTTATTTAGCTTTGCCGCTGACGATCGGCTTTATCCGCTAATGCGACGACGGCGAAATAAGCCGCCCACTTTCGCGTGCTTTCGCGTTGTTCGTGCAATATTAGTACTTGCTTGTAGAAAGTGCGAAGTTGAAGTCGTTATGATTTTGTAGGATTATCGCGCGTTTGTTTGGACGAAGGCATTGAAATATAGGTAGGTATAATATGTTGTACTGGTAAGTCGAGCATTTCTGTTCGTAGCTCTAGGTAGCTAGGTAGGTACAATGCCCGGAGTATTCGATACTTTTTGGAACCTAGCACAGTACCTAAGTAGAAATCGTCATAAAAACGACTAGGTAAGTGTACCTACCTTCAACTAGGTAGGTAATTACATTTTGTCACACTATAATTTAGATTTAAATTTAGCTAATAAGATTTACCTTGTTTTGCTTGTGGCACGGCCTATATCATGTAGGTACGAGTACTTTTCTCATCGCAAGATGTTTTATTTGAAAATCAAAATGGAAGCTTATGGTGTGAAAGTTTAAAATATGTAGCAGTGTTCAAACCGCCTAAATAGGTCCTATTCCGAATTCATTTGGAACTTGGAAGGGAATAATTGTCTCCAAGGAGGTCGCTACAGGGTCATTGCCAGCCAGCAGTGATCGATCTGGCCGTCCAAGATACGGCAGCAAGGGGAGCCTTATCGCGAGCGTGACTACTTGCGTTCGCACCCCTGACCTGCGCCTACCGCTCCCATTATAGCAAATCGTGTAGAAATACAACTAGAGTAACTTTATTATCTAAGTTGTAGATTAATTACAGCTTAATATAGACTATTTTGAGTAATTTATAAAAGCTAGACTAAGCTATAAGCCTTTGTCAAGTTTAAAAAGAGATGGACGCAACTGTTTTTCTAAACGCCTTAGGGTAAAAGCATAGCATGGAGTGGATGCGTTAACTTGTAAAAGACGGTTAAATATTATAGTAAAATGTGACCTGTTTTCTTATTGGTATTACATTTACATACCTACATAGGGGAGACCTATGTATTCAACAATAGCCGTCCTATGGCTTATGGATAGATGGAGGGATAAATTTTCTTATTCTAGTAGGTACCTACCTAAGTTTTGTATTGGTTTATATTGATGTTTAAAATACTTCAATGTTTGCACCAAACTGTTGTTCCACAACTAGGTACTTTGCCTGAATCTAGACTGAAGATCATTGAGCTATTGTGCCTACATATATCATAAAGAATAGCAAAGGAAATTGGTATCGGTTTCAACCCCACGCTTTTTCAAGCCACAAACGATCTCATTACCGTAGTTTCACTTTACACTTCCTGCTCATTCGTGTGCAATCTGTAGTGTGCAAATCCGATAATCTCATTTCGGCGACAGCGCGCGGCACGTGGCGCCACGTGGCGTCAAATCGAACTAATCTCCGCGCCGTACGCGTCGGCGGGTGAAGTACGGGTAAACGCGGGCGAAGCGCGTGCGCGGCCCGATAACGCCAAGAAACACCATTCATTCCCGCTCTTTGTTGCGAACAATCACTTATTTATTTATGATATTTGCCAGTAACCTGCAGCCACCCCCGCGTGACTTAATACGCACTTAACTTGGGTAAATCCGCTACAAAAATAAGGGTGTTCAATCGGTTTTTGGGATAGAAAATTAGATATAGAATACTGGATGTTCTTTTATACGACGCACATGTTCTAGGAAATAATTATAAGATATAGATCATTGATTAAACAGGGTTATCCAGAACTGATGTATCAAACTGAAAGGAGATGATTCAGACCATCATTATGAACAACTTTTCAACATAAAATTGGAGAAAAACGTCAATTCTCTATTTCATCTGATCCAAACAAGTCGAGCAGAAAAGCACAGACGTAAGCATACTTTTCCCGAAGCCATTCAGGCTATTTTCAACTCACTGTAACTGGATTAAGCTACAAGTCTGAATATTTTATGATCAAGAGAACGCTTTATAAGAAAATATTGTATATTTCGATAAAAGGCGCTAAATATTGTTTATTTCCTTAAATATCATTTCATCCAAGTCTAAATAGTAGTTTAAGAATTAATGCTTGTCAAAGTTCTTGGATTTTGTCACTGAATCACTCACGATCATCATATTTATAACGTACCGACTTCTAATCTCTTAATTTTGAACATGAATATTGGGTACATATTATAATTATTGAGCCCAAATAACAAAGAAAAATTCAACTTTATTTTGATCTAGTTTTCCCATTTTAGAATTTACACTAATTGTAACAATTTGTACCTACCTGATCCTATTATTAGTACCTACGTGATATAGGTGATTAGGTGTTTTTCTCTACCAGATTCTAATTTTGAATCTGGAAATCTAAAAGTAGGGTAGGTTAAGGATGGAGTAGGGACCGGGCAGAGACCGGATAGATACGGGGTAGGGACTAAGTAGCGTCCGGGTAAGGACCTGCTAGGGACTGGGTAGGGACCGGTTAGGGACCGGATGAGGACTGGGTAGGGACTGGGTTGGAACCGGGTAGGGCGTAAAGGCAGTAAAGGTGGGCTAAAGGCGCGGTGGGGGCACTGTAGAGGGCAGGACAGGGATAGGGTAGAGCAAACTCCTATGAGGGAAAATGTTGCTTAAAGACCATCACTAACAAAAACAGCATTAAAAAAGTACAATAACTCGAGCTCGAGCGACAGCTCTTCAGTAAAAGTTCAGTTGTGAGATCAAAAATGGAAACATGTTTTTTCGTTGGCCAGGGCCGGATCTACTATATGGTTTTTGGGTTTCATCTCAGGGCCAGGTGTACTCCAGGGGCCCCCAGCTAAGTCTAGTCAAAGTGAAAAATAGACGAAAATGCGAAAAAAATCGATTATGATCTTAAAGATTTACAGCCCTGTGAATCCTGCGATTGATTATTGATCAAACGCATTTTATTCAAGTCGACGTTCAGGTGCTGTCACTTCGAACTGATAGCAGGCGCGGATCCATGGAGCAGGATCCACTTAAAATAGTCTCTTTGTTGAAAAAATGGAAAAAATTATCGCGCTCGCTTTGCGCGCGCTATTTCAATGTAGAGTATTTTTCTTTACTCACATCTTCACTTTCAAATCTAACGTTTGAAATATTATTTTCGATATTTTGTCAGTAACAAAATATCGAAAATAATATTTCAAACTCACTACTTTAGCGCGGTACTAACGGCGGGCCACAGGATCATGTCGGTGATGTCGGTCTTTTGCCTAGCGATGGCTTCATGGCTGGTCAACTTCATACATCAGAATTTCCTTGCTTGCTACTCTATCAATTGAAAAAAAAATCGCGTTTGCTGCGTTTTCGTTTAATAGCAACTGCTCTTTTTGCTTAATTCTATTTTGAAATTAATGAAAATACCGTAAAATATTTGCTGCTCCGATCATACCTCTTGAAATTATTGTAAAAACTGACAAATTTTCGCGCTCTGTACATACACGCATTATGGCAGTAGAGTGCTCTCTTTTGATCTACCTCCATCATTAAGTACCTAACCAAAAGGAGTCGACACTGCAAAGACACAGACACTGCATTAAGTACTTAACTTAATGACCTCCATTTTGAAAAAATAAACCGATTTTTCCCTGATCGTTGCACTCGCGCTTAATAAAAATACAGTGAACTGCTTTTCTAATACTTCTTTTAAAATTATTGTAAAAACAGGTCTGATTTTCGCGCTCTGTACTGTACTGTACCAGCCTTTTTAATAGTCCACTGCAGGACGTAGACCTACCCACGAAGGATGATTGGGCCATACGAGGGTCAAACTGAGAGTTCTTAGAACTGGCCACTTATAAACAATATAATAAAAAAATAATTCTATAATTTGAAAATAGAACTCTTTGCCAATATTACTGAGTATATACTTCATTCATTTGTCATTTGTTTTACGATTTGGCGGCAAATTGAAAATTGTCTGTGTCACGTCAACATGAATTTAACACGAGAAAATTTTCGTGCAATGATTTTTTATGACTTTCGATGTCATTTAAGTCAACAAGAAAGTTATGATAGACTACGATTGGCCTTTCACGATGAAGCCCCATCTCGTGCGACTGTTTACAACTGGTTTAATGAGTTTAAACGTGGTCGCACTAATCTCACTGATGATTTACGTGAGGGACGGCCTTCTACGGCGACGACTGAAGATAACATCTGTGTTGTGCGGCGTATGATAGAGACTGACAAAAGAGTGACCTATCAGCAGATTCGGACAAGCTTAGGCATCGGTATGAGTCAAGTGCACAAAATCCTACACGAACATTTAGCGGTCAGGAAGCTTTGCGCCCGGTGGATACCTCATAATTTGACTGAGGCTCAAAAACTCCATCGTGTGGATTGGTGCCGTAAAATGATTGAAAGATTTAACGGAGGTGACTCAAATGCTGTGTTCGACATACTAACAGGTGACGAAAGCTGGATTTACTGTTATGATCCTGAAACCAAAAGACAATCTGCTCAGTGGGTGTTTCCTTTCGAGGAGTTGCCAACTAAAGTGAAGAGAGATCGAAGTGCGGGGAAAAAAATGGTGGCCTCGTTCTTTGGAAGGATAGGTCATTTCGCGACAATTGTGTTAGAGGATCAAAAAACAGTTTCTGCAGAATGGTACACTACCAATTGTTTGCCACTTGTCTTGGAAAAAGTTCGAGAGAAACGACCTCGCAGTAGGATCCTCCTTCACCACGACAACGCCTCATCGCACACCGCCAAGCGAACGATCGACTATTTGGCGACATCAAACGTTGAATTACTGGGTCACCCGCCGTATAGCCCCGACCTCGCGCCTTGTGATTTTTATTTATTTTCAAAAATTAAAGAAAAACTTAAAGGAAAGCGGTTTATGAATGCTGAAGAAGCGGTGGCTGCGTATCGCGATGCCATTGAAGAGACCCCTAAGGACGAGTGGGCAAAGTGCTTTTCCCAGTGGTTCCATCGCATGCAGCGGTGTATTGACGTGAATGGACAATATTTTGAAAAGATATAATAAAACTAATAACTGGCTAATGTAATCAGTTTTTGATTTTCTAAGAACTTTCAGTTTGACCCTCGTATCCACCACGCTGGCCCAGTGCGGATTGGTGGATTCACATACGCCATCGAATTTCTTCTACGGACGTATGCAGGTTTCCTCACGATGTTTTCCTTCACCGCAAAGCCAGTGGTGTGACATTCCGTACATAAATTCCAAAGAACTCATTGGTACGGGACCGGGGATTTGAACCCACGACCTCACGATTGTAAGGCGGGTGTCACTACCCCTTGACCACCACGGCTTCTTTCGCTGATTTTCGCGCTCTGTATATATATAAAGTGACCAGAAGTCCCGCCGTTTTGAACGGGACTGTCCCGTTTTTAGATAAACTGTCCCGGTGTCTAATCTAAAGAATTTGCCACGTGCCTCAGATACTATAGTTATACTGAGCGCCACACAAATCGACGGATGGGAAGTTATGCGCAGAGTACTGCGCAAAAACCGAAATATAGGCATTCCCGGGAGCCAGAGAAACGAGACGCCGGGCACACCCGCCCGCCAACTTCATGCCCCGCGCGCTCCCTACGCACTACACGCGGCATCGGCATTGTGCACACATGCGCAATAATTAGCCAATCACGGCGAAGTGTCATGTGCGGCTGACATCTCATCCGCCGATTTGTATGGCGCTTAGTATACGTCACTGTCTTCGGGTACGGAACCCTTTCAGTTTACTTTACAGTGTACGTCGGTACAGTTTTAGAATATTCAGGTTTCTGCATTCGTGTGCGGCCAGTCTAGTGTACATACATGTGATTATTATGATGATGATTGTCAGACCTAATAGGGAAGTTTCCTTTATCATAAAAACTAAAAATAATTATATACATTTAAGGACGTTATAATTATATTAGACACAGTGAAAAAATTACTCGAATATCTTAATAAATGACGGAGTTATGGATGTCTAAACATGACCGCACGAAATCAAAAAACCTCGCGACGGATTTACGCGTGTGACGTCATTCGGCTTCAGAGCCGCGCCGTGGGTTAGGCGGGAGTAAGGAAAAAAGGAAATAAAGCGCTTCATTCTATGTCGGGTATTTTTCTAAGCCACGAATACGTTCTACAATATCATTGTACTTATCTTTATGTTATGATCAACATTTACTATGGGACTAACCTCCCAATATAACGAATAAAAGTCAGCATTCCCATAATTTTGTCGTGAGTAAATGAACTTTATATCTAAATGGAACAAGACTTGGTGTATGTGTCTAGTGTACTGCGGTTTTTACATCTGTAACTATTAACTAGTAGCTCTCCAAACAGTAGACCTCGCAAGTATACATTTTCTCGTAATAAGTTCTCAAAAATACACAACTTTCACAGGTAAATAAATTCTTAATCATAAAAATGGTAAGGTTCTTTACTAAGATATTATTGTATATTATGGGACTAAGTAAGTAAGTTTGTATAGGCCGGGTGGCTAGCCCTGGTGTCAGAGTTTGGGACTGATCCCCTATACAGGGTTAGCTAGCTAGAACTGGTGAAGCGTAATATATTTTGTTCTAATAAAATACTTTAGATAATTTTTTCAAGGCTTTTATTTTCTAGTCCCAATAAGTTGTCAAGTGCGTGTCAAGACATGCGTATGATAGGCTTCCGTAGACGTGACGATGATTATGATGATGATAAAAACCAATTTTTAAGATGGTTGATTACTATGAAAACGTAATTTAGTATGAATTCTTGGTTGCCTGGGAGAATTCGC